>JAWWEW010000131.1:40678140-40800367 GCA_035583185.1 Anabacerthia variegaticeps | reverse complement strand
GCCGCCACCCCCGCGGGCGAGCGGGGTCCGAGGCGGCGGGGCCGCCCGGCCCCTGGCTCTGCCCTCCGGCCACCAGGAGCGCCGGGCACCGCTGCGGGAGCGGCGGCGTCCCCTCCCTGGGAGCTCGGGGACCTGTTCCCTCGGAACCCTCCGCGTCTCCTCCCGTGCCCCGCGTTTCTCCACCCGTTCCCCTTTGCGATGTAGAACGGGAGGATCACGCCCGCAGCATCTCTCCGGGTGGGCACGGCGGGCGGCACGGCCGCTCTCGCCCGTTCCCTTCCCCAGAGGCCGTCGGGGCACGGGCGCGGTGCGGACCCTCACCCCGCGCCCCGCACTGCCCCGCAGCCTTCCCGGCCGGCGGGAGCACCGACGGCTCGGCGGGAGCACCGAGGGCTCTGCGGGAGGAGGCGGCGGTGGCCCCGGGGCGCGTCTGCCCCGGCCGGCGGGGCGGAGCGGAGCGGAGCGGAGGGAGCGGAGCGGGCCGGGCCGGCTGCCCGCCCGGGCACCCCTGCGTGCCGTGCCGCCGGCAGCATTATTCTTCCAGGAGCCTTGTAGGTTTCGCTATATTCATTCTCGTACAATGGGATTAAACACTAACCGTTATCATCCAAATTAACTAAACTCTGAATAGCAAATGCTGGGGCTTTTATTTTTTTTCCTCCTCTTTCGGTCCACTGGCGGAGATGGAGTTGATCCTCTTACTGTCTGTGTTAACCGCCAGCTGCAGGCACCTGCGAGGCAACTTCTTACACGAGGGAAGTTGTTTATTTTCTCGCTGGCTGCTCCCTCGTTGGTTCACCCTCGGGCCGGGCTGCCCGGGGCCCGTGTGTACCGTCGCCTCATCCTCGGAGGGCTGCGGCGGGGCTGAAGCCGGAGGGAGAGCACCCGGCACTGCCGCGGTCGGACCGTCACTCTCGCAGGGAAGCCGGCGAAGCCGGGTTTGAATATTTTTTAGTTTTAACTCTCCGTGAGTGCCTGTTGGTTCTCCTTGCCGGACACACGTGCAAGGTTCTCAGGCACCCCAAGGCGGACACCCGCGTCCCCATCACCCACCACCGCTTCCTGCTCCCGCTCCAGTGCCCCACGGGCCGCAGCCCCGTCCCCGGGCAGGGCTGTGCCCCGGTACGCGCGGAGCGGGATGAGCCGGGTCAGCCCCGGGGCCGCTGGGCGGGGAAGGCAGGACGGCGCCGGCCGCCCCTCGCACTGCCCCCCGCCCCGCCGAGGGTCCCCGCCCGGCGGGGCTGTCCCCGGGGAGCGGCCCGTCCGACCCGCGGTGCGCTGCCGGGGGGCGCACGGCTGTGCCGGACCGGCGCTGCAGCGGGACCTTCGCCCCTCCCGGTAGCGTTTGGCCCCTGTCCCGGGGGCATTGCCGCTGCCGGCCTCTGCCAGCCACGGGCTCTGCCGAGAGGGCGGGGGTCCTCTGGGAGATGTCAAGCTGCTTTGAAGTGGCATCTTAGCTTTGCTTTTTTTATGAAAACAGGTCGTCTCCCCGCTGTTTCTTCCCCCGATTCTTTTCTTTTTTTTGACTCCTATACAATTAACCTTGGGGGTTATACACAATTACTTCACCAAGTAACTGAAGCTGCAGATATCAGTCTTGAAAATCATTGTCACTGTGCACACGCAAGAGAACATCTAACCAGTCTCCCATGGAAGGTGTTGTCCATGCAACTGGTGTATTAAGTGCAGAAAGTGAAGTTCCCAGCGCAGCTGGGACTGGAGTAGGCCCTGCAGGCACGGTCCAGTACTCACATATCAGAGGTCCTGCTGTGTAACGAGGAGAGGCAATCACACTCCTGAATGATCTCATGGTAGGGAACAGGAGAATTCACTAGGTGCAACAGGTCCTACTTGCTGGAGGAGGTAGCTTTATTACTAGGAAATCCTGGATGTATGAAGAAGCAGTAATCTGAACCACGAGAGAAGCCATTTCACTTCGTAGTTTAACCCTCAGCTGTACATACAGCAGTTCATCATGCTGTTCTGGCTTTTGCTGTGAGTTTGTTTACTGTTGTACTCTTGGTGAGGCTAGGTTAGGTTAACAATTTTGGAACAGGGGTTCCCAGTCTTTTCACAGTTCCCAATCCTCTCTGACTCTATGTCTGGGGCTTCTTCACTATCATATTGTTTCTCAGCTGCAGAGGTACCCTTTACCTTTGTGTACCTGTTGTCTCCAGCTGTAGTCTGTCTCTGTGTCTTCCTTCTCTGTCCCAGTGGAAAGACCATGCTCCTCTACTTGCTAACCTGCATCAGTGGGGGTGATAACGTGATAGTACTTGGGACTCCATCCCAATACTGTCCTTCACAGAAGAAGCCGTGCTTGTAGCCATGGCTCTTTTGCATTGCTGAGTAGATTGCAGAGTTCTCTCCTCAAAATCCTAGACTGTTTTAGGAAGTGCTGTTTGTGCTTCAGTAGATGATGTTCTTCTCATGCTGTGAGATACAGTAATGCCCATAAGCTAAAACTCTAAAACTTTGATCCTTATTCTAGGAAGTTGTCAGGTACCTCTTGGTGCTTGTGGTGGCAGAGGGGACTTCCAGGTCAATAGCGCTCCCGACTGTTGCTATGTGCTTGTTGTATTCCACCTCTGAGAAGGCACATTTCATTGTAAGTATGTTTTGTAGTGCAATTTCAATATAATGTACTTTGTTCTTCATGATTAAAACTCTTTCAGGACTGTAAAATCCGATCTGGTTTGCTTTTCGATTATTCTGTTTTGTATGAACTTTTTGGAGTACAGGTTATTTGAAAGTCATTCTCTCTCATATATTCCTGTAGTATGTAATTTCTCCTTTGTTGACTTTTTTCTCCAGACATAAAATGTTAAGCTCACATTTAGGCTTATGTGTAGTATAGGTAACGTATACAGAATTATATAGGGTAAAATGCTTCACTGGTTAAAACCAGGTGTCATTATATACGTTATTTTACAGAAGCTGATTTACACTGACAGCAGACCTGATACAGCTTTTGCCCATCAAATGTTTTTGTATATATAGCAGAACTTGAGACTGTCCACTGTGTGTTTGTACAAGGTGAGTCCCCCAAGGCAGTGGAGAGATGTTTGCACTTGTCCTGACAACAGCTATCTTCTTAGCCATGTCACTGTTGAGACAGGATTAAATGGCAGCCTGTCAAAATGAGTGCTAAAATTGTTTTCAGTGGGTTTTAGGTAGTCATGAATCACTGGGGAGATGTACGTTAGATTACTTGTGGCTGAGGTATTCTAAATAGCTAAATAGCTAGACTTAATGGCTGTCTGACATGAATAAAGGCTGAAAGGTTCAGAAAGTATAAGGGCTTTTTCTGCAATGACATGTCTAATGCTGATAAAATATTCAGCCCATCCTCTCCAGTCTTAGTAAAAACTGAAACCAAAACCAACCAAACACACAAAAGTAAAAACTTTAACTCAGCATGGCTTCACAGAGGGGAAGTCAAGCTTCATGCACCCAATAATCTTCTACAATGAAGTCACTGGCCTGGTGGATGAGGAAAGAGCAGTGGACACCCTGAAGAAGAGAAGACTTCAGGGTGACCTCATTGTGGCCTTCCAGTACCTGAAAGGAGCATACCAGAAAGCTGGAGAGGGACTTCTTGACAGGACATGTAGTGACAGAACAAAGGGTAATGGCTTTAAAAAAAAAAAAAAAGTAGGTTTACATTAGATATTACGAAAAAATTCTTTACTGTGAGGGTGGCATTGGAACAGGCTGCCCAGAGAAGTTGTGGATGCCACGTCCCTGGAAATGTTCAAGGCCAGTTTGGATCTCAGCAGCCTGCTCCAGTGGAAGGTGTTCCTGCACACAGCAGGAGGGTTGGAACTAAATGAACTTTAAGATCCCTTCCAACCCGAGCTATTCTATGATTCTGTGACAAGATCTACCTAGCTTTTGACATTGTCTCCTGTAACATCCTTGTAGAGAAGCTGATGATGTGCAAACTTGGTGAGTAGACAGTGAGGTGTATTGAAAACTGACTGAACTGCCAAGCTCAGAGAGGGATGATCTATGTCACAAAACCTACTGTCCAGTAATGTCCAGTAACTAGTGGTATACCCGGCGGTTCAACACTTGGTCTAGTCACATTTACCATCATCATTAATGAACTGGATGGTGGGACAGAACATACCCTCAGCAAGTTTGCAGATGAGACAAAACTCATACATAACAAAGGGTCATTTTCCATCCAGAAGGACGTCAAAAGGCTGAAGAAATGGGCTGTCTGGAATCTTATGAAATTCAGGAAAGGGAAGTGCAAAGTCCTGCACCTGGGAAGAAACAATGCACTGCAACAGTGCAACTGAGTGGCTGATTGGCTGGAAAGCTGCCCTGTGAAGAAGGACTTGGAGTTCCTGTTGAACACCAAGTTGAACATGAGCTAGCATTGTGCCATTGTGCCAAGAAGGCCAAGGGTATCCTAGGGTATATTAAGAGGATTGTTGCCAGCAAGTCATAGGAGATGATCCTGCCACTTTACTCAGCACTAGAGAGTCCACACCTGGAGTTCTGGGTCCAGCTCTAGGCTCTTCAGTACAAGACTGAGATGACCATACTCTCTTCAGTATGAGTGGTGACTGGCTGGCTGGTGGCTGGCTTTTGTGAGGTTTATCCAGTGTCCGCATATGGCAAGCAGCAAAGAGTCACAAGGATGATTAGGTGGCTGGAGCAGCTCAGGTAGGAGGGGAAGCTGAGGGAGCTGACACTGTTCAGCCTCAAGAGAAGGCTCATGGGAAGCTTACCAATGTTTACAAATACTTGAAGGAAGGGTATAAAGAAGTTTGAGCCAGGCTCTTTTCAACGGTGCTCAGTCATGGGACTAGAGGCAACAGGCACAAGCAGAAGCAACAGAGTTGCTGTGTAAACAAGGAAAAAACTTTTCTGCTGTAGGGGTAGTTAATCCCTGGAATAAGCTGCCCAGAGAGGTTGTGGGACCTCCAATCCTTAGAGGTTCTCAAAATCTGTCTGGATGTGGTCTTGGACAACTGGCTGCAGGTGGCCATGCCTTGGCAGGAAGGTTGGACCAAATGACCACCAGAGGTGCCTGCCAACCTCAGCCATCTCATAGTTCTGTGCATTTAGTTTTGATATAGTTCAGTTCCAGTTTGGTTTGGCATAGAAGAAATGTATTTTAATTTTGTCTTACATTACACAGCAGATTCAGCTCTTTTACTCAGTTCTCAATAGGAAAATTCATTTAGATTCAAGGCTTCTACACCTGTGTCAAGCAGCATAAATGGGAGAGAAGCAGAGCCCTTTTGTTTATTGTACTTCACCACGTGTTGCATTGCAACTCGGCTCATTAAAGACTAGTTAACATCCATTACACTTATGACTGCTTTGTAAACAATGCTAATTCAATAGGACTTCAGAACTTAATTCCCTCTAGAGTTCTTTGTAACTCCTAGTCATGACTTCTCACTGAAGTGGAAAAAAGGACCTCTGTGAGAGATTTATGGACTCTGCAAAGCCTACTAATTTAGTAATGCCATAGTTCAAGCATCCTATTATTACAAACCCTCAGTACTGAGCTTACTGCATGGACTAGGAACTTTAAGGACTTCTTTTCAGCAAAGAAATATCCTTTAGGTCAGTCCAGCTTTGCTCTGAGTTCCCAGTGATCGAGTGGATCAAACACTACTCCCTGTTACATTGGCTTCCAGAGAATTAATTGTGCTCTTGTTGCTAACTCTGAGAGATTTAGGATGCTGCATTATACACAGGCTGTGCCAAGCTTTTTAGATTTAAATGGTGGGCTTATAACAGTCATGACACAAATACAGAAAAAAGGTAGATGATGGGAACCATACCTTCATTTCCCTTCCTCTGTAGGAACAATGAGGTGATATTGATGGTCCTGTATGTTACACCAGTGGCTGGCTTTTGAGAGGATTATCCAGTGTCGGCATATGGCAAGCAGCATAAACATAAGATGTCAGAGACTTTGTGAAGGCAGCTAATGTAAAGTTTATACTGTGAAATAAAAAAGAGAAAGAGACTGATGCCTCGAGGTTCCTGCAGAGGCTGCTATGCCTTCCAGGCAAGGACTGCAGCCCCAACCAGTTGCCTTTTGCAGTTTTATTATCGCTGAGTGGGTGGGTGGCCAGCCTTCCTGCTGGCTCTGTTTCTTGGATGCTGAGAGTTTCTTTTTGTTGAAGGCTGAGTCATCACTTGTTTCTCTGAATCCTGCAGTAGCTTTGAGTTATCTAGTGTCTTGTTTGTCTCCTTTATTAAAAAAGAGGAGAGATGTATACAAACAGAAAGGGAGATCTGGGACATGCAGCTGGGAGACACTGCTCTGTTTGATGCAGGGAAAAGGCATGTTACAATAGTTAACAGCTTTCCATTGCTATCTGAGTTTTTTTCCTGTGAAAGTATTGCCTTTCTGGCTAAGCACTGTTCTGCTTCTGGCAAGTTTAGGTTGTCCTTCTTCAAATCAAGTTCTTCGTCCTTGAACATTGCCAATAGCCCTCTCCTGTTTGTGAACTCATAGCCCAAAGGCAATCCCAAAAGTTATGATAACATGAAGATCCCACAAGTTCCTCAAACAGGTGTGAAATTTGCTTGCATTTCCTGTCTTTAAAATAATAATTTCTTGCATATATACACCTTTGGTGATGGTGAGGTGAGATCTCTTCTGCTACAGAGGCAAAACGTGACTATTAAATGCAAACACCTTCTTTAAAAGCTGCCAAAGCATTTTGGGTAAGGATCATGCCCTGCTCACCCTCTTTGACTCTTCCTTAGTGCACTGCTATCCAACATCAGACCAAGGTTAACAGAACTCTTATACTACCTCACAGGGCCATTCTTCTGAGAAAAATTGGTAGGTCTGATAAAGAGGTATCCAATGGTGACCAAATATTTCTGCAATAAGTCTCTCTTCAAGGGTAAAATTAAGGGTATATTGAAACCCCAGCATTCAGAAGTCATGAGCCAAGCCCCCAACCTGTTAAGAGTAGTTAAAAGCCAGTTTCTTAAAATTATCAGCAATAATAAAAAGCCATGAGAAGGTGGGTTATTTCTGTGGTTTTCTGTTGGTGTTTTTTATTCTCCAGCTTTTATGGCTCAGGTTCTCAAGCATTCCTCATAACCATTAGAGAGGATTATTATTTTTTATGAAATCCTTGGATCCTGAAACAGAAGTGTAAACCACAAAATATCATTAGAATTGCTAAATGAAAGCAGAATGGTTTGAGGACTACTAGAAAGGGTGTCTGTGCTAGATATGATCCCACCTCCTTTTCATTTCATCTGGCTTATTTTTTAACTAATTATAGCAGGCTGGGAAGAGGTATCCCAACTGGCTTTAGTGCCATGTCTGACCCCATGGACCATTTGATGGAAGGCTATTCTACATGTCATGAGAGTGTATAACCACCTCATGCATGGTCTCAGGTCCCATTCTTCCCTCACCCCATTCACACCCCATTCCCTTGATGGCACAGATAGGACTGTGCCTGGGCACCCAGCCTGTTGTGGAACTTTGAACACTAGTTACTGCTTTTTCTCATAAATTGGGTTTGGGGATGGGATAAGGAAAATAAAGCATGGAAGTGTCAGTGCCAGAAAGGAGAGCTGGCAAGAGTTTGTCAGTGCCAGAAAGGAGAGCTGGCAAGAGTTTGTCAGCACCAACCATTGAAATCACTGCATTCAACTGATCTGGCATTGTTTCACTGAAGAGAAGTATATATATGAAAATACTACATATATGAAAATATTATATAAATGGCATTAATATAAAAAGTACTAATTTCTGCACTGTTATATGCATATATGAAGATTCATATGAAGTGAAAATTGGAATGCCATCACTGTACCCCATGGCACATGTGGTTGACAAGGTAGGAGGGAGCAGAGAATATGTCCCACAGTTTGGACCCAGCATTTGCAAAGTAGAAATGTCCCAGTTCTTCTTCCACAGCCTGCTTGTGGTGCTAAAGGCAGGCACTGTTAGATAAAGAAAGAACATTGCCTGTATTACTTGTCGCCATGAATTTTAAAAAATAGCTTGATGTCGAGGAGTGTTAACACTCGTGGCAAACAGGAAGGCTTCGTTTTCACCATCCAACACACGGGCATCGTCACCGGGGAGGCTGCTCAGCCCTTTCCCCCTGCGGGAACTGTGAGGACATTAGGGGTTGTCTACTGCCCTCTAGTGATCTCCCCCATCGCCTGAGCTTTCTAACTCGCCGTTTATTTTTCTAATCAAGTTGCTAAAAATAAACTTTGTGTGTGAACAGATGCATGAAATGCAGTATGATGAAACAGTGCCTGAATCACCAGATCTCAGGATTTACACTAGGTGATGGACTGTTCCTAGCGTGGACACCAGCTGATGCAGTTCTAGAAATATGGTTAAATATATTAGAAATTTATATACCTTTGTTTGAAGAAGCTTATTTATAAGCTTTTTCCCTAGACAAAAACATTGATGCATTTTAAATACAGCCTTTTAATAATAAGCAACTCATCCTTCTTAAAAAAACCAAACAAAAACAAAAACAACTAAAAAAACAAACAAAAAACGCAAAACAAAAAAAGAAAGGCCAAAATAATGACCACAGGAAACTTTGTAGCATATAAGTTATTAAGAAACAGAATATTTAGTTCAAAAATATTATTTAGTTGATTTTGTGAGTAGCACTACATATCTTCCTCTTTTTTCTTTTTTTTTTTCCCACTCTCTGCTAAAATGAGCAAAACCCTCTGACTTAAGAAGTAGAACGTGTTCTTTTTTTGTTCTAGTTATTGATGCAAAATGCTCGGTTCCCTGCTTAAGTTCTCATCAAGTGCTTCCTGATGGAGCCTCTGTTTGAGCAGAATTCTGCTGTTGGCATTAGAGGGCAGCCTTGAGGGTTTATTTCATTTTTTATTTTTTTTTCCCCCCACATAATTCTGGCCAGGATCTAATTTAAAGCAGCTTAAGGCTATTTTTGCTCTAAACGCAGTACAGTCAATTAAGAAAAACTGTCTCATTAAGTGTAGTGCCCAGCTGTGTTGCTCATCCATGAATACCAACAACCTCAGGTTAGAGAGAGCCGAGTTGTTCTGCCGGTAGAATGGCTGCAATTACGAGATCCTCAGAGCGACAAGTGTGTTGATCTAATTGGCCTCTGTATTAGCACACAAGGCAAGGGAGTCACCTTTACTTTTATCCTGGAAGAGTAACTGAGTGGTTCACAGCTCTGCCTTGTTTTCAGCAACACAGCTTAGTGAAATTAATGTGCTTAAGTACTCTGCAGAGTCACATAGACCTCTCCACGTTTTGAGCCAGGGACATGGTATCATCACACACATGAACAGTGCAGCTTACCTGCTCTATCATGCCTGTTGTGCTTTTGTTTCTTGGCCAGTTAGCAGTTTGCCATCATCTGTTGGTACAGTGTCTTTGTATTTCGTAACTTATCCTTGAGACTTATGTAGGGCAAAGGTTACAAAAGTTCTGGGCATCTGCCATATGATGTAGGAGGAAATCAGCATCAGCAGAGAGTCTCTTGTGTAACCTACTGATATTTTTGGAGATATGTTTGGGTAATAAAATGTTCACTTTGTATGCTGATCAGACTCCTATCTACAGAGTAAAGACTGTCTGTTGTAAAAAATGTCTTTGAGGCAACTTTATAAAATGAAACCTTACAAAGGCATGAGAATAATTTTCAAAACCCAGATTTATATGACTTATAAGGAAACGTTTGGGAGCAAATAGAAAGCAAATGATCTTTCATTAACATGGGACTGTCTGAGCATAGTGATTCATCATTCAGCTGAGGGCACAGGAACATTAAAAAAAAAAGTGTGGAAGAAATGATGAGTTAGGGGAGAACGTGTTTCAGATCCTGAAATAGCTCTCTATAAGCCATGTTGATAGCTACTCTCTTTCCTGATGATTGTTCCAAATTCAACATCACTTGTCTTGGAATGATCTTGAATGGTCCTAAAAATATCTTGGTACTGGAGATGCCAATTTTCCCAGTAATTTCCCTAATATGTCAGCAGAATTATTGGCTATGAGAAGCAATGCTCTACCCTCGTCTCCATGGGAAGGTGATGTTTGTCTGCTGCAATACAGTACTTTAGAAAACAGCATACTCTCAATTTCTATGGTTTTCAGTGTGTCCTAAATACCTTTGAAGATAACTCCATTTATGGCTGGCAGCTGCAGAGGTAGGAAGCTGTCATGTCCCCTAACCTGGTAGCTGGGCCATTCAAAAAGGTGAACAGTGATCTCACCAGGTGTTGTGCTAACAGAGCAGATTCTTGCAGGTAATGGGGTAAAACAGGAACTTTAAGGTAACTTCAGGTTCCCTATAAGATGACTAGACCTGAACCAGGCTGTTTTCCCCCTCCCCTTTCTCTTAACAATTTCTTTCCCCTGCTGCCACATAGATTTGTGCAGAAGAAACCCGATAAGGGTTTTTCCCACTCTTATCAGAGTCATACTGATTCAAGCAAAAGCCAGGAATCTGGAAAGACTCGATTTCCACTAAAATCAGCCCCCAGCAATGCCTTTTGGTACTAGATACAGAGGAATCTCTTCAGTATGTTTAGGAGTGCAGCATTTGAAGTGTAAAAATACTGGTCACCTTACACAATTAGTTGCTTCAGGTGCATCAGTCAGTCTGCAGTAAGTGTAACAGCTCTGAGAGCAACCAGAAAGTCCACAGGACTGTCCTAAACCGTTGGAAACCTAATAAATAAACAGCAGCTCAATGAAGCAACAGACACTGCTGCTGCCTGAGCACATCCCTCAGGGTTGTTTCTGTGGAGACACCTACAGATGTTTGGCATACAAGTTAAACATACATGACTAACATACTATACCTCGGCATAGAATCACAGAATATCAAGAACTGGAAGGGAACCACAAGGATCATCAAGTCCAGCTTCTGATATTGCACTGGACATCCCCAAGAGTCACACCATGTGCCTGAGACCATTGTCCAAATTCTTCTTGAACTCTGTCAGGCTTGGTGCTGTGACCACTTCTCTGGGGAGCCTGTTCCAGTGCCTGACCACCTTTTCCAAATATCCACCCTAAACCTCTCCTGACACAGTTTCATGCCATTCATCTGGGTCCTGTCACTGGTCACCACAGAGAAGAGATCAATGCCTGACCCTGCACTTTCCCTCATGAGGAAGCCGAGACCATAATGACATCTCCAGGCTAAACAGATGAAGTGACCCCAGCCACTCCTCATACAGCTCACCCTCAAGGCTCTTCACCATCTCCATAGCCCTCCTTTGGACTCTCCAATATCTTTATATCCTTCTTATCCTGTGGCACCCAAAACTGCACAATAATCAAGGTGAGGCCCCCCCAGTGCAGAGCAGAGCAGGACAATCCCCTCCCTCGACCGGCTGGCGATGCTTTGCCTGATGCCCCCAGGACAGGGTTGTCCCTCCCGGCTGCCAGGGCACTGCTGGCTCATATTCAACTTGCTATTGACCAGGACCCCCAGGTCCCTTTCCCTGGCACTGCTCTCCAGCATCTCCTTCCCCAGTCTGTACAAACATCCAGGGTTGTCCCCTCCCAGGTGCAGAATCTTGCACCTTCCCTTGTTGAATTTCTTATGGTTGGTGATTGCCCAGTCCTCTAACTGCCCAAGGTATTTTCAGGGCCTCTTTGCCTTCAAGGGGGTCAGTAGCTTCTCCCAGTTTAGTATAAACAACAAACTTAGTCTACCCTTCAGTCCTGTGTTCAAGTTGTTTATGAAGATACTGAAGAGAACTGGTCCTAAAATGGAGCCCTGTGGAACCCCACTAGTGACTGGTCACCAGCCAGAATATGTGGTGTCACCTAAAACCACACAGTGAAAGGAGAGAAAAAGATCACTACAGGGAACAGCATTTTAGTAACTTTCTCCAGTGTTATAACTGGAGTTTTCCTCCCTTCAGAGATGGGTGGTCTGCAGAGCCTTGTGTTTCTTCAGGCTGTCTTCAGATGGCCTTCTGTCTGCCCTGCTCCTGGTTGTCAACATGCACCTCCTGAGAAGAAAGAACCTTACAATTATTAACAAGTGATAAAATTAATTTAGTTTAATCCCTGCACCTGAATCGTCACAAGTTATCCTATCTGTCCAGTTTGATAACTGGCAATCCTATGTGAAGAAACTGGGTGAGGAAAGAGTCTGCTGTCACAGCAGATGTGACTTATAGGGCTGGGCTGGGTTGCACAAGCTCCCACTTCACTCAAGAGGCCAAGGAGAGCTGCCAGCAGCTCACCCCTCTGCTCTGGCAACCACGCTCCTCTGCTCAGCTACCTGAATAATGAGGGAGAAGGGTGATGAGAGATAAAATTAAAGCTGGGGGTGTGACTGCTGTTTAAACAGTGAAAGTTTTTCCCTGGTATCTGCTACACCAGGCTCTGTGACAGTAGCACTGTATGTAAATTTTGAACTTGCTCACGATAACTGCTTGCCAGGCTCTCCTAGCGCAGAGTCCCAATCTGAGGAAACTGCCAAAACACTGCAGATCAGCAGGAAGCAAATATTTTATTAACAAAGTATCCAGGAAAATTTTGGCAACAATTTTATACTGATGGAGTAAGTCATGTTTAGCACCACTCACAGGTATACAGGATACTCAGGGGCAGTTGTAAAAGGATAAGAGCTAGACTGAAAGATCCTGAAGTTTCCCATGAAGACTATTTCCCCAGCATTTTTCTGTCATCCTCTGTTCCCTTTCTGTCCTCTCTTTTATGCTTTGCAAACCCTTCCTCCAACTTTTTCATTCTCTTACCCATGGCCAGGATGTACACAGTTAGTCTTCTGCATATTGCTATTTCCTCTCGCTAGTGTTTTTGTGGAGATGAAAGTCACAACCTCCCCTCTTTTGCATTGGACTTGTGATCAAAAACCTGTAGCAAACATGTATTTGCTTGACAATTTGGGATGCAGACTCTTCAAAGTTGATTTCATAGAAAGAGGTTATTAATGCAACCTGCAACTTTGCTTTTACTTAGAATGTATTATGCTATATCTGTCTGAGAAGAATTTGGTTTGAAATAATGACAGGAAAACAAGGGCTGTCTGCTATGACGGCTCTCAAGAGCAAACGTGCAGTGAAGAGAACCAGCAAGCAACACAAACAGTGCTGCCAGCGATGCATTTCAGTGCATTTGCTGTGTAAAACAGGAGCACCACTTGTGGCTTCAATCCTGTTCAGAAGGGGCATGTGAAATGATGTTGATGCGTTTTACCTTTTTGACATATGCTTCTCATAATATTTCAAACTGGCTTGAAATCTAAAAGCATTAATGAATCTGCAAGTGAAGTTAGGAGAGCTTTTTTCTTTTTTTCCTTTGCCGCCTCTGTCTCTAAAAAAGTATCTTGAAGAAGTCATGTTAACCAGATAAGATTTTTCAACAGGATGGGCAGGAGACTGTAAAGCACTATGCTGATGAACTAATGGGCTGATGAACACCAAGGAGCTGTTTTAATATTAATTTTATATTAATACCAAGGAAAAAAATATGTGCTGGCCGCTTGACTGTGATGGCAGGAATGGGGGACAGGAGAGGTTGGCCCAGGATGTACATGAGAGGCTGGATGGACACAATTGTGGCTGATGGCTCTTGGAACAGGGCTATTTAATTCCAAATTATAACTGTGCTATTTTTATTAAGCAATGGTTTTCATCAACAGTTTTGTAAGTCCCTGCATTGTAAGTTCTGTTACTTGGATCCTGACCTAACCTTGGCATAGAGGTATTTTCCTTTTTATATGCTAAACACAAATTCCAGCTTTTCTTTATACCATGTATGTAGACTACATACAGTGACCAAGTCATTCTGCTTCCAGTGTCGGCACTGGAGCTTTTAGGCACAGTTTCTGGTTCTTTTATGATCTTTCTTACTCTTCGTGCATGAGTTGGCATTGCTACCATTTGCCTCTCAGACCACTCCCACTCTGTTGCAGAGGTGGCCTTAAGAATCACCCTAGTCATGGTGGCATTTGCTTGTGCAAAGTAAAAGTGTGTGGTTTGTTTTTATATTATTATTTCAGACTTTCTCTGCCTGGGGATGTTGCCTGGGCGCCTCTCTACTGTCTGCAGAGGAGTGCTGGGGCTGGGCAGCTGATGCTGCAGGTGCTGGTGCAGGAGTGCTGGCGCTGCAGGGCACAGCGCAATAAGGAGGAGGAGGAAAGGGGCCGTGGCTATTGTTACTCTTGGTCCTGGGTGTTCTCTTTCACAGCAAAACTAGTTTTATTTCACAACCACTGGGCCTTTTAACTCCAAAACAGTTCATATGAATCTATTCTTGTCATTCCATTAGCACCAGAGAGCACTAAATTATGTCTCTGACGGCACTGAATGCCTCTGTTTCACTTGTTGGCAGTTTCAGCCTATTTAATGTATTTGTTTACACTTGCAAGTTCACCGTGATTTTCTAAACATGGGGTTAAAACACTAAAGTGTCAGTACAAACTTTCTCTGTTGATGATGCTACTGATTTTTGCATTGAATATTTGTTTCCATGAAAAATACAACTTTATTTTTTAAGACCACTGATGTCTGAAGAGGTCTGTGGTTTTTCAGATATGTGTGGAATCAACTGGTTAAATTCACCTCTGCTGTATTGCTTCTGAACTTAGTGAATTTGCATTAGGGATAAATTTGAGCAAACATCTTCAGGCAGCTGTCAATCTGCTCTGACCTTTAACCTCACTATTACAAAAAAACTATAAAATGAGTTTTGGAGATCTGTTTGGTTAAGATCACAGCTACTGAATACATAAAAGACTACTTCAGCTGCAAAAATGTCTTCTAATGCTGATGTTCAAGCACAAGCAGTTACCACATAGGTGCCAGGAGGAGAAAGACCCATAAGAAAACCAAAAGCCCAAGAATGTATCCCATGCAACAGGGCATGGTGAAAGGAGCCCACAGCTAGCACTAGCAAAAGCTATGGGAATCCAGAAAAGGGGAAAAGAGGTGGCCTTCATCCATAGTTTTGATAAGACACCTTTTACTGGAAGTCATCATGTTTATCAGACAATGGGACATACCTTCTCTTTTCTCCAAAGCACTCTTTTATGTGCCACTGTTGTGTTACCAGGCACTTGGAGAGAGAGATGTGGCCTCAGGCAAAGCAGTTAAAGGGAGAAGAGGAAGATATTAAAAGAAAATTTAGGAAGAAAACCAGACTCATTTTCTTGATTTCGTCTTTTATACTAAGGCATAATCTTTCAAAGAAGCTGTATGTGCTGAGTCATCTTTAAACACCCTGGGCAGAAAGCTCAGGGGAGCATTGTAGGGAATTGTCCAACCCTGGTAAAAGGGAGAAGTAAATTGCTTAATAAGCAATTGTCTAGTTGTAATCCCTATTGCATTTCACCCTAATCACTGAGCATTAACAGCAGCAGCTGTGATAGGGTTCATAAATTTTTTCAGATCAGACAGTTCTCCCTCTTTATATGAGAACTTCATTTTCCAGTACTAGTTTGGGAGTTTTAGGACCTTTATTTAGCAGTGTAAATTTTAGTTTCCACATGCACAGAGGCATATTTTGTAATAGGCTTGCTGAAGTCAAATTGCTGGTATTCAGTATCTATGAGATGCATTGTCCGAAAGATTAAGATTTTTAGAAATTTAAAGCACCAGGTAAGTTCAGGTACTTGCTTGAATATTTTGCTAAATAAGGTTGCATGTAAGACTGCTTCTTTTCCAGTGGGATTTGTACCTTCAATCAGTGTGAAACGTTTGTCAGTGGAGTGCTTAACCCAATAAGCAAACAGCCAAATATCTAAATAAGGTTTCACTGAGGTGGTTTTGTTTTCCTGTGGTTCTCAGAAAACAACATCCACAAAACGTGATACAAATTGACCTTTAAACATTCTGTGAAGATTGGTAAACAATCCAGGGTATCTCCTACAGACTGAGGAAAGCTCTTCCAACAGGTAGAGGTTTTTTGCAGCAATACTAGATTTAGGTTAAACAGTGGATTTGAGATTTTCTACTGTTTTACCTAATTCATTTTTATTTTTAAATAGTGTTTTCTCTATCTGACCTTTTTGGTATTTGTGAGTTGTGTCTGAGAAGGAGCCTTGAGCTCCACCCTGGGTATCCCACTGAAGAAGCAGATGCCTGACCCTTCAGTTAATCACAGGGATGCCCTGCACAATGCTGGAGGTAACCTACACCTCTCAAAACAGGACCCAGAGCTGAGGCAGTCTGGTAGTTACTCTTGCCAGGCACATAGGAGACAGTGGCTCCCTGCCTTCTCCTACCAATGCACCGGTGCCTGCTTTCCTTTCAGAGGCACTTTCTGCATTTTCCTTTTGTTTTCTTCATTGGGTTTGTTTGCTTCTAGAGTACCATCACTGCTGCTTTCCAGATGCAGCATTTAATTGAGGTTTTGTAAGTTCTGCCCAATTGCCATTCATCTTTTCTAATTCATCATGCTAGGAATTAGCCTCCTGGTGCCTTTAATGGGAACCTGGTTTAATTTTGAGAGTTCTTCTTTAGATCCATAATAAATCCCCAAAAATGCTGGTCTGCCTATCCCATGCTATGAGATTGGACAGCTTTCTTCAGGGTTTGGTCCCTCTGACAGCTGCAGTTCACACTCCATGAGACCAAACTCTGTATTTGACTTGGACTGACATGTCAGCTCAGCTCTGGACTTTGCCCTTCCCTGGTCTTTCGTTCTGCACGTTATACAAGCTTGCAGCCAGAATCACAAGTCATCAATTTGTGGATTAAAAAAGTCAGCATTTTTTCAAGGGGACAGGGGCAGAGGGAGGCCCTTTCAGCAATGGCTTGGCATGATAAGAACACAGCAGTGCTGACACGTTCATATAACTGGAGATATTTAAAGCCCATATAGATGTGATCCTGTACAACCTGCTGGAGGTGAACCTAGGGTAGTGGAAGAGTTGGACCAGATGGTCTCCAGAGGTCCCTCCTAACCCAACCATTCTGTGTTTCTGTGATTAAGGATAGAAAAAACTTTGGCACTGGCTGTCTTTCCAGAGTATTCTCTGGACTTTGGCACTGGTCTCCTTCATGTCTCTGATTCACATCTGCTTTCATCTGCTGCTTTAGATTCTCATCTGTGCTCACAGCATGAGAGTAGTGCCATATTCTGTAAAGGTGCCCTGTGTCAGTGCAATGGTGTGCCTTTCTTTGGCCAGCAAATTATCTTCACTTTGTCACAAGCCAATTCTGAATCTCCCTGTAGTATTTTGCTAAATTCTCCGTCTCCCAAGTCTGAGTTATGTCTCTTATTAGAAGTTCACCACGCTTCTCAAAAGTAGCTCTTTGCCTCCCACAAGTCACAAATCCTCTTGCTGTTTCTCCTTTTTTCATTAAAACCATACTGCTTATAGGTCTCAATTTTATGAGGTATCTTACTCTTCATTCATTTTTACAACGTTACACAGTTGAGTCCATCTGCCTTAGCCAGCTGGAAGCTGCTACAAAGTGATTTTGAGCTGCCCGTTACCAGAAATTAGGCTGATTTCGGATTGCCTTCCTTTTTTGCTGGGACTTAGGAGTTGTAGGTAAAACATAGTCTTTTCCAGGACAATTCTTCTGGTTTCTTTTCCTGGGTTCGCTAAGAGTTGTGACTCTGCTGGAGATCTGCATCTTTTGGTGTATGAGCTCTACCTGCACAGCACTAGGACTGACTTTGCAGCTGTCTTATAAAGGTCTGTTTCCTTGCAAGAGAGACTTGCTGTTACCCTCCCTCTCTGCACATGGATATGATGGGCAGCCAAGTGAGGACTGGAGAAAAGAAAGGAGGTGTGATGGCTCAAGAGGAAATGATCTGTGGAGATGTGGCTGGACTGATGTACTTTGTTTGGTAACTCGGTGAGCTGACCAGTGCCTGGAAGACATTGATGGAAGAGGTAGATGTTTTTGTAGGGTATACTTTTTTATTCAGGAGGGCCTCAAGGAGCAAATCTGGATTACTTTGACAATTCAGCATTGAAAAATAATATTGATCAACCTACAATCATACCTTCTTGTTCTGTTTCTTTTGTGCTTCAGGTAGTTCTTTTCCCTTTTGTGGGTGTGGAAAAAAAAGAATACTAGCCAAAAATGTAGTGTAAATTTAAAGCCTTAGGAATTACTTGAGGTAAGATGCCTAGAGGTATTGTCATTTTTTAATTTTCTGACTGGTGTTTCTTTTGAATTATACCTTTCCACTAGAGACTCCCTGGTAAGACAGATGTGGTGATCTTTACACTGGTGTTTCTTTGTTTTGAAAGTAGCTTGTAAACTAGGTGCTAATCCTCTCCTTTTACTCTAAAGACTCTGTCCTTGAAATCAGGAGTTTAAGCTGAAGAGACATTGCCTTGATTGAGTCAGTCTGCACTTTGCATTTTAGATAAAATAGAAGCATTTGAAGGTGAAATTTTCACTAGTAAGTCTTTAAATGTAGTAACATATTTTAAGAACAAATACTTTTAAACCTTAAAGGTGTTTAAGAGAAAAGTTGTTTAAAAATGTCACTGTGATATGTGCTAAAACAGCTTTGGGGCACCTCTGCCTGCATAAGGTGTGAACTTCTCTTTTATATGGAAGGTAGCATTTTTTACAGGGTTTTTATAAATAATAAGAGACAAGTAAGCTTTACAAGCAGTAGACATGTATGATGTGTTTAAAAAGGGCAATTGAGTAAAAATTCTATAAACTGGCTTGGCATGCATGGCTTTCCTCAGCAACACATTGAGAACATCCTGTGACTTGGGATAAAGGCTGTTAGAAGGACTTGAGTGGGACCAAAATGTTACTTAAGCTGCCAGACAGCTGTGCAGTGGCTTATCCAGTCTTTGACCAGGTTGTGCAAACCCAGTCTGACCTGGTTAGTCTTTATATATATGGGCTGACCTATAAAATATGACATACATAATTATATTTATGGGGGCTCTGGGCCAACACTGAGAAGCATGGATGAGTTAGCATGTTGAAATGCAAAAATGTGTATACAAATATGCAAGATCATTAACAGTTTTGTGTGGATTTTTTTCATTAAAAAGTGTGCTTACTGTATTCTAGGAGACTGAGGTTTTTTGAGTTGTTTTTTTTTCGCTGCAGAATCACTTGGTGGGCATACTGTGCTGGTCATACAATTATTATGAAAATGAGAGTTGCGTTTTTGTAACCTCCTCCCTTCTTTATGATGTTATCTTTTGTCTCAGTGATCCTCTCCCAAATGAATTCTAATTCTTTGTACCAACATGGGCCCAGTGATCCTACTCTGTCCCCTGAGGGCACCTCAGCATTTGTGAATGGTTAACTCTGATCTCAGATAGCTGGTTGCATTCTTTCGGGAAGCCCAAGCCAGTGACATTATTTTAACCTTTTACCTACTTAACTTTTCCCATAATAACTACAGTTCCCTCTGTTCTGTCTGCCTTACACACCCAGCAAAAGGTGAGGTATTCACAGCAAATACATAAAATGTAATACATAGCACATGCAAAGGGTATACACTTGTTACCTACAAAATACTATCTTTCCCTGCCATGTCATTCTCCAGTCTTTGCTGCTTAAGAAACTGCAGAGATGGCCATTTTAAGCAGTTTTGCAGTCTGTGGAATGGTGCATGTGTCACAACGGGGTTGGCAAAGACAGCCTGAAAGAGAGCACGGACACAAGTTGCTACAACAGTGTGATGAAATGCTGTGGAAAATGCAGTGTTGCAAGTCAGGCAGAGGTGAGTGGCAGGCACAGCACTGGGAGTTTGGAGAGTACCCCAGGAAACTCAACCTGCTGGAGCCTCAGAAGATGCAAAGGTGCACCCAGTTTGCCTCCAGTGTGGCAAGCCACAGATTTAATGTGATCCACAAGGTCAGGCTGCACCTTAGATGTCTTTTGCTGCTTGGTGTGTTTAAGATATGACTTGCATCCATGCCAAGCTTCAGGGACCTGGCCTTGTCTGCTCACAAACACTAATGGTGGCTGATGGATGGTCACAGGAATGACACCTGGAAGATCTTGACTGGTGGACACATAGGTCATAGGGATGTGGCCATCGGGTTTGCAAGGACATTCCCCAAGCAGTCTGCCTGCATAAGTCCATGCAGAGACAGTTCTTGGGCATATAGCCCAAGCCTGTGCTTTGATGTAGCACTGTGCCACCACGGAGTGTGTGGGTGGGTGTGGGGCCTGAAGAGGTAGAGGGGCATCAGCTGGCACTCAGTAATTTGCAGTGGGATTCCTGTGGTAATGGCACCTGTAGCATTGGTGGAAAAATAACATTAAAATATGTCCATTTTTTCCCAGTACTGGAAACCAAGAGAAGATGATGTACTACCCAGGCTAAGGCAGTTGCTTACAAACTACAGTTCTGCTAATAACAATTTTTGGGTTGGTGAGAATGAGAAAAAATTGGAGAGACAGAATTAATTTTGGCTTCCCATTTTCTTTCTTTTTTTTCCCAATTTTTTTTTTTCCTGAGACATCCTACAAATCTGCACTGGCTCAGAAAAAAACCCCAAACATTCCTTTTTGCTTTCTGTTTATTTTTAAATTAAATTTGATTTGAGAGAGCAGTATGAAATCACAGGCTGAACTTCTGTACTGAAAATGTCAAAAGGAGAAAAGAAAATGTAGTGTTGAGTAAATGGTGAGGTGGAGGCCTGAAACGTTGATATAAATTTAGCTTTACTGAGCTACAGGGAAAAACACAATGACCCACAGATCATGGGTTTGAAATCTCTGTGTACTGGGCCAGGGATTAAAACAATAATTGTTCAGACAAAATTATTTTCAGTATGAAGGCTGTTGTCTTCAAGGAATACTGCCATTCTGCTTATCCATCTTGAGATTTCTGTACAGTGTCCTCCTTTTCTCCCACTTTGCCTGAGGTCCAGTAAGACATTTGAGTGAAACAGATACTTAAAATAAGAAGGAAACATCTCCTTAAGTGAATCTGTCAAGCTGTGAAATGTTCTACTCTAAGTGTCTGAATTGTTGTTATTAAGTACTGTAGCGCACAGAAGGTTGCTCTTGGGCTGGGTGCTAAAAGGTTCTGAGCAAACAAATATTCCCAGGCAGAGGAGCTCAGTCTGGGTCAAAGGCTAAAGGCATTTTTGGCAGGGTAGGAGGAAACTGAAAAGCTGCAGTACAGCCTGATAGATGATGGTCCCAGCAGACCTTTTTTAAAGGTCTTCCTGAAGGCCTTCTTAGTGTAGCAGTGCTTTAGGAAAGCACTGAGATGGAAGGAAGGTATGGAAGCACCTCGGGAAGGCAGTGACCAAGTGTCGATGTCAGTAGCTGGCAGAGGCTCTGAGCTCTGGACTGGGAGGGGAGAATGGCAGATTAGAACCAGGGTGAGGAGAGAGAATGGCAGCAGGTGTGAATTACATCCATCTCTCAGGTGGGACAGGGTCACCAGTGCACGTGAGGAGTTACATAAAAGAGTAGAGTAGCGTGGAGAAAAGGCTTTTAAGGATTTAGAGAAGCAGCTGGTCCTCTGCCAAACAGGTGTTGGGAATGAGCCCAGGAACGTGATGCCCAGTTGAAATACTGGGCCCCAGTACAAGAGGAGAAGGTAAGGCTTTGAGGCTTCTCTTGGAACTGCTTGCTTGCCCAAGGAAGGACCCTGCAGGAGAACTGCAATTTGTAGCTAGTGGTTCCTCTCTGGATTGTTTTGAGGGAAGCACTGATATTTGCTCAGATATAATGCTGAGATATTTTGCTCAGGAATCTTAATGCTCTTTTTCTCTCTTGTTTATGGAATAACTCTGGCTGTCAAATTTTGTCTGCTTCTTTTTGATTTGGTTTTTGTTTTGTTGGAGAGAGTTGGGATTTTTGGGGGGAGTGGTTTTGTTTGATTGATATTTGAGGGGCTGGGGGTGGGATTGTTTGGGGCAGGGAGGTGTTTGTTTTGTTCTGTTGTAGTAGGAATGGCATTTGTTGTCTAGGCTGGAAGCAAGAACAGCCCCTCTGAGCATGAAAAAAATCAAATCTGGTGCCCTGAGAGGATAAAGTTGTTGGAAAATGAATATGGTCAGTTTTTCCTTAGATTAAATCAGCAACATCTTGTGCAAAGAGAACTGATGGAAGGGCGTAATATGAGAAGCAGAGGCCAAACTGGGGTGGATAGTGTTTCTGGAAGAGGAGAGAACACTGTTGTGTTAGGGAAGACCACCCTTCCTGCAGGGTTTCTTTCAGACATGATCTGTAGTATCAATCCAGGGGACAGGTGTTGATGAACGAGTAGGACTGGGTTAGGTGGAGAGAAGTTGTAATGGGAGGGAAGAGGAAACAAATCAAACATAGAAGAGGATACAGAATGGTGAGAAATAGCACCCTGCTATTGGGTAAGAGAAGGTGGAGCCAAGAAGAAAGGGCCAAAGTGTAATAATTTGTTGCAAACCACATCTCACAGGATGGAGTGTCTCAGGAAAAAGCTTAGGTAGCTGGTGGCCAAAGAATGGCTATACATTAGGTGAGGAATTGGAGGTGAACTGTTTGCAAAGAACATCTTCATTCAAGACTCTTCTTTTGAGTGTAAGAAAAAAAGAGCTGTGAATTGGATGAAGTTATGATGATGATAAAACATACAACTGAGGGATGGAGTGATTCCCTGAGGAGAAAATGGAATTGCTGTGGATGATTGTGACAAATTGAGAAGGCAGAGGAAGAAAAGACTTCAATTAGAAGGCTAATGGGCATAAGCTAGGTGAAGTTCAGGTAATAACATGACAGAGAAGAAATTGTAAAGGGTTACATGAGGATGATAGAGACAGTGGAAATTGCAAGCAGCAGCAATACAGCAGAGCCTACCCACCTCCTTAAGTCTGTTCTCCTCCTTTCTTGGGTTTGATCGAAGATGAGAATGGTGAGAAAAATTAGATACTGTACTGGATATTCAGGTCAGGGTATACTGGCCTTTGTAATTCTAGCTGCAGTGCTTGAAGGCAGAAACCTTGAGTGTGATTAAGCATCCCTTTCTTGACTCATTTTCAAATACAGTGATTGTCTTTCAGCCAGAGTGGGTTGGATTTTGGCATGGTTTGGGATCACTTTGAACTTTAACTGCAAACAAAACAATGTCTGGTTTCCGTTTTGACCTCACAATTCATAGGATAGTTTTACTCACTCTTAAGTTTTTCCTGTTCGCTTTTGGATCATAAACAAAGAATGTATTTTGTCTTTGTCTCCCTGAAACCATTCTCTTACAATTGTTTGTGGAATAAAATAAGCATCTAGATGTCAGCTGTGAGATAAAGCATGTCTGTGGTGACATGTAAGAGAGTCCTAGTGTTGAGAACATATACATTTTAGGATTATGTTTTGCAAGAATACCCATGTAACCATTCCACAAATCAATTTAACAATGCAAAAAAGATACAGAGAGTGATAATAACTGGCACTCCCCTGCCCTTCTCTTTCCCAACTTCTCTTGAGATGAAATCTGATTTAATAAAATAGTATCTGTGAATACATAACAGCTTAACAACCACTCTTCCTTTTTAGTGAATACTCTACTGTTGGTGTATGCAATGTCATCCTAAATGTTCTTAAACTTTTAATAATACCCATACTGAAAAATTCCACAGATTTATCAGATGAAACCAATTTGAAAACTATTGTAGTCTAATTAATTTGAATTCTTTGTGCATGCAAACTTTCGGTTTTCATGCAGTGACATGTCTGTTTGCACCACACCGTGGTAAGTACAAACACACGTAAGCATAAAACTAATGTCACACCAAATTAACTACAAAGACAATCAATAAATCAGGAAAGGTGATCCCTTTTGAAGACCAGACTACACACAAGGTATTTCTGTGGACATTGATACCAGTTTATGGGAGTACCTCGTCACTGTTAGGTAGTACCAGCACGGTGGTCTGCACAGGAGAATTTGCTTGTTACTCGATTTTAGAGAAGGGGAAAGCAGTGTCTTAATCAGGAATTCTGTGACAACCCAAGGTATAAAGGTCTTGCTTGACTTTTTATGTCTTTATAGTATGTTAAACTACCTAGTAGCATCTAAATCTGGCATTAGATGCAAGCCAAGCTGACAGTTGCCTTAGGGTAGGCAGACATGAGTAGAAAAATGATGTCCTGAAAAAGGAGCTGGGGTGAAAACAAGACACACCAAGTTTTTTTCTCTCTTCTCCCCAGGTCAGCAGCACCATATATATGTATTTTGAAGGCGATGAGGAGGGGAACAAGAATAGTCTGAATACTGTGGGCATTTGTGTATGCAAAGAGCTGAACTAGACTGTGGCCTCCTGTTCCTGGGATGAGGGAGCTCACTTAGCTGTAGTACCATGAGCTTCTCTGAGGCAGCAGTGTCTGGCAGAGCACTTCTACCACCACTGTTCAGTTGAATTTTGACCCGTCCAAAGGGAGATCAAAGTGTGCCATCCTGCCTCTTCCTCAGAGCAAGCACAGTTCAACTTTGCCTAGACTGCTGAGAAATGCTGAGCATGCAGGTCCGACTGTGTGTGATTGGTGCAAGGGGGCTCCCAGAGCAAAGTCAAATCTCTGGCTATATGTAAGAAGGAAACAGAAACCTTTGGACTTGCAACTAGTGGACTTCAGCACTGTACTTAAGGGTAACAGCCAGACTACAGACCTAAGCAGGCAGAAAATCCATGACTCAGACAACCTTAGTTAGTAGAGCTTAGAGAAAGTAAACTATGCTTTGAGGCATTGCATTTGAGAACATTTATAGTGGCTTATTCTGCGTGTTTCAAAAGACAGTCAAGGCAATTAAATGGAGTATTTATTTAAGTCATGCAGCAGTAAAACATCTTCATAAACAAAAATATTCCTAGGAGGTATGCAACCTAATATAAAAGCATAACACCCTGTGTTACATAAAAGTTGTCAGTAACTGACCATCTTCAGAAGTTCTTCTTGCAAAAGAAAGAATCCCCGTCAGCATAAACAGATTTTAGAACAACGTAAACAAGTTTCATGACAGCAGTAGATCAAGAATAGAGGAAATTTTGCCTATTAATCTGAGTATGTTATAATAACATGACCAAGATGCCAAAGTTCATATTTTTGGAAGTGGACCATGCCTCATTTTATCTACCATTAGTTGATCACCACCACCCATCGATAAAACTCTGCCACCCTAGTGCAGAATGGATCAGGACAGCCAGGTATCCCATGGTAGCTGAGCTCTGCTAGACTACAGAGTGGTGTGGCCACCCTGCCCTTTTCACTCGCTTTCCTAGAGCTGGCAGAAAAGTTTGAAAAATTACGGTGGATTTGATGACCTGGATGAAGTATAGTATAGGATGTACATGTATAAAATCCATGAATTCAGATGATTCTGTAATAAGAGAAAGTGGCTTATAGATAAAACATATAGCCAAATGAGAAGTGTGCTGGAGGGGTTCCATCACCAACTCTCCTTGAAGTCTGTAAGATGTTCTCCACGAGATCAGGGCTGGCTGTGGGTGAGTGTACCCTGTCTGGGCAGCAGCAGCAGGAGTGCTGAGGGGCTTCGGCTTGTGGAGGCACAAGTTGTTCCTTGTTCAGCTTTGCAAGCCTCTCTCAGAGCTACAGAAGCTGTCTTGTCCTTTCTGCAGGCCCTCTTCCTCCTGATGGCTGAAGGGACAAGGTGAGAGCCAAAAGGTGACAGCTGTAAAAGCTTCTGTGAGCCAAGATTGGCAGACTTTGCTTCCCATGGTTGCCAAGCAGATGCTCAGTAGCTGTGAATTAACTACATTTGGGATCATAATGAACTCTTCTCAAAGCGAGGAGGGGCTCTGTGACTGCTTCAGTATTACTGTAGTAGCTCCAAGTGATCCAAGAGACAGCTGTGTAAAACTGTAATTATGAAATTGCCTACGAGTTGCTAAGTACAGACTAGCACAGACAAAAGGCTTCAAAGCAACGCCTAAATGTCTCTGTCATGCTTAACCTTTGGTGACTAAAACTTACAGTTCCCTGCCATATGTGTCTATGACAATTTTCAGGGCCTCCAAGCTTGGAATGAAAGTAACTTGGAGGAAAACCATCTCTATGTGTTAATTTGAAATTATTTTCTCTACACCTGTTGGTCTAAAAGCTGTATTTTGGTCATGTAAATTACACCAAGAAATCTTTTGATAAAGTAGATTTTCTAGAACAAGTAGCTGTTGCAACATTTGTAGGGAGATGGGGAGCGTCTTATTTGAAATTCAGAGTTAAGATTCAGTTTAAGTTGTTAGTGGTTCTGTGGGAGGGAGAAAGGGATTGGCTGTATGTGAGACAGGCTTGATCAGATTTGGATTCAAATCAGATAACAGTGTTGGAGCCCTGTTGGCAGCGCTTTGTGCCAGTGACCACAGCTTTCCATAATGATGCGGGGTAGGCATGCACAGTGGGTCAGCGTGGCTCAGGCAGACTCAGACCACTGTGCCAGAACAGCAGAGCACGCATCAGCTGAGGACAGGCAGCTGACTCTTCATCCAATGCATTGGAGCAGTTGATATGGAGTTCACGATGTCCATGCTCTGATGCCAATGTGACAGAGGGAGGGATAGTACCTGAGCCAGCCCAAAGCCCACAGCACAGTGTTAACTTCTCACAACTTCTTACAAAAATTTGACTGAGCAAATTTTAGGGTTCTACAATCTGATACAAGATAATTTTTGATTGAATAGCAAGAGTTGTGAAACTAGGTTTATTGTTGTGAAACCACTACAGTATCTATGTATTCTAATATCTAGGGTGGTGACAACCTGATGTTATGAAAACCTTTTAAATACTCTGTATGGATACAAAGATGGAATCAATGCAGAGCAGTGTTCTTGCAGCTGCTGGGGCTGCTTCTCCACTGAATCCAGTCCTTGCTGGGCACAAAGGGCAGATGTTCAGCTACATGCAGGCATGGGTAGGGGAGGAAGGCAATTCTTGGGTGTCCCAGGCCCAAGATAGCTGAATACTCTGCTTCAGGGAGTGCTTTTTACAGCTGTGCAGGCTTTGCTTTTCAGTTGCCCTGATTGACAGGATTAGACCCTGGACTGTGTTCTTTCTGACTTCAGTGAGAGCATGACCGCAGTAATTCAGGGGCAGCAGCAGCAGCCCTGGAGAGCTCACTGTGCTACAGCCACTAGACCAGTAGAGTTCTACACATCACCTGCATTTTAAATACGTATCTGTGCTGCGCTGACTGTACAGAAACCCGTGTGTCAGATAACAGTATGTGATGATTGAAAGGCAACTGCAGATCAAGGCTGCAGTGCAGGCAGACAGAGGAGAAAGCAGGCAGAGCCTCTTTGTAATGCCTGAACTTCCATTATCTTTAGGAGCCAGGAAGTTTGAATCACAACTAATGCTGGCAAATAACTTGTTTTAAAGGACAGCTATCTCAGTGAGCTTTAGTATGTAAATGAAGCATAGTTTATTCAAATGGCAAATCAGCAGTAAAATTTTGAATTAAATATCAAGCAATTTTATCAAAAGTAAAGTTCAAGAGCATGTTAGAGGCGTGGTGCGTGTAGAGTGTGTGGGGTGCACTTGTATGCATGGGCATGCCTGTGCTGGGGATGGAGAGGGCAACAAGGAGCAGAAAGGGACAGGCTTGATTGGATGTGAATAATGGGCTTGATTTCCAGGCTTTTCATCATGAAGCCTCTTCAAGACTGAAAACTTTCCTGTTCTTCCTGTCTTAAAGCAGATTTCATGGCAAAACAATTCCAAGACTTTGGCTGTCATCCAAACATACTTGGAACTGTAGTATTTGAGCTGATCAGCAGGCTCCTTTAATTTTTCTGTCATGCAGCCAAGACCTTGGTGTATAAAGATAATCCCCAGTTCAGCTTTACCATCTGAAATTACTTTTCCTTAGGAAACAGTGTTGTAGGAAAAATAGTGTTTGGCCTTAGTGAATCTGGGATATTTCAGTTGACTGCTAATGGATATTACAGAAACATCAGTCTGATTTTTATATCTATATATGTATGACCCTTCACAGGAGCTTAACCAACTAATAAGTTCTGCCTGAAAACAGTGGGACACTGGTATTTGCATATATTTTAGGCAGCAAGTAGGGAGACTTTTTCTTGTATTTTTAAAAATTCTTCTTTATTAAACTATGGATTATTATACAACTCCATTGTAGGCAATAATACCATGGGTTTGTGGGAAGAAAAGTTATGTGATGACAAACTATATGAAATTAAGTTACAAACTGTACTATCACTATTTCACTTTTTGATGTAGTTTGCATGAGTCTTGAATTATTTTCTCTTGAAATGCAAGATCCTGAAACCCTTATTCATAAAAGTAAACTGACTGCAGGCTACAGGATTGCTCCCTGTAAGCTGTATTGTCTGCAAGAACAGGATGCATATACCCTGAAATTACTACACTGCTCAGAATCTCGGTGAGCTTTCGTCCCTGTTTTGCTCACTCATTTTTTTTGCAAGGCTTTGGGCTTTGATTGTCAATGTATGCTGCTTTCAGAAGGTGACCTGCGTTACAGGCATCTACATTTTGACAACTACTTTATTGTTTAAGTTCCTATATAGTGTCTGTCCTTTTCAACAGCTGGCTATGGAGAAACGGCTCTGCCTTCAACAGGGGTGGCTTTATTTTCTGCAAAGCAATAAAATTGTTATATGACTGTGTCCAAAATTCCTTTGGGCTATCTTTGTTTTAATCCTAGGGTTATTGTGCACTTGCACTAATGTTTCCTGATGGATTGTACCAAAATGGCCTTATCAATGACATTCAGAAGGTACAGCTTTTTGTGTGTGTGTGCGTGTTTGTTTGTTATTTTGGTGTTTTCCCCCATCTAGCATAACTGTGTCACCTTCAAAGAGGACTGCTGGCTTTCCAATGACTGCAAGGTTCCCACTGTGCACGCTTAACTGTGTGAAATTTCAGCACTTACTTTTAAGCAGTCTTTCTACTTTGCAGATTTTTGTAAACTTGAATGTCAAGTATGTGAGGAACTGCCAACAGCTGCATTGTAGTAGCCTGGGGGGATTTCTACGGTCTCCTGAAGAATACAGATTTTCAGTTCATGATCTTTTTATTCATCAGGCAGTTTGTATGTTTTTAGAAAAATAATATTTCTGTTCAAACAGAACATGACTCCTGCTCTGCTTGTGGGAAAACAAGCTCAGGAAGCATCAATGTATGTATAAACCAAGTTTACATTTACTTTTACTTCATATCCTGTGGGGCTGTGTTTTGCTTCCTTCCCACTTTCCTGCCCATCCTCCCTCCGTATTTTTCAGGTAAATCTCAAATCTGACACATTTTTCCTGTTGTTCCTGTGATAATCTCAGCTGTTCGTACAGTGTGCAGCCTAATAAAGTCCCAGTAACCTGTTCCAGCTGTTATGGAATCCTCAACACAGCAGTGGGACAATGGTCTAGGGAATGCCATGTCAGGTCTTATCACACAAGAGATACTTGGGTTTTTACCCAGTTTTTACTTCTTGCATCTAGGAGTCCTCTTACTAGTGTTTTCACCTGGACTTTATATGGTCTCCACTACATCTTCTGGCAGCACTGTGTCATTTTTAATGGGTCATTACATTTAGGAAAATTATGCTGCTTATTTAACTCTGATTCCTTCTACAATTTACTCTCCCTGAAACTCCAGAAAGTCTCCATGCTGACCAAGAGGTTTGTCCATAGTGGATCAGTATGGAGTATGGAGGCTTTACCCTGGAAAGGCACTAATTTGAACAAGTTTCCAATATAGCTCAAAGTGTTCAAGTGAGTTTAAGTTCATTTTAAAAAAAACAATCAGCACAAGTGACATCCTTAGGTTTACCATAAAAATAGTTTGCAGAAGGACTAAAATAAATGTCACCACTGGAACTCCAGATTTCTGTTCTTCAGTTTGAAAGAAGAATATTAGCTCATAGAATATTAGAAGAATAATAGATCAGTGCTATTATTCAGGTGTTTTGTAGTCACAGGGGATAACTTGAGTCTGAATTCCAAAATGTGCATCTCATCACTCCGTTTCATTACCTCTGGGGAGTTTTTATGCCAGTGCATCTGACAGATCCTAACGCTAGTTCTTATTTTTACAACTTCAAGGAGCCCCATATCTTCTCTTCCCCACTGGTGAGCAAGCGGAAAGAAGAAAGAAAGAAAGAGGCCCTCCCTTCTTCAGATAAACTTTGGCCCAATTCAGCCTAATCTTGGGAAAGGCGGGTACCACCGAAAGCTGCTGGGGAGCTTCAAGAGGAAGAGAACAGAGAAGAGCTTTGTGTGACAGTGCAATGCAAGTCAAAGCTTAGTCACATATTAGCTCAACATTGATGACACAAGCCATGCTACGTTCAGCCTTCATTCCTTCAGATGTTTGGTTGTTATGGAAGGTTTTTTTAATGGAGAAAGATATGATAAGACATCAGCTTCAAAACACAATTATGCTTACAGTGGCCAGAAATACCCAGAGCATAAATTTCTGTCCTACCAGCAGCTTTTGCCTGAGCATGGATATTGCAGATGTTTTCCTTGACAGTTAGAAAAAAGAATCTGTTTTTAGTTCCTTTTGTTATGATCACCATACAGAGGTGAATGAGCATGTTTTGTGCTCAGGCTCCAAATATACTGTGGGAATCCTGAAAGGTTACAGAGGGCACAAAGGACCAAATATCATTTGAAAATAAGAAGTCTCAATGCTGATGTGTTTCCCTGCTTACTAAAGTAGGGAAAGCCCAAGGATTAAGGTCACGACTTTGTCATGCACTTGAATGTGAGACCTGCTAGCTTTGATGCTGTCGACAGTGTGATTCAACTTGTTCTGCCCCTACATAATTTCTGAGGATGTCTGCAAGAAAAGAAATTCAGGAGTTTGTCAAACTGTGAGCAACAGAGGAATAAAAAAAGTCAATGCAGTGGTTGGAATAGGAGAACTAGTTTTCGTTGACTCCTATTGCAATAATCTTAGATATTAAATACATTTTATACAATTAAAAAGGTCAAAGCTGACAATTACAAAGCGACCTGGTCTACTGACGCTATTCTGCTTTGAAAAATGTTTTACTACTTTTTGTGTTCTTTAGGAAAAATACTTGATGTTGGGAAATGTGTAAAAAAGAAAGTACAGAGAATGGGTGGGGGTTTTCTTTTCTTTTTTCCTTTTTTTTTTTTTTAGCTACTACTCAAGAAGTGACTTTAGCACTAAAAGAGAGTTACAAAAACATCAGCTGCAGCAGTCCATCCTGAGCAGAGCAGCACAGCCAAGTGTGGTGAAGGAGTGTTTTGCCAGGCCATTTAATAACCAGTGCAGACATGGCAAGACTCCCTACTTTTCTGGGTGAAATAAGCCATGCCAGCTCTTTCGAGTGTTGTGTTGACACCAGGGGCCCTTGCCAAACTGTGTTGATATCAGATCGTATCTTTTGCCACCTTTCCCTGAATTACAGCAGGGAACTTTTCCAACCCTTATCTGACCTGTTAAATTCAAAATAGAAGTAAAGATCTTTGGTATTTCAGGTTTATTCACTAATAAGGAGGCACTGGAGTAATAGAAAACAAATACATGCTTTTATCTTGCCACTTTTCCTTGAAGACTTAGCAGTAGGCATAGAGGCAGAAACATTTTGTGATACTGCTCATATTCTTGGTATTCATTTTGCTGTGTGGGCAAATCAGTGCACTTCTCTTTGCCCTTCTTTCTCAATCTGTGAAGTGGAGATAATGCTGCTCTGAGATTTGAGATGGCTGGGCAGTGCCATTTCGGGCTAAATCCCAGGGCAGTTTCAGAAACCTGGAGAGGACAATATCACTGTGACTTAGTTGGGAACAGTCCCGCTTTGGTCTGCATACGTGTCAGCAGAAAAATTGACCTCAGGAGGGTAAGACTGAAATTGTGACTTTTCTACTAGTGATGATAATGCTGTGAGATGCAAGGAAAGATCTGCATTGTTAAATGAGATATGCTTTTGGTGTAATCAAAGACATAAGTGTCTTGTGGTTGGTTTTGTGTAGCTGTAGATCTGGAAGGAAATTAGGAAATGTGGTTGTAAGAGAAAAAAATATGTTGACCAGGAGCACTAGGAGACAATTACCGTCTTTTCTATAGGAAACCAGGAGTTGACTGTTTTCTTTAATGACTGCAAACAAGACATAGTCTATTTCAAAGAGACTTCTTGAAAAGCTGGCTCAGTTATAACAACCCCTCCCCAGTCACTCTCCCTCTGGGCGGCCCTGTGAACTTGTCCATGGTTTGTTTATCGCCTCACCATCTCCTGTCTAAGGCTCAGAGGATATGCTGGAAAAAAGGCAGATAGGCAGTACCTGCACTGTGGGAAATTGTCTTTCTGACAGAATGGTGGCTCTTAAGGTTCTCTTCTATTGCTCTTGTTCCTCTCTGCTTTGAAGGGAACAGAATTACTCCAGGTTATATGTAGACTGTATGTTTTACTTTTTTTTCAGAACTACCCTAGCAGCAAAAAGAGATCAGACAAAATCTCTGCAGATGAGATTTAACATACTGTAGGGCTTTTGTCTAATGTGACATGTTACCTGAAAAGTAAAATCTCAGAGAGCATTTATTGGAGTGACAGGAACCTGGTGTCCTCACAAGTCCTTGTTTCTAGCTTTCCATTCCCCATGCATGCCCTGCACGGACTCTGTGCCAGAGCTTTTCCAGCATTGCTGCTGGCTGATGCAGCTGGCATGCTCTCAGTTTCTCTCTGAATGGTGTTTGGGGTAGGAAGAGGTCATCAGAGAACCAACGCATAAGAAGAGTAGAATCATAGCAGAAAATGGTCTCCTTTCAATTTCGTGGCATTAGGATTGGCAGGCTCCCATTGACCACAGTTATCTGTTCAGCCCCCAGGAAATTTCCTAACACACCAGAAACTTGTGCTGACACAGAATGGGTCAGACTTCCTCTTCTCTCTTGCTGCATCACATGCGTAAGAGGCTGATGATCCATTGCACCGTGCAGTGGAAGCAAGTGACTCTCCTGGCAGCAGCTGCTGCAGATCTATCTCCATAAATTAGTCCTGGAGATACTCCTGTGTTGCACCTCTGTGCTGATCTGAAGTGGGAAGGGAACTAGGGATCTTTTTCTTGGATGTTTAGTCTCCCCTTCATATGTTTGGACTCTTGCTTAGAGTAGGAGAAAAAAGGTGGTAGCAAGTTTGTGGATTGTCCTCTTGAAGCTGGGGTGTGTAAACTGTGCTGATGCTGTGCTTGTGAGAAGATTTGGGTGTGGAAGGGAAGATGAAGTATGTGCTGGGATGAGATGACTGCAGTTTCAGAGGGAGAGCAAGCAATAAAAGTACTGCCAGGAAAGAGGAAGGGTATGCCTTGGGTTAAATGACAAGGAAGAGGGAATATTTGCCAAGATAGGGAAACTGGAGCAGAGAGCCCTTGGTGTAGAAATTATATTTGCAATCACTGATCTATCATACTACCTGGTAGTAAGGGACCAGAAAGCCTCTGCTGACAGAGAGGCTGCTTGGAAAAATGTGTGCAGGCTCCGCAATTAGGTGGTTTGTGCTCACAGGCATGGTGGGGATGAGGGAAAATCCAGAGTATTTATCTGCTGCTATCTAAACACTGGCCAAACTAGGTACTTAAAATAAATAATATTTAAGTCAGTAACCAAGTTTTATAGCCTAGATTTGTGCAAGGGTCAAGTACTGCCCCATCCCTCAAATTCCTGATTTCTGCATTTGTATTATTTCTGTTCCTGTTTCAAAACTGTGATCAGTACCTTAAGAAACAGTCTGTGCACTTGTTTTTCAGGTGTGTCCAAATCTTCTGACCTTACTGCAGTGCCTGGGTGTCTTTTGCTTCTTACTCTGTTTGTCCCTGTCTGATTGGAAGCTTTCTCCCTTCCTCCCCCACTCATGTAAATTACCTGAGTTTATCAGAGTGCTTGAAGCCTAGGCAGGGCAATTTGGTCTCAGGATTGCAGTAGCACAACTTAATCCACTCAGACCTCAGATTCCCCTATCTTGCACCACAAGAGCTCTCTGAAGCAAAGGGAGTTCCTCCTTAAAAGCAGCTGCAGTAGTAGGGCACTTTTGTATCTCAGAGGACAGCTCAGGATTTCTTGTTTCTTTGTCACGTCCTTGAACAAGCATGCCAATGCATGTATAAACCTGAACAAATACTCTTTTCTTGGACTTTCATAGGAAGCATGGATGAATGCATGGCTCAAGCACCACTGTATCAGACCATTCTGCTGTAAAGTGCTTCCCAGCAGCAAGGCTGTAAAGCAGCAAAGCTATAAAACACTGCTGCAGGGAGAGGTGGTGGATTCAGAACTCAGCTGCTCCATCCTTTCTGAAGAGGTGCCATCCCTATAAGCAAAGTTTTCAGTACTAAATTTCTCTCTCCAGGCAGGAAAGGGAGGAAGTTAATTTGGAAATTAACCCCAATAACTTTTCCCCTTCCCAACTTATTAGTATATTATATCCTTGAACTGACCCTAGAGATTTTTACCCAGCAGTGAAGGCAGGTACCAAGGGTTTAGTGGACTTTTACCACTATTGTTGAATTAACATGGAAAATTGACTGGGTTTGATTGCAGTGATCAGCAGTGCAGAAACATAAGACAGCTGCCTTTGGACAGATTAGGTTTGGAGTCATGGGCTGATGGAATTCCTACCACCATGTGCTCCTCTGTTAAGGAGACAGGAAGCAAGAGGTATGTACTTCCCAGCCAGTTCCAGTTAAAAGCAGAAAATAATTTCCAACCCATCATCTTTAAATTACTTCATAAGCCTTGCAGATCCCCAGGTCTGCTGCCTGTAGATACCATACCTGTGCAGTGTGGATGTGAGTGGGTAACCACACAAATGAAGCATTACCAATCCACACTGAATAAGCTGATAAAGCTAATCCAGGGAAGCAGAAGCTACTTGAATACCTTCTTTCAAGATACTATTGTAGCTAATAGTTAGTTTGGGTAGTCATAGAGTTTTTTCCTCCTAGCTGGGCTAGTCAGAAGGTAAGAGAGACACTAACTACTCTGTACTATGGAGAGGATGTAGGTCAGAGTTGTGGTTGCTACCTGTGGAGTCCAAGGGTTTGTTTAGAGGTGCAGTTATGACTGTCTTCACTGTTGTGATATCCTCTCCTGTTGTGCTCTGGCCAATTGTGTGTAGTGGACTGTGTCACAGATCTTACACTGATCTTTATTTCCTTGCGGTAATTGTCACTCAGTTTTTATGGGTTTGCAGTGCTGTCTCCCCCAAGGGATAATAATTAAGCAGTCCGCCACTGCTGAAGGGCCACAATTGACTGAAAATCAGCCTTGCTTTTTATTTTGTCCATCTCACCCAAGCTCCAAGTGCCCTTCTTCCTGTGCACTGGAGAGTTTTGGTTAGTTTTGTTTAAACTGATAAAGCCTTCATAACAAACTACAGGCTTACATTTTGATCTGCCATGGAAAGGACATCCTAAACAATTGTTAAGGTAGTTGATGGTTTTCTTAAATGTAACGCTGCTGGAACAGCCCTTCCAGTCAATCAGAAGTATCCGGGACCATCTGTCTTTGGGTCCAGCCTAGCACTGTATTGCCCACTCCTGTCTCACTGAGGGGTTTATTACTGATGCTTGTAAAGAGCTCTGATGGTAAAAGACCAGATGTTTGAGATACAGACATCAACACTGTACTCAGAATTCATCAATCATATATCTGTAGATGTTTCATGCTAGTTATTTCCTAATGAAAATGGAAGTTCTTTTCATGGAAAATGGAAGCATAACTGGTCGGGGAGTAGAAAAGGAATAAGGAGGCTTGCCAGCAAACCTTGTGAGTCCAGAGATTGTTGAGCTTTGCATTGTGTAATGGCAGTTGGTGCTGGTTTTGGATGTGCAGCTGAATGTGATGTTCCACAAAGAGATGCGAGGAACACAAGGCTGAAAAATAAAAATATTTAGATATGCTACTATTACAGCATTTCCCTCAAAATAACACTCAAGACACTTGGTCTTTCAACAGGTAATGTGTGCAAGCAGCACAGCGTGTATGAGGTTTCAAAAATTAAGTTGCTGTGTGCATGAAGCTGGGTAGGGGGCTGGGGAAGAGCAGCCTGTTACATCAAAGGTTCAGTGTAATTTCATATATCTTTGGAGGCCTGGAGGTAACTGAGCTTTGCTTTGGGCTCAGCTGATTACACAGAAGAGAGGATGGCTGGTAAGAACAATTATGGATCATAACTTCTTCCAGAACTTAAAGATTAAAGGACAAGTTTAGTCTGTCATCACATAAATGAAGCCTTACAAGCCTTTTCAGAAGAAAACCATGTGCTTTCTTCAAGAAATTGTGGAGTCAAATGCACTCACAAAGTATTTGACATTCAACTACTCCCGAAGGCACTGCAAGGGATGCTGTAGAGGATGGACAAAGTTGGAAGAATTCCCTAGAGTTGGAGCCACTTCTGCTTTTCCCTTACTGCAGGATAGCAGGAATATCAGTAACCAACTTCTTATCTTCTAATGGCCACAAATGATAATGAACAACCTTCTAGAGCTGTGCAGTGGCACTAGCTTGGAACTCAGAGTGTTCCTCTTGTTGCTGCTGTTGTACCCTTGCAGATGATCCTTACTGAGTTCTGTGCAGCCTGCTATGAGGCATCTTGAATCTTCTGTATTGGAGGGGAATAAAACTAAAGCTAAAGCCTACAATGGCACTCTGGAGCTGCACCGTGCCCTTTTCTGCTGTGGCAAGGAGAGGAATGTCCGCAGAGGGCTGAACCTCTCTAGCTTAGTGACAGCAGAGCAGGAGCTGCATTTATTGCAGTTCTCAGGTAATCTTTGCTCAATGCAATGATGCCAGATAATCAGCTATTCAAAGCCATTTATATTCATTTGTCTAAGCTCTGGGCAAACCTTGTCAATTATTTAATCATCTTGCACCACTGAGAGCACTAGTATGGAGATGTCTCTGGAGCACTTATTCATTTGGGTTGTTTTGTACTCAGTTTATGCCTGTGCTTCCATTATTTTGCTGCACCATGTGAAGATGCTTGGGCTGCCTACAGGGCCTGGGTGAACTGAAGGGAAAGGTTCTGGAAGCTTCACTGCATTGGGGTTTTGCACCCAAGGCACAGGGTGGAGGCTTTGTCGTGGGAATGATGATTTCCCCCTAGCTTGAGGAAAGCTTCTTGGTTTTCTTTCCTTGTAACCATGTTTAACCCAGCAGGTGCTCATGAAGGTGATAATTCCTGATTTATCCCTCCTAGCTCACAGCCATGCTCCTGAGAGCCAAATTGGGGCTGATTCCCAATCCACATGTAATAGTAGCTCTCTAGGACATTCTGTTGCCCTGCTGCAGAGGGAGAAGAGGAGTATATGGATGGTTCTAAGTAACGCAGTGATGCTGGTTTCAGAACCACTTGCTCTTTTTATTCAACCTGGGGTTTGGATTACCCAGCAGTGCATGTGTCAGCTCAGCCCTGTTACCAGTTCCATACCATGGTCCCCTACAGGAGCCTCAGACAAGTGCTGTTTTAAACACTGCATCTTTCAACTTGATCCACAACTGACCAATGTGATACACAGCCTGTGTAAGACTGTTCCTTTCTCATTCTATAAAATAATCATTGACACAGAGAGTAAGCTATTGTCCTGGTGTGGGAGGTGTGGAATAACTATGCTGGGGTAGCGGTGTAGCAGAGGAAAGGGAAAATGTAGTCCTGATGTTACAACAGCATGCAGATTATCAATGCACAGACTCTCACCTGAACAAAAAAAAGTTAGGAAGTAATAATTAAGATATGGAAACAAATTTTCATTGAGTAATGGGTCTACACTGACAATTCCTTCCTCCTATCCACAATCCAAAGATTTTGCTGTTGCTATTGACTTTACTTGGAAAGCACTCTTGATAAAGGAAACTGAAAGTCTACAAGTCTACAAGACATCGTCATGTTAAAAATTAGTATTTCATAACCATCCTGAAACACAGTGTATGAGTTCTAGACGTATTTCTAATACTTGCAAACAGGAAAGAGAATAACTAATCCTGACTAATTTACCCCAAGCAAGTGCTTTTCTATGACCTAAAGGACTGAAATAAAATCCTTTTTTTTTTTTTTTTTTTTTTTTTTTGCTTGCTTTGGAAAAGAATCAGTTTTCCTGTGTGGAAGGAAGCAGGACAGAAATGTGGCTCCTGGGGAAGAAAGGGGAATTTGCAAGTGGTGAAATTCCTCTGGTTCTCCCCACTAATCACATCTTCTCACTCTTGGTTCTCTTCCTACTTAGCCCCCAAAATATGGGTTGTAATACAAGATTTTATAAAAAAACCCTCCCCCTTTTCCCAGCTGAGAAACTGAAAGACTTTCACACCAGAAAGTTACTAAAAGAAAGAGCAAGTGTGCATTGAGCTGAGTAAGAAAGTCTGAGGAAGAAGAATAAAGTCTTTTTACATATTTTTTTATTAGGAGTTTACATCTGAATTTGGAGTGGCTGGTCCAAAGAGGAAACATGAAGCTAATTGAACATGACCTTCTTTTTACCAGACTTTACCATATGAAAAGCCAGGGGAATCTTGTCCTGGATTTCAGTGGAAGTAGGGCTGAGAGAGTCACACTAACCTGTGAATCCCTCAGCACCAAGAGGTAATTTATTTCTGTTGGACTTGGAGTAATTTGTAAAGAATTTTGATGCACAAAAATAATCAATCTTAAAGCTGGGGTGTTATCTGAAAGATTCAAGTAGCTTCCTGTAAATTTTTGACCTTTCATTTTGAATGTTTCACATTTTTATTTCTTAAGGATAATTAACTAATTACTTTCACAGTTGTGGTCTCAAATGACTGAAATCCAAGACACTCCCTCCAAAAAACATACTTTGAGTTCTGCTTCCCAATATTTATACTGCTCTTTTCCTAACCAGAGGTGCCATACAGCTGCAATTTGGTGAGGAGGCCTTTCCATGCTTGCTGTCCTGCAGAGATGCCCTGCTTGGTGGGAGGCTGCTGCTGCTCTGCCAACACACCACATGCTCTATCAGAGGCAGAGCTCAGTAAGGGTCCTTTCCTGAGAAATATATTCGATACTATGAAGAGTTTGGATACTTGAAGTTTTCAAGTTATCAGAGACATTTTGGTCAAACCCATATTTGCTTTGGTTCTATAAAACTCTTTGGGAATCCTTCATGGATGCTGAAGAGAATTTCTTACTTGCTGGGGAACTTGCATTGTAAGACATACAAATTCTTAAATTATATGTGCATTTGAAATCTGATCATACCAAGAGTAAACAGAACTGTGCAAAAGCAGTGCCATTTTACTCTAGATAAAAACTCACTAAGCAGCAATAGATCTTTGAGACAGTACATTGCACCTGCTGTGTGTTATTAATATCCTAATCTAGATTCTGGTGAGGCTAGGGGAAAGATTTTTGTCAACTTCATGAGGTTACTAGCTTACCCCAGTGTTCATATATGCACGTAATTATGCTGAAGGACTTCTAAAAATTCAGTGCTGCTTTATTAGTTACTATAGTGATAAGGAGGAGACCATTACTGTATATGTCCTGTTTGGACTGGTTGAAAAAAAGGTTGAAGATGATCTCTGCATTCTTCCCACTCCCTTTGTATTTCTATTTCACAATTCTTGAATTAACCTGTCAGAAATGTCCCTGTGTTTCGTCACCCTATGCCACAGTGGTGATAAGAGACGTCAGGAAACATCTGTTGACATGCTTCAGTTGCGTAGCTTTTTGTGAAGTTTAGAATGATACAGCTTTCACTGTGTTCTGAATGACTGCACCATGCTGCTGTTGTGGCATTCCAGGCAAGCTCAAAGCACCTTCTCACGGGAGGGAGAACTCCTTCTGCATGGGGCAAAGCCATGCTCTCCACTGCTTTCTGGTAATATGATAAAGGTCCTTTTATCCCTGTGAAAGCAAGATCTCTGATAACTCAGCATAGTTTGTGACTGTGACTGCTTCAGGGTTTATAGTGGAGGCTTTGAAAGGTTTTTTCTGCACTTAGTGGGGTAGATAGCAGTTCAGAGAAGGTTGCATTTGACAAGCCTTTGAAGGCAAAAAGAGAATGTTGAGTGTACTGAAGGCTAATGAACGAACTTGTATTTTTACAAAGCTAAAAGCTACTTTTCAGCTTCATCACTTGCCACTGATAATTCAAGATGAGCCTGTGCTTACTAAAAGGGACGTGCTACAGGATGCACCTGGTGTAACGTTGCTTCTTTCCAAAAGGTGTAGAGAACATGGGGATCACGTGCCCCACGGCCTTGGCCAGCTGCAGGCAGAGCAGAACTGTGCCATTACAGAGGGTAAAGCAGCTGCCGCGAGGGGCAAAGTACTGTCCCACTTTCTGGAAAGGTTACTAGCTCTTGGAAATTCATTTTATTTTTTGTTAAGAGCTAATTTTAAATTTCTCATTTTTCTGATTTGTTACCAGCTGATCTCTAAATTGTTATCTAAAGGTTCCCTCTGCTTTATATTGTGTGTTAAGGTGCCAAAGAGAGCAGAGGGAAGTTTGCATTTGCCCTGGGAAAGAACCTATGGAACCTGCACATTCGTTTTTTTTTTTTGGTTGGTTGGTTGGTTGGGGTTTTTTTTAATGTCCAAACGTGAAGGGGAAATGTAGGATAATGAACTTTTTGCCACATTTAATATTTGCTAAGGAATTATGAAGTTCATGGTTTCACTTTAAGACTCCGTAGGTTTAGTGAGAAGGGCAGCAACTGTATTTAACCTTGTAGGTGTGCAGTTAATAACGTAAGAACAAAAACAAGTAAGCAAAAGCTCCCTTGTCTTGGCTAATCGGATAATTTTCAGCTTATAATTAACTCAGACAAGCCAAATTGATGTCTTTTGCATTCTTCAATGATTTGTGCCAAATCATATGTTTCAACCCTTAGTAATTTCAGCTGGAAGTGTATTCTAATCTCACTTTGTGTTGGTTTTTTGGTTGTTTTCTTTTAATGTACTCAGTGCTCCATACTAATACCCTCTGGGTCCTCACTCTCCATGGCCACTTCCATAAATTAAAAGTTAAAAATCCCTCCTGCCTAAATGTGTGTTTTGTTAAAGTTCTGCCAGCAAATGCTCATGTAATGGAAACTTCATGTGTAACTACAGCAGTAGCTGGTGCCACACAGGTGGAGTGGGAACGCAAAGGCAGGTTTTGTTCCTGGGCAGCTGGGAGATACAGGGTTCTCCATGACCTTGGGTGAGCCTTGCCACCTGTTGCCCTTTTTACACAACAGTAGCCTGTGCCAGCCAGCAGAGCGAGCGCTGACCTCTCTGGGGAGCAGCAAGCAGAGCACAGGAGGGCAGTGAAGCAGCCTGGCAGAGCAGACTGGTCTGGAGCACATGAAATGCTTGTGACCTGCACGAGAGCCCCAGGCTCTACACACTGCCAGCACTGCTCCTGCACTGCCAGCACCTGCACCTCCTACTGCTGTTACCACGGCTGGATACATCAGGCACTGCTGGCTGCTGTGGAAGGGAGCCCAGATTAAAACTGTGCTTCCAAATCCATTGATTGTATGATTTCTCTGTAAGCATCTCTGTAATATAAGTTAACATGAATAATGAATGGGGGATCGAACAGGAAAAGAAACTGTAAAATGTTTATGTAACTTGAAGTAAAAGAATTGCTTTTAGTTAAGCTAATCGCAACTTAAGTTTGGCTTACTCAACTCAAATAATTTTTATTTAAAATTAAACTTTAATCTGAAGCTAAAATCTTTGCTCTTTTCACCCATCATATTGATCTATTAATTTCTTAGCTTCTAACTCTGTGTCTCTCTACAGCTCTCCAGCTAGAATATAGATATATATGCTGACTTTGCCTTGTAGGGGAAAAAAAGGTAATTATCTAAATAGCAACCCAGCTGCAGGGGTGTTTTGCCTATATAACAGAATTCAGGATGGTCACATCAAAAGTTTTGAAAGTGCTATATGGTTTTGTTGAGAACAGGTCCTGCCTACTGAGAAGCAGTGATTGTACTGGGTTGTTTGGTGGCACCTGCGACTCACGAGCCTGTTCTAGAGGCTTTAGTTCTATTTCTTTAACTGATGTCTTGAAGTTTAAAGGAGTGAAGGACCATCATCTACAAAGATGCTTACAACAAAAAACCTCAAATATAATAAAGTCAATAAAAAAATAGTATGGTAAGAGTCTGGTCAGGATTTTGAAGTGCTGATGTGTTGCTTGAGGCAGAGGGTGGCCAGCATTGGTCTGCCTGGTTTGCTTGCAGACTGCACAGCACCTGCAGCCAGCAGAAACCCTGCCTGTGTGTTCTGTAACATGCTGTGAGTGCCACTGTCTTTCATTTTAGGATCTCTATGTACTTTATACATTCCAAATTTATGGTAGTGGTTAAGAGACTCAGATCTCTTAATCTGAGTGATCTCTTACTCTGGTAGTGTTTAAAGTCTCAGAGATACATATGGGATGTAGTCATATAAAATTTGGATTATCACACAGAGGTTTAAGAAACTTGCAGTAAGAACTGTCACTGTTTCATAGAAGAAAATACAAGGAAGGAACTTAATGTGGTTATTTTTGAGACAGATAAAATTAGGGGGGCTTCTGTCTAGTAAATGCTTGTTGGTGCTACATATTTCTAGACAGAGATTCTGGAAGATCATTTTTCTAAAGTACAAATATGTAGGTGTCCATGAATGTCCATGAAAGCTAAACACTTCAAATAATAATTTTTAGTATCATTAAGCAGTTTGTTACACGATGTATTACTCAAATATTCTTCCAGACCCATGTCTATATAAAAAATAGGAATTTCATTACCAAGTTATATAGTAAAAGATATATTTCCAAAGATAAATGCCCTCTCATAATTTTAAGCAGTGTTGGATATAGCTGACTCTAGGAGGTTTGCATCCTAAAACATAAGAAAACAAAATTGAGAATAAACTTAGACCATTAAAATATCCCTAGACATGTTCATGAGCTCCTCCCACAAGACAAGATCTTGCAAATGATCTCTTCACTGAGTCACTCCTCGGTAGTGACCACTGTCTTGCATAGCACAGGAGAAAGGAAGCACCCTCAAGCAGCCTCACCTGTCCTTCTCAGCAGGAGTTTGAACACTGGCTGTGGGAGGACAGCTTGCAAGGATAGATATGTTCCTATGTGGGGCAGAGGTTCCTACACACCATACCAGGGATCCCTCTGCTTCTGCTGGGCTGCAGTATTGCATGAGGCAATGGAGGGTAGCATGGATGGCAGGCCACGGGTGAAGCCAGGGAAGATGAGGGATATGATAAAGTGAGATCTCCATGACAGGTAATTGGAGTGGCAGGTGTCATAAGTGGAATGAGCTGGGGAGGCAGAAGTGATGGCTTGAACACCTTATGCTGTTCAGGAAAGGGATAGGGAAACTTCATTTCCAAGAATTACTTGGTGTCCCAGCTCTAAAGTTCTCTTGGTTCCATGAGTGGAGGTGGAGTACATGCTAGCCAACACTCACCAGCATGGAGACGATGCCAATACCTTGTAGCTATTTTGTGAAGACAACTGGATATATATGTTTAACAGATAATGTGATTAATGGTGGTTCCTTATAACACAAACACTGCTTATTTTCTTCTTATAGTCTATGTTTTACCGTATTTAGCCTATTTCCCATAAATGCAAGTTTGCATAGGCAGGTTTGTTATTCGCAAGCCAGACCTATTTGTTTTCCTGTGCAGCAACTCTGTGAATCACCCCATCCCAGTGGGGGAAGGAGAGTGGAATTGTTTCCACCCATTTCCAGAGACAGTGTGGGTGATTTATGATGAAGGGCCTTGACAGGTTGTTCAGTTAATCCCTGGATTGGCTTTTATCCCAAATGAAGATGTAGTCTACTGACGTACCTGGCTGTGGAATACTTTAATGGGCTGTACATTCACCATGCTGATCTTATCTGATCTTATCCATGTCTTTCAAGCCTTTTATTAGAAGTATTCCCAGGACTCGTCTTCACCATGGCGTTAAATTGTGAGTTGGCTCTAGCTCTCTCCCTGTCTGAACACAGTTTTGCACCAAAGCAGGAAGGACTGCACAACCTCAGATTTGTAAACAAGAAGGAGCATTAACTAAAGCCTGAACTCCCTACACTTAGTCCCACTTTCCCACAGAAGCCAAGCACTGGAACATGGGAATTTTAAGTTTTGTCCAGAAGCCTGTGCTTCAGCATCCTTTTGTGCTTACATTGGTGGCTCCTGTGGATCTTCTCCCTTTGTTCAAGGCAGGCTGATAACTTCCAACACCTGCTCACCCATTGTTTTGATCTGGCGTCTTCAGGCTCAACTTGTTTGGCATTTGGTGGCCTCAGGCAGATGAGATTGGGGCCAACGTTTCAAAAGCAGAGTTCTGTTTACACACATGGTTCTAGTGTTGTGACATAAGTGTTATATGAAAATGCAAATAACAGAATTAATGTTTATGTTCAGTCTGCAGATGTGTTTTGTAAGAAATTAGGTTTGCAGAAGCTTTTTTGAATACTAGGCACCAGCTTAAAATTAGAGCATCAAAATCACTACTTACAAGCACTTTGGCTTTGGGAAAGAGCTTGGTGCTCATCAATTCTTTCTGTTTTCCCTTTCTGACCCCAGCTGGAGGAGTCCAAATGAATCCTTGCAGTGGTGGAGCATGCTTGTTAGCTGACAGCTTTGGAGAAACGAGCACACTCAATGTGAGATATCCTTGAAAAGCAGATGTTCCTTGCCATGACATCTGGCCTGCTCCAGGGGCTGAACTTGTGCTTGTGCATCAATTCTCGTTAGAAATAGTTGCAAGGAGGTGTGGGTATGTGAAGAATGTGAGAACATGCTGTGCATTTAGAGGTCATTGCTGGGGAGGACATTCAATATACTGTGGTCTGGCAATACCTGGTGTTCTGCTGTTCAGTTTTATGTTAAACGTTCTACCAGATAGAACAACTTACTCCTTTTAGGAGCCAGAAAAGGTTGTGATCAGGATATGTTTCAGCAGAAGATATGGTATTTCATTTTTTGATACAGACACTTTGTTTCTTAGTTGCAGTTTAAACAAAATAAATATTTAACTCCTGAGCTTTTTTGCTCTGAGTATCTCTGTGTAATATTTTACTTGATATTCAGTTAAGCAGACAGAACATTATTGTTTGTTCATATATTTCAGTAATATAGCTTTATATATATTGCGGTTTCTGTTCTCAAATAGATTTTAGAAGTAAAGAACGTAAACTGTATCTTTTTTGTGTGATGATGCCTTTCACCCTCAGAAGGTAGACACACAGAGGAATGGTGATTGGGGAAAATATTCTACAAGAGAAAAAGTGAACAAATTGGCTTGTTCACATTAAGCAAACAATACAGAAAACAGCCAGCAGAACATTCTTCTTATGCTTGTGCCTTCACTAAAATAACTCTCAAATTTGAAAAGCTTTATGTTGATCATCTTGATTAAGCAAGCAGTAAATTTGCTAGTAACCTTGCACAAACTTAGAGGAGGTGGAAATGCAGCCTGTGAACCAAAGTTCAGAAAAAGAAGGACTAGTGGTAAATGAGCTGACACAATTTAATCTGTTGCTGGTTTAGGCTGACTTTTTCAGTCCTGTGTCATTACATAGGTACCTTGTCATCTGAGGAAATAACATTTTTATTAGTCTGATGTAAACAAAATGAATCAGTTATGGCCAGGTTGTCTTGTTTTTACTGGATGGAATACTATAACCATAGGACTCCATCTCCTTTGTATCTTCCAGAGTTCAAACTCACCTCAATGCTGTGAGAAGGGGAGTTCCTCTGTGCTGAGTGTGAACTAAATGAAGACTTTGTCAGTTCATACAGAAGCTCACCAGGAGATCCCAAGCCATAACCTACACATTCACCTTATAGGGGTTAGGGAACAGGAGGAGAAATATTTGATAAAAAGAGACAATAACAGAAAGTGGAAGGAATAGTAAGCACAGCTGAAAAATCCTTCCTGTATTTAAAAAAAAAAAAAAACACCACAAAATCCTCAAAACACAATAAAGCTATGGAATTGCTGCTTGTCGCAACATGAAATTGCTGTTTAAGTTGGCTTTCTGGTCTTGTTTCTACTTTTTTCCCTGAAAAATCTCTCTAGATACATTTGTCTGTGTATGTGTGTGTGTATACATATATGTATCTCATGTCTCTTTTCTGGTGCTCAATAGAAGTTTCACAATTTTTTTTCTCTCTGCTTTTATACAGATGATTTTGTAAACATTTTATTTTCCTGATTAGGTATCTCAACCTTCAGAAGACCTGTATTTCATGAAACTCAATACACTCAGGAATTCCTTACTTCTGTCTCTGTAAGTTGGAGAACTATTTAAAGTAACATATGGAGGGTGACTGAAGCAGACCTGGCTGGCTCTGCACAGACCTTTATCCAGAGCCCTGCCAGCTCATTCATAACTTCTGTATGTTTGAGTTTGCATTCACTCTTGTGTAAGGAAGGCAGATGACTGTAGTCTGCAGGAATCCTCCTACATATATTTTATTTCTCTGAACTAGGACAGAGTTTCTTACTTCTGGGTGTCTCTTACCTTTGGGATATTTGCTGCTTTCTGAGATGAAAATGCACTTGTATAATGACATAGACTTGTGGAAGACAGAGATGTAGAGATAACCAGATTCACTTGTCCTCAACACACCAGTTCATCTGTTGCAAGCCTACAGTATCTTATTCTAGTATTTTCTTGACACAGTACTTTCATCCCAGCTCTAGCTGTCACAGAATCATGGAATCATTTAGTTTGCAAAAGACCTTTAAGATCACATCCAATCATTATATAACAGTCATATAACCTCAAAGAAACTTAGGTCCCCATGTCACCATTGCCTTTCAATGTGTGGCAGAAATACCTGCACTTGCAGCCCAGAAAGCCAATCACATCCCAGGCTGCATCAAAAGAAGGGTGGTCAGCAGGTTGAGGGAGGTGACATACAACCTAGCCTTGTCTTCAGTGCTGGTACTGGCTCCTGCTGTTCCCCAGTGGGTCTCTGCATGAACCCCAGACCTGACTTGTCACCTCAAACTGTCCAAGGCTGTTGATCAAACCACTTGGTATCACCTATCTGGGTGCCCTGGGGCACAGCACAGGTCCTGGGGAATAGCATTGCTTCTGCTGGAGTGGTCCTCAGCTCCATGTTTGTCTCCAGCTAGCTCTTTGCTGGTCCCTGACTATGGAAGGACCCCACTCTCTCTTCCTTCTTCCTGGCATTTCCTGTCAGGACTGACATCCCCTTTCTCAAGTGCATGAAAGTTATAAATGCAAAATGAACATTATTCCAATCCCACCGGGAAGAGGATTGACAAGACATAAGTAACTATTCCTGCTCCATGGACCTGTGTAGTAGCTCATGTTTTTTAACTGCTATATATGCTAGGCATTTTGAAATGCTTATTTACATGACATTTCTTTGTTTTTCTTCACTTGAGATTGAACACAAGTGTTAGATACAGGTACAGAATGGTAGAAGGCTAGACAGTCTGTTCAGTATGAAAATAATACACTTGGGACTACCCAACTCAGTAGAGTGCTGTGCAAACCCTGTAAATAAAAATAAAAAATAACATAGCTGAGACCTTTTTTTCTGTCAGATGCTTAATTTATTTTGTCAATGACAACCAATATATGTATATAAGAACAGTACTTTGATATCAACATTACTGGGAAAAGTAAATACCAGTGCTGAAAATTCTATAACCTCCATACATTGCTGAAAAGGAAATCCTCTGTTTTGGGTAATCTATTTATGGGATAATTGCCCTGTTAACATCATGGTCCTGGAGAGAAGCGGGCTTCAAGAAAGCTGCTTGATTTTTTTAAGGATCACCTTCTCTGAGCTCGAGTGGTCCACCCCCACATGCAGTTAAGCAGGCATTTCCCTCTGTTCAACACTGGGGAGGCCACACCTGGAACATCATGTCCGCTCCGGGCTCCTCCACACAAAAGTGATGTGGATGCACTGGAGAGAGCCAAGAGAAGGGCCATGAATATGGTAACGGGACTGGAGCTTTTGCCACATGAAGTGAGGCTGAGCAAAATGGAGTTACTCAGCCTCAAGAAGGAAAAACTTGGGGCTAGGGGGGATCTTGTTGGTGTGCACAGATCCCTATTTTGGGGCCAAAGATGGAGGCAGACCCTTCTCAATGCCCAGGGAGAGGACAAGAGGCTATGGGCATAGGCTGGAATATAGGGAATTCTCTTTAAACAAGAAAGCCAGAATCTCCTTTTGGATGTCTTTATTAATTTATTTGGTTTATCTGACATATTTCATGAGTGGATTTCCCTAGTTAAATGGGTTTAGAGTCTGTAGGCCCTATACACCATTAAGAAGAGTTGGTTACACCTCAAATACAATTAAAAATGTGTATGTAGTTGCTAAAGGGTCCTAGACCCTACTGATCCACAAGAGCACCAGGTTCCTTAGTATCCCTGTGTAAGACAGTCCAATATTGTCATTGTAGATTTTGTCTCTGTACAGGTCCTACTTCCACATAGTGGTCTTTGTATGTTTCTCTACATAGTTTGGCTGAGTCTGTGTCCCTATCTTTTCTGATCAGCTGTGAAAAAGCCAGTTTCATAGAGTAATGCAGTCCCTGGACGTATAATGTGGTGAGTGTCAAGGAGCATCAGAGAGATGATAACTGACATTAGTGAGATGCCTATTTAAATATTGTGTAGCTGGGACTTCTGCAATTTCATGTTGCTAATAGGATTCATGAAAAGGTATGTGTGAGAGAGGAGGTCCATGTCCTTATGTTGGGGACCGTACAGCTGGATGCAGTACTCAGGTGCGGTCTCACCAGAGTGGAGTACAGGGACAAAATCACAAAATCACCTCCCTTGACCTGCTGACCACTCTCTTTTGATGCAGCCCCAGATACAATTGGCCTTCTGGGCTGGAAACACACACTGCTAGTTCATGTCCAGGCTCCTCATCCACCAATGCCCCAAATCCTTCTCCCCAGGGCTGCTCTCAATACATTCTCTGCCCAGCCTGTATTCGTGCTTGGGATTGCCCCAACCCAGCTGTGGGACCTTGCACTTGGCCTTGCTGAACTTCATGGGGTTCACACAGGCCCACCTCTCAAGTCTGTCTAGGTCCCTCTGGATGGCAATTAAGTTACCTCAAATGGTTTTGGTTTGGCCATGTGCTGCATTAGTTCATTAGACCTGTAAATCATCAACCCACATGTCAAAGTCCCACTATGTTGCACATTCTGCATTGCCATAATTTCCCTGTGTTTTGTAGATATTATTTGGGTTATTTTAAGTGTGTGTGTGGGGGGCAGCGTAAGGCTCTACACTTTCATATATATAATATTTTATAAATTACTGGAAGTACTTTATTTTACATAAAAGCAACTACGGTTTCCTGATGCTTCAGTTTATAGGGGAGTATACCAGGCAAAGGGTTTCCTGCAGAACAGAGTTTTAACAAAGGGAGGAGTCTATGTTCACTTTTTAGCACAAAGGAGGGGGGCACTTGTGAAGCTGCTGATAGCCTGCAATTAACTGCGGTTGGGTTCCCACCGTGGAGTGGCTCAGAAACGCAAAATAAATTCCTTTCTCAGGAAAGGAGGTAGAAGCACATGATCCGGGAGTGCATCTGACTGACTGCAGCTGCTCATGGGCATGGAGTCCACAGCACCATACTACAGCTAGTTGAGTAAAGTCCCAGAGCACAGGTAGCACAGACAGCAGCTCCTCTGCTGTGAGTGGCTCTACTGCTTTGCTCCTATTGCACACACTTCGTGCCCATGCAGGCACAGCTGGACTCTGACAAGTGGTTTTTGCATTTTGTCCAGGGTTTTGGATGAAGGAAACAAGTGATGAAGAAATGCATACACCATTTCAGGCACTGGTGATTTCATGTTTTCTCCTGAACGCATCTAGGTTCCATCTGCCAAACACCAACACATTATTATTTTGTCTACTACACTAATTAATTCCTCATTAAGACATCTTCCTCCACATTCCCAGAGGAGGGTTGTGAAGGTGACTAGGGGGTTGGAGCACCTCTCCTATGAAGACAGGCCTAAAGAAGGCTCTGGGGAGACCCTACAGCAATCTTCCAGTACCTGAAGGGGTTAGCTGAAGAGGGACTTCTCACAAGGGCATGTAGTGAGAGGACAAGGAGGAATGGCTTTAAACTGAGAGAGGGTAGGTTTAGATCAGATATGAGAATGAAATTTACTGTCAGGATGGTGAGACGCTGGAACAGGTTGCCCAGTGAAGTTTTGGATTCCCCATCCCTGCAGATGTTCAAGGCCAGGTTGGATGGGGCTTTGAGCAATCTGGTCTAGTGGAATGTGCTCCTGCCTGTGTCGGGAGGATTGTAACTAGATGGTCTCTTCCAAGCCAAACCATTCTATGATTCTGTGATAACTATCAGGGGCTGCTGACACAGCCCCAGCTACTTCAAGACACCCCTCAAACCCGCAGCCCCCCACAAACAAAATTTAGCAGAGGTAAGCAGATGACTCCCTAAACTGCAACAAGGTCCTTGCCTTCTTCCAACACTTTCCCACTGAAACATATGTCCTTTTAGCACATTTATACGGGATGCAGGTCTCCTTTCGGACGCCGTAAGAAAGCCGTCCCTTTGCAAGCAGTGCCCTCGGACAGGTCTGCAGGGCCAGAGCTCCCTCAGCTCCCTGTGCACCGCTGCCATCGGTGCCCGCACAGCACCGCATCCTCACCGTGGTACCCACACAGCACCACATCCTCACCGTGGTACCCGCACAGCACCGCATCCTCACCGCGGTGCCCGCACAGCACCACGGCCCCACGGCGGTGCCCGCACAGCACCGCACCCTCACCGCGGTACTCGCGGCTCTATGCGCGTCCCTGCGGGCAGGGGCAGGGGCGGGAGCAGGGAAGGAGCAGGAGCAGGGGCAGGGGCAGGGCCAGGGCCAAGGGCGGGCGAGAGACAGCGGGCAGGCAGGGCCCCAGCGCCCGCCGGGCGGCGCGGCGAGCGGGGGCAGGAGGGAGGGAGGAGGAAGAGGAGGTGGAGGAGGAGGCGGCGGAGGCGGAGGAGCAGGGGGAGGCGGGCTCGGCACACGCACACGCCGCTCCCGCCGTGCTCGGCTTAAATAGGGCGGCGCCGGGGTGAGCCGGGCAGAGCCGTGGTCGCCGCTGCCGCCGGAGGTGAGCGGGCTGGGTGGGCTGGGGGCCGCCGTGGGCTGTCAGGGACGGCCGGCTAGGGCCGCGGTGCCCTGCGCGGGGCTGCCACCCGTGGGCCCAGCTGTCCCGTCCCGTCCCGCGGGCTGTCCGTGCTGTCCGTCCCGCAGCGGGATCCGCTCCCCCCGCGCCGAAGGCTCCAGGGACGCGCTGTGGGCCGTGGCCGGGCCGCCCCCGGCGCTGCGGCCGGGCGGGCATTGTTGGTCGGCGGCGCTGCCCGGGCTCGGCTCGGCCCGGCCCGGCCTGGCGGGGCGAACGGCCCGGCTCGCTCGGGCCGGCAGCGGCAGCAGCAGCAGCAGGAGCAGGTAGCGGTGCCGGCCCGGGCCAGCAGCAGGTAGCCAGGCAGCCAGGTAGCCGGGCAGCGGTGCGGGCCCCGAGCGCTCCCGTTTGTGCGGCCCGGCCCGGCCCGGCCTTCCCGGGGCTGCGCTCTCGGGCACCAGTGCAGCAGGCACTTGAAGCGGCTGCTTTCTTCTTCGTTTCAAGCAGCGTTTGGAAACTCAGCGTGAGGCAAGCTGGCCTAAAATGGAAGGTTGAGTGGCTTTGACTTTGCAGGCCTCCTTTGCTGTTAGGTAGGACTTGCAGTGCTACAGCGCAGGGATTAGCCTGGTTGCACGCCGCTTTTGTTCCAGGATGCATACATTTCTTGTTCTTGTTGAACAGGAATTGCAACACTTGAAGCCTTCTGAATTTCTAAAGGGCATGTCTCTGAGCTGCCTGGGGTATTGTGGACACCCTCTTGGACTCAGTAATCCATCTAAACATGTGCCTTGCTTGGGTTAGTGTCTGAGATACGATGGTCAGGTCCTGTGATAGGAAAGAGTGACTTCTGAAGAAACTGCTGTCGATACCCCACGGTTCTTCTCTGCCTGTACCCGGACCACTGAACTATTCCATGTGGTGTTAGCAGATTTCCTTTTTCATCCACGTTGCTTCACAGGCAATCATGCAGTCTTCTGAGCCTGCTCAGGAGTGTTTACATTTGCCCTTCTGCTTCAGAACATGCTCTCAAACTCACAAGATGAGATTTTTTAGCTCAAGGATTGGATCAGATTGCTTGGATTGGAGTGTAAGAGGGCATTGAGTTTACTGAAAAATGCCTTTCTTTTCTTCTTGCATCAATAGCAGTATTAATGCAAAAAACTGATACATGAAATTCTTCAGGGAATCTTGCTGTTACTCCCTGACTTTTCAAAGTTTAAGGATAAGTAGCTTGCTTGTATTTGGATATGGAAATGTGTGAAGGATGCCTGATGGGAAAAACCTAAAGCTTGTCATTACAAGTAGCTGTTGTGTGTAGTGGACTCAATTCAAGGTCTTGAGCAAATGGCCTTAGCTTAGTCTGAGGACTGTATGATTGTAATGAATTTACAAAGGCAGCTTCCAAATTTGCTAAGTGTTGTTTTACAACTACAAACTTACCAACACGAGGTTGGAAGTAAGTCTTCCTTCTCTAGAAGGAAGCCTCCAAACATCCTTTTGCTTCGAGGGCAAGTATGAGGTTGTTATTGGTGAAAAAACAAAACCAGCAATTTAAAATGGAAGGAAAGACAACTTTGAAATAGTTGTCTGGGTAAGTGACTCTCCTGTTTCTTGAGCAAAGTCTGTGTAGCTGGTTATCTTATCTTACTAGGAATGATTACTGCATGGGGTTTTCTGGAGGACACAGAGGTGGGTTATACCTTCCCTGTCCTGTGTATGTTGCTCTCCAGTGGGGAAGAGTAAATGGTTTCTTCTCTCTCTCTCCTCCTCCTCAACTAATATGAGCAACAGAAGGTTGTAGTAGGTTTTTGTGTTTTGTTTTGTTTTTCTAGATCTTAGTAATATAGCTGATTGAATTAGGTAGACTCATTAAGACAAATGGCATGAAGTTTTTTGAATGTGCAGCAAAGAGAGAGATATATTCTGGCCGAAGGGTTACAATAAATTTGGCTTCTGGTGGTTTTAGGAATAGGCTGCCTGCTTCCCTGCTATGCCAAATTACAAGTTCAGATATGTTATATATTTTACTCTTGTAAATATAACCAGTGGTAACTCCCCAGAAATCCTCACAAGTAAGAAGGAGGATGGTTTGGTCATTGGTAAATTGTTTTGTGTGGGAGTTTACAATGCTGGGTGGGTCAAGGAAGCTCTGCTGGTACAGTATTGACCTTTACAGGCTGTGAAGTGAATCCTGGCTGCAGATGGGGGGCTTGCATTTCTGCAGATCTTGCCTCACTCCTCAAACAAGGACACTTTAATGTAAGGCTTCAGCTCTCTTGCTGTCTTTCATGTTGAAAGTTATTCACCCACATAGGGTAAAATGATTCCCTGGCCATGGCAGGGAATTGAGAATTAATAATCTTTAAGGTCTTTTCCAACCCAAACTGTTTGGTGACAGTAAAATACTTCTTTTGGTTAGGATTTTAATTTTCGTAGCACCAATAGTTTGTTCAAAACTGAAAACAGCTTGCATGGTTTTACAGAGATGTAGAGGAAAAATGGTTTTTGCTTTTGTAGTTGGACCACTTAAGAATTATAGCAGAACAGTGTGATGTTCTGTTTCCAGCAGAGGACTTCTGCCTTTCTCCATGAACTGCTGTTCTTGAACCCAGAACTCTTAAGCTTTAGTTTAATACTGCTTTGTGCCATGTTTTGAAAACTTGGCCTCTGCAGCTGGACTGCAATAATAGCCTGGTAAGGTTGAATTGGTTTCCTAGGAAAACTAGAAGAAAATGGTTACTATCACTGACTCAGAGGAAATGCAGTCGTACCTTAATACCTGAGATCAAGAGGTGCTTGGTTCGTCAAGCTCTTTTTTGTGCTGCTGGTGTGGGGAGGTTACTCGGTGACCAAATTGCTTTTCATAAGTTACTGATCTGTCCAGTCTCGTAGTGTTAAGGAATATGATTTTTAAAACAACCTTCTGAATGTAAAGACTATCTACTGTGATGCAATGGGGCTTAGTGTGCCTGACCCAAGTTGTTTTCTGCAAGACTTCAGGTGTCATAAATATGAGTAAGAAACTCATTTTTGTGGTGTCTCAAGTGAGCACTTGAAGCATTGTTTAACTTCATGTTGCATACTGGGCTTTCTGAGTAGTAGCCTTTTCCTGGGAGGAGCAGAATGAATAAGTTGGTATGATCTACTCAAGTTGTTATGCCACAAGGAAGCTGCTGGCTTGTAGCTATTTGCTTCTGTAGGCGTGATTTCATATAAACTATATTTGATGTTAGATTAATGAAGTAGTGCCATGATATACTTGCAAATCAGAGTTGTAGGGATGCAATTCTATTGGATAGCAGTTTAGGCTGCAAAGTATATATTTGTAAGCATCTTCTCTGATCTTTGGAAAAGAGACACCAGTAAGACTGCTTAGTGACGTAGTGTGTGTGTGTATAGGCATGGATTGAAGGTAATTTAATCATTTTCTGAAAGGTTATATGGTAAGTGTTGGCTTTCCTTAATACACAGGGTTACTAAGTGCTGCTGGAGGACTCTAATTGCACAAAAGGCATTGAGCAGGTTCTTGTCATGTGGTTCAGCTCCTGAACTTGAATAAACTCCAGTGACCTCACTAGTGTGCACTCGGATTACTTGTGGGACATCATTAAGAGGCAAAAATACAGGTGTTCTGCTTGATTGCAAGAGGATTGCAGTCAAATGTCTGAAGACAGGGCTGTGACTTTCCTTGTAGATGTTAACAGAGCATTGACACATCAGTACCAGCTGCAGTGCTCCTTAAAGGTTGCAGCAGGAGTCTTACCTTCAGTTGGAGCCTATGAAGTAAACCACTTGCCCAGCTGAATGGGTCTGAATCTAGCTTGTGGGCTGTTTCACTCCAGTTCTGCCTTGTCCCAAATGCAGAATCAGAAACTGAACCTGCAGAGACACCTGAACCCCACTGTGTGATGCCCTGTGGTTGCTTAGTGCCAGACTGAGCCGAAGGGGAGCTGAAGAACACTTAAATGTGGAGAGTAAATGTTGAGGACTTGATGGTTCCTCTCTGAGCATGGGATGTGTTCTTTACTAATAGCTTTTTAGTTCCTTTTTACTCTTGCAGCAAAGTAAATCTGTCAGTTACTGCTTTAAAAGAAGAGTGTAAAGCTCTGATGCTTGGCTGTGTGAATTTAGGTGATTCTGGATGAGATATGTAGATTTATTTTTTTTTTTTTAGCTGAGGAGGGGACAGGGAGTGATGTGTAGGAGTAGGAGGGCAGAATAGGGGATTAGACACTTCAACAGTACTTCATTTGTTGAGCAAAGTCTTCTGTGGCTGAGGAGTGACTGTCACTTTGTACATGACGCGACAGGCTGCACCATGGGAGGCATCTTGTGGTCCTGTTTGTGTTATACTGGGCTTAAACTGTGGCTTCTTCTTCAGGTCTCAAGGGTGATTGTGGTTTTCTTGCTGGCTACAGTTTGGCAAAGTCACAGGTGTTTGAAGACCTCAGTCAAGTTACTACCTTGACTGCAGGGCAGGGGCAGAGAATCCTGGGAAGACTTGCATGTGGTGTTTGGAGTTGCATGGCTTAAAGTGTTGTATTATGACAATCAATCACTTTCTCCAGCTGTGCTGTTGTGTTTCCATCTGGGAACTGATGGCTGTCTGGTCATCAGGATGAGCTGATCTAGTTGAGAACTAGCATCACAATTAAACCAGGAAAATGGTGTTTGGCAGACCACCTCCCTAGTGATGCAACCAGATCACTGCCAGGCCAGCATGGAGGGGGTTGTGGGAGCATGTATCTAGGACAGGTTGGACTGAAATTTAAGCTGATTATAAATGCACTCTGAGATTAGGATTATGTATTGTATTCAGACAAAAGGATTTCTCTGGTTAATAGCCAAAGCTATTCATTGTACCCATTGTGATATGTAATAAAGGAGCTAGAACATGATTCTCCACTTGATCTTTCAAGGGTTGGGTGAAGAAAGGCTTAAGTAAAACAGAGATCCATGGGAACTGTGCAGTGTAACCTGTAAGAGTAAGAAAACAACAAACTGCAGTTGCAGGTATCTGTCAGGATAACTCAAAGGTGTATGGATGACTGGTTCCCTGTTCCAGCATGCCATAGGGAAAATATTAGCGCCACATTGCTCATAGTAAGAGATAGGCAACTTGTCTTAGAACTTTCTCCTGCCTGCAAGAGGCTGTAGAAATAACACAGCCTCTTTTACACCACGTAGTGCACCTGCCTTTATGGCAGGTAACTGTAGAGCTAGTGTGCTGTTCATCTGAATATTAGAAGAGAGGCCATTGGTTCTTGGGGTTGTTTTCTCTGCAGTATAGAAGCTGACGGCTGCTCCTGTTCTCTTCCGTTGCACTCGAACGATGTCTGGCTATGGATAGACAATAGGCAGGCTGCTGCCCACTGTAAATAGACCATTGTATGCTGAGAGTAGGAGCAGCAAAGAATGGCACAGTCCTGCCAACTTGGGTCGTTGCCTTGAGATACTGGCTCTGCTGTAAAGAACGAGTCTTGGGTACTGCAGGGTGTGCGTGTGTGAGCAGAGAGAGCTGGCATTGTCTGAGCCTTACTGTATCAATTTGGTTAAGGAGCTCCATGAGTTCAGAGGGATGCCTTCTTGGTCTGGATTTTAGGAAGTGTTTCTGTGGAGGTGGCCAGGACAGGTACTTATCTCTGATGCGGTTTTGTCTTGTTATTAAAACCACTTTCCCATATCTGTCTGGTTGTGTTTCTAAGAGACTCCTTGTTACATTGAGGGGAAAAAAGTGCTTTGGACTTCAAATGTAGTCAGTTCTGTGGGGTTTTTTGAGATGTTTGCGTTTGTGATTTGTGACTTATTTATATTTTTTCTTTTTTTTTTTTTTTCCCCCTCTACATGTATCAACCTGAGTATCACAGAGTGATACTTTTCATTTGAGATTCTCTTCCTTTGCATCTCCAGCTGTGTCTGAAACTGGGGCAGAGCTTCTGAGTTTGTACCTTTCGGTCCAGATCCTGTCTAGCAAGAAATTGCAGGACCCGGGTTTGTGAAGAGAGCATGATGCTTTTGCTTGTCTTGAGTGAGCAGATTTAGCTGAGCCCTTCCTTGAGTAAAAGGACTGAAATCTGAATCCGAGCATCCACTATGCATTTTGTGTCTCAGTCTAAAGACTCTAAATCACTCTCCTTGGTCATGGTAAAAACCTGGGATGTCTCATGGTTGGAGTGTGAGCCAGGTAAATACTGAGATGGCTCAAAGCAGGCTGGCAGGCATTGAAGCCTCCTTTCTTGATGGGGCGTATTTGTATGCATGCGTTAACAATAAATCCACATTCTCCCTGTTGCATCTGGCTTTGCAACAGAGAAAACAAGAGCTGATGTGACTTAACAGATAGTGTTAAAGCCAGGAATTGCTTAGTCTTGCAGAAAACTCTGTCCTCATCTTGTTTTCTTATGCTGATGAGGCAGAAGGTATAAAAAAAAAGATAATCTCTCAATATAAACATAAGCAATAAAATGTATCATTACATACACAGTAACTTGTGTAACTGCTCAAGAAGGGTTTTTGTTACAGGCTGCTCTACAAACAACTGGTCAAGGAAATGAAAAGCAGTGGTGTACATCCCTTCTTCACCTAGGCTGAAATCATAGCAGCTCCTTGACTGCAGTGGGACTCTTGCATGAATGAAATGATGTTCACTTCAGTTCTTGTTAGCTGTAATGGCACCACATCCTTTTTAAAGAGGAAATCGAATTACATAGCATTCATAAATCTATACTGTGTGTGCAGGACATTTCATGACTAATGCAGATAGGAAAGCAATTTTAAGAGTCAAAGGTGCTCATTGTGGAGCTTGAAGAAGGAAAGGCTAAGCTTGCTTTTAGCCCTCACATACATCAGAGCCCCCTTTTTCTAGTTTCATAGCATGGTGTCTGTGATATATGCAAAATTAACTTTTGAGTGGAGACTTCATTGTTGGTGTGATTTTTCTTTTTTTCTTACTGTTCATCTGTGTATATTAAAATTTAAGTAGTTTTCATGTGTGCAATGAGCATGATTTGGTGTGTAAAAACCAACAGCATGGTATGCTAAAGATTAAGTCAGTAACTGATAGTTTTGGGTTTCTTAAATAAAAATTTAATGTCAAGGGAAGATGAAGAGCTTGTTAATATAATAATTTTTTCCCTACATTTCATCACTGCAACCTGATGTTGTGGATTTTGAGTGTAGTCTGCTGTGTATCACAGTGCAAATAGCCAAAAGGCATTTTTGTATTGGCCCTGCGCTGTGTATCTAGGTGACACAGCCCTGTGCTGCAGGGCTATGCCAGGAAAGGTGGGGAGCAGAGGGCAGTGCCTGCAGACTGGGGAGCACTCCGTGGGTCCAGGACTGTTCAGACATGGAACTTGAGTCCATCCTGACACTGCCATGGCCCATGACCTGACTTCAGCCTGTCCAGTTAACATTGTGAAACCATGGGCCCTTTGAACTAATTTTGTGGCTTTTCTGCTGTCTTTAGCAAATCCTTGTCCAAATACTGATTAGACTTTTTGTGAACTAGACCACTCTTTTTTTTTTTTTTTTTGCCTGGTTGAATAACTGATTGCAGCAGTAAAGATTTCAAGGTTGGACTGTAAACTAAAGGTTTTCCTGTAGAAATATGAATTCTTAATGTGGTGTGGTTCATCTTAAAACTAATAAACATATAACTCTGCCTGTTTGGATTTCAGAGTTTCCTATGCTGCCATCCTGCAGTGGTGTATTGATACACAGTATGTTCTAGCTGTTTAAACACATCTTTTGATGTTCTCTAGGGCCTTTGTTTAATTTTATCCTCCATAGGAAATGGCTAGGACCTAATTTATCTAAGTGAATCCATCCCTTTGCTCGCCAGGCAAGCAGGGCAGTGCTGGTCTGTGGCAGTGGGCAGTGCCAGCCGTCCGTGGGTGTCGGGGCCCGTGAGCCCCAGTGCCAGCCGCGCGGGTGCCCTTCAGCTGGCGGTGGGGTGACCGGCTGCGGGCTCCCATTGGCCCTGGGCAGGCAGGCCGGCTGCCTCCTGCTTACCTCTCACCTAGTGGGCATGAACTGGTGGGGTTGGCATGTGACAAACGTCCCGGGAGACCTTGGCTGTAGAGGAGAGCACCAGCTGAGCTGACTGCAGTCTCTTTTTTTCTGCAGCTGGTTCTTGCTGTGGAATATCCGTGTCAGTAAGTGCTGGCGGGGAGCAGCCTCTTGCAGCTCTTCCTTCTGTGTGAACGTGACAAATCAAATGTGCTTCCTGTGCTTGATTATATTGCTGTATGCTCCTGCCTTGGGCCTCATTTGACGCTGCTTTAGTTTGCCTCATGACCAGAGATAAATTGCTTGCGTGGTGCTGGGAGAAATAGGAAACTTGCTAGTGGCACAGGGGAGCTATGGGAGGATATTGGCTTTGAAGGCAGCTTGCTGTGCTGACCTTTCTCTGTGTGACTGAAGTGAGAGTAGAAAAGAGTTTATTTTACTGGATTTAAGTGAGGAAAAATCCTGCTCCTGCTATCCTACTATAGGATTAGGATGCTCTGTTATATGTAGTCAAGATAACCTGTGCCCTTGCCCTTCGTCTCCCAGACTTCCCTGTTTGACACATAATTGTTTAAACAATCTTATAGTACAGCCACTCTACAAATAAGTATTTTACATTTGTGAAATGCTCTGCTTTAACAAAATTTTTGAGGTTTTTTAAATTTTAATGCCATCTGTGTTAAAAGCAATCTTAAAAGCCCGAAGAAATTCCCTCCCTTCATCCCTGCCTATTTTTCTAGAGTATGAACTGATAATTGCTTGCTTACTTAGTTGCAGCACAGAAGTCTAAAGATACTGCCTGCCTACTGGCAGATCAAGTTATTTTGGTAGTGGGAAGCCAGTAGGACAAAGTATATATTGCTCTCCTACAGCAGCAGGGAATTGGAAGGGGTTTTCAGATTTTTTTTTTTGGTGCAACTTTGTTTCATACCAACAGATTCCAGCACTGGAACAACTGCACTGAACTGCAATGCAAGCACATGAGTTGTTTCGATACCTACGAATGCCAGAACTTGGGGATGTCAGGCAGTATGTGCGCACCCTTCCGACGAATACGCTGATGGGCTTCGGTGCATTTGCAGCTCTCACGACCTACTGGTATGCAACAAGGCCAAAAGCACTAAAACCACCATGTGATTTGTCAATGCAGTCTGTGGAAATAGAGGTAAGTGTCATTTGATGGATGTTGTAGTTCACTGAAACTTGAAGCCTAAATGCAGCATTGAGAGAGACCAAACAGTTGATTTACAGAAGTGTTTCTATATTTGTAGTGTGAGGAGAATACATTTCTGAAATATGACTTGAGCTCATTATTTTGTCTTTCTAAATTTGAAAACCAGCTTGAGGGTTGAGGTTGTAGTGGCAAAAACATGGGAGAAAGAGACTGTGTGGAGACATGTGAGCTTCTGATCTGACTGGTGGCCGGTAACTTGTTCATGTTAGAATTAGTACAGTGTAGTTTTCAATTCCTGGTCATGTGCTTAGGTGATGTCCTATTAAATTAGGTCTAGGGTTCAGAGTATTTGTGCTGGTATATACTGATTAGGCTGATACTTTTCTGTTATTTTTAGTGTATAATAGCTGACACATGAGACTTTATATTGGGTTACAAGTATGAAGAGGGTACTAATTGTCCTCAGATGATCTGTGGAAAGAAATATTAGTCTGCCAAGAGATCCCAGCCATAGAGTAAGTTGAAATTAAACCAACCAGCTGCTAAACCCTGGATATGCCAGCTTAGCTTTTGTCTTATGCATTTTAGAGGTAGAGGGAGTTACTGTTGGGTGGTAGCTTTTAGAAAGTGAAGTTTAACATACAAACAGTCTGACTGGGAGAAACTGTTGCTTTGTAAACAAATATAAACAAACGATTACAAGACTGGGGTTTCTTGAGCAGTGGTTATATTGGTTCCTCTTGTTCACTACAGTGTCAAAACTACTACTTACTCTTTCATGAGTACTTCTATGTTTCTTCAGGGTAGACAAGGTGTTTTCTCCTTTTGAAGGAAGGAAACAGTTTTGAAAGGTTGTGATCTTCAAGGGAGATACTTCAAAAACGTAGGATTGTAAAGCTGATGGCTTTTTGCATTAGTCATTGTAGTCAGAAACTATAGCGATTTTTTTATATATATAATTGCAACTGAAGTCTCCCTTTACAACACATTTTTCTGCATGAATAAACAGCTTCTAGTTGTCCTGTATCAAATGCAGTTAACATGACTCTTGTGCTTAAGAGTAGATGTGACTACAAATTGATGTAAAGAAATGTGGCAAGGAAGTTTGAAATTTACAGTAGGTCAACTTCATGAACTTCAGCAAAGCAAACTCCTGTCATAGTCTGAAAGTGGGCACTTTTTTGATGTTTCATGATACTGAGATTGAAGAATGACATTATTTGGCCCTTCCATTCAGTACTATTTTTTTCCTAATCTTTTCAGTATGGCATGCAGTAAGCTTACTGACACAAGTCATGTTACTGTAGGAAGTCTGCTGCCAGAAGTACACAAAGTACAAAAGTGTGCTTTGACGATGTGCTAATTGCCAAAAATACCTCTTTTGAAGCAATAGGTAGAGTAAGGATCTAGATGTTAGATCTTATTTCTCTTGATGAGCTTTTCCTATCCTGACAGCCACTTACGGGGTAGAATTGTCTTGTAAAGCAGCATATCTCTGTTGATGGAATAAACTAGCAGGGAAAGCTTTCCAAAGTGGAGGGCCTCACTAGTCAGTATAGACTTCAGCAGATTTGTGGGGGACATTGCATTTTAAGATTGTAAAACAGTGGCTCTTAACTGGCCATAAACCCAGTGACAGCTGCTTATTTGTTTGAGACTCTTGACAGCAGTCTCAGTTCACTGCCTTTATCTCTCCAAGATAAATTACTTGTCACTGCTGGATTCTAAGTTTGAAATTGTTTGGTATGAGACTTCACTAAGCTACTTAATGCATCATTGATCTGTATTATATTAATTAACATTGGCTCTCTGATGAGCAAGATAGGTATAACAGCATTATTTTTCATTGCCTCTTTAGAAAATACATTTTAATAGGAAGATTGAACAGTAATAAAACTTAAATGAAAAACAGCTGGTGTGTTAGCAGGTGATAAGAGTTCAAACTTGGAGAACATGTTGAAATGAGCAAGATCTGTCCAGTTTTACAATAAGGGCTGCATCTGAGCTATCAGTAATGTTGTCAACTGTACCAAAGTATTCAAATGAGAATATATGTTTTTAAGCAAATTTCAAGTGTCTGTTGGAATTGGTTCTTTTATAACAACAAGACTGTAACACAGTGTTTGGGATTCAGTTTCTCACTGCATTTTGCTTAGAGTTTAACTTCACATACTCTATTGTCTTATGCATATGTTAAGATGTCACTTTCACAGGGGAAAAAAAACCCCAAGTACTGCTCTCAAATTACGTCTTAACATTTTCTTTCTGCCTAAGCAATACAGTGTTAAAAGGTCTGAGGAGTAAACAATGTGCTCCAAAAAGATGTGGCAGAAGGCAATGCCTCTTCTTTAGTGTTTTAATATCTAATCTACCTGTTTGCTAACAAAAATTTTGAACTAGAAAAAACCACTTCTATGTAATTCCTACTTGTGACTTATTTCCTTGGCCTTTAACAAAGTTAAGTCATTGACTGGAGTATGGTTTCTGCATGTTCTGATAATGAATCTTTGTATCTTCATAAAGGAGGAAAAAGATTCTATTTACTGCTATCTCAGGTCACTTCCCCTCTCTGGAAATCTTTGATTTGGTAGGACAGCACCCAGTGACTCATTTTAACCGTCACTGGCTAAGCATAAAGATTGCACACTTAGTTGAATATGGTTACAAATAGTTACTGAGGTGGCAGGGACACTTTCTACTACACCAGGTTGGTCAGAGCCCCATTCAGCCTGGCCTTGAACACTTCTAGGGATGGGGCATCCACATCTGAATCTGTCTGCTTGTAGATTGTTCAGCTGTCTGTCACCAGTGGAAAGAAAGAACAGCTTTGTCTATTGATTTTGAGTGCAGGTATATGGCAGTCAAATATATTAAACCTTGCTTGAAAAACTGTTTGTCTCAAGTTATGCTGAAGCATGTAGAAAAAATAAATAGAACAGAAATAACTACCAGTATGTCAGTATTTTCTAGCAGATTAAGAATTTGGATTTGTGACTGGTTTTTTTTGTTCCCTTAAGAAAAGACATTCAAATATGGAAAGAGGTATTCAACTCATGAAAGCTTTTAAGCCTTCTTACATTCTTCTGATACATTACCAGATTCTAGCATGCCTTATCTTTCAAGAATCACTTGATTAGATGTGTGCTTGTCTCCCTATGAAATGATCAGTTTTAGGTGCTGTATGCTTACCTAGGGATTAGCATACTTGAAGTTAGATGGCTATTTTGAAGACTGGTTTTTGATCTGCTGCTCAGAATATGCATATTGGTGACACGAGCACCTCTTCCTAGTGTACTTTCCCTCTCAGATAAAGGGAAATTCAGTCTCTTTCCTCTGATGCATGGTGGAGTCCACAGTGTGTTTTGACAGTACTACTGATCCTGAGCAGTGTGTCATCCTGTGTTAACAAGAAGCAAAACCATGGCTTGAACAAAAGCAGCTATCTTATATGACCTGAACAGGAGCGGATAGAGTAATATATGCCTCTGTTCTAGATTAAATCAGTTTCCTTCAGCTGCTGCTACTCTGAACCAGTGCCAAGCTTTTACTTAGTATCCAGCACCTGATGTCTAATGGGTTCATTTTCTGCAACTCCCTGAGCTGGGACAAGGACTGTTCCACACAAGTAACTAGAAATTGTCCTTGCCTTAATCAGATTTTATTGCCTGGCTCCTTAAGAACACTTTGTTAAACACTCAAAAGGGTTGTCAGTTTTATCTTTTTATTGGACAGATCCATTAGATCATGTTCAAATAACTTGTGTGAAGTCAGCCACATATTCCAGTCCTGAGATTCACATCTTTGGTGATTGCAACGACCAGTGATTCTTAGACAAGTTTGCATCAAACAGAACTTTCCCGATATTCCACAAATATTCTGGATAAGGACCATTTCAACAAGCTCTTAAAATAGTAGTTTTTGCTGCTCTCAAGCAAAATGTAGACCAATTCTATTTACTAGCAGATGAGTTAATTTAGACCTTGCCTTATGTTGCTAGTTTAACCTTCAGCATATCTGAGAGTATTTTGCTGCATAAGTAACATTGGCCTCCTTATGGTCTTTACGTGAGTTGCTGTGTGTTTTTCAGCAAAACTCTTATTTTAGGGCTGTTGAAAATCCAGTTAATTCTACCTTACCATGGGGAAAAAGAAAAAAGTAAGCAAAGCTGTAAGTAGGCTATATTTCCCTTTACTGAAACCTTCTAAGAACTGATGGGATCTCTTCAACAGTAGTCTGTTATAGTTTCTTTTGTTTCGGGACAGTGGCATCAGTCCTGTATCTAAGCAGTGTGCTATCTGATAACTCTCATCCTCAAATTTGGTTACTGCCTCAGGCCCTGCAAAAACTGCTTTTGTGGTGCTGTGTAATAGGACATGTAAATAAAACAGTACTAGCTCACCTGAAGAGAAACAAATGCTTCCTGACTGTAGCTGAGGAATGGCTTAGGGTATTGTATTTCATCTGATGCAGGAATTACAGCATCTCAAACATGGTACATGTGATACAACACACTTGTTGATGTTACCTATGGCTGTGGTAAAAAACTACATTATGTGATCTTTCTCAGTTTAGCTCCAGAGGTGGTGAAACTAGGTAAATCTAGAAGGTGACCTTGGTTATTCAAGTGTCTGAGAAACCAGTACGAAACTCTTGCTTTTCTTTCCAGGCAGAGACCTGTTTTAGTGATCTAGAGTAGGTGTTGGTCTGAGAGCAAGTGTACTCTTGAATTTCTAATGTCACGAATTTTTAGACGTAAGCCACTCATTAACTTGTTCTGGGTCATGTTCACAGTGTATGTTTCTGCTCACTGTCAAAGGAGTGGCAAGCACTGCATTACGCATTGTGTTTTGCTAAAACAAGTTAGACTTGTTTTAGTGTATTTTTTCTCCCTGCCTTTAGTGTGCTACCTCATTTCTGTGGACATGGGCAATATGACATCTTCTGCAGATAAATCTGTTTGTAGCTTATACGTACAGATGATGTCTGGTCTTACAGGATACTTGGAAAACAGAAAAAACAATGGCCAAGAAGAACCTATGACTACATACGAAAAGGTTTTTGATGTGGTGGGTGATAGAAAATTCAGGCACAGATTTAATTAGTCCAGGACTTGACTTTATGGAAGAGATGAAATTTGACTACAACCACTGATGCAGAGAAAAATCTTAGGCAGTGTTTACTCAAGATCCTCTGTTCAACCAGCTGGGCTCTTCCTGATAAGAACTTGCTTGTAGGTGTCTGTCATCATAACAGTGCTAATAACTGTGGCCCAATAGTAATTGCACAACTGCAATTTGTGAAACTTTATTGCTATAAATTGCTATAGCATTAGATTATTTAATTAGTCACACTAAAAAGGTAGTGTTAAAACTGTGAACTATTAAATTGTTGTATTGACTTCCAGTTGTAGCCTATGTAAATGCTCACTTGCTGAAAAATGTTAATTCTCAAGTAGTATTGTCTTGACTGCATTTAAATAGATCAGGAGGAAATCCTTTCTGCAAAATGGAACTTTAAATTATATTAAAGGACTCTGCCTGGAACAGAGAGTTTTATTTATTTAGGGTGTTGGTGACTACCCTTAAAATTATTTAGGTTTTGAAACCACAGGTTCAAGTGTGATCTTAATAAGAAAAGTAGATCAAGATTCTGTGAAGAGAACTGAGGCTGAATGATTTTAGAAAGTGAGTGATTTTAGAAAGCTTGATAAAATTCATTATACCATATACTGCACTAATAGAGTAAAACATTTCTTAAGAAAAACTGTCTGACAAAATGCCCTCTGACAGTCATTATTCTCCTTTGTTCTGTGCTATCATAGGTAGCTGAGGAGTAAGATTTTGCCTGACGTGTTTTTCATAGTGCAGGGAGCAGTCTGACTCTGGAAATAATGTCCTGGGAAATACTTTCATATGTTTCAAGTTCTCTCACGAATATGCCAAGGTCCATAATAAAACTTAATGGATGAGGTCTTTTTATTCTTTCAAGAAATTCCTGTTCATTTATAGCCAACAAGTGTGTCTAACCTTTCTAATTGATTTTCTTAGGGCACTGAGCATGCTCGAAGGTCTGCTCTTCTTAACAGTGATGAACCGTTGATTTACTACTACGATGATGTGAGAACGGTTTATGATATTTTCCAGAGAGGTTTACAAGTATCAAGTAAGTCTAAAAGATAATATTTTCAGTATGTCAAGAACTACATATTTGAGCTCTTCTGAAATGCAGTTGGGGATAGGGGATCTCTACCTAGCAATATCATAAATGTTTTGGATGTGAGCTTTCTTAAAGGCAAATTTAACTGACCTCTTGTGAAACAGAGTTGTGTGAATAAAGTCAGTTCCGTGTTATTAGCCTAAATGTACCTCTGTGTCTGTGTCCTTTCCCAGCACCCCTTACAAAATCCCATGTTTGTCATCTGAAGGTGTCTGCAGAGAATGTAGAGGGTTAACACTGAGAGCAGTGTCAGGACAGAGGAGTGAGGGTTAAATTTTGTGTAACTGTTGATCTTTCTCTTTTAGGTAATGGTCCATGTCTAGGTGTTAGAAAACCAAACCAGCCATATGAGTGGATCTCCTATAAAGAGGTAAGTAGTCTCTCTAACTTAGTGCTGGACCTGCTTTTGCTTGCTGAAACCATTGATACAATATCTAGTAATGTGATATAACAAATCTGAATTATTTATAGATGTTTTAAAGTAGTAGCGGAATATTGCACAAAGGTTCTAGTTCTTATTACAATGCCTTAAAGGAACAGCCTCAAATAAGTGCAAGGGAGAGAAAAGATCATCTCCTGCACTTGGTTTATTAACAGTTTTGTTTCAGAATTTTTTGGGGTTATCTTGGCAGTCTTTAGCATGTCAGTGCAGAATTGTTTAGAACTTGGGCACTGCCTCTGAAGGGCTGCAGATCTGAAGTTGTGTTCAGGAGCTCAGACTGCTATTACTTTAGGTGCTTGCTTCCAAGAGGCTCACTCTATGCTAGGAGAAGTCCTGTCTACAGGTGTTGCTTGGGCTTCTTGACAACTTGTCTCCATAGTGCTGAATGATGGCTGTATAGAGTATTTACAGATAAACTTGTAACTAGCAGCATGCTGCTTCATGATCCCTGAAAATATCTCTATGCAAATCTCTGGTATCAGCTGTGTGGTTTTTGGTTGTTCCAATTTAATCAGTTAGTCTCCAAATTTGCATAAACCTTGCTTATTGCATACTGTTAAAGTCATAAACACCTTCTGTATGTAGAACAACCCACTTTTTCCCAAGGTGACTTTGCTGGGAACTTGTTAGGTACAACCTCTCTGCTAATGAAACTTTGCTGTTTGAGTCATGTGACTTAGCACATGACTTGAATCCATGTTATGTGGAAAAAATTTAGAAAATTGCTTTCCCATTCCTTGTTTGTAGAACTATAACTGGGTTTTGCCTCCTTGTTCTCCTGCTTTTTGCAGGGAGAAATGCTATTCCCATAGGCACTGAATGAAGCAGAAGGATGGCATATGTAGTGTTGTGATTTAAGCAGAAATATAGCATTGAGTCATTCCAGGGTCATTTGTTGTGTTTAACACAAATAGAACAAACAGCCTTTTCTGCATATGCAAACTGAACTTTTTAACACTTTCAAGTCGGCCTGGATTAAGTGTCTCTTCTGCTGCATATTGAGTGCAAGTGTAGTGACTACAGTCAGTGCAGTGTAGTAGCACTGCAATGTTTCGCTTGTCAAAGTCACAGAGGACATCCAAAATAGCCTTCTGTCTCACTTATACCAATTTTTGGTCTTTTTTTTTTTTTGATAAAACAATGATGAGGGGAGTTTGCAGTTATGAGCTTTTTCTTAGATTTTTGGTTTTTTCTTTTTTTTTTTGCCTTCCAGGTTTCAGACAGATCTGAGTGTGTGGGCTCTGCATTACTACACCGAGGGTTCAAACCGTCTCATATTCAGTATATAGGAATCTTCTCACAAAACAGACCTGAGGTAATTGAATTGACAGTGTGTGCCTTTGTGGTCTAGCTGTTATTGAAATGGCCCACTCCTATATCTCTTGGCAGTGTACTGAACTTCCCTACCGAGAGCCCATTTGGTGTTGGAACAAGGCTAAAGGCTGTCACTATAGACCTACAAACCATAGGCACAGCATCTTTAGCTAAGAACCAAAACTTAGTAATAGCCACAACTGTTAGTTTCTTATATTGCTGTGGATTTTTTGCTGCTTGGATTTTCCTGCTGTAATTCTGGTTCTAACAACGACTGTTCTTATTTCTCTAATAAGAAAGGCTGGAATATATACAACTAGGAAGTGGTTAAATGATGTGGTGTTGCAGACTCTACAGTTCAGCCTCCTGTGCATGTAACATGATTAAGTGGAAGATAAAAAGGGAGATGTGTTTGTGTTGTGCCAGTTTGAACAGTTTCCCTGTAGGTCTTTGGGTGCAAAGTCTTTGACTGTGTCAGTGGATTTTCTGAAGGAGAGCATGGGAGTGCTCTTGGATCACAGAGAAAATGTGCTTGAGTTGCACTGCTTTGAGTTGGGTCAGAAATGGGCTGAAAAGACTTGTTTAAATCAGCAATTTTAAATCTGGGATTTTCCCTTCCTAAAACTACTGGATGGATGTTGTGACATCCCAAACATAATCACTAATCCAGACGGGAGATTATGTGAAGGGTTTTTTTGTGTGAAATGATTCACATTTGTCAGTTCAGGGAACAACTGCTGGGGAAATCCCCTGACAGGGAAAATTCCAGTCTCTTAATTGCCTAAATGGTCACTGAAAAAACAAACCTGGATTTGTAAATGAAAGTATTACTTTCTCTTTGAGTTACTGAAAAAGTCATCTCCTCTGGAAGTAAGTTTTGTATTTTGATTTTCTCAATCCAAAATAGTTTACCTTAACAGAAGATCCGAGCCATGTCAGAAAAGAAACTGAAAGTCTCAGACTGTTGTCTATATTCAATACTTGTTGTTTGCATGGGCTTTGAGAGAGCGCTTGTGTCAAGGTTTCATATTTGTATTTACTCTTAATTTTAGCAACAATATCAAAGAAAAATGTCTTGATAGCCTAGAAAATAAAAATGCTGGTTTCCTTCTCTCAGTAGGTAAACTAAGCAGACAGTTAATGTTAAGTGTTTTTTTTCATAAGTACTTAATATTACATCTGGGCATAGAGTTGAATTTTATTGGATTGGATTCTTTCCCTCCCATAGCTCCTTACTTGGTTTCCTTTCTTTTGTCTATTCAAAGGTAAAAATTGAATAGAACTTCAAAGTAAACAAATGCTACGAACTGACAATTTTTTATAAAAAGATCTGTCCAAATGAGTTCTGTCCTATTAGATTCATATTTAACTTCTAACAAGGAAGCTTTCTTGGAGGTCTGTTACAATAAGCAAAATATAGTGACTTGCATCTCTTCCTTTTGTGCAGTGGGTCATCATTGAACAGGCATGCTATGCATTTTCCATGGTGGTGGTGCCACTCTATGATACACTGGGAGCTGAAGCAATTACATACATTGTGAACAAAGGTAGGATACTTTCAGTACTTCAGCAACTGAATATATGATGACAGAGCTGACTGAGGGCAGAACTATAGCCTTCTTCAGGAAAGTCTTCCATTACACCATACTGAAATATGTATGGATCTAGTCTCAACTTGTCAAGATTGATAATGTAGTTCTCTTTCATCAGCTGACCTGTCGCTGGTTTTCTGTGACAAACCTGACAAGGCCAAACTTCTGCTGACCAGTGTGGAAAAGGGAGAAACTCCAATACTCAACACCATTGTTATCATGGAGTCTTTTGGTGCGGATCTTGTGGAACGTGGCAAAAAGTGTGGTGTGGAAGTCTTCAGTATGAGAGAAATAGAGGTAAGCATGCTTAACTGAATTTACTAATTAATCCCATTGTGATGGATTAGTTTCAAAATACTTCACTACCTCTTGGGTTGAAGTTTACACAGTAATATAAAAAATAGTAGGAAGAAAACAACTTGCTAATAGTATTTCACAATGCTCAAAGTGTAAAAGTGGATATGCCAAGTGACAGAATGAAAGCTTAGTAACATAGTCCAGACTTAACATTAGATCTGAGTGTTAAGGCTTGCCTGTGTGAAGCATAACATGGTAATTATATACTGTGACTAATACTTCAGAAATAGTTACTTCAAAAAGAGCCTGTGTAGGTTTTGGTCTTGCGAAAAATGGCATTGTCCCCTGTACACTGAATCTACAGGATATTTCTTGGGGGAGAAGGAAAATGTCAGTAAACCTTTTACAGAATAAAGTTATGATGTAGGGGAATGAGACTTCCTGGTTTTAGAAGCAGAAACCATTTTCATTAACCACCTCCTGTCCAAGTCTTGGTTTTGCTTGTAGTTATTTTGTCTGCACAGACCTTAGACAAGTTTATTTCATAACTTCACTCATTATTTGGAGAACTCTCCCCCAGGATCACATTGCATAAATTATATCTTTGCTGTGAGATTATGAAACTGGATTTAATCTGGTTTCACTTGGAGTTCTGGTGAAAGCTTGTCTCACTAGTCCCTGAATATCTCCAGATAAGTGTGCTTGTCTTGGTGCAGATGTCATTAAGTGGTGTGAAATGCCTCATTTCACTGAACTTGTTTTCATAGCAGTTAAGCCAGCTGTGTTAAGAGGGCCACCTTCTGGCAAAGATACAAAAAATTTCAGCTTGTCTTTTGAAAGATGATTGACTACATCATAGCTAAGTAGCCTCTGCAAGGAGTTTCAAAAACATCATGCAGAGTGAGTGATGTAGAGCTCACTGGCCAAGGATTTGGGTTAAACTTGGAAAAGGATTGGCCCAACTTAGTATAAGTTGTTACACTAAAATCAGCATCTTTCTTTGAATTAAACTGCAGCTTTTGATAGAAGATGCTTTCCACTGGATCTTCTAGCTGCGTAAACCAAAACTGGGGGTAAATATTGTCTTTACGTTAGAAGTTTATATGCTTAAGTACTGACTTTTAGTAGTACTTTGTAGCTCTTACTGCATTCATCCAAAACACTGAACACTTGATAACAGGTGCTCCAAGAGCCTTTTGGTTAAATCTGTGGAGGTAAGTTAGAGGCAGACTTAGAGTTTTCTAATAGTGCTTCAGGAATATGTTTTGTTACTTTTTTTTTTTAAAAGGTAGAGTCTTCATGTTTCCAGAAAGGTAGCTATGAACAGAGCTTAGATCAGGATAGAATTACTATTTCTAGCTCTAAGTACTTTGTTTTCTGGATTTCTGACTTGAGTTTATTGCTCAGCTGTGCTTGGGTTATGTGACCGCTTCCTCTGTGTATCTCCTGGATACCATCAGCCTGGTTTCTTATGCCCAGTGTCTATATGTTTCCTGTGGTTACACAGCTGAGTAGCGGTGAAAAAATGGCCCTTTAATAGGGAGAGACTGTGGAGTTCTGCTCTAGAAGATCAAAAGAAATATCTGGAAATCTTATCTGGTATTTACTGAATATACAGCTCTTACCTAAAGCAGGTTGTAGGGAGCTTACCCTGCTACTTGAAATGCAGATCCTGTTTTGAGCAGACAGCTGAGTTGTCATGGTGGCAAGTCTTTGCATAATGCATCCTTTCTAAAAGGCAAGCCTTACAGGTATGGGAATGTTAACTGTGTTCACAGACATTCCTCTTGTCTTAAACCTCTTTGGGTGATCTAACAGGTACATCACACTAAAGGAAGTCTAGGGCTAGTAAAGGAATGCATAATGCTGTTGTTGTGTACTTGGAAGGCAATGGTGAAGCTGATGTGTCTGTCCCGAAAAGGTGCTTCCAAGACTATACTTAACAAGAAGTTCACTTTAACTTGCATAAGTCCTTAAGCTAGTATTGTTTGTAGTCTTAAATAGGCTTAACCGTAATGTCTTGATTTGAGACTTTAAAGCTTATAGATATTGAACATTGGCTTGCAAATATTTCTTCTTAATCGTTATATCCCTGATGATAAAATGATTGGTTTTTTATCCTTTCTGTTCTGCCTAAAGACCCCTGACATTAATGGTCAGGCCTGAGTGAGTGAGGAGGCAGATGGAAAAGGTTCTGGATGAGAGACTGTTATATCTCCACTCCTGTATAAAAGGAGTACAAACCACCAATGACCCTCTCATGGGGAAATTCAGTCTTCCTTTTCACAAGCAGTGATGGTATAGAGTACTTACTGAGATGAGTCTTGTTTCATCTATTCAGCAATTGTCAGTGGCACATCTTCTCCATGAAGTATAGGATTGATTGTCTGTTGTCTTGTCATAACACTGCTAAACCTTGAACATCCCCTTGAGCATGACCTCTGATTTACTAGCTGGAAAAAAACTCCATGAGTTTCAGATAAGTTTTCACTTTTGTATTTGTAGAACATAGTAGTTATTCCATATGTTTTTAAAATGTCCTTTAAAGCCTTTGTTACTCTTATAATAATCATGGAATGGTTTGGATTGGAAGGGACCTTAAAGATCATCTAGTTACAACCCTCTGGCCATGGGCAGGAATGCCACCCATTAGGACTGAGTTGCTAAACAAGTTAATATGGCTTAACAGGCAATCTAAATAATGAAGTATTATGGTGTTTGGTGGTGTTTGATAAAGCAAGAGAGCTACATGCTTATATCTAAATTTTCTCTCTTTTCTCTCCTTTCTGTAGGAGCTGGGAAGAGCACATAGGCAAAAACCTATGGTAAGTATGAAACTTAGTTCAAGTGACAGTCTGAAGTTGGTTAGAATACTTTAGATCAAACTAGCAGATCTCCCTATCTCCTGTAGCTCAAAAGTAACACTAGTACCTTCATGTTTTGTCCAGAAAAATATTTTTCCTTGCTATCTTAACCATACTAATACTTTCTTAACTTTCATAGCCTCCAAAGCCAGAAGATCTAGCAGTCATCTGTTTCACCAGTGGAACGACAGGTACACTTCATTACATTATGCAGAATTTATTGTCCTGTATGTGCGAAGTTAATTCAGAAGCCTTTCTGCTTTTTTTTTTTTTCCCAAGACTTCCCCCTACTGCTGCATCTTCTTGGCCCATAGTAGCTGGGGAAGTATTATGATAAGGCACCTGTTTTTTGTTGGTTTGGGGTTTTTTTCCCCCTATTGATCAATACACAGTTGCAGTATTGGGAGTGGAGGTGTTATATTTTTGCACGTGAAAATAAATTGGGTACTAAACCTGTATTTGCATAATAATAAGGGCTCTGCATCAGACTTCAGTTCCTCCACAGTCTTTTTTTTTTGTACTGTATTAGCAAAATTGTTCCATGGCTCTAAGCAGCCTTACTGTGAGACCAAAACAGAAAGACTATCTAGATGTCACTCACTTGACATTTGTGAGTTAATACCCAGCACTGGCACGAAGCAAAAGGAAAGAATACAACAACAAGCTACATTTTAAAATTTCTGTGAGCACAGAAATTAGTCTGGGTTTGATAGCTGCATTTTCACAGAAGAATTGAGCAGATTATCCAAGAAACATGACAATTTCTTAAGGATTTACTCTCCTTAAAAAATTTTATGGCTTCAGCACAAACTTAACTGTTGCCAACTTTTCTTGAAAATGTGTAAGTTCTCATACTTTATTTAATTGACACACAAGAAATCTATTAATATCAAAGAATGCTATCAGATTCATTTTACTACTGCTTGCTTAGCTTACAGGATCTAAATTTCTCTGTTGAATCTTGATGTCCTTCTTCCTTAGGAAACCCTAAAGGAGCTATGATCACTCATCAAAACATAGTCAGCAATGCTTCAGCTTTTGTGAAAACTACAGAGGTAAACTGCAAAGGTTAACCTTGTGGACTTGCATGAAGGGAAATAATCTCATGAGTAAAACAAACATTGAAATCTCATTAACTTTGATCTCACGTTTTAGTAAGATGCAAGGGAAAATATAGCTTGACAGCTCTCTGTCCCTGCTAGTCAAAAGTCAGTGTTTACCGGTTTCTTCTGTTAGGGTCAAGAAACTGACAAGTTTAAAATTTGTTCTGTTCTAAGCAAAATCTTATCAAGATTCTGATGTGGATGTACATTACATTCTGCCATGGGCATATAATGTTTCTCATTAGTGCAAGCTCTCTATTAGAGGATTTGTGTAGAGCCTCACCTTTTTTCCCTGCAGATGGGATAAGCTATTATGTATTTTAAACCCTCAAAATATTTAGAGCCTTTACATAAAGGAACAATCAGCATGACTTTGTATTTTTACTTGATACAGTGTTAATTTATAGTTTACAGTAGACAATTAAAGCTCATCTGCAGGCTAGTTAAGAAGATGGTTCTAACACATACAGATGCAATTAAAACTAGTTGTACTTATTTTGCAAAGTACTATGCAAATAGAACTGTTTTTCAGTTAAGCAACGGGTCTCACAATTAGCTCATATAAGGTACTTCTGATATCAGCCTTAGGGTAACTTGTTCAAGTGAACTTGAAAGTGTTTTTTTTTTTTTTTTTGCCCTCCCCTTCAGTCCCAATATATGTAATGGAACTTTCTGTGGTTGATATCAGAATTTATTTCTATTCGTAGTTCTATGAATGATAAGTTATAATAATTTGGTCACTGTAATCAATTCTAAAAGAATTTCAGCAATGTGTCTTTACTCATGCTTGAAGTCATTGCTGCCATCTTTTTAATGAAGGAAGGACAATGCAGCTTCATTACAAACAACTAAAGTGAGGGCTGTGCTCTAGAGTTTAGATGCTAGATTTCACTGTTGTATTTAACTTACGCAAAATAAAGAATCACTGAGAATTAAGCTTTTCCTGACACTTTCAGAAAACATTTATGCCTTCCTGTGATGATGTTCTGATATCATTCCTGCCCCTGGCTCATATGTTTGAGAGAATCGTTGAGGTAAGCATCTGTTTGTTGTACTGAATTATTGAGAAGCTTGCTTGTCTTACAGAATACGTGTCTCTTGGATCCAGGTGTTAAATGCTCTTGCTTCTTGATCCTTCATATGTGTATGAAAGCTTGAAATAAAGTTCAGGAAGACAGTGTCCCATAAAGTGTCCAGTGAGCACTAGACAGTTGGTTTTCATGCCAAAATATAAACATTAACCTTAGAGCTAGGGTTAATAACAAGTGGGTTTATTAGAACACGAGACAACACCTTAGCACATGTACACTGCCTAGAAATTTCCTCCAGTATGATCAATGCCTTGTTAAAAATCCATGCCATTCTTTAGTCTGCAAACTTCAAAAACTTACTTTGTAATGTGGCATCCTCTTGCTTACACAAAACTAATTTTAAGTTGGTTAAGCTTACCATTGCTTCCAAAAAATTTCATTAAAGAGGAAGGGGTTTTGTTTCTGTGGAATTATCTTCCAGGAAACAGAAGTGGCTTTTAATGCCATTTCAGTGGCAAACTTTGAAGTTCTCTTGGATCGCTTGTTTTACTGTGTAGTGAAGTCTGGGGCTTAATTTTTGAGAATGAGAAGACTCAGGTTGTTTCAATACTGGCAGTTTGAGGACCTCTGAGCTCATGGTTGAGTGCTATACATTATTGAAAGCATGCAATTCCTTTGAACTACTTAAATACTGCAGAGGCATAGGTATTTAATTACTACACTTATTGAAGTTGAATTACTGCCTCTTCCTCAGGTCATATTGCAAATGTGTATGTTAAACGTTTATATAGGAAAGTAAACAGCATCTGTGCAAATGTGAAAAGACACATGGAGCCAGAAGTTATCCTGTGATTTCTGTTAGGAATCCTTAGCTTTCTGCCAAGAGTGTATGTATGCATCCAGAAATGTATATATGTATATGTGTCATATATATGTTATGAAGATTGGGAATAGAGCATAACTGATGTGTACAGGTGCCCCATGGCTTTCAGCACTCTCTCCTGGTAACATTGATAGCAGTCCTACTTAGTGTCTGTTTTACTCCCTGGTGTTACACCAGAAGATACTTCCAGAGCTTGTAACAGCTTTGCTCTTGATTATGCAGCAGAGACAGGCTGGGAACTTTTATTCTAAAAGGTAAAATGACAAGAGTGTTTGGATTGCAGTATTCCTCTGCTGTTTGAGGCCTGTACAAAGTAGGCAGTTACTTGTATATTTACATGAGGAGTTGAAGCAGAAACACTTTTGGTAGAAAGGAGAAAAGACTTGTTACTGTTTGGGGTAGATGTGAACACAAGCTCTGTGAGAAACAATCTTTATAGTCCTATTGTAAAGGTGATGTTTGCTGAATTTTGGCTTCCTAAGGAAGTTACAGGGGCAATAAACTTGACATGACAAATGGATTTTCACCTAGCAAAGGCAGTTGCTGCTTAGTCCATCTGAACTGATACATTTGCTTTTAGCAGATGATGGCAAAACACAGGTGAAGGGGAAAAGTGACGCTTTAGCATGTCTCATGCAGAAAATGAGAGAATGGATGTCAGGGAATGAAGGAGTAGGTTATGGAGGAAGAAGGAGAAATAAAAACAGATGGGTACAAACACAAGTAGGGAAGAGATGTTAAAGAAATAAATTAAACCCAAACAGGAGAAAAAGGTTTTGTGTGTGGGGTGGATTGTGTAGCTTCTAGACTCTTAACACAGAATACAGAACACAACAGGATTAAGTCTGCCTTCCTTTGTGTAGGTCTGAAGTGATGTAGAAATAAGCAGTGGCTCTGCTAGAATCTTCTAAAGAGCATCTTGATCACCTAACAACAATTCCTCTGCTAATGTCAGTTCTGTGAAATGAGAAGGAAAACCAGAGTGCAAGAGAACGGAAATGAAGTAACATAAGGCAGAAATCCCTCCTGGACTAGTAAATAGCTTGTGCTGACTTTAAATGTAGAATTTCTTAGTACATAGCAGGGAGCAAACAGAATTCTAGTATTTTTAAATAATCTTATTAAATATTTAAAATGGAGAAGTTCTGCTTTTCAATATTTTGCTATCTCTTGAGTCACTGGCATTGCTTTATTTGGCCAATTGCCCTTGGATAGGGGCAATTTTTGGATAGGGGCTTTTGTGTTAAGCTTGGAAGTCTTTGGCTCATGTACACCAGGCATGTCTTTCTACTTGGTCTTTTCAGTCACATCTGAGTCTTGAGAATGCTGCAGAACTAGTCCAGAAGCTGAGAGGATTTCGTGTGGATCTTGCACAGTCCACGCTGCATAGGATATGTCATACATGTACAGCTAGAATGCATTGTACTTCCTGTGTTTTCAGAGTGTTTACTTTTTTCTGATAGTGTGTGGTTCTGTGCCATGGAGCTCGGATAGGATTCTTTCAAGGGGATATCAGACTACTTATGGATGACCTAAAAACACTGCAGCCAACTATATTTCCGGTGGTACCAAGACTGCTGAACAGAATGTTTGACAAGGTAAGTGTGCTGACATATGTCTAGACCTGTGCAGGTTTTTTAAGAAACTTCATGAAGTTTTTGCTGCCAGGGTAGGAGTAGCTGTTGTGCTCCAAGATACTAAATTGGCATGCTAACAAATTTGTGTTTCTCTTCCTAAAAGAGCTGAAAGTGTAGGAAGTAGTACTGGTTGCATTAAAACACTTTGAGGCAGCAAATATAGTATTTAGAAGTCTGGCTAGGGGACTTGGTTCTCTCTGTCTTGATTAATGACTTACTGTTTTGCTCTGAGCAAGTTATTTAAGTCCCATCTACAACACGAAAATGAGGCTTGGCATCTGTGTGCAACGCTTTTAGCATCTGACTCATGGAGTGGAATTTGCAAAGCAAGGTCAGGTGTTTGCCTATGTTTGCATGGGCACATACAAGTTTCCTACACAGCAGCCAGTGTGTTCTAGCTGGGAGAACCGTAAACCAGCCAGGGAGGAGTGCTGGGGAGAATGTGTGTCAGTAGCCCCACTCTCCTGTGTGTGCTGCTTGCCTGCTCAAGGTCATCTGAGATGGGAATTTGGAAGCATATTCGTTCTTGAACTTCTGATTTTAAGTTGTCTTTTTGCATAGGGGTGACTGACTCTTGTTACGATATAGCCAGAGGATTTAAAGGATATAGTAAGTCCTGTGACTGCTAAAGAAATGACAGAGCTGTCTATGCTGTCTTAGCCAGGGCATTTCTCTGATCATGAGACTAGAGGAACAGCAAGTAACACATGGTTCTGTTTGGTCTCAGCAATAAGGATTGATTTGGAGGGGAGGAATTCCTGAGACCAACCTTTAGTACTTAAAATGTAGCACCTCATACTGCACACACATTCTGTACTGGAATTTGAGAAGCAGAGTCAAAGCTTGGGACTTTTTTCACGTGATGTCCTCTTGCTTGGAAAGTCTGGTGCCCTGAGGCTTTCACACTACTATAGCACTGTTTCACCCTCACCCTGCCTCACAGTAACCTGGCATGTGGGGCAAACAAGTTGAGGAATTTGAGTGGTGGGGGGGCAAAATTCTGAAGAGCAGCTGGGTCTTCCTCTTTCCAAATGAATATACTAATGAGTGGTTTGCTGTTGAGTCTGCTCTGTGCCTTCCTGAGAACTAAAAGGAGCCTTTGACAAGTGATCAAAAGTATAAGTTTGTAAATGTAAGACAGATCTCCATTTGTGTGTTTCTGAAGTTACCTGCATCTCCTCAGAATGCCCTGTGTTACTTTACATGTTATGATAGGGTGCTTTTCCAAAAATGTTGAGGATTATGCTCAATTTAAATTTTGATGATACTGGAAGGGAAAAGTAAGCCATCCATTTTCATTCATACACTTTACTGAAGAAAATATACATTGAAACAGCATCACACAGGTATCAAGAATTACTTAAGTGCTAATTTCAGCTCTTGAACTGAGGTAGAGGTGAAAATAAAAATGCACAAGTATTTCTTACCAGAATTAAGATGCCTACCAATAAAGGTAGTTTTAATTTACTTAGTTTTCAGTGTTAAGAGTCTCTATGCATACATCTGTAAGAAAAAGGGCATGGTAGGTAGTCTACAAGGCTTCTAACCATAGTTCACCTTTCTTAATAGATTTTTGGACAGGCAGATACTTCATTAAAGAGGTGGCTGCTGGATTTTGCCTCCAAGAGGAAAGAAGCAGAACTCAGAAGTGGTATAGTTAGAAATAACAGTTTCTGGGATAAAGTCATCTTTCGCAAAATACAGGTATGCTTGAACGCCTCCAACTTGAAGTTTACAATTACTGAATTTCATATGAATGGTAATAATCTGGTATGGCTTTCATCACTGATTAAAGACTACCTGGCTACTCAGAATAAAAATCAGAGCTGTCTTTTTATTTTCAACCTCATCTTTTCAATTCCCTTAGTTCTCATAGTGTCAGCTAACTGTATTAAGGAAGTTACTCTAAAACAGTTTGGTGCTTCTTTCTTACTACTTTGAAAGCAAACACTGTCCTTCTGAAGGAGGAATGCTAAAAATGACACAGTGCCACCTGTAGCCCCTACTGTCTCCTCCCTGTTGGTTACTAGTAAGTTATGCCTGCTATTGTATCTGACACTCACTTGCTATGGCCTTAACCTTGGTTGTACAAAATGCCCCTGTGACTGCTTTTTATAGCATTCAGGATGTATGAGAAGCTGATAGAAGGCAGTTAAAAATAAAGCCATTGCTGTTAGGCCGTGGCTTAAGCTCTTCAAACTTTTGGCAGAGTCTGCATTGTAGTGACATGACAGCATAGTCTGTAGAGATACAGTTTGTTTGAGATACCATGTCTTTCAGCCATTAATGAGACTAAAAACACTGCAAGAAAGACAGCTTGCAATAGCAGACTAAACCTTATTCTCTAACACTGATGGGTGGTACTGTAGGTGAACAATGGCTGAGGGTGGTATAGAAGACGACTCTGGAAATATCTCTAAAATGCTTTTGGTGTCCACAGTATCTTGTGTTTGTTGTAGGCAAGTTTGGGAGGAAAAGTAAGACTGATGATTACAGGAGCAGCACCTGTATCTGCAAGTGTACTGACCTTCCTGAGAACAGCTCTTGGTTGTCAGGTGAGTTGCCCAGCCTTAATCTTAAAACATGAAGATTTTAATACCTGGTTCCAGTTTTGATGTTAGAGCATTTCTAGTAGTCTGATTATACGAATAACTCTCTGGCATTCTTGCAGACTACACAAGTGCATATTCTTTTCCCAAGTTTCTCTGTCCCCTGGCTTTTCTGTATTCACCTCAAAGTCTTTTAAACAAAGTAACCAGCTGACCTGTCTTAAAGGGAAGATTTTTTTGGCAGGCTACTGTAAACAATAAATTGCATATCTGGATTAAGATTTTGCAGTTTGCTTTGCCTACACAAGTATTTGTAACTACTGTAGAGAATCTAATGATCCCTGTGATGATATTGTAGTATTGTTGCTTTGAAGATGAGATTGAGGTGAATCAGTTTGCACATACTGCATTTATCTTCAGAGCCTCTTCAAAGCATACATTTTGGAGGTGAAATCTGAGTGATGATGGCACAGAATGGAACAAATGTGTTGAAATAAAACAAATTTCAAGGATGGAAAACAAAAATACTGTAAAATATCAGGTTTCTGTAAGTTCTTGAAGTTTTTCAGGGTTTTCAGTGGAGTGCTGGTGTAACAATGCATTTTGCATAGAAAAAACTATCTTCTATATAATAACCACATAGCTGGGATGGAGTGTAGGGATTCCATTCCTGGCGGTCTCAGACAAACCTGTCTTTAAAGTCTGTGAATGAAGTCACTGCTAGTGCTGTTTCTTTATTTCTTTTTCTTGCTTCCTCTTTTGCTTTTCTTTTTAATCTAAACAGGTGTCACAAGCTATGTGAAAATGAGAGAGACTTTGAGTAAATACTGGAACTGAAGGTGGAATATAAGCACTTAAAATTGTGTGTTGTGATAAAATTAATATAGTAGTATACTTTTTAGAAAATGCTGGAAATTTTGTTACACTCAAATTTAAACAACTAGGAAAAAAGAAACAAAATTAATTTCATTTTAACAAAGAAACTGTACATTGAAAAGTAGCGGTCTTAGATAATATTTTGATTTTGCATTCTAGTTCTATGAAGGTTATGGACAGACTGAATGCACAGCTGGATGCTCCCTGTCATTGGCTGGTGACTGGACAGCAGGTATGATGTTTAACAGTCTGCCTGTAAAACTTCAAGGTGCTGAATTTTTTCAGAGATCCTTGATCACATTATTTAATCTTCAGTATCATGAAGGATATGATTGGTTTTCTTTTAAGTAAAATAAAAAGGTTTTGAAGAGATCCCTTGAAGTTTCTACCCATAAATAGCTATGAATGTGCTGGAAATCTAAATGGTATTTTTTTGGTGTTGGAATGAACAGTCTGCACTTGTCAGCTTTTACATGTCTACCTCCCTAACTGAAATAATATTGATAATTGAACCTATAGTGGGACTTGTGCTGCTTAAATATGTCTGTAGAGTGAGGATCTTGATCACAAGAAAAAGCTGTGCAAATGAACCAAGTACATGCTTGTAACATTCTGGGGATATCTGAGAATTTAATGTTTTGGTGCCACCAAATTTAAGCTACCAGAAATCAGTTTTCTATCTTTCTTAAGTGTGTAACCAGCTTATTAAGAATCTGACTAAAAAGCAGCTCACGCTATTGAGGTGTTATTCTATTGAATAGGTCATGTTGGAGCACCAATGCCATGCAGTATCATCAAGCTTGTTGATGTACCAGAAATGAATTACTTGGCTGCCAAAGGAGAGGGTGAGGTAAGTAATTTCAGAAGGTCAATATAAGCCTCTTGTGAAATCTTGCAAAATGGGGTTTTGTTACTGAAATAACAGAATTTAGTAAAAGTGGTGAAATCTAACTACTATAAGTATCTAAAATCTAAGGTGTCTGCATGCAGTATCAATTAATAATTCACAGAAGCAAACCAGGAGATAGTATATTGGAGGGAAGAAGCAGCAGCTCACAGTGATGTTATCCCACAGTATATATGGTTGTGTGACCATCATACTATCTTGCAGCTGTAGGATAGCCATCTTATTTATCCTTAAGCAGAATGCTAGCAAGAGAACATCTCTCCCACTCTATTGCCAAGTGCTGGAGAGCAGCTGATGCTTGTAGCTGGTTTCCTAGCTTGTGGTGTGTGAGATAAGGTAATTTAAAGTGGCTGGAACTCTTTTAAGAGAAATGGAGATAAAATGCCATAAAGGCAGCTGATGACTTGTGATGACTGCCTGCTCATTTTTCTGATTTTTTTTATGCAGTCTGCACAAATTGGACATGCATTTTGAGGACTCAGCTTTGTATGTGATGCTATAAGCCATCTTCTAAAGTATTTTTTCCAAATAAAATAGATACAGATTGAACTCTGTATATGTACTTTGAACAGATGTCCACATACTAATTTACTTTCCTCAAGCACTGAAAGCAAATTAACTGTATTGTCTTTCATATGCTTTTGAGAAGCTTGAGGGTAGCTGAAGAGTGAGAAGTGGGTAAGTTAAAAAGTAGCTTAAGCAAGTAACTTGCTTGACTACAAACAACTTATAATCTCTATTTGTTTTGGTTATAGTTCATATGAGGCTAGAGAAAAATCATTGGGCTTTAATTCACAGAAATACTCAAGGATTTTGTTGGGCTTGGTGGTGAGAAACTGTTTGCAAGTGGAGAGCAATGTCAAAATGCTTTACTGTTTTGTATATCATCCCATATTTAGTTTTCATCAGCAATTTTTGCTTCACTTTAAGTATGCTTCTAAAGCCTGGTCCACTAGACGAATTGAGTATAAATTCTTACAATAAGGAACAGTTAAGTAGGGTTTTTTAAAACAACAACAAAAAACAAAGAACACCCCCACACACACACCCAAAAAAACTCCCCAACAAACTCCTAAAAATATTTTGCTTGCACTTGCTCTGAAAGTTTGCTGCATTAGGAGTCACTTTGGACCAGAATAAAAATTTTAGCCCTTTAATATATCAGGTTTGTCTTTCAGGCCTAACTTCCTCACTATTCTGAATATACCAAATAAGTGTTGTAACTTGTTTAACAGAACTTGAAGCCCATGGCTATGGAATTGGCTCTCCTTATCCATTTGCCTAAAATAAATCTTCCTCCTTTTTGTTTGCTTTTCAGCTGGATTAAACATTTCTAGTCTTTCTTTGAGAGTAAGCTTTCCATATTCTCCCCTCTGTCAGCCTTGCTTTTCACTTTTGTCAGTTAGCCATGCTCAAGAAGGGTAAACTTGTGAATAGAATTCTATATAATCATATGCAAATGAGGTCTTAGTGCCAGTTAGCAGGATACAGATAAATGGTTTGCTGTCTCTACTGGGAAAAAGTGTCACCTAGTGCCTTCTTGTGATTGTAGGAGCCATGAAAAATTAAACATTTGATTGGTCAGACTTTGACTTGACTGAGAAATGTAGAGTTCTCCTTTATTCATATTCTTCCACAAAAGCTCTGTTTTGTAACAGAAATTACTTGTTTTGTAAAACATAACTTTGGGTTGGTCCCAAGTTTGGTACTGCCTCTACAGGGTAATCAGAAATCTCACTAACATTCATCTCCCTTCTGTCCATTTTACAATTGTACTAATCCCCTAGAATAATAGATGGCCTAGTATTTTACAACCCTCTATTGATATTTGGCCTTAACTTAAAACTGCATTTTCTATCCCATGTCTAGATTTCATTCTAGAATTCTGATACTATTGCCCAGACCAGATCCTTCTTACTGTCTCTTGTCATCATGTGTGCCAAACCACTCCCATGCTAGTGTAATGATTTGACTCTTTTGTTGCTTCTGAGGATTATTCTGTAGAGCTTTTGAGGTTTTTAGACTCTTGATTCCCCAACAGTTGTGTGTAATGAGTATCTTTAATTTTTGCTTCAATCTTGTTTCTTTCCTATCTCCATGTTCTCATTTCTGAGGAAGATTTTCTATAGTCCTCCTGATCCTTAAATAATAGGAGTTGTATAATGTGTCCCTCCTCTCCTCACCAAGGGAAACCTACACAACCTGGGTGTTATATTGAAAAGAAAATACTTAAATCTGGGATTGTCTCTGGATGGTTCAGGCTCTGTTTCGTGTTCTTGAACAGTTTCTTTACTTATGTTCTCTTACTGACAGATATTCTATTAATTGTTTTAATTTAGCTTGTCTGACCTGTTTGTGGCAACCTCTTCACCTATAAAGGTTTAATCACGTTGGTCCTTTCCTCATATCCTATAAGCATATTTTTTGATCCTAACAGTTCCCATGCATCCAGTTATATTCAGAGAAGTTGTTCTTGGTTTTCTGCTTGGTACACACATACACACAAACTTCAATTTAGTGAAATTACTGGGTTCCTTTATAGAAAAATCTTGAGTGCTCTACAAAAGTATCACTTGCTTCATACACAGCTTTCCCCCCACACACTAGTTTTAGTACAAAACGCACCAAAAGCTGAAATGAACATCTTGCCAGGCTGAGGCGTAGTATTTCTGGATCCAGCAAAATCTTTTCACGTAAATTAAAACTTATTTCTTCCGATAAATTCATATTATTCAAATAGTGGGGTGGAGTACTGCTGTGAGACTGGAAGAGAACAAATGCTTCTTATACTTCACAGCAATGAAAAACGTCAGGTCTTCAAAAACCATGATTCTGTACAAACACATTAACTTCATCTTGTCTTTTTAAGTGGGGGTTATTGAGAACCATCAGAGAAAGCATTTGTTGCAGACAGTGATTGTAAACTTTCCTTCACTGTAGCATGCATTTACAAACTGCTATTTTTCAGGTGTGTGTAAAAGGGCCAAATGTGTTTCGTGGCTATTTGAAAGACCCAGAAAAAACAGCAGAAGCTCTGGACAAAGATGGCTGGCTTCATACAGGGGATATTGGGAAATGGCTACCGGTAAGCTAACTTACATCGCTGAGATGGCACTTCTATAGGTATTAGCAGTAATTTAACATATAAAGTAGAAAACACTTGGTCTTTAACAGAATGAATTAGGTGAAAAACAAGTATTTGAGAAGGAGGATAATTACTGTTGTAGCTAAATCTATGTGCCTGAAGCTAAAAAGGTATTGGCAGTACCAGTCCTGGGGCTTTCCCTAGTTTAGATTAGATGGATGCATAACCTGTTCTCTTCTACCATTAGTTTGACTGTACTCTGGCTTTAGCACAGTTTTACTAAGCATGCTTAAGCTGTGTAGACTGGTCTTTTACTTGAAGTGCCTCTTCTGAGTGAAAACTATTTCTGTCAACAGAATGGTACGTTGAAAATCATTGACCGGAAAAAACACATATTTAAACTAGCCCAGGGAGAGTACATAGCACCAGAGAAAATAGAGAATGTGTATCTGAGGTGTGAAGCACTTGCACAGGTGTTTGTCCACGGAGAGAGCTTGCAGGTAAGCATTTTTCAGGTAATTAAAAACAAAATTAATACAAAAGGAGATTGCAGAAAAGGGTTCCTATCTTCCTTCCCCCAACCCCTTACTTTGAGACTGAAATCTTAAATTTTTATCTTAAATTTTTACTGTTGCACATTTTGGTTCTGAATGGACTCCAGCAGTTAGGTAGCATGTTTCTGGATTTAGTGTCAGACCAAGTAGCGGAGCTGAACTAATTGAGTATTAATGACTATATATAAATTACTAACCATGTGCAGGGGGGGGAAAACAACAATAGAAAAAAAAAAAGAAAAAAAAAAGAAAAGAAAACCCCACCCATGACACCAAGAAAACCTCCAAGATATATCCAGGTGCTTTCAAGTGTAAATAGAAGTGTGGGTCTTAAGAGTAATTCTCTTAAGTGCAAGCTTCTGAACTGCACTCCTGTGTTCAGGTGGCAGAAAGCTGCTGACTTTACAGCAGCATCAGAAACATACTCCAAAACCTAACTGACTAGTAAGAAATGTGTAGGAACCAAAGTGTTGGCTTAGAGAAAAAAGCTTGACAGAAGTTCCTTTTTAGGCCTTCTTAGTAGCTATTGTGGTACCTGATCCTGATACTCTGCACAACTGGGCCAAGAAAAAGGGAATTGAAGGCTCCTATCAAGAGCTATGCAAAAACAAGGTGAGGCATATCTAACTAAACAGCAGTTCTGCATCAGTTTATTCAAGCTGATGCTTGTACAGGCTATGCAATGTCTTCCTGTTATCCACAGGATGTCAAAAAATTCATTCTGGAAGACATGGTGAGAGTTGGGAAAGAATCTGGTTTGAAGTCATTTGAACAGGTAAGATCCTTGTGAGAACCAAACACCTAATTCTTTAAATATAGTATAATTTGATTGTCCAGAGACTTCTAATTTGCATCTGACAAATTTTATAAATGATGGGCTTTGTTGTGATGTCTGGGTAAGTTTTGAATAGCCTTGTCTATTTCAAGTAATGCAGCTTGGCTAGTAACTTTTTGTTTTCCAGGTGAAAGACATCACCCTGCACACTGAAATGTTTTCTATTGAAAATGGCCTGTTGACACCAACACTGAAGGCAAAGAGACCAGAACTGAGAAAATACTTCCAGTCGCAGATAGATGAACTGTATGCGAATGCCAAAATGTAACTGCAAATAGAATGAGAAAGGTGGCACGCATCTGATGTCTACTGTTGGCCTTCATATCTGTATTTTGACTACAGCAAACATAGGGAAGGAAACTGTGCAATCATTAACTTGTACAAAAATGGGTACTTGCCATAGGAACACTGAAGAAATGGAACACTGCCTTACTGTCAAGTTGTGTTGCATACTGTTTTTATGGTGACCTACAATTTCCAAAAAGAGCCTTAACTATAAATGGTAACTATATGTAAGTTATTTAAGATATCCTTGGCCAAAAATGGGACTTGCCTTCACCAAGGAGCTAAGGTTTTATTGCCAGCATGTTTGCTGTCTGCAGTGTGTTTTGCAGTTGTCAATTCCACAAAGGATTTGGCAGCCATGAAAATGCCTCTAAGTATCTTGCATTCTCAGAAAAATTACAGATTTCATTCAAAAAACCCCCACCACCCAACCACCAAAAAACCCCAAACCCTTACAGTTGTAGAGCTGGCATCACATCTTTCATTAGTCCTAATATTTACTGGGGCAAGGCATCTGAGTTCTATATCTTCAGCCAGTTCTGAGATGTACTTTTATAAGGTAGAAGTCAGCACCCCACACAAAGGAGACTGATGAATAGAAGTTCCTCGGAGAAAGTCTGCGTATGTGGTTCTGCCCTGAAAGTGTGGATATGGTTAAATCAGCAAGTGTAGCCTCTGCTACGTTATCACGATTCTGGAGCAGTGCCAGGTGTGCAAATGAGCAGATCCTAACTCTGGCAAGAACACTAGAGACTTAAAACCATTCAGAGGCTGGGCTATGCTAACAGTCGGGGTAAACATTATACCTGTACTAGCCACTTGTTTCCCTGTAATAACCTTGTATTTAAAATGCATTTTTTAAAAAATGTGCCAGGTCCTCTGTAAGTGGAAGAGCTTCTGACATAACCTCTGTTTCCTGTGCTTTATGTATGAGCCACGGAGTATTCTTCACTGAATAGCAAAATAGGTCAGGTAGAATGTTTTTGCCTGATGCTTTGCAGCAATTGGAAGTATTTATATATGCCAACAGAACTGTGTGTTGGCCCAGGATATGTATTTGTTCAGGGATAAAAACCTAATTCCCAGATAAATTGCAAAATAACTAGTTACCTTTTGTTTGAGAAATCAGCAGAAATAAGCCTTATTACAGCATAAGTCTTTTGCTATCCTTAACAGAATTGGTTTTGCATTAGCATTCATTGCTGTTTTTTGAAAACATGGATATATGTAAAATACAAGCACAACAAGGTTTGCACTAAGATTTGTGTGTGATTGTAATGCACTACTCTGTAGCATAATTTCATATGTGTGTGCAATTAAGGTACACAAATCCAAGTCAACTGTTAGAGCAGTAGTTTGTTACATTGGATTTCAGATGATTGCTTAGTGTTGGCTATTTCTATGTTTTTATAAAACCAAAACAATTTTCAAAACCAATGAAGGAAACCAAAATAAATATTTCTGCATTTCAACTACCCGAGGTGTTTGTTTATCAAAGAAAAATGCTGTTAATAAGCCCAGGTGTAATTTGCTAACTGACAAGCTGTAAAACTCTGCTGCTATGAACGTACTAAATACAGTATAAAGGCTGGTTGTTTACACTTTTACTTTTGGAAAAGTAACTTTTTATGTTTAAGTTTTTGGCCAATATTTGTAAGAAAGGGATGCTATTGTATGTAACTTGCTCTTTCAGTATATTCCTAAACAAACAAATCTTTAATTTTTTTGTCTGTCTTCAGTATGGTTTTCTGGCAGTTGTTTTCTTACCATCATCATAAATTACTTGAGTGAAAGCTGGAGTTTTCTTAAACTCTCCTGTAGCTCCTGGGTGGTAGTGGTTTTCCTTATTCCTGCCCTTACACTGTGCATCTGGTTGTAATCAGGGGTATAAGATAAAGGATTTCATGGGCAGAGTTACCACACCAAGGCAGATAAGCATCACCAGCAGAACACTGTTTAGAGCTTCATGTGAATGCAGATGTCAGTGTGAGATACTAAGCACACTTTTATGGTTCTAGCCAGGGTAGACTTTCTCCTCTGAAGTATTTTGTATGCTGCTTTACACATTTCTTCCACACCGAAGGAAATCTAAACCAAGTTTTTGTCACTTATTCAATACCATATTCAAGCATGTGTCTATGCTGCTTGGAAAGACAGTGCAGTGTCACCATGCCTCTCCTAATGGAGATAGCTGAGAGATGGATGAAAGGTGGATATGAGGTTTATGTTGATAGTGCATTCTATTAAAGAAACTTTTCTGGAAGAGGCACGTATCACTACAGAAACAAAGCTGTGCTGTATCACCTTTGCCTCATGGACTGCTGAAGGAGGCTGGGTGCTGTAGCCAGCAACTTAGAAGTCTAAAGAGATCTTGCCACTTGCTAATCCTAAAGTGATTATGTCACTGTGTTATGGCTTACTGGGTTAGGTAACAATGGGTAGGTGGGCGTGTTAGTGTGAGCAACAGATGATCTTTGGAGGAACAGGCAGACCTGTGGATGAAGAGATGTGACATCAAAAGGCCACTCAACCAGTGAGAGTTTTGATGAGTTGCTAAATCTCCTGTTAACAATTTAATTGCTGAGTAATTTAATTGGCAGAGACGGAATTAAAAATTTTCAAGGTAAATACCACTTTTTTTTTTTTTCCGCACACTGTTATAGCGAGTACTATTTTTGCGTGCTTTAAATTAATGTATTGACTGCTGCGCGTTCTTGGTCTTTGGTTCCAGGTCGTCTTCACGGAAGTGATTTGGTTGTTCCTCCAGATGCGCAGCAGCTGGAACCGGGCGGGGGGGCGGCGGGGGTGGGGAGTGGAGTTTTGTGAGGGGTTTGGGGTTTTTTGACAGGTAATTTATGACAAACCGCCGGGGAGGGCGGAGCGCGGAGGGCGCAGGGCGGGTGTGATGCCGACACAGCGCGGGGCGCGGCGGGGGCGCTGCCAGGGTTCCTGTTCCGCCGCCGGCTCCTCCTCCTTTCCCGTCCTTCCCGTCCCTCCCGGCGGCGGGAGCGTGGCCGGGAGGGCGGGGGCAGGGTCTGCCTTGCTGTGCCTCACCCTGCCCTGCTGTACCTTCCCCTGCGTTGCCCTGCGCTGGGCCGAGCGGGGCGGGGCCCCCTCCGTGAGGCGGCACGGCCAGGGCGGAGCCGGCAGCGCCATCCCCGCGCCTTTTTTAAATTCATATGCCCGGCTGGCTGCTGGCAGATACACGATATATATATATATTTGACTGATGCGTCGGTGGGGGCTCGCGAAGTGAGTTTGGGTGCCTTTGAGGTGAGCTGAGCGGAGGGGCCGGAGGAGCAGAGATCTCCCTCAGGCGCTGACACACATTCACACATTCACATACAGACACGCACACACACAAACACACACACAAACACACACACAAACACACACACATACAGGAGCGGAGCGGGTTTGCCCCGGGGCCGGCTTCCACTGGCTTCACCCTCGGCCTGTACTGAACGGCGAAATGCCCTCGAATAAGAAAATACGGAGGACTCATACGAGCTCTAAATTACAGGTAGGTGTTGCTAGGTCGAGCAGCGTTCAAGCAAGCGGGTGTTTTGTTTCTGTAGAGAGTGTCCAGGGAGGGCGGCGAAGGGCCTTGAGGGTGGGCGGTGTGAGGGGCGGCCGAGGGCGCTGGGTCTGAGGGGACTGAGGGGAGAGGAGACTGAGGGGAGACCTCACTGCAGCTACAGCATCCTTGTGAGGGGAGGAGCAGGGGCAGGCACTGATCTCTTCTCTGTGGGGACCGGTGACAGGCCCGAGGGAAGGGCCTGGAGTTGTGTCAGGGAAGGTCTAGGTTGGGCATTAGGAAAAGGCTCTTCACGCAGTGTCTGGCCCCTCTAGCAGGCTGCCCGGGGCAGTGGTCACAGCACCCAGCCTGGCAGAGCCCAGGGTGTTTGGGTGATGCTCCAAGGCACATGGTGTGACCCCCTGGCGCTGTCCTGGCCAGAGCCTGGGGCTGGACTTCACTGCTCCTCGGGGGTCCCTTCGGACGGCAGATTCCTGTGGTTCTGTCCCGGTCACTGTGCAGGCAGGGCATTGTCTGTGGGCACGGATGCCCAGGAGCTGATGCCGGGCCTGGCTAGCACGGGCACCGGGAGCTGCTGCTTGGGGCGCCTCTGCCGGGCTCCCTTTTTGTCCTTCTAGGAGTGGTACGAAATGGGCCAGTGACTTTCAAACAAGCGAAAGTTTAAAAAGAGCCTCATAAAAGAAAAGAGAACAATTTCTAGAGGAAATAGTTGACGTGTCTGTGTTTGGCACCATAACAGAATTGGTGGGCTAAAAAGCTCAGGAAGCTGGTGTTTTCTGGTCATAATTCACCCTCCATGCACACATACAGATTAGTGTGGAAATTCACTCCCACATGGTATGACTGACACGCAGCCATTTCATAAATCTGTGTCATTCTCCTTTACCCTTCTGTTTTACAGAAGTGCCTGTGTAATCCTTAAACATTCCACGTTTTATAAGAAGTTACACTATAGCTTTCCATTTTTTTAAAGTGAAAAAATTCAATTGGACAAGAATGAAAATGTATACAATAAAGAGATAAAAGAAGAAATATTTTAATGCCTGAAACGAAAACGGTCACAGATCATAGAAACTAGATATTAGACTGTTATACGATTTCTAAGCTTGTATACTTATTTTTATCAAATAAGACAAAGCTCACACTAGAGTACAGTATCAAACAGCAGAATGTACACATTTTATACCATCTCTTCTCTTAGGGGGAAAAACTCATAGCCTGAGGAAAAAATATGCTTCAAATATTTTATGCCGTAGCTGAGTAGTTAATATGGTCCTGGTTAAATGTATTTCTAGTCAAATGTTCTTGAAATTCATTGTCACATTTAATCTGTTGTACACTCAAAAAGCTGGATAATCTATCTGAATTTCATACCCATCCAGGAACACAGAGCCAATTTCAGTCTTTGCTGGAAATCAGTTCCACTTGAGGAACCAGATGTCTCAAGGATATTGAAGGTAGCGGAAGCAAATCAACTTGAGGAGCTTGATGATTCCTTCGGTTAGTATTAACTTGAATGTCATTTAATGTATGATTTTCACCAAAAAAACACATGCACAAAATAATGCTTACCTAGGAAAAGATATTGGTTCTTTGCCAGAGAAAGTAGTGGGTTGGAGACACAGAGTTTTTTGTTCTTTTCTATAATTTAGGAAGGAACAAGAATAATGCTGTAATATTTACAAGCAAAAGTTAACAGAAAAATACTGGCTGTTTAAGTTTTATAATCTGAACAGTAAAATTTCATACATTATAATATTGCAGTTGCATAAGAATTTACACTTAAAACCCGAAGTTCAACATCTTAAGATATTCTTTATTAAATTACACAAATTATGAAGTGAAAATTTTGCTATTATAAGAGTATTCATGGCAGCAAATTTGGACATTCACAGGGATGTTGTGCCACTTTCAGATGTTATTTAAAAAATAACATAAAACCATAAAATTTTCTGTGTGGAATTAAAACCCCTTCGGTACTTTATATTGGGCTTCTGTAATGAGGCCTCAGTATACAGGCAGAGAATCAATGTAGGTGAAGTAGGTGCTCCTGTGTGAAGTCCTCTGCTATTATTATTATATGTATATGAATATTTGAAAAACAGTGTCATTAGAAGTTGTAAAGAAAATGCTAAGAGCAGTTTCTCAACTGCAGTAGTTATTACTCTGAGAAAAATATGGAAATATACGTGTGACTACTAGAGAGCGCATTGGAAATGAGCTATAAAGAAAAATTTAGCAAAAGGGTTATAAGGGCAAGGCTGCAAAATGAAAAGCTCTTCTTTTCCTCGCTTCTGTGCTATGTATTTAGACGATAAAAAGAATGCCCACTGTAGATGCAAACTAACACAAAATTTTTGTGGCAATGTGCTTGAAAAAAGAATTTCATATTACAGAAGGCGTGCTAAAATCTTTAAGTTCCGAGAGTTCTAATCTATTTTGGTAGCTACCTTCAAGAATTCTACATTTACAAATATTCTGTAGCAGCTGTAACTGCCTTCTTAGAATGTCCAATAAAGCATCTTTATATTAAAAAAAATTTAGGAAGTTGTTTAAATCTGTAAGTCTATGTATGCTATAGCAAAGGGAGATTTTAAAGATATTGTACAAAATACTTTGCTTGCTATATGACATATGTACATGCTGAGCTTTCCTGCACCTTTGGTTTCAGTTTGTGAAGAAATAGAAGGAGGATGGGTGCAGAAACTAAAACTTTTCACTACATATTTTTTCCTAATCCTCAAATAATACTTTTAGCAAGAACTTCCTTTTTAGTAGTTAGTAAACCACAACTATTCTAACTAATTGCTTAGCAATACTTCTTGCCTTAAGAGATGGGAACGCTTGTCATGCAGTTTATTTTCTGTTCTTTATAGATCACCCTTTGCACAGCACTGCTGTGGATGCTTATGGAGAGGAACATTCAGAAAATGAGTCACCTGGTCATGTTTCAACACCACAAAGGCAAAATACAGAAAGAAGGTCTGGTGAAAAAAAATAAAATTGCCAGCATTTAATTTAATCTTTAGATTAAATGGGGAAAATGTTCTGAATGTTGTTTCCCTAGTTCCTTATTAAACAGATGCTTTAATTTAAAATTTTCCAGATGAGAAACCAAAAGAGTGAGTAAGTCTGAAGACTGTAGAAAAAAAAAGGGTAGAATAAATCTGTCTGCCTTCTGTAAGCAGTACAGTGATTTAAGTTTTTATATGTAAGGATTTTTAAAATGCCTCTTTAAGGTATTCATTAGTTCTCTAAATGCTGATGTCTAAAGTTAAAAGGTGGAAAAATTGAAAAACTAGTAGAAACCAGTTAAGGGGTATGTAACAAAGAAAATTATTTTTAAAATTCTTCGGTTCAATTTTTTTTATATTTCTCTTTTGTTAAATCCAATTTAAATCTGAAATAGTTCTTATTTGAATTAAATAGCAAGACAATAATAGTACTTGAATGAGAGTATGTTTGAGAGCATTGTTACTTTGATTTGCAGCTCCACCTCTCCCCAACAAAGCCTTCTCCATTCCTGCTAAAATATCCTCCACAAAAATTTTGTCTGTTTCCAGGTTTCTGCTCAATGCACCATGGCTATCCCAGTGTCTGTTGTGAGGGTTACTGCTGAGGGATGAAGGTTCCATTCCCTTTACATGCCCATGTGTAACTTTTATGTAGTCTATATGGGAAACACAGACTAAGTGACATAGCTATATAAAATGTTCCCCAAAATACACAATTTTGATGTACATATGGTGAAGATCATTCTTTCTTTGTGTATAGTAGTGTATGTTTTGCTTTTCCTAGTAAAAAAATGCATCGCTCAAAGACCTCTGCTGGTGATGTGCAGATATTCAAGACACCTGATGCTGGAGGTGGACCCCTTAAGGAGTCTGTGGTACAGAAAAAGTTGCATGAGTATTATCAGTCAATTTAATTTTAGCTTACTTGATGCCATGCCTGCATTAGAGGGTGGGATGAGAGGAAGACCTTTCATTTGTTACTTAGTACTACCTTAGTACTTAATTATATCCAAAGTAATCAATCCTCAAAGTATTCCTGTGAGATGGCCAAGTAAAATGCTTAAAGCTACAGTCATTGAGGAATGTAATATAATAGCCAGATGTTCTGGATCCTGTAGCCAATTCTCTTGCGCATTTGGGAATATGTTCTTTCCTTCTTTCAAGTATCTTCTTTGTATCTAGAATATAGGTGCTTGAAGAATGGCATACTAGATGGAATATGAATCCTTTGTGCTTGTTCAGTACTAAAGCAAAACAAATTTATGAGATAAAATTAATTTTGAATATATGTTAGAATTAAAAGCCATTCAGTTTTGAATGAGTGTTTTTGCACACTTATTCTGCAATTATTAAAAATGCTCTTGGGCCCACTTATCTTCCAAACATGCAGAGGGAATTAACCATCTGCAGGCTTGAAAGTAGACCCATGATAAAAGAAGCTGTGCAGTAGTTTGTATAAAAGTTTTTTACTTATTGAAATTTATTGGAATTATTGAAGATGATGTTGTAAAATTCAGCAGAGAATGTTAGTCTTTCATTAGTAAACTGGACGTATGCAGCACTTTTGTAGAAGTGCTGTTGGTGTCACAAAGTAGTCAAAGTAGAGAAAGAATTGGGATGGAATGTGGGTGGAAGGGAAGGTGAGTAGGCACTGTTGGTCAGAGAAATGTTACTGCTGGGCAATGACTATGCTGAACTGAGGGTCCTTATGCTCCTTACCATGTTTCTCGTCCTGCTGCATGCGCAGTGGCCAACATGTCAGTGGGTCAGTGCGGGCAGGCACCTGCTCTCCCACAGCAGTGTGGTCATTGTGCTGGGATTCTGCTGAAATAGGCCTATGTAAATGTTACTGATGTTTCAGTCAGGAAATGCTTTCCTGCATTCTGCCTAATTGCAATCTCTCAGAATTTTAAATTAATAGCAAGTGTTTATTTTGGAAGTTAATCTGCTTTTTGTGTCACAGAAGGCTCTGAATGCTACTCAATTCCAGGCGAAAAAGAAGCAGCCTTCAGAGGAGAACACATCAGATCCTTCTGGTAAAGTAGACTTTTCAAAACTTCCATATAGCTTTTCCCCATTCAACATGAATGTGTTTCCATGATTTTGATTTCTGGTGTCTAGCAACATACTCTTGGAGATAAGGCAAAATAGGAAGGCATATGCCCAGTGAAAGCAAGGTCAAGTGACATGGGAAGAATTCAGAGACGCTGCTTGCTGCTGTAGGGAGAAAATTCATGTGGCCAGAGCTCAGCTGAAGTTGAGGCTGGCCAGAAATGCGGGGGACAATGAAAAGAGTTTTTTCAAATACATTCGTGGCAATAGGCAATATAGAAATATCATTGGCCTGTTACGGGATGAGGATGGTCACCTCACAAACAGGGATAGAGACAGCCAGAGGTATTTAACACTCTCTTTGCCTCTGTCTTTAACATGGATGACGGACCAAGGGATCTCAGTGCCCTGATCTGGAGGACCATGACTGTGAGAATGACCAACTCCCAGTCAACCTTGAAATTGTGCAGGATCTGCTGCTCCAGCTGGATCCCTACAAATCTATGGGGCCTGATGGCATTCATCCCAGAATCCTCAAAGACCTGGCTGATGCCATGGCTAAACCTCTCTCAATTATTTTTGAGTGGTTTGGGTAATCTGGAGAGGTCCCATCTGACTGGAAGCTGGTGAACATTGTCCAGATTTTCAAGAAGGACAAAAAGGAGGACCCCAGAAACTACAGGCCTGTCAATCTCACTTCAGTGCCTGGTACAGTTATGGAGAAGATTATTCCGGGAGGTATTGAGAAACACTTCAAAGACAACACAGTCATCGGTCACAGCCCGCATGGCTTCATGAGAGGAAGCCTGATTTCTTTCTATGACAAGATAACCCACCTAGCTTGATCAAGGGAAGCCAGCTGATGTAATCTTTTTGGATTTCAGTAAAGCTTTCAATACTGTCTCTCACAGGATGCTTCTGGACAAAATGTCCAGCTCACAGCTGGATAAACACCTCGTGTGGTGGGTGAGCAGTTGGTTCACAGATTGAGCACAGAGGGTAATAGTGAATGGGGTGACATCAGACTGGTGACCTGTCACTAGTGGAGTTCTGCAAAGCTCTATCTTAGGCCCTGTGCTCTTCAACATCTTTATAAATTACTTGGACACAGGACTGGAAGGGACAGTGAGCAAGTTTGCAGGTGACACAAAACTGGGAAGAGCTGTTGACTCCCTCAAAGGTAGGGGAGAGAAACCTCGACAAATGAGAGGACTGGGTAATCACCAACCAGGGAAAGTGCTGGAGTCTGCACCTGGGATGGGACATCCCTGGATGTATGTACAGACTGGGGAATGAGATGCTGGAAAGCAGTGCAGTGGATAAGGACCTGGGGCTCTGGGACACTGGCAAGTTGAAAATGAATCAACAGTGCCCTGGCAGCCAGGAGGGCCAACCGTGTCTCAGGGGATATCAGGTACGGCATCACCAGCCGGTCGAGAGAAGGGATTCTCCTGCTCTGCTCTGCACTAGGGTGGCCTCACCTCAAGTCCTGGGTGCAGTTTTGGGTGCCACAGTGTAAGAAGGATATAAAGGTATTAGAAAATGCCCAAACAAGGGCTATGAATGTGGTGAAGAGATGTGAGGGTGAGCTGCGTGAGGAGTGGCTGAGGTCACTGTTCAACCTGAAGAAGAGACTGAGGGCAGACCTCCTTGTGAGGGGAAGAGGAGGGGCAGGCACTCATCTCTGTGGTGACCAGTTGAGAGGACCCCAGGGAATGAAGTTGTGTCAGAGAAGGTTTAGGTTGGATATTTGAAAAAAGTTCTTCACCCAGAGGGTGGCTGGATGCTGCAACAGGCTCCCCAGGAAAGTGGTCACAGCACCAAGCCTGATAAAGCTCAAGAAGCATTTGGATGGTACTCTCGGGCACATGGTGTAACTCTTGGGGATGGTCTTGTGCAGGGCTAAGGGTTGGACTTGATGATCCTTGTGAATCCCTTCCAAGTCAGCGTATTCTGTGATTCTGTGATATTGCTTCTAGAAATGGATGGTTTTACTTTCAGTTTTGATATATACCCCCATTTGATCCCTGTGTTTTGCATCCTTGTACTTGCCTATTCCTCTCCTGAAGGGGTAAAGCATGCATATGTATTATCCCTCTAAGGCAGCCTGGTTCCCTTTGGAGGGAAGCCTGGGGCCGTGGATATGAAGCTGTAAGAGGTGTCAGTACATTCCCTGGCCTGGAAGCCTGGAGCAGCAGCTGAGAGAGAACTTGGAGTGCCCCTGGCGTGCAGTGTGGGCACAGCTATTGGAATAAAGACCTTTTTGATGGGCAGCTTCAAGACAGTGGCATTTTTCAAAAGGGAGAAACTGTTTCTCCTCTGTCATCTTGTTTCCTTTGAATAGGACTTCATCATTATGCAGTACTAGACTGACATTTGGGAGTGTGTGAAGAAACTTGGTCTAACTTTTTGTGGAATTAGTTAATAATACTGTTGCAAATTTTAAAGAAATGCATTTGTAGATAGGATTTTTTGGAAGTATATATGGTATTAGTACAAAATGTATACAAATATAAAATAAATATAAATAAAATAAAGACAAATAGAAAAGTTCATGATTCACTGAGTAATGCGGTTTGCCCAAACTCAGACTAACGGTTTTTACAACACAAAAAATTATGTCTACAGTACACTATGTAGCTTATCAGTTTACTAATGTGTTCCTGGACTTGCTTAAAATGATAAAGAGTAAGTTGTATATGATTGATCATCCCAACTCAATAGGGTTCCTGGATAAATATATTATAGTTGCTTATCCAAAGACAGATGAAATAAATATCATTCTTTTCAAATTTCTTATTAAAATATTGGTAACTTTTAGATGGTTATTTTGATGGCGGGAACAATAATTTTTCTATTGTTTTAGAACATGTATCTGAGTTGTGTAATGGTTATATTTATTCTGTTTCAGTGGATAGCTCACATTCTGTACGTGTTTGGTGTCCCAAAGAGCTGAAGAGATCTGCTAGAGATATTACAGAACTGGATGTTGTTCTGGCTGAAGTTGAGAAACTAGCAGCAAATTACAGGTAAATATTCTGCTTTCCTCTGACTGAATATTCAGTTTTAAAAATAATTACCTGTATTTTTGGCTAGTGGGCTGTCCTTTAGGGAATGCAGTATTGCATGGTTACATTCTGATGTTATTTTAATGATTGTTAACTTCCTGTGATAAAATGTTTTTTCATATGTGATCTTGACATGGTCTCCAGGGATTCAGTATTTTTTCAAACAACAACACAGCTGACATTTTTCAAGGTAGAAATTAAGCTATTGGTAGTATATGAAAGATCTGCAGCTGCCTAGCTGCTTAACATTGGGTTTTATTTGTTACTCAAAGGAATGTTTTTGGATGAGATTTCCCCTTTACTAAACCAAACTGGTTGTGTTCTGTCCCTCTGACTTCTCCAGACAAAGCATAGAATCAGACATTTGCAGAAAAGCTATCAATGACTTCTGTTCTGCTTTCAAGGACCAAATCACTGATCTTGTAAGTACACCAGAAATAAAAACAATTTTGTGGTCAAAAATGCCTAATAATAATTTTCTAATCTATTGTCAGTATAAGTAATACAGAGTTTACTGTGTGAAGGTTATGATTCGCTGCCCCTGAGGAGGCTGTTGTGGGAATTGCCTCTAAACACAACACTGCTGTCATGCAAGTACTTTGCAAAATTGTCAGCTTTTGAGAACAGGGAAGTGTCTAATAATCCTGAAGTGTTTGCCATATCTAAATCATGATGTAGGAAAACTGGAGAGCTGCATAATTTGAACGAGCATACAGCTATGTCAAACACTGTTTTAAAATCTCATGGAGTAGAGTTTTAAAATGACAATGATTTAGGTTTTATACTGCATCTGAGTGACTCTTGTTTAGAGGCCTGAGTAAGGCCTCTAACATAGTCCAGGGAAAATCATCCATTTTTAATTAACAGTTTGAACATAACTGTAATTGTAAGATACTCAAGAACTGTCTGGACACAATCCTATGCCATGTTCTCTGGGGGATGACCCTGCTTGAGCAGGGTGGTTGGACCAGACAGGCCACTGTGGTTCCTTCCAAATTGAGCCATTCTGTGATTCTGTAAGAAGCTTATTGGCTAAGATGGCTTCTCACTAATTGCAATGAGTAAAATGAACTCAGAACTTTGTAGGAGTTTTGGTAAGTACAATGGACAAGTACTAAAACTATAGATCTAAGTGTTTCACTAGAAGCAATACGTTTTAAAAAGATTAGATTTATACATACATGTAAAGTTATAGAAGAATCAAACTAGGTAGTATAATATTACAGTAATTGGTACGAGGAGTGTTGCACTAATTTTGTGCAACAGTCTTCCTCTGACATGAGGAGAGAGGAAAGAGTCAATACACAACTGATACACTTGTAATCTGCCTTTGAAACAGTGTTGGTTTTTTAAATACCTTTATGTTATCCCCAGGTAATTCTTGCAGCCATGTTTTTAGGACGATAGGGATGAACTCAAGATCCATAGTCAATCTGTAACTCTTGTTTTCCTCTCTAGATAGTGGGAGTCCAGGAATTAAAGAATATGAAGAGAAAAAATGCTAAGGTAAATACGTATGTATCAATAGGTTGTATGGAATGGACTAGTGGGCATTGGCATTTCAAGAAGTTGACTGGAAGAAATAAAATAATTGACAAAAAGGTGTACTGTACTACAGAATCAACTGCACAAATAGAGGTTAGGGAACCACCAGATTATTTTTTTTTTTAAAAAGATCTGAGTAGATATGATGGAATGCAAACTCCACACATATACTGCTAAACGGTGTAAAAAGAAGGAATGCACATTAGGATGTGTAGGTATCTATGCACGTGAATTACTCTTGTTTTTTGGAGGAGTGATTTTTTTGGCGTTTTTTAATGAGTACTTGTGAGACCTCTGGAGAGTCAATTAAATACTGAGAGCTAACCTTCAAGAAACATAAATGAATATAAAATCTAGGAGAGCAGCAAAGATGGTGACCTGTGAGCACAGAATTGGATTGCATAGTTTAAAGAAGAGAAGTCTATGGGAAGTGCATTTCCTAAATATAAGCAGGATTTTTGTTCAGAGGAAGGCAGTTCCTCTGTTCCTTCAGAGCAAGTAGTAATTTATGGAAAATGCAACTGGAGTGTTGACAGGAGGAGGAGCTAATGTAAGAGCAGAAAAACATTGCAGTGCTTTTATCAGGGAGAGGTGAATGCCTTGGAGCAGAGAGATTTAAGAGCAGCTTAGGCACTGTCTGGCTTTCTGCCCATATTAACATTTTCTGCAAACTTTTTCAAGGACAAAATAGCTTCTAACAAATCAGGTCAACATAATGCTTATTCTGGGAGGTAACAACTAATATGCTAAAATCTTGTTGATATGATAAGCTACTCTGCATGTAAAATGAAAATTTTAATACACATCTAGAATTCACAGCCACTCACATTTATCCTTAATTTTACCCATAGTCTTGTTTCAAATCAGGTTTTTAGTTGCTAAATTTAATTTTATGATTCATTTTGGGTGTTGCTTTTTCTTTTTTTTTTTTTTTTAATTGGATCTTATATTAAAGGAAGCTTAGTTAATTATGGCCATTGTACTGAACATACATTTTTATTAGTTTGCATTTTTAAAACAAAAACCTCCTAGGGTTGATCATGTTTGAGTTCAAAATGTCACAAACTCCTTTTGTATGCTTGTAAATCCAGTGTTCCTTAAGAGAAATTTAGGATGGAGATAAAAGTTTGACACTTTAAACAGCTTTAATGTGTTTAAAATACAAATGTAAAATATGGCAGTTTATAAGGTCTGGAATCTTCCACAAGAATCAGAAGCATAAAATCTCAGAGAAAAAAAAAGCCAATGAAATTTGAGTTGTTTGCCTTTGAAGTTACAGAAACTGTTTCAAAGACTTTGCTCACTACTTGTTTCAGGCAGTAACAAACATCAAAAGGAAAAGGAAGCGACTGGTGCAACTCAGAGAAGAGCTAATTGGGTATGTTTCTAATGATGCACAATAATAGCCTGAAGAACTTAAGGAACCCGGTATTTTGTAGCTCAGAAGGGAAAGTAACTTTTTTTGTTCTTTTATTTTAATGAAATTACTGCTGTCTTGCTTTTTGTGTTTACAAAAGCTCATGATAACCTCTCCTTTACACATTTCAGTTGCCTAGTCAATCATTCTTGAAAATTCTCTTAGCTAACTAGTTACTAGGATGGTGTTTCACACCAATTGTTCATAAGAAAAATGCTGATATTACAATGTGAATTGCAAAGGTGCTGTATCATAAATTTACAAAGGTAATACAGAGGACTTTTTTGGTTTTGAGGTGGGAGATTGTATTTCATCTCTGCAATTTGGCAGGGATTCCTCTGAGTACATGGTTTACTTCCATCTTGTGTGGCCATACAATTCCCCTTCTCTAAATTGGCATTAATCTTAAGTGCCATTTAGATACACAACACAGAAATCATGTTATTTGGAAGAGCCATTAGACTTCCCCAAATCCCATTGGTTGCTAGTGACAAGCTGCATGTAACATACACTCCATAAGATAACTCTGTAGAGAACTATGGGCTTGGATCTACAAGAAACCATGTAAAAGCCTCTTCTCCATGGCACGAGAGGATTGTTTTTCTTTGCAGTACTATGGACAAATTATATTCAAAGAAGTAATCTCTGAATGTGGTTTGAACCCACTCACAAACTGAAAGTTGTCTTCACATTTTTTGTGTTCTAATCCTTTGATCATTTTAAGCAAGCTTTTTTTCTGCAGCACTGCTGAATGAAAATGGCTGTTGGTGTTCAATTTTTGGAGTGCTATTTTAATGCATTGAGCCCTCCAGTTTACTTAGGCAGAGGTGTAGGTAGTTCATAGATCTGAGCATGCTTTAGCATAAGCACTGAATACCTCAGCCTGCAGGTAGGTGTATGCAGAAGAACACCTAAAGAAACTACATTTGAAACACTTAAATGCTTAAGGGGCTTTATTGTCAGACTCAAAACCAATTTTGAGTCTGACAAAAGAACTCAATTTGAGAATTCAAAAAGAATTTTCGAAAAGCATTTATCTTCTAAAGAGAGGTTTACAGTTTTTTGGTGGATCTGGACTCATGCTCCTATTTAAGTAATATGCTAGTTTTTCTAATTAAACAGTATGCTATACTAACCTATGTTTTGTGTTTCCATGCAAACTTTAATTCTTCTTCAGAGGATGTATGTTTATAGCTATTCATGCAATAAATATGCAGATAGAAGCATCAAAGCCTTGATCCTTTTTCAGAGCTGAACCGCAATTGACACAACTACAAAGAGAATATGCTGAGGTACAGGAAAGGAAATCTTCCTTGAGGCAAACAATTGAGTTACTTACTGATTTAAAGGAGCTACAGCAAAACTGTTTGGATTATAAAGAAGAAAACCCAAAAGAAAAAGTGATAGTAAGTACATATATTGCATGTGTTTCTAAACACTTCTAGGTCAGAAACCCCTGTCCCCTTTTCTTTCCTGGACTGCTGGGCACTTTTATTGGTTTGTTATATTAAATAGCAGTATTTTGTTAATTGTCTTTGTGGAAGCAACTTGACAATCACTGCTGTGACTGTACTGTAGTAACTCTTATTTTTGGTCTCATGTTAAAAGCTAAAGTATTTCAGAGAGGATTCTCCTGCCTTGCTCTCTGTGTCCAGGAATTCAAAGCACTCAAAAGCCTAATAATTGTCCTCAGTAGTAACTTTTCAATAGAAATTGAAGAAATATCAACACTGAGAAACAAGTAATTAATTTCTTCTGTTGTTATTGTTCAAAGAAAGGGAAAGCTCTGGTACTTCCATGTCTGCTCTGTAAGGTATTTAATGCTAAGAACAGTGCTGGTCATTCATGGCCAGAGTAACTTCTCATGTAGCCTTAGAACTCCTCCCATTTTACTCAGGACCTGGTGTGGTGTTTTCTGGTGACAAGGCTACATGCCTGCCCTGTGCCAGGGAATCCTTGCATTTCAGAAGACACTCTTAATTTTGGCTGTTCTTCACTTTTAAAAATCTTGTTGCACCATTCCAGATAGAGGAAAAATAACTACAGATATGTAAAGGATCTTTCTGAGAGTTAAAAATGATGCCTTGCAATTTTATTTCCTTATCAACAGTATGGAACTTCCAGCCTCCCTGCTCTTCTGATGGAGTCACGGAGAATTCTAAGAGCAGAAAGACACTTTCAGAATATTAATACGAAACTGGAAGAGGCTCTGGCTGTACAAAGAGAGAGATTATCAAAGAAGCATTAAGTGTTTTTTAAGACTTTCTTACATTTGTCAGGAACAATTTTTAGAATGGTAGTGCTTAAATCTTGTTTAACCATTGTTGCTCTATTTTGTTTCAATGCTTAAAAGAAGTCAGTAACTTAGAGATTGTATCTTTGTATTGTCAAATAGTCTCAGAATGTCAGTGAAATGACTGAAATAGCAATCCCAGTTAAATAAAATTTTTCTGTGCTTGTGAACAATGCTGGGGCTTCATCTTGTGCTGTTAAAGAGAACACAGAGACTTTGGTTAACTATAAATAGACAAATCTTTTTTATTAAATTCGTATTTGAAATAAATATTTTCATCCCATTTCTGGAACTAAAGAAGTCTGTTTAACTTGGCTTACCAATAAAACTTGGCCATCCAACTAACAAAAGAGAAACTGTACAGTAGAGAACGTTAAAAGTGCTAAGCTTGGAGCAGCATTCGTGATGAGTTTCTCAGTCCAATATTCTTCAGCTCCCACGTAATCTTCCATGACCTCCTCATGCCTTTTCAAGAGCATCCAGCTACTCCATTGTCTCAGACCTCTGGCACAGTGCTTCTGAACTACATTGCAGCATCTTTCCAGAAACACAGGACATGCAGGTGTCACTGCTGGGAGTCTGTTTGCTGCCTAAGCTTGTGGTTAGCTGCCTTCTTTATTACAACTGTCTTCTTTCCTTAAAGCTTCCAAAAGAGCTTCATCTGGGATTTCTTCTATGGCATAATTCAGACTATCATTTGCAGCTTCAGCTAGTTCCACATCTTCGGCAGCTTCTAAGAAACAGGCATCATCGCTTGCATTTTCCCACTCGCTGTCTGACAACAGGAAGTCTTGAGACCAGCTTTTTGCCAGAGATACAGGGATTTCTGATGCATTAGGACGTGGTTTTACTTCTTCTGTGTCCCCCCTTTCATTCATTAATGTATACTCTTCTTCCTTTGAGAAATAAGAGTACTACTTATTCCATATGAAAATGGGTCTTCATACCTTTATTTGTACTATACCCTATAATGGATACACAGGAAGCTGGCCAACAAGACAGATTTTCCAGCATGCTAATTTATAGCCATGTTAACCTACTTTCAATAGGAGTTAAAATTTGCTGTTTTTCTAGAAACCTACAAGCAGTCTGTATAATACAAGGTTAAAATTAATTTTAGGGTCCGTTTAAAGATCCTGTCAGGATCTGAAAGTGCACTTAAATTATACTTTCTATGAAATAACACTAATAGCTATTATCTGCTTAAGTAGAGCTTAACGTGCCATCCTGCAAGTATGACCTTTAAAGCTGTCAAGTTAAGAGTCGGCATTTTTGCAACTTTTAAATTTACTGCCTAAGCAGTGGAAAAACTAGTATGTCCAGGGCTTGGAATCTAGGGTGCAGTATCATTCTCCCTGTTTGGGGAAACATAACTGCTTTGATCCACTAAAGTGGAGAAAATGATCTTCAGCTATGAGGGTCACTAATTTACATTTGACTGTGACTGGCTCAAGTGTGGCAGGAGCAGTTCTAATTTAGCTTGCCCAGCATGAAATCAAACATGCACAGCAGAGCTTAACTTGGGCAATTTTCCCACTCTACTTAACCCTGCAGTGGCCTTGTGGCTTATGCACTGGGAACTGCTGTTCAGATCAAAATTGAATGAAGTCTTTAGTCCCAGGTGAAGTTAGGTGATTCCAGTAACTTAGCACTGCTAGAGAACTTGAAAATTAATATATGGTGCTACTGGACCAGTGCAGCTGCTCTGGGAACTCCTTCTCTACCACTGTAACTACCACATGGAGCTCGACAGACTGTGTTAGTGGGGATGTTCAGTAACTTTCAGAGACAGCGTGGCTCACAAGAACTGTAGCATATCAACAGGACAAAAACATACCTCTTTGAAAAGAGATGGGAGACATATCCCAGGTGGTAATGGAAGACCTAAATGAAATATATGGCATTAAAAATAACATTCCAAAAAGTATTAGGTACAATTGCATTGAAATTACAGACTACATACTTTGTGATTTGAAGTTTTGTTCTCTGCAGACAGGATCGTGGCACTTTTGATACCAGACTTCATTCTTTAGATCTACCAGAATCCTAAGAACAAAATTATTCCGTTTTTTCAGTAACAGTACATAAACTGAGTTCACACAGTAGGAAACTCTTGACACTGAATGAACAGGTTTTGTTTGTCCTCAACTATGGACATTGCTTTCATGCTCTGACACACTTATTACATACTTGTTTTGTACAATTTTCGATAAACTTCAGGCTTCTTAAGTTAAAAATTTATCTTTTTAAGACTAACATCTGAAAGTGAAATGTAATCAACTTCATTACATTAAGCTTGAAAGAAAGTCACTAGAGTAAGATTAGCATATGGGATGTAACTGTAGGTAAGAGTTTGTTGCTGCTGTGCTGCTGTTACGGACAGTTTCATTATAAAAGCCACATAAAATCACTTTTTCCTGTCAACTGATTAGACCACTCAGCTTTTTTAGCGGCACTTTAGAAACACCAAACTTCAAGCAATTTGCTTGAGAAATACCTTCTAGCATAGTGGCTGTGATATTTTTTGAATATCCTTGTTTCTCAAAAACGCATTCTTTATGTGTCAGTGACTTTAAATGTTATATAGAATTATTTTTAAATTAAAATATTTCTACTAATGATATACTGGAATCCTAATGCAATGTAAAACCACCTGACTTTCCATCACTTATTTTGCTAAAACTATACGAAGTCCAAGTCCTTGCAGAGTCACTAGCAAAACTAATCTTGACTAAAGCAGTGGCGGGAGTTATCATTCTAAAAGGGTAATTTTCAATTATTAAAATTACAAAGTCATTTTAATGACATCATGTAATTTAAGATGCACTTAAATGCACTTTAAGATGCAATTTAAAAGTGGTCTGTTTTCTTTCTTTGTTTTCCTGATTTTTCAGCTTCCTAGCTGTAGAGTATAAATGCATAGTACTGCTTAATAGTTTTAACAGTCTGAATTTTATGTTAGCATCTTTAGGTGCATATTTTAAATACCGTAAATCCCTACTTCATAGAACTATTAGAAATACAAGCCCAGTTATTGCAAAGTAAACTTGGGGGGGAAAGTTTGGGTTTATCTGGGTTTTTTGGGGTTTGATGGGGTTTTTTTGTAATTGTATCCTCACAGAGCAAGACAAAAGACATTGTGACAGGTGCTAATTCTATCCATAAGAGTTTTTTCAGCATTTTTAGAGAACAACAGTTGAGAGGGAAAATAAATAAAGCTGTTTAAAACTGAATAAAGGACATACATTATGTTGTTACTTTTGTGAGCTCTTCCAATATTTTCACACCAACGGTACCCAGAAATATCATATACAATTATTTCTTGGAGAGGGAAGTAATTCCATTGTCGTATCCCTGGGGAAGAAGAAATAATTCTTTAAATTCTTTAAAACTAGTGCTGCAGAACACTCATTTGTAAATAGTAAAGTGATCTCTTTACCTCCTTGTATTCCATCTTTATTAACCAAAGAACAAACAAAACTATCAATTTCTGGATATGGTGAACCCTGATAGCCTTCCATGGAATCTGTTAAAACATAGGCCACAGATACATACTGTTAGTGGTTTTGCCACTGTACTATGTGATTGTCACACATTACACATTATATAAACCACAGACAGAAAACGCACGTCAATCATGTCACATCCTTAAATGAAACCAGGCATAAATCCACTGTTTCTTCTAGATCTTTAAACTGCTACTCCCTCCCTCTCAAGAGGAGAGGGTAAATTGTGTTCAGGTGCTGCAGAGCATCCTTCAGTACAGATGTACTCTGCCTCCTGCACAAGGGTAGCTGAAGAGCTCTCCTAGAGGTTATCAGGTGTACAAGTCACAGTACATCTAATTTAAGAGTACTTGTTTTTTTCTATACAGTAGCAAAGACTTGAGGTACCTCTGCTGCTTCTGATGGGTTTGCCATTTAAAAAAGCAGACATTTTTCTCTCCTCCTCTGAAAGGCCAGATGACAGAACTTTTGTGTCATCACTCACTCTGAAGAATGGAGAGAATACAAAGGAAAATGTGTGATTTTTACAGCATAACACAGTACAATGTAACTTACCACACTATGACATAACAAGACATAGTGCTGGGCCACCAGCTCCAGGGGGCCCAGCTGGAGCAAGGGGGTGAGCCAGGAGACCTCCAGAGGTCCCGGTGTGCACCATTCCCTATCCCTGGAGCACTCTCTTCTCACTTTGGCAGTTTCCCTGAGTGGCACCAGAGGGCAGGGGTTCCTCCTCCTCCTCAGCAGTAACACTTGTTCCTGGTGGAAGTCCCAGGAACCAGCCATTTTAACGACTGCTGGTCCACACTCCTACAGCAGGATCTGCTCCAGATGGAATATTTATATAAATATACCCTTTGATAGGTTTCAATTTTTTTTTTTTGTCTCTCTACAATGAACTACTTTCCTTTGCGATGTTGCTAGCTGGAAGCCAGATGATCACAGAAGTCTAAATTCAACACAGCAGAAATTTCTCATCCATTTTTATGACAGACTCAGCTGATGCCCATGATCTGAATGCACTACACGATTTATGCTATGGGGCTGCTGGCATCGTTTCAGATGATGAACATTGCAATGAACATTTCAGAATATAAAACTTGAAGTCAGAACACAGACATGCTTTGAATAAAAATATTACACCATTTTAACTCTCTGCTGCAGCAATGACTAGGATCTTAGGACAGTCAGTACAAGGCATGATATATCAGAGGTTTCAATTAGATACAGAACACTTGATTACTGGACATATGAGTACCCAACCTAAGGAGGTCTTTGTACCCAATGGGAAATCTGGTATGCCAGTAAACATGTACAGAAATCCTTTTTATTTCTCACCCTACTTTAGAAAATATTCAGGCTCCTCATACTTAACTGACTGGAAATCTGTAGTTTTTGTTTTCAGAACTATACAGAATGTGAACAACTTAGTAACCGTTAAATTTTGGCATTTTGAGTATTTAAAGAGAAATGAGGCACAACTCAGAAACAGCTTCACATGTTCTGTGTTCTTTAAACATTTGAAGGAAAGTTCACAAAAAAAGCCAAACCAAACCAAAACAAAAAAGAAACACCCACCAAAAATCAAGACTCAAGAGTTTTTTTTCTTGTTTTTTCTTCAAAACCAAGAAATTCTACTAGCAATTCCTAAATTACACTGTAAAAATATTAGTGGTATAACTGCTCATTCATAGTAGTTATTTGTGACTGCTGTGGGAGTCTTATCATTAAAATATGTCTTTAAAAATATTGTAAATTCCACTGGAATTAAATAATTACCTAATGTTGCAGATTAAAGAGGAAAGAAAATACACTTCTTCCAAGGAAACATCCTTTTCACAGCTAGGGATAAACTTATTATCCTCTGCTATCTTCAGAATCACATTTTTTCCTGCTTTTGATGATTTATACATCCGGAAATTTCTATTCTTTGTATAAACTCCTACAGGAAAACAAGTATTTCTTCATATAACAATGCTGGCTAGGATTTAAGATACTTAGCACTTGTAAATTAAACAATTTTCTCTAGACCCTGCTAAGAGTCTAATGAATAAATTATTACTGATTGCAGCTCACACCCCACAGAGGAAATGCAAAAAAGCAAGATCATCACGCATGTAGGTTTTTATGTCATAGAAGAATGAAGACAAATACTCAACGCCCCTATATAGGCATTTTAATCATTCTGACATTATAATTGCTAAAAGTTTCCCTTCAGGATAAGAGACCTGTACTTTCACATTAATTTTGTGAAATACTGAGCACAAAAAGCTGCACAATTATAATCAGACTCTTAAAAGGTGACAGAATAAAAAAATATTTAATTTCTATATTCCATTACTTTTCCTTCAGGAATATGCTTGAAGGAATTTTGAACAGTATGTGAAAGTAATCCTTCTGAAGCAGTGATGGATAAGCCTACTGTAGGGCCAGCTCTGGGATTGATTACGTTTCAATAGATCAGACATACTGAAGAGGCCCACAATAAAAGTGATCCTGAGTTCCATGAGAGGGATTTGAAGGAATGGGGGTTCTTCAGAGGAGTCTGAGAAAAACAAGACAGTAAAGTCCTGAAGTACATAACACATTTCCGTGCAAAAGTGTGTTAAGCTATTTTCACTGAGACAAGGCAAAAAGCAGAAAAACCAGATATGAGGATAAAGAAGGGTGGAACTTTTCAACTTTAGTTTGACTATGGGTGTTGTGTTCCCGGAGATTTGTAACATTTTAATACCATGAACAGGGTAAGCCCAGCTGGACCATGAAGTGCCCAACCCAAAATTTCTATTATTCTGTCACTGAAATCTAACAGCTGCCATTCCATACAGGGAAAGAAGGCTCAATTCACACACATAGAACAATTCAGAAGGCCACACCTGTAAGACTTATTCTAAAATGAAGCAGCTTCTAATTCAACTAAAATAACAAAAATGCAATATATGCTGTTCTCTTTTAATTCAGATGGGACTACTAAGTCATTAGAGGGGGAAAAAGATAATTATTAGTCTTGTGTGGCAACAATTTCTTCAAACTTCAGAAAAAAAATTAAATGTAGTAATATAAGAACTTTCATGGACCAAGAAAGTAGGGTTCCTTTAAAGTATAGCAATTATGATTACAGTTTCAGCATGTATTGTATTTGGTTTAAACTCTGATGAAAGTGACAACAGTAAGAATACCACTGTTCTCACTGTAATTGAAGATTAAGGAACATCTCTTTTCTTAACCCTTGTTGCATCCCAAAGAGGTTTAAAAGCACTTGTATTTACCTAGATCCACAAAAAGTTGCTTGTCACCTTCTTTACCATTTACTATTAAAAAGGAAAAATCCAAATTTTCTCCCTGGTGCAACATTTCCATATCCTTTGTTTTGTGAACAATGGTTGGCCAGCCTTTGGAAGCATCTTTGACAGCTTTGAGGTTTGTAAGAGAACCATCTAATCCAACTGCTTCTGCAGAATGCTGGAAAACATGTCCTGCTTCTTCTGGAATCACAGCAGCTGCAGCCTTACTCTCCATTAATCTTATGGCAGGCTGCAAAATGGCTCTCACAAAGTTACCTTAAAAACAAACAAAAAAGGCCAAAAGCAGATAAAGTCATTCACAAGGCAAGGAGGAACTTAACTAGTTTCTGAGCAAACATTTTTCAAAACAACCAAGATGGAAGTGGTTGAACACTTTTTAGCCCTTCTGGATTTTTAAAAATGTCTTTTGATCAGCCCACTGCACAAAATGGTTCTGGCCAGTAATGAGAAACTGATGCTTGGCACGAATTGGTATTAAACTTCTTTAAAAATCCCCCAAAACATTAACAAGCTCAGATTTAGGATTCTGAAAAGCTTGTGATTGTCCCTCTCGCTACTGTTTTCTCTAATATAATTTTCAGAATGATTGAAAATGTTTAGTTGCAGCTTCATGGTTCACCCACGTCAGAGTTTGATCAAAGCTTACTCAAACAACAAATTACTTTTACAAAGGTATTTTGTAATGATCAAACTCCCAGTATTGTAATTCAATTCCCGCTGTACCTCTGGGCTCTACTAGATGATAACCAAAGACAAACAAATAAAAACTATGGCCAAATTACTTCCAAGGAGAAAGTAGAGAATAAAGATGTGGGAGAAAAACTATGAAGTCGAAGAAATACTGGCGAGGAGAATTGTGCAGTTGTTGGATGAAGCTTCAGAGGGGAACATGAAAGAATACAAGTCCTGTGCTACATATTAGCAGATTGACTCAGCATATCAAGCATCAATATCATCATTATCCTCATAATTCATTACAGGAGTACTGAGGCACACAAATGAGTCACAGTCATACACAGCACTTTAATGCTGTGTGTCCAAATACACACCGAGAATTCTTAGTGTTATAACAATAATTACTTGGATCTTCAGTTCAGGGAGAAAATGTACCTATTTCAGAACTGAAGTTTATTTCAATTGCCATAAAAGTTAGAGTATCTGTAAATGTCCTGGCTAAACACTTCACTTATCTGTGTGTGTAATTAAGTAACAATCACTCTGGTGTCAGAATAGTGAAAGATTATTTTAGGACTTAGTTCTTTATGATTTACACATCCCTTTGTTTTGGCTCTGCCAGTGTCTTCTGACTGGTCAGATGTGCGAAACAAACCCTGCATTTCATACTTCTGATCCTTAACTGTATGTCATATTGTTTGTATGTGGGATTTATCATCTGAATTGATCAATGTAAATTCATTGACCTCCACAGCTTTCCTCTGGACATACATGATCTCCTGTGCTTTCTTACATGAGCTATGAACTCAGTCACTGTATTTTAATTCTAGCTCATAACTAATTCCAGATATTACATACTAGAAGTTTTTAATCATACTTAATTTTAAGCCCACGTACTTTGTGCATGACCCCTGACATAAAACGCTTATGAAACAGTATCATCCAAGATGTGGTATTCCCACATAAATATCACTAACTCATCTTAAAGTAATTGTTTTAATATAGATCCTGGGAAATTATGATGTTATCTGCATTTTAGTTATTTACTACAGCAGAACACTTGGCACAGAGCACAAAGCTAATATGCTTTAACACAAGTTTGTTAAGGTTACTAGAATGTATTAATGAAAAGGCTAGAGTATAATATTATTGGTAACTTACATGAATTTAACAGTGATATTTATGTATCTCAGTCATAAAAATTCAATTTTTACTGTGACTTCAGTATGCTGTGGCAAAGGCAAAGGTTACACAAGCTAGAGATCTATTTGAGGACTGACAGTTTGTAAACATGTCAAATTTATGTCACAGTGGAGACAGAACACTTAAACCAATGGGCTAGAATAAACAGTTCAAACTTCTACTGAAAGAACTGACTAATGTAATTTAGCTATCAAGATCACAGGCTAAAATTGCTGTCATACCATATTATTTATCATCCATGTATTACTTAGACGTTTATATCAGCAGAAGAGTTAAAAGACCATATTTGTGAACTAAAAACTGCAGTACTCTCATTTAAATCTTCAGGGTTTGTAGCTGCTTACCACAGTAAGAAATAACTGTTCTGTGTCACACTTGGAGCTGGCAGCCAATATTTACAAGTATTTCCTTATAACAAGACAATCTGCTTGGCTTTCCCTGAGTTACTCCCTAAAAGATTTAGGGACACAGATTTCACTACTCCTAAGAGTGAGAAATTGTTTTTTAGTGTTAAAAGAGCTGGGGAAAAAAATCCTCTGTTCTGGAAATACTCTGTCCTCTCTGTGTTGGAGTTAGGACCTGAATTTTGGCCTGAAGTGGTGCTTAGGCCATGGACCACAAGTATTTGGGAAAAAAATTTGTACATGCATGTGGGTTTAAAATATTCATCCTGTCCTTACAATTAGCTCTGTTCCTCCAGATGTTCATGCTGACAAGACCTTTCATAAACGACTCCTCAGAGCAACACAAATTGTGTCAACCCTACACCACTTCGATCCAAGAGTACATGTGTTCTTCCCCATGAAATAACTAGACAATTCAAAAAGAAAATAAGATCTCTCTAATGCTGCACTGGGCTAGACAGAATCCCAGCACTGTGTCATTAATAATTGCATCATTGTGCTGTCATTATGTACTAAAAGCAAAGAGCTCATCTTCCCTGTGCTCTCTACAAGACCCTGCTAGATCATGCACAGTGTCCAGTAAGAATCTACTTAAAAAACACAGGAGGTATTAAAAAAATAAGAAATACAGTATAAACTTTCCTCAAGATTGGAATGAGGGAGGGTGGAAAGCTAGAAAAATGTAAGGGTGAGAAAGAGAGGACTGGGCATGAAGACAGACAGACTGTGACAAGCAGATAGAATAAAAGTGGGAAGCTGAGTGGGATCAAAATTTTGAACCAAACACCCTCAATGCTGCCTATTCTACTGCCAGTGGAAACCCAGTAACAACAGGAATAATTTCTTGTAATCCTGCTGCTGTTGTCATGGTTCTTCCTGAACACAAACGGTAGAGCTAAATGCCACAAATCTACATTTCATCCCTTCTAATAACCCATGAGATTATTAATCTCTGTGTAACACCATTTCTACTTCCTTTCCCTCACCTTTTTTGTTTATTGGAAAAAACCACAATAGGGAACAAAGGTTACAAAATTAAACACTCAAGTGTTAAGAAATAACAAAAGCAAGGTTGCAGGTGCAATGTTAATTAACCCAGAGTTCTGCATTTGTAGATTGATACAGACTTTAATTCCACCACTGAGCAAGCTGTTTTCCGTCCATTCCTGCTTCACTCAGACAAAATTCAGCTGATATTCTACCATACCCTCACTGGTCAAAGTATGTCTATAAGACTATTTTACTGTGCACCACAAACGACATATATGTAAGAAGAAATTATGAATTTCAACATTAATTTTTCCTAATGCTCACCACTAGCACTTCAGTGCCTGACAGACAGTATTTTAAAAGTGTGTTCAAAATACTTCTGTTAAGAAGGTATTAGTACACTTATTTTAAAAACAGAGTCAAGAGAACCCTGAACTGGCAACCCTTTGTCTTGGAGTTGCCATACCCCAAGAAATCCCAGCTTACATCAACAATTAAAATTGTTTTCAGCTTCCTCTTAATCATGTTTATGCACAGGTGGCTTGAAATCATCTTTATCCTGCCTTCCTGACCCTGTGCTGAGCACAAATGAACTGTATTTAGCACAAATAACAGCAGCTTTAATTGTTAAGACTGACATTAACCTGTAAATAAAGAAGTCATACGCTTGCCAGTTTCGTAGAAGTCAGTCTTGTCATGCCTTTTGTAAATAAAACATATATGCTAATTATAGGAAAAGGAAGTAGAAGGTGAGAAAAAATTAGGCTTAATGGAACGGATAGTAATTTCTGCTGGGATTACATATTTGTTTCCACAGATAATTTCATTAAAATAAACATTCAAATGTGAGATGGCACTGTACCAATTCAAAACCTCACCTTTTGTTTCTAGGTGTAAGACAATAGAATACACTTACCAACATGAATATTATCCTTAAATACAGTCCTTTGGGGTAGAAATATTAAGTGCCGACTAAATTTTTCATCAGTACTGGAATCTAAATTCAAGACATCTTTAGTTGAACAATTTACATCATAAAGGTCTTTTAGTTTTTGGCTGACAAGCTGAAATCATAAACATTAATTACATTATTTTCTCTGGCATTTTTAGTAGCAGCATCTATAAAACCTAACACAAATGCAGATTCTACATTTCTTTCAAGGTTTTTTTTTAAATTTTTTCCCCATTTTAGTATACAACTATGTTAATTCAAACTAACTCATATAAAGTTTTAACCAAATTTGTCATATTTACTTGTATGTGCAAGTCACTGCAAGTGATAAGCTGAGCAGACTTTCAGTTTTTCAGGTCAAAGTCTAATTTAGTGGCTTTATCATCTAGTTTTTTTTAGCACCAAAAAGCAGTTCACACCCACAGTGACAATATTTGTAACACAGGCTTACCAGAACAGAAGATAGAGGTTATCATAGTATAAAGGATTGGTAAGCTAATTCAGTGTTATGATTTGGCTAATTCATTGGCATGTGCCAATGAACACTGATTAAGCAGAAAACATAAGATACTTGGCTCCAGATTAGCTCTTAAAACCTTCTATAAGATAAGCTAGTCATTACTTGTGTTTGGGACTGGGACTCAGAACCTAAGGGTCTGGAAGCTCCAGGGTTTAGCAGCTAAGATTCCCTAGCCAGCAAATCCAAAGTTCTCTTCTTAACCTGAGCGATCTCTAGATTTCAGAATTCATTCATAATGGATAAACCCCTCCAGATTCTGTATCAGTGAAGTGTTCTTTAGGAAGGAATGACCTCAATAATCTTCTTCTTTCTTTCCTTTCTAGCTAGAGATGTGTAGGTCACAGAAGTCTCACAAATAAATGTCCACTTACTAAGGGATTTTACTGGAATAGAAGATATTCTTCTGAAAACCTTCTGTATTTTCCACTTCTGTCATATTGAACTTGCAGAGAAGTTTATTTTCCAACCACATTTGCAATAAAGTGGAAAATGAACTATTTAATACAATTGATAATTAGCAAAGATATTTAATTTTAGACACCAAATTGGTAAGTGTAGTCATTGATAAGTGCAGTCACGTGATGTTCTCTACATCATCATTTAACTCAATAATAATGAACTGTCATCTAAAAAACTTAAAATCAGGAGGGATTTATCTAAATCTTGATATATTACTGCACCATTTGGCAAAGGGAATGAACTGAGGAATATCTGAATAGAACTTTTATTGATGTTACTTTAAAGAATACCTAAACATTTCTTCAGTTTTACAGCTTTCAAACGGCAGAGGACATAAAACAATCTCCAAAAGTAAATTTATCTGTAAGCCTACAGTGAATACAAACATTCCAAAAGCCATCATCCTTTAGTTTTTCCTTTCACTTAAAGAAGAGGACATTTGCTTTAACGAAAACAGTATTTTTACTTAATTAACAATAACCATTAGGCCTACAATTCTTTTTCATTTTACTATAGCATAATCAAGATAAAGTGGTAAATCCTTTGATTTCATATTAAATCAACAAACATACAAATCAAACATATTAAAAAACCAAATTCATATTAATCTACAACATAACTTTGCTCCAGTTTACCTCAATTAACTTCGCAACCATACTCTTGCCATCTGCACCAGGATTTGCTGGTTTGTAGAACTCCAAATCAAAATAAAGTTTGCAAGCAACTTTTTCAGGAATTACTTCATAACAATGCATAAGACTTGTTTTGTGACCTTGGCTATGGGAAAAAAACCAAACAAATCACAACCTCTCACAATAAACATTATACATGCTTTTCAGTTGCAAACAAGGACCTCACAAATCCTAAATATTCTTTTCTTTTTCAATCAACAACCCATGTTAAAAAATGTAGCAGCCCTATAATGTTTTGAAAAAAATTGTAACTAACTTCAGCATCAAACATCAGCACAATTATTTGTCTGGCCTAGAACTTCATTTTGTAAAATACTCTCCTCCCCATTCCCCCCAAGTCTTAAAATGCATACAGAAATGCTCTTAAGAATTCAAGGAACTTTGAAAACTACAGTTAAAAACTTAAGTTATTGCATATGTGTCTTAAGCACAAACAGTGAGATTATATAGTTTATTCTGACTAAATTAAAAAATAGATAATCTCATTTTCAATTTGAGAAAAAAATTAAGGCTTTTCACATAAAAACTGACACATTTCTTTTACTTCATAACCGTTTTATTGTAAAACAGCCAAATGGGGAAAAAAGTTCAGCATATGATCAAACTGTCAATACTTGGAACTACATATGCAAATACAAACCCATAAATCACTAACCAGACATCTGTATTAATGCTCATTGAAATTGATACACGACTAATCACAGAAATAGGTTTTTGGCATGTGTTGGTATGATCCCCTGAGGAAAGCTGACAGCAAAAGTGAATCTGCTGCTATTAAGACTTCAGTTCAGTAGACAGGGCCCTTAATTCATAGGAAGTAATGGCAGTCTGCTACTCAAAAGAAAGCTGAAACCCGCTATAGAATATATTGTTTTGTCCTTATGAAGATTTTTCCCAAGGCCAAGGTGAAACCTCAGGCAACCTATTACAGCTTGTGCTAGTCAGAGCAGCAGACAGCTCCTGGGGATGGCTATCCAGTGAGAGCTCTTGCTAGGTAACAGGATATCCAGTATACTACTATCTTTTAGTAACACATACAGTACTTTTCCCCATACTCACATGTAATAAAACCAAAGTTCTTTATATGTTGTCACAAGGTAAAGCCTCTGTCCACTCTGTGTGTTCTTTTCCAAAGCAAATACATGAACATCCTTCTTAAATAAAAACACTGAATTATTTTTCTTTAGTTTTATTCAGCAAACCATTTAAAATCTTCAGAAGTTCCTATTTTACATTAATCAAAGGCTAGTAAATACTACAGACATGTAAGCAGATCACTTTTCCTTTTTCAAGCTAAGTAGCATCTGGTTTTAATTTAGAACAAGATTCTGATTTCAGTTATAAAGGTAAAACTTTGAAGCTTTTTTTTTTTTGCTGTGCATTAACATAACCTCTGCTTTCTCTCTAAAGTCTTCTTTTTCAGTCATTGGGAAGTGTATCTAATGGGAGGAGGAACAATGTCCTGAAAGGAGCAGCCTCATGAACATGATGGCAGCATATGGCTTTATGGCAAAAATTCTTCAGACATTATGCCATTTAAAGAAAAAAATGGAAATCTGAGAAGAAAACCCAAAAAAAACCCCAAAAAAACTACTGCCAAACCAGCGAGAGTGCATTTTGGAAAACAGATTGTCGGGATTACTTAAACACCTAAAACAGCGTGGACAAAAACATGGTACTTTCTTTGAAAACAGCAACCAATTTGAAATGTGTTAAACTGAAAGCAGATGACACCTTTTGCGTAATATATATGCGGTTCCCCACTTTTCATCATCTGAACTTGGTACTCTGATGCCACTGGGGAGTTGTACTGTTTCTATTTTGTCCCTGCTTCCTGTTTCTCTCCTTTCCTTCCTCATTTTTTCCTCCTGTTTCTTCCTGCTCAATTCTCACTACCGTCCCATTCTCCTGCCAACCCTGGCAGCTTGCTCATCTTCAGAAGGAACAAATCTATCACTACAATGTTACCAAAAAGCACTTTACTGTTAAATGTTAACATCACACATCAATTTGTATGTTAGAATTAGAACTAGTACTTCATAGAGATACCTCCATTGCAACATGATCTACAAAGACAAAAAAATCCCTTGCTGTTTCAGGATTGGGAAGAACAAAAAAAGATCTTGCAATCTGATAAAGACTTCACTGTCAACCAAGATTTTAAGAGACACTCAACCTGGGAAGTACATAGAGACATCCGCCTAACACGTAATATACCTCTTCGCAGGTTTTTACGTAATTAAAAGCTTCAGCCTGCCGAGAAAATATTTTCCAAACAGAGGATGGCTGCAAGGGCTGTGACAGTCTTGGTCTATAAACTGTAGGAAGTGGGTTTCTTTCATAGTAGGATGCTAGTTCTTCCACTTTCTTCAGTCTTTCTTCCCATCTTCTCTTCATTTCTCCTAAAGCAATTACAAATAGTCAAATCAGTATCAATTTCTCTTTGCAAGGCAATTTCAATTTTAATATATCCTGTACTCATCACTGCTTTAGATTCCAGTTTTGCTAAATGCAATTTACCAATTAACCGAGAGTAACAAATATTCCAAGTTAACACCCAGCCTTGTTATGATACTCATTTTAATATTAAATCTATCTACACTTTTGAAAGTACAAGAACTTCATAGTAACACTATCAAAGAAAAACACAAAGAATAATCACAATAAAGGAAGGCATAGGGAGTTTCCTTTTTGTCTACAGAATGGTATTACATTCCTCCTCAAAAAATATACAAACTGTGACAATTAGCCACACAACATCAGTAATGAGTGAAAAAAAAGTATCATTTCTGCCTTATGCAGGAGGAGACAAAGGAGATCATTAATTTGCATGGGTGGTACAGCACTTGAGTTCTTGAGAAGAACTAAGATTTCAGTGACTGAGCTCTGAGCTTCATATCTCAAAGTAAAAGAACTGAAATCCAAAATGAGGGCTCCATTCTCCACTGCTGACCTTTGCTACTGATCAGTGACACTTTCACCTCCTTTAATATCTCATGTACTTTCTTCCAACCTTAGGATAAGAACCTTATCTCTTTTCAAGAAATAGCACCATACAGTAACACTTGCTATCTTGTAACCTTTAAACTTCTAGTTCCATAAAGTAATCCAAACGCTAGAGTAATGTAGTAAAGCATAAACACACATACATACAATTATCGGTAAGTAGAACAGCTGCAAATCAGTAAAAAGCATTGCTAAGAAACTGAAACAGAGGAAGAGGGGCAAGAAGTAACAAACATGAAGGGGAATCTTTTTTGCTTTGCCCAGCATAACCAGTTGGTTCTCGTAACAGCCCCCCAGCTGCAAGCAAAGATAAAAATAAAACTGACTATACTCAAAACTATTCAAACCTTTAACAAGCTGGATCCACAAGGTGTGTTTAAGTATTTAAATATTCCTGTGGGGCCCCAAATTTTAGATCCTTTCAATCAACTCTCTAAGTTTTCCATAGCAAAAATTCCTAGACACTTACACTTCTGTCCAGGGTATATCTCAGCCTGTCTGTGTTTTGATAGTTTAGTGCCTACGTGAAGTCTAAATAACAGAATATTTTTCCTCTTACAGGGGTCAAACATATTATCTCTACAGACCTTGTCAGTCTTCTGACCTGTACACTTCCTCCACTCCCTTTTTGTGCAGGTAGTTTCTTCTTGGAGAATGAAAAGGGAAATTACAGGCAGCGTTGAACATTTCTCAGAAGTGCTAGCAAAACCCTCAGCTTTATTTTGATGCTGTTTGCTCTGTTGTGAATTAATTGAGTGCAAAGGACATTTCCTACATCAGCACTTTCACACAAGGTTATTACTTAAAAAGGAAAGTGAATTTCCACAATTCTCTACCCATTTTAAACTTTTCAGTTATATCAGCCCATATTTTTGCAGAAACATAGCTGGGAGGATATCTGAACCTGGGAGAAGGTTGATGACCCTTACTTTAAAACTGAGATCTATCACCATTCTTGTGGTCCAAACACTCTCAGATTCTCAGCAGTCCAACATGTCAGGTCTTTTCAAGGTAACTTCAGTTCCTGCATGAACCATATCTAACACAACACATCTATCTGCCTGTACAGTATACACTTACAGACTCGCCTTCTGAATTCACTGGGAAATTCCCAGTTCATCTTCCTCTCTTCTGTCCCACCAGAAGGGGAGTACCTATTTTTATTTTACTAGACAGAAAGAAATTTTGTCACCAACATGTTTGGACTTCAGTGCTACAGGATGACTGCATGGGGAGCCTGGGAAAATGTCTCCTGAGACATGACTTGAAGAACCTGGTACTTCATTTTCTCTGTTTGGTGGAAGACTACTTCTCGGCTGAGCATAGCGGACATCCTGTATTTTCATACCTGGTTATATGGCTGGTTTGAGCAAGTTTTTGGGGTTTTTTGTGTTTTTGTTTGGTTTTTTTTTACTAAAATGCAGGGACACATATGGTGAAATAATGCATCTATGTTAGTCTTTCCCCTGTAGCATGAGGGAGAAAATTGCCATTTCTGAAATGTTGAGTTAATTTGTTTAAAAAAAAAAAAAAAAGGCTCAAAAGTCTGTAACGATTATGACAAAACACACTAGCCACACCTGGTGAGAACTGAAGCTGAGACATGCAAATCAACTGCTATTCAAAATAAAGTTATTGCAGTTGTTTCCTGCCTGGCGTGTATCTTGCAACATAGCTCTATGGCAGAATTCATGGTCCTCAACACAAATAAATCTGTGATATTTTCTCCCAGGTACCAATTACAGCCTTAGAAGAACACACTAAATAATTATGTCCCCAGTGTTAGATTTCTTAACATTATTGAAAATTAACTGAGTTATCCTTATGTTGAACTGACCTGTGGCACACTGACAAACACTACTCATCTTCCCTCAGCAATAACAAGGAGCATCAGATTTTCACCTTGCCCTCCTAATCGAGGGAGTGATTTGTACAATTAAGAGAATCACAGCACGGGTCAGGGTGGAAGGGACCACAGAGGGTCATCTGGCCCCACCTCCCTGCTCAAGCAGGGTCATCCTACAGCTCATAGCACAGGGTTGTGTCCAGGTGGTTCTGGAATATCTCCAGTGAGGGAGGCTCTCCACAACCTCTCTGAGCAATCTGTTCCAGCGTGCAAGCTGCTCCTCAAATTAAGATTTGAGGAATTCTGTGCAAAGCTCAGCATATCAGACCTGGCGACAAGACCTCAAAAAGTAGGTCAGTACCTGTTGTGAGAAGCTGGAATAGGCGGTTTCCAATGTTATCTCACCCTGACGCTTGCGACCAAAGGTCAGTGTCCGCATATGGAGCTAAGTGACCCGAAAGTGGAAGGCGGAGGTGAAGGCAGCGCTGGGTTTCAGAGGGCTGTGAGTCTGGGGATGGGGATGGGGCCGGGCACGGAGGGAGGGGGGTTCGTCCACACAGATTCCTTCTGCAAAGCACTGCCCGGTCAGAATCACAGCACACTGAGTTGGAAGAGGCCCACAAGGCTCATCTAGTCCGGCTCCCGGCCCTGCACAGCACTAATCCCCAAGAACCCCACCGTGTGCCTCACAGCACCATCCAGCTGTGGCCGCCTCCTCGGGGAGCCGCCGTGCTTCGGCATCCGGGGGGAACAACCTTTTCCCCACCGCCAGCCTAAACCTACCCTGACACACAGCTTCCCTCGGGCATGCCCGGGAGATCCATGCCTGTTCCTCCGCCCCATTCCCAAAGGGAATTGTACACTGCGACGGGCCCGCACACACCCAGCGCCCTCACGCGGCTCCCCCTCAGGGCCCCTCACTGCCCTCCTTTGCTCCCCAGCAGCTTAATATCTTACATCGCGGTGCCCAAACCCACACAGAATTGAGGACGAGGCCGCACTAACACTTCCTCATCAGCAGGAAGGGGGATTTGAAAGCAGGGAAGGCGAGGGCAGCCGGCGGGGAGCGGCCT
>JAWWEW010000131.1:40405109-40678040 GCA_035583185.1 Anabacerthia variegaticeps | reverse complement strand
CCCAGCCTGGCCCCCCGAGGCCGCTCCCCGCCGCTCCAGCTTTGTCCCCAGCTCCTTCCCTCCCTCCCCCCGCCCCTCACTCACCGCCAGAGCCGCTCCAGGCCGCCATCGGGGCGGGCCGTGGGGCGGAGCCGAACCGGAGGGGCTCCCTGCGAGCCGCGCCGTGTCCGGCCCAGCCCAGCGGAGCGCCGGGGAAGGCAGGACGGGGCGCTGGTGAGGAGGTGGTGGTGGGTGCCGGGGTGTGGGGATGGGGATGGGGATGGGGTGGGGATGGGGTGTATCTGGTCGCTCCACGGCCCGGCTGAGCCCCTCATGGGGTGGGAGACGAGCTCCGGGCCCGCCGCCCTGCCCGGCCCCGGCCTGCCAGGAGGCGTGAGGGTGGCTCATTTCAGCCTGGGTGTGTGGAGAGACGGCCGAAACGAGCGAAAACTCAGGGGGGGAAGGGAAAGAGAAACAAAGAAAAGGCACTTTAATGGTGATCTGGTCTCTGGTGTCCCCCCGGCAGGCCTTTAAGAGGGCGGGAACACGGGGGCAGAGCCCGCGTTTGAATCTGCCCTCAGAGGAGAGCGGGCTGAGTGTGCACCGGCCCTGGCAGGGCTGAGACCCCCACGGGCGCCGGCATAACCTTGCCTAATCCAGGCCTTTCACCCTCCTCCTCACAGCTCTCTCCCTCAGTTATCGGCTGGTCAGGTGGTAGGTTTGGCACTAACACGATGCCCCCAGTGCTAAGGAACCCGATAAGGCTTGTTGCACTGGGGATGTGGTTGATAGGGATAGGTGAATTAATAAGCAAGAACCCCATCTACACTCGGAATAATTTCAGCTCTTGCTAATCTTGCATCTTAATGCTGACTACAAGTCTGTTTGCTTTTGGAAGATCAGAGTGCTTGGACCAGTGTCATGGCTTCCCAGCAGCCTCACCCAGACCAGGAGTGATGTGAAGGGATGTCACAGTATTGGTGTGCTTCCATCAGTAGGAGCAGTGTTTAGTAGGGGGATAGTGTCACATGGAAAATATAATGGTATATTTCGAATGCTTTTTGGTTTTTTATATAATCATCTTCTATATTTCCCCTATAAGTCATATAACTATTGTGTAGCATTATACATTGTAGAGTGGAAAATTTTTAATTTACATGTCTGCATGCAAATTACCACAATATGCCATATATATGTTTGTGTACACAAAATACCTTCTTTGAATGCTTGACATTTTCTCTTGCAGTCATGTGAGCTGGAAAACCGCCCTTTTCTAATCTTTAAGGACATGGTTTACAATACTGATGTCTGGTTTGGACATGTGTTCTAATACTGCTACAGTCATTGCTTTGTAGCAGCAGATATATACTGAACATGTGTTGTCTCCTGTGGTTTGCATACGTCAGGATATAGTTGGTAACTAGAGACAGTTCAGTTATTTTCTTCCTTTGCTGTCTGAGAAGCTTTGGTATTATTTTTATCACTACATCATTCATTTCTCTTGTTGGTTGTCATTTCAAGTAAATATCACTTTAAAAAGAAACCTGATGGTTCTTCTGGCAGTGGTGATACATGATGATGTGAATTTATTTTCATTCGGTCCAGGTAGAATAAGTAAGTCCAGGCTGGAACGGAGTAAAAAATTCTTTTATTTCTCATTTTCCTGTCAAAAGAAAAGCATTGGAACAACTGCATACATATAAGATAAAAATACTTTTGTTCTTATTACCATACAGAGAGATATTGGTCATTTTTTGTTAGCTTGTTAAGCATAGCTTTGGACCTTTTTGAACCACTTTTTTTTTTTTACTACTTAGTACCTGTAAAGATCGTTGTAACATCATCTTTATATTTGCTATCTCTGTCTCATAGGTTTCTTTTAAAACTTTATTTTTTTTAGATAAAGTATTGTTAAATAAGCTTAATAAGCTTCCTACAACCTACAGAATCTATTCTGCTAGATTACAAAAGTGCTGTTGCTCTTTTCAGCCACTTGTTTTTTACATTTCCTTACAGCTGAATGTTCATCTTACCTAAGCTTTCAGCGAAAATAGTATCAAGGAGAAGAATAACAATTTTTCATTAAATTCTTAATGTGCTGTCGTGATTCCCACTGCCTCCCTTCCCCCTGCCATCCCTGATAGGATGAGATCATCCTCCGCAGGGAAATGTGCATTTTGCTTGAAAGAGCATGGCGTCACTGCATTACCTAAACCAAGATGAGGCAATTCTTAGTCTGTTAGAATCAGCATCATCCTCCAGAGAGTATTGCTGTTACCCTGACGAGCGCCTTAGACCAGAAAACATGCTGCTGGTTAAAAGGTGCATTTGAGTGCCTAGCAACAAGAGATACCTCTTTGAGGATGTCTTTTGTTCTTTAAAGAAATGCAGACGACTGGGTGCCTTTAAGGTGCTCAGAAATTGATGGATATTAAAAGCGAGTTACAGATTCTATTCTGATGAAAAAGCATGTGAATTTCAAATACCTAACTTGTTATAACCTGCCTTTCTAGACAATCTCTCTAGCTTCTCTTAAAGTCTGTTAGACAAGCTCCGATTGTGATGAAGTAGTATGCAGTAAGCTTCATTAAGCAATTGGAACTGTAGGCTGTCAGCTAGGTTTGCAGAGGCTTTAGTAAGAAATATTTTTATGATATGCTACTTCAGAATATATTCTACATTTTTCAAAAACAAAGTACTGTAGTTCATTGTAATTGTAGCTACTTTTTCCAGTTTCATTGGGTTTTTGTCATTGGATCAATTACAGCAGTTTTAATGTAAGGTCACTTAAATGTTGAAGAGCTCTCTTAGTGTTTGCAGCATGCTTTAGCGTTTGTGTTGTAGAAGCACTCAGTGTTTGCAGACAGATAGGTCTCCAGTTTGTTTACGTAAGTCTGCTGCTGCTCACCAGTGCTATTCTCACCATTACTAAACCATTAAAACTTACTGAAACCAGTCCCTAAAGGGATGCAGCAGTTTGGTTGGAGCACACCTGATGTGAACCCAAGGCAGCCTAGTGATCCACTTACCCTCCCTAACGTTTCCAAGATCTGATCTGTTGGCCAGAGAGTTGTTAGCTTGCCCTGTACTTTGGGTGAGGCTTTCTCCAGGTAGCTCTTGGTAGCCCAGGCTGGCTTATATGATAGACAGGAGCTGACTACAACTCTTGTAGGCACCTGTTTACTAGTTTACACTCTGTGTTTCATGTACTTGCAGTGCTGGCACTGCGGATCTTCACAGTGTCAAACAGCTGGGATTAATACCTGGGTTTTTAGAAGTGGATTTCCGTGCTGACATAGCTGCACTGCTGTCAGTACACCTGCTGGCAGGTTTCGATAATTGAGTTGGTACGTGATGCTGTGCTTTTTTATATGGCGTAGTTGTTTATTACTGTTGGTAGACAAAGAACAAATGAGGAAGGAAGTAAACCTTTTCCCCGTCTCTCCTATTAATCTTAGCCACAGTGAAGGGCTTGGGTTGTGCTTTTGCACGTGGTCCTTCTCCAGAAGGAGGAACAGCTTGAGTTGCATCCAAATTGTGGGTCAGTCTGGTTGGATGTTTTCCTACAAATAAAATTTTGCTCAGAAGTGTCAGGCTGAGCGCTCAGGAAAGCTGGGAACCAAAGCCAAGGATGATTGTGGTAGAGGGTAGAAAGAAGCAGAGAAACTCCTGGCAGCTGGGCAGTGCAGGAGCAGGGGAACTTCTAGCATTGTCAATGAAAGCCGTTCTTTCCACTTCCCAGAGACCAGAAATTCTGCTCCTCAGTTAGAGCCGGGTGGACACACCAGTTGTCACTGTAGACTAGATGTTTATTGGCAGTGCTAATGCTCCCTGCCCAATAATAAGGCATAGGGTTGCATCACTGTCAGGCCACAGGTCATAGGTACTTGAATTACCCTTTGGAATTGCTTGTCTTTTTTCCCCATAGGGAACTTTTAATGAATTAGAAGTTAGGATGAAGGAATCCAGTCGTGGTTCTAATCGGTCAAGTTCAGCATTGTTGATTTAGTTCCTACCCCGTGATACTGTCTTTAAAGTAAATTTCTAAAATGTATTGCTGGAATGTATATTAGACATTTTATTGCTAAAATAGTGAGCTTATTTAAGACTTACTTAATTCGGTTTGCAGGAAATTTCCTATTTGCTGCATTGCATAATACAGTTCTCAAGTCTGGAGTAATTTGGTGAGGAAGATTTCTTAATTACACCAGTGCTCCAAAATACAAGGAAATAGTATTCAGAGTAACCTTGAAGATCTTTTGAAGTCACTAGAAATTTAAATAAATGTCTTCTAAGAAAGAAGGTTATACATAACCATATTAGTGCTTCTGATGCATCAGTAATTGTTGCCACAGAAAATGGATGTTTGTGATGTTCTGTAGATAGGAGGTTGATATTTAATATAATAATAATATCATGATGTAAGATGGCAGATATAGTTTGCCACCAAAGAACTTAAGCCTTAAGTAAGAATCTTCATCATATCTGATCAGCAGATGCTATTTTTTTTTGTCTACTAATATTCCTATGATAAAGTTAGTCTCTGAACTGTAATAACATTTCTGTTTTCTTGCATTTTCAAGCTGATAATCAAAAGCCATAATGGCAGACATAGGAGATGGACCACATTTGGGAGAAGATCTGGCAGATGCAAAATCTATTCCAGGTTTCAAAGGGTAAGTGAGGTACTTTTGGTTTAAGTCTCCAATTTAAGTCTTGAAGAATCTTGTGCTGTAACAGAAGGTGAGAGCCATGGAAGAAAATGCTAAAAAGTTTCTATTATGGTAAATTGTAATAATCATAAACTATTAAAGTTTTACTGCCTTGAAAATATACAGAGTCTGCCAAAACAGACCATGTGCATGTACAAAGAACTAAAAAGCAAAATACCTGAGGTGCAGTTATACTGGGCTTAACAGTATTATGAAGTGGTTTGCTCTTCTTGAGAAGAGACATCTGTGTCTCACCCTAGGGTAAATGTTTACCCCTTTCCTTGAACTGCTTTTAGAGCTGACCTGAACCTCTGGCAGACGGCCCAGCTGCTGCAGGGGTTGTATGTATGGAAGCAGAAGTGCAAGAGGAACTTACGGGCTGGAAGGGAGGAAACACAGGCCTGTTCTTCCTGGTGCCAGCTAGTTGTTACACTGGTCTACCACTGTAAGATTATGCTCTCTCTGGGAAATTAATTTGGTTCTGAAGTCATTCTTTTTATTATTTCAGTGAAAATCAGGTTTTAAGAGTATTACAGACTTTTTATTTGAAAAATGCAGTATGATAGCCCCCAATCTTGTAACCACTTACCCGTGTGCCTAAATGAGAAAATCCGTACCAAATTCAGTATCTGTGGACTGAGTAAAACTGACAACTGTTGCAGAGTCATGCATGGGTGGGATGGTTGGTGTGCTCATTAGGGCAGAATTACAGATGTGTATAGAGTCTTGGTCTTTTGTCATGAATGCAGAGATACATTCCACTGGTAAGAGGGAAGTAGCAGTGTGTTTACTGATACAAAACAGTGATTTAACAAAGTTTGATAGTAGGCGCAACAACAGTCTAACAAGATTCTCTGGCAAGGTACACTTGATTATTTATTGCACAGAGGACAGGGTCAGACACAACTGTCAGGGAGACCCTCCTGTTGAGTCATGAGGTTCAGAAAGGACCTTCTTGCATTCTAAACTTCTTCTCAGAGGGGAGTCTAGCAGCAACTGGCTCCAGACTTAGTCCCAGGCTTGGCCGGCCATTTATGTCTAAATGATTATATGTGCACAATCAATCCTTTAAATCAGTTAGCTAAAATTTTAAAGTTCAGCATGCTATCAATTGCTTACCAAGAATCTGCTGCAGCGAGGAATCTCAGCCTCAAGGAGTAACCTTGAGAGGCGTCTTAGTTCCTGGTGTGCATACTGCTGCCGTGCAGGAGGGCTCAGTGGGCCCTGGGCTTTCTGCTATATGTGGAGTAAGGTAATTGACTTACAATCATATCTGCATCCCACAGCCATGTTTTGGGATGGTGCATGCTTAGCTAGCCCTTAGCTGTTGAAGAAGACTCATGACCCTTAGCGATTGTGTTACTTAGCTCCTCAAAGTCCAACTTCATCCAGATGCAGCCATCATGACTGCTGCTGGTGGCTATTGCCTAAGCAGAAAAGGGGCACATATCTGCCACATCTTTCTAGGTTTTGAATGTTTACTTGGGAAAATTCAATGGTAATATGACTTTTGGTTAGAATTCGGAACAGATTTACATTCTCAGAGCTAACCTTGCCTCCAGGTACTTGGGTTTCAAGAGATGATAGTAAAAGAACCCCAGCTGATTTCTTGTTGATATAATAACTGTTGTCCTTAAACTAACCTTTCATATTCTCCTGTGCAGAGGCATTATAATTTTAAACACAGTTCTTCCTTGATTCTAAATTTTATGGTTGTTACAAGTTGCACAGAAGGTTATTACAAATACAGATGACACTTCACTCTTTTATTAAAACTCATTGTGTATGCGCACATTTTAACTGAAACAAAAGTTTTGTTTGGGAGTATAGGTGTACAAACCAGTAACATTCATTTTAACCTATGGGCAAGTACAGTCTTCACTTAGATCTACCAACTGATTTCACAGGCATAACATAGGCTGATTTGAGTTGGAAGGGACCTTAACAATCCTGTGGTTCCAACCTTCCTGGCATAGGCTGGGACTCCTTCCACTAGACCAGTTTGCTTAAAGCCGCATCCGACCTGACTTTGAATACTTCCAGAGGCAGGGCATGTGCAGTTTCTCTGGGCCACCTGTTGCGGTGCCTCACCACCCTCACAGAATATTTTTTCCTACTATCTAATCTAAACCTACTCTCTTTCAGTTTAAAGCCATTCCCCTTCATTCTATGACTACCCATCCTTGTCAGAAACCCCTCCTATCTTTCCTGTAGGCCCCCTTTAGGTTCTGAAAGGCCTCTGGAAGGTCTCCCCAGAGCCTTCTCTCCAGGCTGAACAACTTGTGAACCTCTCTCAGCCTGTCCTCCTAGGAGAGATGCTCCAGCCCCGCAGTCATCTTCATCATGGATTTCTCTGGATTCACTCCAGCAGGTCCATGTCCTCCTTACGCTGGGGACCCCAGAGGTGGATGCAGATGGGGTCTCACCAGAGTGGAGTAGAGTGGCAGAGTCACCTCCCTTGACCTGCTAGCCATGCTGCTTTTGGTGCAGCCCATGATGCAATTGCTTGCTGGGTTGCAAGCACACATTGACACCTCATTCAGTTTTTCATCCACTAGTACCTCCCAGTTCTCCTCAGGGTTGCTCTAAATCCACTCATCACCCAGCCTGTATCCATGTTTGGGATTGCTCCCACCCAGGTACAGGACCTTGCACTTGGCTTTGTTGAACATCATGAGGTTGAAGGCACATGCCCACCTCTCAAGCCTGTTGACATCCCTCCCCTCAAGAGTATCAACCACACCTCCTCATCTTGTTGTCATCAGCAAACCTGGGGAGGGAACTTCTAGAGAAAAAGTAGCAAACCTTACCAGTTTGGTTGGGTTTGCTAAAATAACCTCTGTTGTTGTTGTTATTTTGAAAATAAAGAGATCAGGAATTAACACCTCAATTTTGTCTGGTTTCTATGCAGAAGGAACCTACCTGCTAGCAAGTCTGTGGACTCTGGAATTCTGCCAGACTACAGTTACAGAATGGATTATCCAGAGATGGGAGAGTGTATAATAATAAACAACAAGAACTTCCACAGACATACTGGTACCACTTTCAAACTTATTTTTTTCTTTAGTTTAGATAAATTAGTGCTGTGTGTTATTCTTCAAAATTAAATAATGCAGACCAATTTTAATTACACTCTAAAATTAAGTCATTTGAATGGGTGTGATTCATTTCAGTGCATTTTTCCAAATATGCTTAGAGGGAACACGTTAGGGTATAGCAGTAAGAAGGAGAAAAATTGATAGGCAGTACAAGTCTGTCTTACCTTTTAGTCATGAATTCTATTTTGCAAATGAAATTCTTTTTATGTCCTTAAATAGATAGGTAGATATAAAAATAAGATGGAGATAAATGTACAATACAGGTACAGAGAGTAGGAGGTGGTGTGTATGTGTAAATAACAGTGCAGTGTTTCTTCTGCTGGAGTGGATCAGACTGATACAGTGTAAGTGAGAAAAGAATTTGGCTCAATCAGACCATGCCATCTATATCATCTAAAAAAAAGTAACACGTTTCTCTTTTGTATAGGGATGCTACCCCGTTCGGGTACAGATGCTGATGCTGCAAGTGTCAGAGAGGTTTTTATGAAGTTGGGATATAAAATAAAGATCAACAATGATCTTTCATGTGAGGACATTTTTAACCTATTGAGAAAAGGTAAGTAATAATATTTCGGTGTGTATTTTAAATCAGCTACTGTTTTCAAATACATCTCTGGCTCTCACATCTCTTCTTCCATGGTTCTTTTAGATGATGTTTTACACCTTCTGGTTTATTGCTAGGATGACATGTACATCATAGTTTCTGTGCTGTCTCTCCATCTTTTTTGCCATGACTGTTGTCTCCATATCCTATCTCATCTTCTAAAGAAGGCTGGAAAAAAGACTGAAACTTAATTGCAGACTGATTTATATTGTGACCCTGGGATCACTGAAGCTCTATGAGTTGAAAAGAAAGCTGCTTGATTGGGTAGCGGGCTTCTGTACTACGTGCTTATTGGTTTGGCCCAAGAGGGATTCTGATCGAGGGACCAGAACTGCAGGTGTGTGGACTGAATTACTCTTTTAGAGAAACAACTCGTGTTGTGTTTAACTTGTGAAACAGAATGCCCTTCTCTCAAGTGAGAGCTTTATACTGCTGTGTTAGTCCGGCTTTGCTTGGACTTGGCTACATCTAGATCCTTAAATGGTGCCTGGAAATATTGATAGCCCTTGAACGCAGTCTATTCTAGTTAACTGTTGGAAGGTTCTCTGCCGTGACTGTGACTCGTGCCTACTAGTGCTCTCCCAGGCTGTTCCACGTCACAGTTCAACAGTAGAAGTGTTCCAGTGATTATTCCCAACAGCCAGTTCGCTTGCACTGATCCTGGTCTTGGGTTTTTGGGTTTTTTTTAATGGAAGTGTTTGCTAACATTGATGTAGGTTCTTTGGTGCCGGTTAATGTTTATGCCAGAGAATGTTCCCAAGCATAGCTAAGTTATTAGTATAATTGCAACCAGTCTATTGACAGTAGCTGAAAGAGTGATTTTTTTTAAATGCATGTTTTCCATAGATTGTAGAAATGTCTGAGTGTGATCACTTGAGAAAACTATAAATAGTTCACTTTTTCCAGAACAGAAATTCAGTGTTTTGGTAAGCAGTAAACAGTAAGACTTCAGCTTTAGGGACTGTTACATTATCATGTACAAACTCTTGCATCTTCTTGAGTTACCACTCAGAATGTCATTTGGATCCTTTCTTTTAAACCATGTTTGTATCTTTTCATAAATTTAAAAGAACAATCTTGGTCCTTAGGTACAATTCCCACAATGTCAGGCAACGAAAGACATTGGAATATATATATCTTATGCTCTTTGTATGGCACAGGATGGAGGGGAAAAAAGTACAAATCTACAAACACTTTATATCAAGCTTAAATGTCTTCATTTTCTACTTAAAGAGGCTTGAAAAATCTAGACCTCGCTAAAGGTCAAAAGTGAGAGGAGGAGAGGGGTACTTCTAGTATCTAGGGTCCTGCAGCAGCAGCAACAGCTTTCATGTTGCATTCAGCTCCCGTGTTATCCAAGTAGTTGAAGCATCTCCATTTGGAAAGAGAGGTAGGACTTCTCCATCCTTTCCCAAAACTCAGAACTTTCCATCAGTCCGATTGCAGATTACAAGACTGATCGTTACTGCATGAGTGAGGTTTATCGCTCAGATTTTGAAACACCTTCTGTTTCTTCATGGCATTCATTCCTGGCCTAGTTATGTGACCACGTCTTGGAGTGGGTAGGGTTGGCCTTTAATTTGGGGTTTTCTGTGTCCAACCTCCTGAAGTAAAGTAGGCAGACTTCTTTTGTTCAGAAGTGAATACTGATTGGATGTTTCTAAATATGGGAATTTCTTCTTAAAGAATTCTGTCACATGGGAAGGATCAAATGTTCAAAATTTTTAGGAAATGCAGGAAGTTAAGATAATTCTCTTTTTTTCTTTCAAGTTTCTGAAGAAGATCACAGCAAGCGAAGCAGTTTTGTTTGCGTGTTGCTAAGCCATGGTGATGAGGGATTAATCTACGGTACAGATGGCCCTCTTGAACTGAAAGCACTAACTAGCCTTTTCAGAGGTGACAGGTGCCGAAGTTTAGCAGGAAAACCCAAGCTCTTTTTCATTCAGGTGATGTACAGCTGAACAATGATCATCAAATTGGCCAGATACTTAAAAAAGTATTGTTTCCCACTAATTATTAATGAAAAAAGTTAATTCTTTCTAAAATTCATTTAAATGGAATTACTTTTGGAATAAGATTCTTTTCAGATCTAAAAGTGGCACAATCTGCCAGTATTTGTAATAGATGACATTGCATTATCTTGATTCTATGGATTAGGTGACATTTTAGCCAATATTTTAAAGAGTTTCTGAGTACTATTTTGAATGAGTATCTATCTTATCCAAACTGTGTAGTTGGTTTAAATGCTAGCTCCTTTTCTTCTGAGTTGGTCTAACAGAAATGTGACACATAAATTCTTGTTATTTTTGCAGTTTTTTAATTGGGATATTGTCATCTTTAAAACATGAAAAAATCAATATTCTGATCATGATCTCTGCCTTTATCTCTTCATTTTTTATTTTATTTTCCATTCTTCTTTCCACCAAATAGGCTTGTAGAGGGACCGAATTAGATTCTGGTATTGAGACAGACAGTGGATCAGAAGAAACAATGTGTCAAAAAATACCTGTAGAAGCGGACTTCCTGTATGCATATTCTACAGCTCCAGGTGAGAGACTGTATCTGTATGTCAGCCGCTGCTGATGCTAGAAACTAAAATTTGCAGTTGTACCCAGTCAGTGTGTGACTTCACTTATATGGGATATCCCTTTGGTCCATTTGGGTCAGATGTAGTAGTTGTATCTTTTCCCAAGATTTTGTCCACTCCCAGCCTACTGATGGGACAGTTGGAATGCTGGAGAGACAGTGCTGATGGTGTGCCAGCACTGTTCAGCAGTACCCAGAACACTGTTGTGTTGCCAACAACTTTCCAGCTATCAGTGCAAAGTACAGCACTGTGAGGGTTGGTGTGGGGACAGTGAGCTCCATCTCAGAAAGACCTAATACACTCTTTAGTGGAAATATGAATTTTCTTCTCTCAATCACTTTTTTTACACTGATTTGATTTCTTTTTGAGGTAGGTGTTATTCTTAGTTCCTACAAAACCCCCACCAAACCCTGAATATACATCCTTCTCATTAACAAATCCTCAAATGTTCCTGTGCTGGAAATTTAGTTAATTGGAGTTGTGCGAATAATTTACAGCAGGAGGAAAAGATACTATTCTGAGAGAAAAAACCAATCAGATATACAGAAGTGGATGATAAACACCAGCATATTATTTGCATACCAACTCTCTTTACAATGCATTCTTAAGCAAAATTAGTAGGGACAGAGCCCTTTGTATGCCCTTTATGTTACAAGTTAGCAGAAGTAGGTTTTAGTCTTTAATTGAAGCACATAGTCCTTGAAGACAATGACACTAAAATCCATTTTGCATCTTGGTTCCCTCTGTACTGTTGCCTCTCCTTTGTATTCGTGTACTCTGTGAAGAAGTAGTAAGTGATCAGTGGCTAAGATTGTTGCAGCAGAATATAGTTTTCCTGCCTTTTGATTTTTTACCTACTCTAAGTTTTCTTAGATTATAAAGCATGAGAGGATTAGAAAAACCTTTTGAGTTGGAATTTGAGGAACCTAAATTTTTTTGGTTGGTGGTTTTGAGTTTTTATTTTACAACATAGATTGCTGTTGGAAACAATGCATTGTTCCCCTAATTGCTAGCCTATCCTGTATCAAAAGCTGCTACATCTGATCACTTTGACATTGCTCTCTTCCACAGGCTATTACTCCTGGAGAAATTCAGCTGAAGGCTCCTGGTTTATTCAGTCACTCTGTAAAATGCTGAAGGAACATGCAAGGAAACTTGAACTCATGCAGATTTTAACTCGTGTAAATCGCAAAGTGGCAGAGTATGAGTCCTGCTCAACTCGACAAGATTTCAATGCAAAGAAACAGATTCCATGTATTGTCTCCATGCTCACCAAAGAATTTTATTTCCCTTCCTAAAAGAATTTTTCAGTTCATGTTTTTATATGCAGTGTTAGTACAAAATACCACTTTTAAATTGGAACAACTATCACTGCTGTGTGTAGCATAATGAACTATCTCAGTTAGATATGTCCGTTACTAGAAGTAAAGCATAGTGTGGCTAGGTTAGAAATGCAAACTTGAGTAGCTGAAGCACAGGCAGATTTGAAAATAGTGCTCTGAACATCACAAAACTTAGGAAGGGGAGACCGAAGAAAGGTCACATCATTTATCAGAACTATTTGGTGCTACATTTCACTTGGCTAAAGGGGCAGACAAAAGAAACAGTTCTTGTAAATAGTCTGGTTTCATATCTTACAAAGAAGATTCAGAATGTGATATGTTTATTAATGATGGTTATTTGATAGTGGTGTCACTGTACATTTCTTCTTCTCAAAGTTTAGGTTATAAATTTAACCTATTTTTATCATTTTGGGCATAAACTGTGGAAAACAGCCATTTCATTTTTTTACATAAAATTAGGAAGCATGTTTAGAATACAGACAGTTTTTCCTGATAATTTTTAAACTTTGTGTATGGAATATTAGATAAAGCAATTATATCAACATAGTAGCTGTTTCAAAATAAATTTTGTATTCTGACTTTGAAGCTGAGTGCCTAAGGGGCCAATCTTCCAAAATTCTTTTTCTTCATCTCCCTAAGGGTGGAGCTGTTGGGGCATATTTGGGGCTGTATCAGTGCAGAAGGAAGTCTTCATTCTGCACGGTCTGTTTTCCCCTTTCTGGCCCTAAATGAGAGTGGGTTTGCCCTGTGCTATGTATGTACCACATGTAATCTGTGTGAAAGCCTAGATTTGTGGTACTGAAAATATTTCTTAACTCTAATACTTGAGTTGATTACAAAACTTGAGGTAAAATACAATAACAAATAGTAAATTTCTTGACTGAATTTTGTGAAACATTTCTACAAAATTTAAAAATATTTCTGCTGATGTTTCAGCTTGTAGCAGTCTTTTTAGGATCAGAAAACAGAATACTAAATTACTACATGGTGCTTGCGAAGTAAGATTTGAAACTCTTCAAATTGTGTGGCATAAACAATATTAGCAATTGATGTTCACTTTCAGAGGCATTTGGTACTTTTTTTTCTAATTAAATACTGTTTCATAAATTGTATCATGTTTTTCTATATATGTTATTTGTTTAGGATCTGATAGCTTTTACAAATTAATTATGTCCCTTTTCCTCCTTTTTCCTGTACCTTTTCTCCCCTTATCACCTGAAGTTGAAAATAAGCCCCTTTAAAGCATTCTTTGCCATATAGCTGTTACAACCCACCCCAGAAGGGGAGGGTAACCCAGCTTCTTGGTAATAAATCCCTGGGGGTGGAAAGGACACTGAATAATTGGTGTTTGTAAACATAAATAGGTAGGGTTTATTTTAGAACAATTTTGCTTCAAAGGTAAGCAAGTATGTTGCCATTTTGGGTGTTATCATCTATAGTAATACAGCAATATTAAAGTATAAAAGTAACACCTAAGAAAATATGTAAGGGAGAAAAGGAATGTATAAGGGTCCTAAGATATACATAGTCACCACGCACTGGATCCAGCGATGAAATTTGGTAGTTGCAACTTCCATGTCTGTTGGTTGGAGTGGTGGTCACTGTCCTGTTGAAGTGATGGTCTTGATCTGTTGGGGGTGGGGGAAGCCCCTCGAAAAACTCCACCGTGCAGAAAAGTCGATGGGCTTGCTCCTCTCCCTAAAGCAGGAAAGTCTCTTTGGTGAGATTTGCACTTCCACCTGTGCCGTAGCATATTCAGGAACACTTTTACCTAGTGCTGTAGACTTCTCTTTTTTAGGCCTAGTGAATTGATCACTGGCAATCTAAAAAGAATCTATAACCTGTTGCTCCAATAAACTGCACTCCTTGTGATTCTATGGTGGCAAATGAGACCAGACTTACAGTCTAATGTGGCTCTGGGATCTTGCTGAATGCAACCAGGCTGACAGTGCCGAATTGGTTATAGTCAGAAATTAAACCTAGCCACACCCAGCCCCTCTGATCTCTGAGGAGGAGCTGGAAAGCAAGGGAGTTTATTTTCTGCCAAATTTCTATACTCTTAACACCAGTCACTTAGGAAGAGGTAGAGATGGGGCTTAGGGAAAGAGATAATATTCCCATCAAGTCCTTTCAGAACAAGAGCTGCCTTTTACTCCAAGTCAGTAAATTCCATCATGGTGCCGAGAAGGCATCTACATATTTCTCGCTCAGGGCTAGTGTTCAAATCAGTGGGACTTGCAGGTAGAGATGGAGCTTGTTGGAGAAAGGCAGAGGGTGAGATGATAATGTCCTTTTTCTTCATGTCTTATTTGTCTTACTGTCCTGTTTTCCTCATGTCTTTCCTAAATGCTTACTCTGTTACAGTCATCCATCCCACTGCCTCTTACTCAAATTCAGTTTTTCATTTCAGCTCGATCACATTTTCCCAATTACTGTTAGCTTAGTTCATGAGCTCCAGTCAGACCTCCTTGCCAAACCAAGTCACCAGTGGTGAAAGGCTGGGTGAAAACACTTTTATGGAAGTGTTAACACAGTTATGAATATACTACACTGATGGAAACACATCATCGCTTCCCTGCAGGAGGCCTTCATGCCAAGCGTGGCTGCAGTTTCCAGGCTGAGATGCAAAGTTCACACCTTTATTTTCACCTGCAGATACATATATTTGCATGATTAACTGAATCATCAGTTAAATCATGTCCAGAAGGCTTTTAGAAAGCTTAACAATAGTATTTTGCTAATTTGAAAAGCCAACAGAACCACAAACTTTGCAAAAATCAATTATGAAATTAAAAAGATGACACATGAGATACCTAACAACTTTTATTGTTTTCTAGTAAAAATAAAAAAAATTTGTTACTAAATGCATTTGATGCTAAACAATGGAAGGATGAAGAAAATAAAAGACCTGGGCTGAAACTGGGGAGGCAGTTCATGCTGCCTGGTTTACGCTGGGTCAAGTATTCCCTTCTGGCTAAGCAAATCCTTATGCTGAATGCAGTCAGTCTGCCTTTTTCCCACAACACCCTCTAAGAGTACATATTTCAAATAAGGTTTTGTTAAAAAAATAAAGGCACTAACTAACAGACACTAATGCTGGTAAGTCACATGGAAACAGTCTGTCCTTGAGAATGGAATCCACACTTTGGGTACCCTGCTCCGTAACACAAGAAACCCCATGCAGTTTACTCAAAATGCAAATTTGGGGTTGCTCAGCCTGGAGAAGAGAAGGCTTTAGGGAGACTATACTAGGCTTTCAGTACCTAAACGGGGCCTATAAGAAAGATGTGGAAAGAGCATTTAGCAGGACCTGTTGCAATAGGACAAGGGGTAATGGCTTTTAAACTAAGAGATTCAAACTAGATTGGAGGAAGAAGTGTTTTTTAGGATAAGTGTGGTGAAACACAAACAGGTTGCCCAGAGAGGTGGTAGATGCACCATTCCCAGAAACATTCAAGGTCAGATGGGATGGGACTCTGAGCCACCTGATCCAGTGGAAGGTGTCCCTGCTTGTTGTGGGGAGGTTGGACTAGATGACCTTTAAAGATCCCTTCCTACCCAAAGCATTCTTTGCTTCTATGGCAATACAGTTGCCAACAACTATGAGATCTCTGTACATGATACAATTCCTCTTGGAAGTCCCTGTGGTTTCTCCTTCAATTTTAAACTGCCTTACATGCAATTTAAATTGGCAATTCACATGTAGTTTGTATTTTTAACTATGATTTCAATTATTTATTTTCTGATAAAGTCAGTATGCATATGAAATCACTTCTAGTGATTATTAACAGTATGAGTAATAACAGCTAAATTATAACAGTAATACCAAAAGACTTGTCAGCTCATATCCTATAAGGAATGTTATTACCATGAAAAACTACCTTTCAGCTGTATCTTTTCTCCCACTCTTGACTGCAGGGAGCAGGACAGTCACAGCAGAACTCCAGCTTTCTCAGGGTCAGAGATAAACCACTGCTTCGTCACCACAGTGTGTCACTGCAGACAGCACAATAATCTCCAAAACTCACATTAATGAATCATTCAAAACCAAAACCAAAAGCCTCCTGAATGAAGCAACCCTTTCACAGCTCTCAGTGGTTGCTTGCTGTCTGTCATCTTGCATGTTTATTACATCCTGGCACTTGCATCCCAAAGTATGTGAGAATATCTAGAATATCGCATTGCTGCTTCCCAAGAAAACTTTCCCGTCTTCCTGCACATCAGAGTAAACCAGAATCAGCTGATTTTGAGGCAAAAGGCTTATCTCTGCTGTCCTAGACCTACCTAGACAACACTTCCAGCTACAGAGCATCTCCCCATGCAGATCCCTATCACGGGTAGTGCTGTAATGTTTAATAAAAAATCCAAAGCACTTCCCAAAACAGGCTTCTGTCATAGCTGTGGTGATGGTCTTTAAACAGAAGAGTGGTGCAATGGCTTGCTTTGCCTGCATCATGACAGTCAATTAGTGGAAACAGAACTTGCCTGGTAAGTTCTTAAATTTATTTTTATGTCTTAAAATCAAATTTTGAAGTTTGGACTTTCCTGGATAATCACAAAGTAAAAAAACCATTAAGACCTGACCTTTTCAAACCAATGAAACAATGTTCTTTTCTTCCTAGAGACCAAGATGTTCTGTCATGAAGACAGCCACATAATTAAAGTGCCTCAAAAGAAAACAAGATGCACAGCAGTCATTTCCAAAAGTGTTTTTGTTTAGTGCTGGCAGGAAAGATTTGGCACTGGATTCAATAGCTCATCACTGCTGCCCCCAGAGTAAGAGGACCAGTGATGCTGCTCTGCCTCTGCCTGCTGTCTAGTTGAACATGGTGAGATTCACATGGACTTACCTAGTGAAATTCTATAGGATGGGGTATGTAGAAGACCATGTTTTAATAGGTCCTCCTGGCTTCCACTTGGATACAGAAAAGGGCCATGCAAAACTGTCCCATTCACTTTGAAAGATGACCAGATAACAGGTTTTCCTGCATATGCTTATAGTGTCTGAGTAGTTTGAGAGCATCTTATGAAGACTACTACCACCATATTCCATAATCATTCAGAAAATAATGGTTCTGCTTATTTAACCACAAGACCTTTAAAAAAAAAAGCGGTGGAGACAACCATCACTGTGCAATTTACACTCATCTGCACAAAAACATGATTAATAGTAAACACTAATGGGGTGATTTATTTTTGTAAGATCCTTCTTAACAGACACAAGTATTTCCTCTTTCTCTTTCTGTCCGCTTCTGGTACTGAACCCAGAACATTTTGTGTTCCCTTTTATCCCATTCAGCAAAAAGCCACTTCCTCAAATGCACAACCCATACCTCTCCTGCATGATGCAATGCAAAAAAGAACTGGCTAAAGGCAGAAGTAACCTTCTCTGCATGGAGTGGTTCTGCTGCAGAGCTCCTTCACCTTTCTTTGCCTCCTTGTCCTCAGCTGGTTGCCCATGCTCAGTTCTCCCACCTTTCCTCAGCTGAGGCAAGATCTTTCTGGGTGAGGGTTGACCTTCAGGTGATGGGGATGACGCTCCTGCTGCGGGAAGGCCTGAGCCTGGACACGTGCTCAGAGGACTTTGGCTTCCCCACCTGACATCTGGTCCTATTGCCCAGATTGCCGGTAAGACTGGTGACCCCATGGGTGTAGCTTTCTCCATTCAGCCTGCCTGTCATTAAGATCTCAGGAAGCCAATAAATAGCCCCAAGTGTGCTGTGGTCTCTCAGCCCTTCAGGCTTGACATTTAAAGCAGATGTAGGTTCACACAAGAGTCCATAATTCTTGGTTAACCTTTTCTTGCCCAACGTGGGATGTATATACATATATGGGGCATATATATATGAATGCATGCACTATTATGATAAAATTGTCTCCTGAGATCTATGGAAGATGGGAGAAGCATCAGAAGGATCCAGCTTTACCTAGTCTTCAGCAGTGTGCCAAGAGCTGGTACCACCTCTGCCTTATGCTTAGTAGTTCCTGCTCACTGAAATGCTACTGAGTGAAAGCAGAGAATCGTAGAATGTTTCATGTTGAAAGGGGCCTTAAAGACCACCTAGTTCCAACCTCCCTGCCATGGACAGGAACACCTTCCACTAGACCAGGTTGCTCAAAGCCCCATCCAACCTGGCACATCCACAACTTCTCTGGGCAGCAGAGAATTTCTTCCTAATATCTAATCTAAGCCTACTTTCTTTCAGTTTGAAGTTATTTCCCCTTGTCCTATCACTACATGCCTTTGTAAAAAGTCCCTCTTCACCATTTTTTTAGGCCTCCTTCAGTTACGAAAAGGCCACAGTAAGGTCAACCCAGAGCCCTCCTTTCTCCAGGGCAACCAACCCACATCCAGAGGCAAAATGAAAACCAGATTCTTCCACCCGTTTCACTAGTCCCCATATTTTATGCCTGCAGTCCTCCCAGGCTCTGCATGTGATGTATAAGGCTCCCTGGCCAGCACCCTGCTTTAGTGGGGCTTCCTTGTAGACCACTTCTAAGGGCCAGCGCTGCGCAGGGCTTGGTGGCCCACAGGGCTCAGTGGCCTGCAGGACTTCATGTTTCTGTAGGCAAGTTCAAAGGATGACACTGGCTTACTCTTCTAAGTAAGTCACAGAAAAAGAGTGGGGATTTGGGTTGTGCTGAAATCAGTTCAACACCAGCAGGTGGCTTAGTTGCCCGAAGTGACCTGTGTCTGTGACGGTGGTGGGACAACAGCCACCTACTGCTGAAGCTCTGGGCAGCAGGGAGGGACAGCAGCATGGTGAGCATTGTCATCTGTGTCTCTGGTCACCAGCTGGGTGCTGAAAGGGCCGTATCCCCCTGGGGCCAGACACACGTTGGGTGAGCTAGAGAGACCCGGCTGGGGAAAATGGCATTGCAGGCTTGACCAGGTGGAGTGTGTTAATGCAGGCACTTTTTGATCAGCTTTCCCCAAAGGTACCACTGTGGGAGGCAGTGGGGAGGACAGGGCAAGCAAGAAGGGCAGGAGTGAGATGGGACATCAGAGCAGGAGGTCAGAAGGTGGCACCTCTGATTGCAGCCTTTAACTACTGACCACCAGCTCTGGAAACCTCAGGGGGAGAGGAGGTTTTGAAGCAGTGTATCAGCTATACTGAGTCTTTTAACTTGGATGTTGACCTTAGGAATGTAATCAGAGAGCTGATTATAAATAGTTTGTGCACTTGTTGATGAGATTAAAATGTGCTGCAGCAGGCGGTTGGAAGCAGAGGGTTACTCCAGTGTGTGCTCAGGATGCTGTACCCCCGTCATCTACTGCTGCACAGCAAGTCTGAAAAAAGGAAGTGCTAAAAAAATACTCAAAAAATGGTCCCAGGGAAGGGGGGGAAAGAGGAAGCAGCCTGGCTTACAAAACTGGGGTGAGGAACAAGAGGGAACAGACCACGGAGTAAGAAAATTAAGGAGGAAGGAGGATAGTACTGCAAGGGATCACAGTCCAGGCATGGGGCAGACTTACCTTAGGGCCAAAACACAACAATGACCTGCAATAAAAAAGAATAAATCAGCAAAACCCTAAAGCAAGAGAACACCCTAACTAGCAGAAGTAAAAATCCCCAGGTAAACCATCAGTGCTAATTTGTGTTCAGATAGCAGCATGTGACGGAGCTTGGCAGAAAGAGAAGGAAAATAAGGTAGGGAAGGAGAGGTGCAAGATGTGGGTGACCCAGAAGATTGGGGCACCTGCTGTAGATGAGAGCTGCAACAGCACCATGAGATGGACACAAAATGTCCCTAGGAAGAGCTAAGTATATCAGCCACAAGTCTGAGCAGGAGTTGCTGCCAGACCTGTGCTGCCTCAGAGAGTAGAGGAAAGCTACTCCCACCTGGAAAGCCCCAAACTTTAGAACCTCAAAGACTTTGGTGTCACCATTCCTGGAGATGTGCAAGGAACGACTGGACGTGGTGGCACTTAGTGCTAAGGTCTAGCTGACAAGATGGTGATCTTTCAAGCATTGGACTCAATGATCTTAGAGGTCTTTTCCAACTTAAATGATTCTGCGATTCTGTGACTTCACAAGCAAAAGACATAGAAGGAAACAGAAGGCAGAACCAGTGGGGCAAAAAAGGAGGCAAAGAGTATCAACTCGCTGTGTGTTTTTCTGAAGTTACTATAGAAGAATTTTAAAGAGTCATTGGAGAGATGCCAGGAGCTGTGCATCATTCTGCTCTAGAGCATCATCCAAATGGGGGTGCCAGCTGGGAAGAAAGTAGTGGAGCACTTGCTGGCCAGCAGGACAAGGATTCATTTGGTGGGCAATGGGGACCAGGAAAAGCCTTGAAAGCAGACAAGGAGGCTATATCAGAAAACTGTATTTGGAAGAGAACAGTGAAGCAGCAGAGTTGCAAGTGCAACAGAGCAATGACCAACAGTGAGCTGGGAAAACCACCAGTACAGCCACCTCTAGGAAGTTGTCCATAGGAAAACCACCAGTACAGCCACCTCTAGGAAATTGTCCACAGGAAAACCACCTACAGGAGGCTCCAGCAAAGCATTGGTGGTGGCCAAGATGTGGAGCTCTTGAGCAAGAGTTGTAGCTGTGTGGATACTGTGGAAAGGCCACATCATGGGATCCTCTGCAGGCCAGTGTGCAGGTAAGCTGACCTCTGCCGGTATCCATCACAGGCTGCTTCCACATTTGGAAAGGTGCTGAGGTCTCCCCACACTCCTTCCCCACCAGGTCACAGTGTAGGCAAACAGACAGAGAGATTTTTCAGGACTGACTGACCTAGAAGCTTCAGGTTTCTCTCTGTCCTGCCTTAGAGTACAACCTGGTTTTGAGTTTGACAGAATTGTGCTGGAGCAGAGTGGATCAGCAGCACAGGGGATGGAACGGGGTTTGTGTCTGGGAATGAAGAAATTCCTGAGAAGAGGTGAGTCAGGAGAAAAGGAATTAAGCATACAGTGCCCCTTATGTACTGCTGAAAGTTGGACTATTCGGCAGAAAAACTGCTCATCTGTGTAATTCATAGATGGGAGAATTTTGCTGAGAGAAGCAGCAAAAGAAGCGTTCTAAAGGATTAAAAGGGGTGCTCTGAGAGATGATACAAAGCACATGACTTTTCCCCCCTTACTTCAAAACAAAATAGTAGCTATCAGCCTTGTCCTAGTGACTGAAACACATAGAGCTGAAGGATGTGAGTGTATGCACTAAGTGACAGCAGCAACATTCATGGATGTCAAGCTCTATAAATCCATTTAAATCCATACCATACTGGCATCAGTACCATCTTCCCAAGTACTGGCTGGAGCTGTGTGCCTATAGCTGGATTTCAGCATCCCCTGGTGTGAATTTTTAGAACTTGTTGTTACCAGGTTATAACATTGAGGGAGGCAGAATGTCAAGCAATCCAAAATGTAAAGGGATAATACCTTCAATATTTTTCCTGTGCAAGATCTGCTCAGAGTAAGAAAGTGAATGTTCTTTACTGACATGAGATATTGCAATAGAGCTAGTGAAAAAAAAAATACAGTGCTTCTATGAACAGAGGAACTTAAGTTGTTGAATTTCCTGTGGCTTTATGCTTCCTGTTTATGTTCCTTTCATGCCACACATACGAAGGGGTGAGCTGTCCTCAGGATTTTTTGTGCATTCATGGCTGTGGCAGATGAATCCTGTGCACATTTCTTCACTGGGAAGAAGGTGACAGTGACAACTGCAGTGGGTGGTTTGTTTTTCCACAGATCATCACAGGGGTCTCCAATACCCCAGAGATTAACACAGTGTTGAAACCGACGTACAGCTGAGGAGAGTGAAAGCAGTGCAAAGAAATCACAACCTTCTAGGATTCCTCCACTTTAATGCCAGAGGTAATTTAAAAAGAAAACCAAATCTGCATTTCACAGGACTGATGGTAACCCCACTGAACCTGCCACTATCTAGCATTTAGGTTACAAGTATTAGGGAGATTCGTTGGGAGCCAATTTGCTCACTGACCTTACTCTGGGCTTAACCTATAAGTTGTGTCCCTTGTAGTCACACCTGCATCTGGATCATGATAGCAGGGGGATAAAACCATGGTCGCGTCACACTTGAGGTGGGAAACAAGATTCCAGCGTGGACGTACATGTAGATATGGCACTGAGTAACAAGACGTTTCTGTGCAAGGGTCCTGCAAAACATTGGAGCAAAATGCCACAAAACTCTGGAATGCAAAGATAAGTGCTGAAAAAGTGTAATAATACAGAGGCAAGCTTCCTCTTCCTCAGGCTTCTTGTTTCAACTGTGTCCTGATCTCTCCATAACTGCAGGAGATAAGGTATCTGCAGTGGAGTTCACCATTTGCCTCCTTTCTAAAACAGAGGATCATTTGGTTTTGACATCTTGCAAAATGTTGCAAAACACTCCAAACACTGATTGCAGGCCTAAGTCAACAGCACTGCAGGTGCCGCCCATTTTCAGACTGCTTTTGCTCCACATCTCAGAGGCGTATATGGGAGACGGTAGCACAGCCACAGCCAAACTCTGCAACTCAACTCTCTGAGATCCCATAGGGATTTGGTTAGGAAATGGGAAAACTGAAACTCAGATCTGAGATAAAGTGAGATCCTGAGGCAGGGGAAGGGGGGGAACATTAAGGAGAATTAAGAGAATGTAGTCCAGGATTCTCAATGCTGTTTTAAGGCACAGGCAGCCCTGCCAACTTCAACGTGTGGTGTTGAGCAGAGAGGAGAGGTCTTACCCGTGTGCCCCCTCTTACTGCCATGCGGTGTACCAGGGCTTGTTGTATTCCAGAAGTTTAACTTCCAGCAGGGATTAGCTAGCTTTGGCCTGCCAGAAGCAAGACAGCCATGTCAGATCAGATGGGCTGCGGGCTGTGCATCCACTGTTCCCAGTTTTTCATGAACATGGAGTAACAGGGATGGCAGGTGGACAGAAGGAGTCCTGTGATGACGGACACTCAATGAGCCCTCTAAGCCCCACGCTTTTGTCCTTTAGGCATTTCCTTCAAGTCAGCAGAATAAACAGCAGCTTAGTGTGCAAGCAACAGCATCTGAGTTCTGGTACAAAGGTGGAGATGAGGATCTAAAGAGAAACCTCTCATCACCAAGCTTGTAGAGAAGTCATGCCTTCCACTAGAACCACTAATAAAGTGGAAGAAAGGGGCATTTTGAGCAATTTATCTATTTTACCTTTCTCATGTTGCCAGCTCATCAGGACTACCACAACTGCTGCATCAAAAGCAGTGTGGCCAGCAGGCATGGGGAGGTGATTCTGCCCCTCTACTCCACTCTAGTGAGACCCCACCTGGAACACTGCATCCATCTCTGGGGTCTGCAGCACAAGAAGGACATTGACCTGTTGGAGCAAGTCCAGAGGAGGGCCCCCAGGATGATTAGCGAGCTGGAGCACCTCTCCTAAAAGGGAAGGCTGAGAGAGTTGGGGCTGTTCAGCCTGGAGAGGAGAAGACTTTGGAGTGACCTAACTGATGTCTTCCAGTACCTAAAAGGAGCCTACAAAAAGATGGCGAGAAACTTTACCAGGACATGTAGTGACAGGACAAGAAGGAATGCCTTCAAACTGAAAGAGAGTAGGTTTAGATTAGATGCTAGGAAGAAATTCTTTACTGTGAGGGTGGTGAAGCAAGAGGTTGCCCAGAGAAGTTGTGAGTGTCTCATCCCTGGCTGGGAAGAGAGGGGAGATAATGTGATAAAAGACTTAAATACACAGACCAATCTGAAAAAAAGTGGGAAAGCCCATGCAACCACCACCAGCAGATCTTCTAACAGCTTTGGTGTAAACGTTCTCTGCAACTATTCCACAAACTATTTACAACAGGTTTATGTGCATTAAGTGTTGGCTTGCCAAGCAATGAAACATTACCCTTTCTTTGAAGCTGACTGGGAACTATTAACACCTGCTTATCAGACTTTTACATATCTAGCCCAAGGTATAATTTTACAAAGCTTTCCCACGCAGAGAACTCTTGACTCTTCAGCCAGATCCACTTCACAAGTGAAAAGGCAGTGCAGGAGGAAAAGAAGTGCAGTGAAATTACATATAATTGCTTTTTCTTCACCTCTATTTATACAGGGAGCAGGTGAGTCAGCATTCCCATAGAACTCCTTTACTGTGAAAGGAGGAGCTCTGCCTCGCCTGTCAGCTGTTTGCCCTTGCCTCTGCTTTTGGGATCTGCATGCTAAAACTTTCCTGTGGGGTTGGTTACTTCTTAAAAGCACCATAACATGCATACCTGTGGATTACTCCTTCCATTAGAAAGAGAAGTTGCCACCCCACATGTAATTATTGAAAGCAAGGTGCAAATAGGCAAATAGTAACCACAAGCATCTGACTTGTATTTTTCAAAACAGTCCCGCTATTGTAATGCACTGCTGAAGTCCAGTCGGGTTCATGGGTCCAGGTGTCATGCCATGGCTTACAGAACTAAGGAAGCAAGCCCTCTCTTAGCTTTAAACTGCCTAAATAGTTGCTTCTGGTTGTTGTTGTTGATTTATTTGAGATATTGAAAACACAAATACAAATAAATTCTGCTACTGGAGAACCATTGTACAGTGCAATATTACTTCTTGTAGTACTGTACAAGAGCAGGGGTTTTGATAAAGCAAGACACATTTGCACCAGGCACTGTAACACTGAGTAAGAAGAGACATCTGTTATCTCTGGGAACTTACCGTCCACAGGGACATAAAAGACAAAGTCTGAGAGAACGAGGAAATCTCACAGCAGGCAGGTAAGACTAGGAAGGGAACTGAAATTTCCTGAGTCTGAGCTGGCACTGACTCCACTAGTACACCTTCAGAGACAGTCCCTCTGAAGATCAAGGTTGATGGATCTGATGGTTATTTTTTAATTTGGGCATTTTAGCGCCACCTATTTGAAACTCTCCTGCAGAGCAATGGTCTTTTTTCTGTCTGCCTCTCTCTGATCTGCGCTTGGGAAGTCAGCAGGTAGAGTGCATCACGGGCCTTGCTTTTGTATTGCATGTCACTAATTAAAGAAGCCATTCAAAATAAAGGTCCTACTCGTCTTCTCTATTAATAGCCAGGAGCTTTCCCCTTCCTCCCCTCCCACGACCTCTTTCTTTTAAAGTCATAAAGCAACCCTGTCCAGGGTTTTGAGATTCCCTGCATTCAGATACCAACTCAGCACCTTTCCAGCTGCATTACAGCAGTTCCTTGGGAAACTCAAGGCAGTTTCCTCAAAAATTTGCCACATAGCACGCCAGTAATCCTAACAAGATCCCAGCAGCAATGGCAGATTCCGGGAATACATGACTTAAAATTGATGTTGGCTTTCACTATGCCATAAAAGGTTTTTCTTGTTCAGCCCCTGATAGTTATTATCCACTTCCCTCTGAAGGAGCCTCTTCTCAGTTACATGGGCTTAGCAAATCCGAGAGCGGGGCAACGACCAAAGCAGAAGAAATGACTTGTCAAAAGAGAAATGCAGCGAGATGGCTGCAGGAGAGATGAGTCATGGGGGAGCTGCGCTCCAGAAACAGCTCAGCAGGGCCAGCCGCTGCCTTTCAGAAAATGAAGTCCTGAAGGTGTGCAGAGGAGCTCAGCTTCAGCTAGTCCAGTGCATTCAGAAGATGCTGCATCTGCTCTTGCTTTGGGAGGATGGTCAGTTGGGTGTGCAGTCTATGAAGGCTCTGGAGATTGGTGTTGCCAGGCGACATACAATGAAGGCAGTCAGCAGATAGGACTCATTCAAAAATTACTGTTCTGTTAATAATTAAACACTAATTAGGAAAGGTGAAAGAGCCAAAGGACCAAAGCTTTAAAGAGGGTGCTGACTTGGAAATGGATTTGTAACTTGTAGCCACCATCTTAACTTCAGGTAGAAGAGCCTTAAATTGAATGTTTATAATCGCCTATCTTTTCCTTTTTTTCTGGGTCACGTTGGGCTGTGTTGCTGTATGAGCTGGGGAGTGCACCAAAGAGGAAAGGCTCAAGCTGTATTGAAATAGACCCCCAATTCATGTTGCATTAGAGGCTACTGCAGGGTCAGACAAGCTGCAGGGCACACAGAGAACTGCCTGTCTTGTCAGCAGGCGACCTCATGAGGAGGACCCCCCTTATTGGCACCACTCTGCCTTCGACACCCTTGAGAGGCTGGTGAGGTGTTCATGTCCCAGCACCTCCTCCCTCTCCTCCTGAGATGGGCAACAGTCCCTGTCAATTCTCATTGCCCAGCACAGAGCTGCACTGGCTTGGACCATGAGAAGTGGGGATGGGAGGTGGAATGCTGGTTTGTCCATGTGGGCACATGGCAGGGGATGCCCAGGGCAGCCTGGGAAAGGTCCTATGGATGTGCTGGCTCCTCTGTCATCCTTAGTTTTGGAGGGGAGGAAAACACCCCTAGCATGGAATGGGACCTTTCTCCCCACAAAGCCATGGGACCTTGGCAGGATTTAAGGAAGGGTGTCATCTGCTTCAGACAGATTGATGGGGGAAGGTGCCTGGTGAACATTTTTGCAGTGAGTATCCTTGGAAAGTTTCCTTATATGTGAAAATCCACTACAAACAAAGAGAATTGACTTGATTCTAACAATAAATAAGTTTTGAATTAATAAATCAAATCATGTGTTTACACGTGATATGAAGCAAAGCTCTTAATATCTCACTATTATCCTTTGTTCTGCTTTGTCAAGCCAATAGATGACATACCACTTATCTTTATACTCTACCTCAGTTTCACTGGGAAAATTGCCATAAAAGCTTCTACTTCGGCAGAACACTCTATTAAAGCAGGGCTAAGCAGGATCACTTTCAGGTATGATCTGCTGAAGCAGCCTGGCTCCCATCCATGTTTTCTCTGCCAAACTCCACTCCAGCCCTGAAATGTAAAGAAGCTGTACATGTTTTTAAAGGACTTCTTTCCTCCCTAAATTTTGCTGCAAGGGCCAAAAGGTGTGAGTGGCCAAAACCATCTCACAATGGCAGTGTTGAGCAAATTCCTTGTTCCCTTTCTTCTCTCATTCTAAAGAATACGAATTGTATACAGCAGCTGAGCTGGCAGAGGTATGGGCTGAAGAACTGCAGCCAAATAAAAGCAGTGACAAATAACATGAATAGGCATTATAGCTCTCAGTAGTGTTCTTCTCTGTCATATGTATGTTTTTCACTCAGGAGACAGGCTCTTCCTACCTACCCGTCCTCCTGGAGCACCTGGCTGCAACCAGACCAATAAGATTGGGAAGGTATAAAAATTCCTTAGTAGAAGAGATGTCTGTCACAGGTTATTATTTTATCTTTTTTGTCTTTCTGTCTGAGTTCACTAAAGGCTGGCTAAAGCAGCACCTTAATGAGGACACTTGGCCTTCTTGAAAGTGTAGGAGGCTTCAAGTTGTGATGGAAAAGTTTTATTTTGCAGTCTAGAGAGGCTACAGTTCAGCGATCTGGTCTGAGCCAGTAGATTTTTCCATCCTGGAACAGTTTTCTGTAATTATTACTTTAATTATTACAAGCAAAAACAAAGTAACACTTCTACCATCTCATTTCTTAGCAATCAGAACAGTACAGCTGGATTATGAGAGCTGAGTAGCTTTCACTAATTCAGACATCCCATTAAGCCTCTAAAGGGTAGGTGTTCCTGCTGGCGTAGCCCAACCAAGACAAAGGAATTATCCCACGGGTGGATTTGCTCTGAAACGTGTTAAGGAAATTCCCTCTTTGTGCTGCGCGACTAGCATTGGGGTGGTGCTGCTGGCATACAGCACTGCCACGGCTGATGGGGCCCTGCTGCAGCTGGCCAGGAGGCCCACAGACCATGCTTCTGTCCCCCGAGATGACGTGGCTGAGCCCCACCAGGAAGGGACAGGGGTCCATATCCCATGGAAGCAGCCTGTGCAAGCTACACACTGCCCTGCAGCCATTACAGCAGGAGAAATAAAGGCAGAAAGACCACAAAAAGTTTGAGTTAGGAAACCTGGGCAAAATGAAGGCAAAGATGGAGAGGTGGGAGGCTCTCCCAAATACCCACTCCTGCCTGGACATGGAACTTCAGATGCATGAAGGCTCTCCCTGAACTCAAGAGGAATTACTCATGTGCTTCTATTTAAGGGTCTGTTTGCTCAGTTGGGATTTATGCGAGTTAATGTTTTTCCCCCATAGGTTGGGTAAGGAAGAAGAGACCCAGCTGTGTCTGCAGGGCTCCACCTGCAACAGTTTGCAGATGCTTCCTGGTGTCCACTGCTCTGCCCGTCCCCCTTCCCATGGCAAGGCTGGCGCCATAGCAAAAGCAGAAAGAGAGCAAGAAGCTTTAGTTTCTGTGAAGTTTAATATGAGCATAAATACTTCTAGAACACTGCAGAAACACCAAGGCCCAGACAATCCTTTTGTTTACAGCAGTATAAACAGAGTAAATTAAAAAACAAAAAACCAAAAAACCACAAACCCCAAAACCTCCAATAAATAAAACTCATCTCAGAGAAGTCATGAATTACACATTGTTGAAGGGTTAGCTGACACTGTTCTATTATATTTAGTATAATGGAATAATAGTAATGATTATTTGTATTATAGTAATATGCAAATACTTCACTCTTAACTATAATCAGAAATCTCATGAGGAGTTGTTTTTTTTTTTAATAAGAAAGGTGTCATTACTATCTAGTGTTTAAAAATGTCAGTGCAAGAGATTACATCAGCATCAGAAATGTTTTTGACAGGACAAATTAAAACTGAAAGTAAATTTAACTGTGCAACACGTTTAAAATGGGTGTAGGCACTCAGGAAGATGTGGGTAATACTGTTAAAGTAAGACTTATAGGATTCTTGCAACTAATTTATTTTCTTGTAATGTAATGGCTTGTAATGTAAATTAGCTTTTCTGCTTTAATGTACCAGAAAAACAACCCGGTCAGCTGTAGGTGAATAGGTAAGCTTGGGGCCCACCTCCATTAGAAAATTCAACTACTCAAATTCTCCGTATGAATAGTCCCAATGCCTGAAAATGATGGTATAGTCAGTTCCACGTGAAGACAAGGTGAAACCTACAGCAACAACAGCAAAAAGAGAAAATGTCATAAATGTTATTAAGCTTTTCAAAAATATTATTAAATGTTAAAACTAAGATGGATGGCTTCTTTATTTACCTTCTCGAACTTAAGAGATTCTCAGTTTCAAGGGTTTTATTTCTCACAGAAATGAAGGCCAGGCCAGAATAGTGACTCTTTTCTGAAGGAAAAGCAGTATGCTAATGGAAACAGCTGATTCCAGTAGCTGGATCCCTAAGGAAGGCAGTTAAAAAAGTGAGTTGCAAATTTTGACAATTCTACAGAGAAAAAGCTGTGGATTTATGATGTTTCTGGGTTAGTTTCTCTGATTTTAAAGCTGCTGAAACAGCCAAGTCACAAGAGGTAAAAGTCCCTTTTTGGAGGGAATGAGTCACCACTGAAAGTTAAGTTTAGAAAACAAAAGCTGCCCATTCCCATTACAACATTAAGAAAGGAATCACAACAGAAGATTTAACTTCTGCTACATCCTCTGAACTTGTGATGCTAGAAGACATGGAAAGACATGCCTTTGTTAACACACAGAATGCACCTCATCAAGATCCTTGAACGTGATCCACTGAGATTAGGTAAAAGTTAGGGAGAAACGGCAAGTCTGAGCTGCAAATTCTGCTCAGTGATTTGGCTAGTGTTTCTCAGGGGAGCCAACTGTGTTTTCTTTGACCAAAACCAATTAATGCCATTCACAGCAGTGCCACTTTGTGAATAAGCAGTCCTCTGAGTGTGATATTAAATTATTAAAATGATGGTAAGCATTTTTTACACACAATATCTACTGATCCACAAACTGCAGTCTTTTTCACCGCTGGCTCGTTCTGTAAACAAATTAAAAGCACATACGAGAAAAAACAAGTCACTGAGCATCGCAAAAGCCAGCCCCAGCCGCTCTTCTCTTTGCTCCGAGGGAGGTGTTGAAGCAGCACTGGGCACCTCCCCTGCCCTGAGCCATTTGCAGGTATTTCCAGTGGGGCCTTTGTCAAGGCTACCAAAGAGCTTCTAGCCCCTAGAAATTTGTGGCTTTGGGAGCTGCTTTAGGCAGAGTTCGTGTCTTTACATTTAATAAACCCCATGGGGTTTTTTCCTCCTGTGAATATGTACATGTGCCTTTTTTGGATCCCCTGTGAACTATTGGCACCTCAAAACAGGATGTCCCATTGTCTAATTACCTGTTGCATGAAGATCCACCTTCTTCTGTTTGCTTTAAATTTGCCACCTGCTAGTTTCCCTTGATGCTCTCTAGTCCTTATATTTGAAAAGAAAGCAAATAATCCACCCCTGCTCCTCTCTACTCATGATTGTGGTCTGCCTGTTTTCTGTTGTTTATCCCTTCTCCATCCTATATAATCCTGGTCACTTGAATCCTTGAATCACTCTAACATCAGGGTCATTCAATATTTTTCTTTATGTTTGTTGCCCTTCTCTGGATCTTTGCCATTTCTGTTACACATGGGCCAGTGTCATCATATTGCAGCCCTTCCCATTCTGGCATGTCCCACCAACTTTGTGACAGTTTTTGAGTGCCGAACCAATTCTTCCACGAGTTTTTACAACAGCAAGATCTTATTTCTGGGTGGGAACAAATTGGTTAGAAATTTCTCACTTTCAATCACTTTAGTGCTGTCTAATTGAACCTGGCATAGTAATTGCCTCCATCCTGGTCAGAGGGCATTAATACTCTACTGTTTTCCTAGTTAGACCTGAAGTCTATAAAAATTTGGCTTTAGTTGCTGGAGTTTGTTGATTTTGCTCCTTTTATTGGCATGCAGTGTATAGCCCCTTTCCCTATAGCCACAGCCCTAGTCTGACCCTTCTACACAAGCTGTGTCCTGTCACTACCATGTCCTGCTGATTATCTCTGTTCCCTGCACATCTATTCAGTCAACATGCCAATTCAAAGCCAGGCATGCCATGTGCCTCATTCTCATTCCACTGTGGCTTCATGGATAACAGTCCCTCTGGTCTCTTCTCTTCTGGAAGTATCTGGGAATATTTGCCATGTGAATATGACTCTTCCTTGCTTCTCCTGTGCAGCTGCTCTGAGAACCTGAGCACATGAGTGTGGATCTCTCCATACTGCTGGAGAAGTGATTTTACTGTTCAGGCTGGCACCCTACATCTTGCTTGGAACACCTCTTCCTTGCCTTTTCTTACTTCAGTGGTGCACACATGGACCACAGCCACGTACTAGGCCCCAGCATTTTTTGGGAGGTGGTAGATTCCTGACATCCAGGAGTCTGTTCCAACCTAAATTATTTTGTGATTATGTTCTCCTCAGTGCAAGGAGAGCCTTTCCAAAACACAAGGACTCATCACCCACAAGGATGGACTCCCTACCTCGTTGATAGCTCAGTGTCCAGGGCTGCCACCACAGAGGGTCCTCACAGCTCACAGCACCTGGGCAACACCTCCCCCTTCATTGGCTCTCCAGCTGGAGAGCACACAGCTCCTTAACCTAACTGCTGTGCCACCCCCTGCAAACCCCTCCTGTCCCAGCGTTCCTCCTACCCCTGACGGCTGTGATCATGTAGCAGCACATGGCTATACTGCTTGCTTACCCAAATATATGTATGTGCATGCATGTAGCATATGTATAGGGATGTGTGCATGTGAGAGACATGCATGCACCTGTCTCCATATACCACCTTTTGTATGAATACATTCTGTATCTCCCCCAGTGCCCAAGTACTTGGGGGCCTTTCCTTTATTACTTATGGCTGGGGCTAGGGATGGCACATTGCAACCTCTCCTCGGTCAGTTTTATATGCCGTCATTTGCACTGGGATTATCAACATTCTGCAGAACACCCTTGGTCTCTACCTAGGTTAGAGACATAGGTCTCTACGTTGGTTTACAGAATCTGTTGGGATCCAAGAGCTCTCTCTCTTGGAGTAACCCAGTTGCTCGAGACTCGCGGGGTTCAAAGGACCTGAAACCGTCCTCGCTGTGGAACTATGACACTGTGGTTTTCCAAAGCCCCAGCCAGCCCCAGCAGGCGTGTGACCCAGCCCGAGACCACGGCGCACGGCGGCAGGGCGGGCAGGGGCGCGGGGCACTGCTGGTGGAGCGGCAGGGACTCCTTGGGGACAGCCCGCTTCATTCCTTGGGGACAGCCCGCTTCATCCCTTGGGGACAGCCCGCTTCATTGCTTGGGGACAGCCCGCTTCATCCCTCGGGGACAGCCCGCTTCATTGCTTGGGGACAGCCCGCTTCATCCCTCGGGGACAGCCCGCTTCGAGCCCCGCGCCTCGCAGCCGTGTCCCTCCGCTCTGGGGGCAGCGCTGCGGGCGGCCGGGGGCGGTGGCGGAGACCCGTGCCGTGCTGTGCCGTGCCCTGCCCTGCCCTGCCGTGCCGTGCCGTGCCGTGCTGTGCTGTGCCGTGCTGTGCCCTGCCGTGCCGTGCCGTGCCGTGCTGTGCTGTGCCGTGCCGTGCTGTGCCCTGCTGTGCCGTGCCGTGCCCTGCCGTGCCGTGCCCTGCCGTGCCGTGCCGTGCCGTGCTGTGCCGTGCCGTGCCGTGCCGTGCCGCTCCGTGCCGTGCTGTGTCGCTCCGTGCCGTGCCGCTCTGTTCCGCTCCGCTCCGTGCCGTGCCGCCCTGTTCCGTGCCCTGCCGCCCTGTTCCGTGCCGCTCCGTGCCGCTCCGTGCCGTGCCGCTCCGCCGGGCCCCGTATCGCCGCGCTGGGCAGGGCCCGGCCCCGCTCGCAGTGCCCTGCCCCCGCCGCCTGCGCGGCCGGCCCGGCCCGGCGGACACGGAGGCGGGGGGGTTTCCAAGCGCCGCCGGCCTCGCCGCTTCCTCTCCTTGTTTTGCTTTCGATCTGGCCCTCTCCCCGCCCGGGCGGAGGCACTCAACTTTTAGTTTTGCTCCCGCGATTATTCAGCGCCTGTTTTCATTTCCATTTCGCGTCCCCTGGCAACGGCGGTAACCTTGAGGAATTACATAAGGGCCGCGAAAACGGGCCGGAAAGGTAATTTTGAATTATTTTCTTTTTTTTTTTTTCCTATTTGTGGGGGTTTTTTTTGATGTTTGGTGATTTTATTTTCCCGCACTGGCGCCGGGGGCTGCCGGCAGATGCGCCCCGGGTTTAACAACAAAAGGCCGGGCTGCAGCGCCCGGGCCCAGCCCGGTCCCGCCGCCGCCGCCGGGAAGGGGCTGGGGGCGCGGGGGGCGCGGCCGCAGCGGGCGGGGGGCGCTGGGGCGTGCACACAAAGGCGGGGGCGCCGGGCCGGAGCGCCGGGCCGGGCCGGGCCGGGGGGCCCGCACTTGTTGCGGGGCCGGCGCTGCGTGTGGCCCCGGTGAGGAGCGGGGCGCGGCGGGGCCGCTTTGGGGCGGGGGGCGCTGCCCCTCGGGGGGGCGGTGCGGGCAGGGGGCGCGGCCTGGCGGTACCCCCGGCCCGGTACCCCCGGCACCCCCCGGCCCGGCCCGGCCCGCTCCGGGCCCGTTACACAAGCGGGGCGGGGCCGCCTCCCCTCGGCCCGGCGCAGCGCCTGGGCCCGCAGCCTTACGGCCCTCGGGGCCCCGATCCCGCTGCGGGGCACGGCAGCGGCAGTGCGGGGCGGAGGGGGCCGGGGCCGGGGCCGGGGTCGGGCGGAAGGAGGAAGGAAGGAGGAAGGAGGGAAGGAGGAAGTGCGGCGGGCGCTGCCCGGCAGGAGCAGCCGGCCCCGCGGGCAGTGCGGGCCCGTGTCGGGCGCGGTGGTGGCAGCGCGGCCCAGCGGCGGGCGCCGGCCCCGCGGGAGCTCGGGAGCCGCGGTGTGTCTGTGCGCAGCACGCTGGGCCACATTCCAAGCGCCCTGCGACCTCTGGGGTCAAAGCTGCGCGTACTCGAAGAGCTGGGTCCCGCCGCCCGCGCTCCTGGAGATAACATAGGTCTTTAATTCCCGGTTTGATTAGCGTGAGCACCTAAATAGCAAAGTCGGTGTCTTAGTCTTACTTATTTAGACACAGAGCTCAAGATAAAGGTCTTTCAGAATGCAGAAAACTTTGCTTCCGATTAGTGTTGTAATCTATAGCCCAGCTTACCGTGCTAAAGCCTTGCAGACAGCAGTCTCTTGAAGGTATGAGCAGTTGTAAACTACAACCCCAGTTTCTGGAGATGAAATACAGCATGTTTAAGTTTATAGTTATTTTATTTAAGTCGTAATGGGTTTGCATACAGTAACTTTTACAGAATGCTTGTGTTAATGCCATAAAAAGAGAGTTGAGTGGAGCAGCAACGTTTAAATTCACCCTAGTACAGAATCAGTGACATAAAAGTAGCAGAATCTGTGAAGCCAGTGGCTTCAGTCCGAATCGCAGTCTTCCCATGCCACCAGACCCTGTGGAGACACCAGTCTCCTTCTCTGGCCCGTCTTAGTAACATCCCACTGCGGTTTGGTAAAGGGTGGTGGAAGGTGTGAGAGCGTGGACTCCTTTGACACAGTATCCCTTTGTCGTGGTCATGTGCCACACTGCAGTTCTTGAGCAAGGTACGGGCATGGCAAGGTGTGGGTCTGCTGAGCCCCGTTTTACCTCTCTGAGGCTCGGGGTCCCAGTGGGTCGGCAGATGTATGTAGAGCAGTCAGCCATTAAATTTGGCACTTGTCTTGGCACTGCCACCTGGTTACTTGCTGACTACAGAAGGGTCAGGTTTCAGAAGATGTCAAGTCAGTCTCTAGAGAAGAGCTGTTCATCACAGGTCACATTACATGGAAAAGGGTGGCCAGGAGGTATGAGAAGTAACATGCAGGCTGTTAGGAGGTTAAAGGCCTCATTCTCCATTGTGTGAAGGCCTTTGGAATGCAGGACCAAGTGAAGTTAGAGTCTTAATACAGAGTTGAGAAAATTATGGGTAAAAAGAAAGGGAGCTAAGATTAAAGAAGTAATGGAAATATTTTTGGAATAGAAAGAGTTTACACTAGAAGGCTAGGCTTTGTGTAAATAGATTTGCAGCCAGGCTATGTATACCTTAAAACATTTACATATATATACTCTGTGAATATTAATATAGGTTGAAAAAGCAAACAGTGGCGAAAAGCTCGTGGGTGAAGAATGTAAAGTTTGCCATGATACATCCTCTCATGAAGAGGCACATCATCCCCGTTGTATTAAAACATCTCAACGATATAACAGTTGGAGTATCAGAAACTCGTGGATGTTCAGATATTGTAGAGACTAGCATAGAGAGGATAGAGTAGCTGGCATGTGCATGAAGTGAAATACATTTTGTTCAAGAGGAAATAACTGTTTGGGGAAGTAGCACAGGGTCTCATGAATTGATGTTCTAGGCCTGTAAAAGAAGAATAGAGATTAGGGCTATATGGCTGTCTGCCCAACCAAGGTGATGGCAACAACTGACATATATTAAGGGAGCATAGACAAGCTACAGGTATAGGAATATGATTGTTAATGGAAGGTCTCAGTTGCCCCCACATAATTATGTCATGCTCCAAAGTGAAATTTGCCCAGGTGCAAAAAAAAGCACACTTTGTAAGTGTAGCTTGTACAGATACTCTGTGGCTAGCCACTCTGGACAAGGTACCGGTCGGTAAGAATTCAGTTCAGAATTTTACTTTCGAAATCCTAGCCAGCTCTGATGTGACTGTGATCACAATGTCCTTAAATTCAATGTTGCTTCAGGAGCAATAAAGCCAGCAGTTGTTGTGGGCCATGTCGGTTTCCAAAGTAAATCTTCATAAAGTGAAGAAAAAAATTAAGCGAATGGTGAGAGGCAGTCAAAAGTGTAAAATAGTTGCAAAGTGGCATGTAATTCATCAAAGACACTAACAGTAAAGGCCCAGAGCAATTGCATGGCAACATGGTCAGAAATACCAAAAAAGTTGTTTGTAACTCCTTGTGTAGGCCTGCCTTAGTGCTCCAGGAACAGAAAGTGACAAATGAGCTGTGAGTTTTTCAAGGTTTCTGGGGAAACAGAGAACTCAGGGATGGGCATTTTTGTTTGCTTGCTTGTTTGTTTGCCAGGGATTAGTGAATGGCACTAGTGAATATAGGTATAAATGTGATACCTTGATAAAGACTAGGCTACTAGGCCCAACTTTTGTTGCCAAGGAGTTGTGTGTCATGACTCTCCTAGTGTTACCTAAAGGTATTGCTGAGCTGTTGTCTGTTTGATACAGTCCCTATTAACACAGGGCCTGTTTCAGAGTGGGACCAATTTGCTCAGTGAAAGGAGATTGCTGGTTGTACCCCCTCTCCCCAAGTCTGGCCATAGTCTATGCTGTTCAGGGATTGGAAGAAGGGGTAGCTCATGGTGATTTAACAAGTTTGCCGTCGGTATTAATTCATTCAGAACATAAAAATACCAAAGTCAGCAGAAGAATCTTATATTGGAAGTCCAGATATAAGTTTGCAGATGATCTTCAGTACAGACCAATGTAAGTGTAATGCACATGGAAGGTAATGCAATCTTAGCTTTCTATGCTCAAGGCTGAAGTGTGAACTCACTTCTTACTCAATAATCCAATGAAAAAACCAGCTCTGTCCCAAGATGTGGCTTAGAAATGAGAGAGCAGGTTAGGAATTATTAGGAAGGAGCAAAAATAGAAATAGAAAACACCATTGTGCCATTATAAATCTGTGGTGCTCCCCTCTCCTGATTCAGGATGTAATGAAAGTTGCTGAGCTGCAGAGAAGGATATCAAAGGTGATCAAGAGTATGAAGTTACTCTCTTGAAAGAGTAAGTAGCTTGGAAAAGACATGACTGAAGGGTTTTTGGGCATATTCCTTAAAATTACTGTCACGAAGATAGTGAATAAGTAAGATAAATAAGATCAGAGTAAAACATTGGGAGGTAGCTTCAAAACAACAGATGTTTCTCCTGCAATACATGAATTGTGGTGCTCATGGCCATTGTGTGTATGTCAGGAGTTTACTTGGGTTCACAAGTGATTAGGCCATCTGTGGGAGAGAAACTTGCTATGCAACTTAAAAGTCAGAACAGTTCAGTATCAAATTTTGGGCACTGATGGTCCACAAAGAATTGCTGAAGAGGCTGATCAAGAACTATTGCTGAAAACTGCTAAAAAACTTCCACTGAGAAGCATAAGCTACGGTCCATTTGCAGATAACACAGAGAAGCAAGACTGCCTATTGTCCTTTGTTATGTGAATCTTGTGGCATAAGATCTTACGAAACTTCCAGAAAAAAAAATAAATGTCTGTGATGATCCTGTTTATTCTGTGCTTGTTACCCCTGCACTTGTTAACCTGACAGTAATTACAGTAAGGTTAAGTGCATCCTGTGTGCATTTAACATTGCATTGGTGTGGTATCCCTGCAAAGTTCTCCTGATATTTGCAGATTAGAACTTGGATTTTGTGCATCTTGTATGGGAAGTCATGGTCCATTTGTGGGTAAAGCCGTAAAACTAATCACGTGTTGCTCTTACTTATCTCTGGGACTTGTTTGTAAAGAATTGCTCTTTGGAAACTTGATTCTTCAAAGGCCTACAGTGATTGTGATATTGAGGACATAGACCATAAGGCAGTGTTTACAGAAGTTTTATTGTAGCTTATGATGCTGTAAACTGGGATTAGTGCAAAACATTTTCTGTTTTGTCCTTTGAGATCTCAAGTGCAAAAATAAAACACAAATAAGCAAGCTAGAAGAATTCTGGGTACAGTGTACGAATAACAAAAAAAATGGAAAAATGTAGAAAAAATAATTTGGTGTCACTGAATAATTTCCCCTTGTGTTGGGTATTTTTTTTTCCCCCAGAGGTTTTGTTGGAACAGTATGAAGGTTCCTCCATGTATTGACTATGTGTGAACTCTTGTGTTAAGATTAAAACAGATTGCCATAGCCACTAAGAAAAACTGAAATTAACAATGGGCAGTTAGTGGAAAGGAAACCATGTTAACAGTTTAGAGCTTAATGTTGGCCTATATGTGTATAAATGCATATATGCAGACATATGTATCAACATATATGTAAAAATATAAGATTAAGGTGTTTTGTATACAGCATAATTAATATATTGTACAGCACACATTTTTTATTGATAAACTGTAAAAAGGTTTTGAAACTTGCTCTTCCAGTTTGTGCCAGGTATGTTTTCAATGTCTTGGAAGCTGATGAAAAATTACTGGTTTTTTAAATGGCTTAGGAAGAAAAAAAAAGAAATGGTAACTAATACAGTAATGTTTACTTTCTTGATGTGTAATATATTGCAAGCCCAGCTTTGTGTATATTGAAAATCTTCTGACCCCTTTGTTTGCTTGGGGGCAGATTGCAGCAAATGTACATTCTTGAGTACAAGGCAAACATTTTATCTTGTTGCAGCTTGGACATGTGGCATGTTGTTTCACCCGAGGTGCACAACTAAATTTTAACTCTTAAGTTATTTTAACATTCAATTGTTGCTATATAGATTGCTAGCTTCCAAGATAAGCTTGGAAGTAATAATTTCCATATTCCTGGCTATTAAAGAGTAGAGCAGGTTGCAGTTTGATAGTTTCTCAGCTAATCTTTACGGGCTTGGTTGGTAGCTCCCAGCGTATCTCTGGTGTTAAGAATGGAGTTAAGGTGTGGCAAAGCAGAAGTGTTTAAATATGTCCTTTGTTTTGAACTGCACGTGACAGTGCATGTTGTCTAACCATTTCCCTTTTGCTGTAAAATTATTTTGCTTTTAAGGACTTAGATACTTAACATTGATACAACATAAAAGAAGGAAGAGTGGCTTAGTCTGAAGTGTGGTTAACTTCTGCTTTTTGATATGAAAGGAGGAATGTATGTGACTTGAAGGGCCTGATGAGTGCACAGAAGACAAAGCCTGTACTGTAATATTTCTGTTGATATTGAACATTGCTTGACAGCATTCCAGGCAAGCCTCTTACAGCTTTATCTAAGCAAGATAATGCCTTAGTTGTTTAATAAATTAAGGTAGCAGTAAATTTAGGTCTCTATGTGCACTTCATGGAGATAGATATATATATATATATAACACACATTTGGTGCATGATATGGGTTTTTGGGCTGACTGCTCTGTTAAGGTGTGTTGTTGAATTATGTAAATGGATATGCAACTAGATGAATCAAGTGGAAAATACTGAATTTAATTGGACTAGTCATATCAATTTGTAAAATCAAAACTGAACACCCCCACCCCAAACACTTTCCAAAATTGTGACATCATCTTAAAAACTTTATGTAAAATGAAAGTAATTCCACAATAGGAAAACAGGCAGGATAGGAGACTAATGTTTTTAAATTACTGAAAGCTTGCCTGCGGCATCTGAAATCCCAGCAGTGTTACAAGAAAAAGATGAAAGCAAAACTTGAGGATAAAATTGAAACCAAATACAAACAAAAGTGAAACTGACTCCATTGGTTTTCATTTCCCACTTGGCAAAAATGAAAGAATAAACAAAGAGCAAAGAAGCATGCAAGCTGAACTTTAAAAATTAGTTCAGTTTTACTATTTATTTCATCTGTTGGTAAATTTGACTGCTGCATGGCAGCGAACTACATAATAGGGAGTGGGAGCTGCACTCCTGGTTTATCCAGGTACCACTTTTCACAGCCAGAGGTCTGGTCAACAGTCCTGCAGTATGGAAAGCGTCATCTTCTGTGGTCACAGAAGTACCATTTTGAAATGCTGTGGCAAACATGTACAGAAAGTACAATGGAGGTGATGACATCCAGTATGATGAAAGGAAGTCAGTCATTCAGCTGGGAGGTGCGCTTGAATTTTATTCATTTTGAGGTTTGAGTTGTTATAGGATCAGGTATGAAATATGTGGTGGGCCTTTTTTTGCACCCCACATTTAGGGTTGTCCACTTAGATCTGGGGCAGATCAACAGTAACCAAAAGATCTTATCTGGTATCAGCTTTGCTGATGACATGAAATGACTGTGATTGGTTTCACTCCATTTCCACAGATCAGTCAACATCTAAAAGGTCCTTTTCAAGCTTGAGAACTACCCGATGAATTAGTCAAAAGATGGCCAAACGTTGCGTGGCTGTGTAATCTCAAATGAATGTCCTTCTCATACGTAGAGGTGCGTGTTCCTGGGCTGTATTGACAAAAGGTTTGGGTGTTCATGAGAAGCTTGGACAATTTCTGCTCTGCTGAAGCTATACTGGGGTGAAATAAAAGAGGGTTAAATTCCAGAGATCTAATTCTCATACATTTGAACACATTGCAGTCAAGCATGTAAAAACTAGATGCTTTGGATGCCGAAACCATTCTAGAGATTTGAGATTGATGAGGGAAGCAGAAGATGACTAGCTTTGTTTAATTTAATAATATTTATTCAGCTTAGATAAGAAATGAAGATGAGTTGAGTTGTCTCACTCTAGCTCAGTAGTATTTTAGGAAGCTTCCAAGATAGAAATAGCTATTGCAGTTCACAAGTGGAGGCTGTCTGATTGCTGTTGGTCTGTGGTCAACACAAAAACTTTAAATTAAAAGCACATTTTTTAACCAATCCTATTAACTATTCATATCCTGTATGTCTTGTGGCAGAAAAAGGAGAATTACATCATGCCATTTCAACAAGTGCAAGCACTTAATACTTTGCCAGTCTTTAAGTGCAAGCCTTTCAAATGTATATACAAGAGAAAAATACTTCTCTTTTAAATTCTCCAGTGTCAAGCAATATCTCTATAATAACTAATTCAATTTATTTTTTGTGCTCAACACATCTGCTTCTTTCATAGTGCTATTTTTGTAACCGTAAATACGTTCATGTGACAGACATGTTTCCAGCTTGCCATGTGGATGATTCAGAGGATCCCAGCCCCCAAGTCTGTGCCTGCTCTGATCTGTCTGTAAAGAAAGTGTCTAAGTAAGCACAAGAGTGTTTTTTTACAAATCTGAAATAGCTTTGCTTTTCTTTAATACCTTCTCTTGGAAGTAAAGGAGAAATTGCTTTCCTGAAAGGGCTGGGTTTGCTGCTCTCAGTGAGGTTAGGCAGAGGTAGTTTATGTCTTTTGCTCTCGGATCTGAGTGCTGTGCTTGCGATTAGAAATTTGGATAGCAAAGGTGTAGGTGTGGGTTAGCTATTAACTTCAGTGGTAGAAACTGCCCTTACCCAGACAATAAAATGAAAGCTTTAAGCAAATATTAAATCGCACTTTAGCGTAGTGTGCAAATAGTTTTTGCTGTGTGTTGCAGAACAGTATGTTACACAAACAAAGGTAGCTGTGAGAAACAATCCCTGAGTCTGAGCACGGTGGATTACATCAGGGGCAGGTCATGGCCAGTGAATGTGAATGCTCTTTCTTGAGCACATTTCTCAGTATTTGCTATCTGGAATAATTTTTTTTTTGCCTCTGTGAGTGCCTCTAAAATGTCATTGTCTTTTTACCATCCTGCCTGAGCCTCACAAGCCCTGAAGTGTGGGAACACTGAGATTAAGTACTTTTGTTTTACGATGGCTGTTTTTCTAATGTATAGCACCTTATAAAGTACTTACCCTGTAAAGCATTTACCCTGTACTTAGGCAGAAGAATGCTAGGCAGGACATGGGGATGAAGACTGCCCAGGCATTAAAAAAATACTTTTACAGTTTATGATTCTGATCTTTCAGGTACATACATGTGTGATTTTCCTCTGCTTTTAGAGGGACCCATATAAGAAACATGCTTGTTAAAAGTTCTAGGGTTGTCTCCTGTAAACCTAGTAGTCATGGAGCTTATAACAGTGTGGTGTTCTAACAGAACCATGCTGTTGAGTTGCATCAGTGAAGTGATTCTTGATAATTGTTTGCACCTTAATAGCTTTCTAGTTTTCAGCATGCTGGAAAATTCTTTAGGAATCAGGTGTCAAATGCTGAGTTTTCCTGGCAGCTTTAAAGAACACACAGGGTTTGGCTTCAGTGGATTCCAACTGACACAACTAAGTGGCAGCAGTGTGGGTATTCAGGAGTGGATTCATGTGTAAGCACTTAATTCAGGAATAAAATTGATTATTTGGGGGATAACTGCTCCCCAGTGCAAGTAATTAATTACTCCCTGACAACTATGCCAGCAGATTTCTTGTTGTAAACAAGCCCTTCCCAGACTTGTCTGAGTGAAGTACAGCTCTGCTACTGAAAAGTCACCACCTCTCTTCTAGGTACCTTTTGGGAGAGAAATGGTTGTATATCCTAGATACTGGGGATAAACTGTGGTCAGTCATCAGATGTAACACAAAGTTTAGGAAGGAAATAAGTCAGGTATTGGACTGATTATTAAAGTTACAGCTGCTTTCAAGACTCATGGAGGAGGTGGCAGGGGAAGAGTCTTCTGTAGTCACGTGCTGTTGAATATCACTTGCACAGACCTGTTGGCTTCCTGATGCCACCAGAATCTGGCATCTCCCATCTTCACACCCTGCAAGACCTGGGAAACAAATGAAAGAAAGCCCCAGGAAACAAAGTATTCTTTAAAAGCAGAAAATAAAGCAATCACTTTGTATTGTCACCAGACTTGCAGACATTGATGTGTGGGCACATGATCATCATGGAGAGGATACTGTAGAGATGATCTTTAACAATCTGTTAGCAGCCTGGGCCAAGTTTCCAGCTGAGATAAGTTGCTGCAATGCCAGAGAAGTGAATGGGCTCAGCCACAGACACCGTGTTGTTCAAGTGTTAAGAATAGTGTTCAGCATAGGAGGTAGTGCAGGGGACATTTCATTGTTGTTATTGAGGGGTTGAAGCATTGTTTCATTATGGCTAAGTCCAGAAGCAAAAAAAACCCCAGCCTTCTAGGTCTATTGTATTAAAATAAGATGGCTTTTCTTCAGTGCACTTCTAGTCTGCAAATCTGAGGGCTGCCATTAATGATGCCTGAGATGACTGCAAAATAACAACTCATGTCTTTGCTGCTGAGGGAGAATAAGCTTTGCATGGAAACCAAAGGAAAGAGTCTGTTTTGATGTGTAATGTCTGAATCCCAGCCAGGGAATGTTAACACCCTTTGGGTGGAACACAAATACTATAGGGCTGATGAAGCACACTCTACATACAGTATGAGTTCCCATTGTATGTTTTCCTGGGCATGCTTATCATGCAGTCTGTAATGCTGATTTCAATACACCTTTAAGGTATTTTCTGCCTTTGTTTTGTTTGTTTTTTTCTTCAGGACAAGTCACGTTGGTTGTTTTTTGCCCTCTGTCCCTTGAGGGATGCAAGGGCTTTTCTTCTTTGTGTATCTCTCTTGGATAGAGTGGCATGAGAGGAGGGCATGCTGAATGTTTCTGTCCACCTCCATCTGCCTTGCACTGTGGTGGGCACAACCTGTCCCCTGCTTTGCATGGCTTTGAAAGGTTGAGTGGCTGTTGAAGATGTGATGCACCAGCCTGGTTTCCAAGGTTTTTCACCACCCCACAGAGCTTTCCCCGTAACAGCCATGGTCAGGTTGTAGCCCTGCCACATTTGATTCAAGAACCTAGGGAAGCAGGTGAAGTACTGCTCATTGATTGCATGTACAGGTTCTTCCTAATGGCCAGGCCATGCCTTAAACCAATCTGCCCAGGACCTGTGCCCTCCCACCCAGCCTGCTCTCCAATACTTTGCTTTCTGGCCTGTCTTGATGGAGTTTCCTCTTTCCTGCAGGCACCTGAGCAAATAAGATACCCCCTTTCATGGCTGCAGGAAATGATTTTTCTTGGTGATGGATAGGAAGGATATAGCATGCTCATGGTGTCTTTTCTGCAGCCACCAAATTGTTAGGAAAGAGCAGGAAAAATAGTGCCACTGCTGCAGTGTGGATTAAGTGTTAGAGCCAACACAGGAGCTGGTTCTGTGGAGCAGTTGACCATGGCATATACTTTAAAGGAGCACAAGGCAAGAGATGCTTAGTGAGAAGCAAATCTGCCAGTGATGTTTCCCCCATCCCTGCCTGTTCAACAGAGCATCCCTGACAGAATAATGGAAGGGAACAAAAGAGGCACCATTATTTGCAATTAAAAGACTGGAGAGGATGGGTTTTGCTTTCTGTCTGTCTGTGAATCCAGAAAGTCTCTTACAGGTTTTTATGTGTTTTCCCGCTTCATACCTGTTTTCTAAGCCAAGAACTTTGGTACTTTGTTTTGAATCTGTAAACCTTGCACCTTTAAGAACAGCAATTCCCACTTTTCCTCATTTGCTACTCTTTAATTATGTGTTTTGCTGTTGGTTCCAAAAATGGATATGGATATATGCATAATTTGGCATTATCAGAAAGAAGGCATGTTAATTCTGCTTCTGTAGCATCAGTGGTCAGATTTTTCTCTGCCTCATGGCAGATGGGAAATGCACCAGGCAGAGGTCTTGTCTCCCTGCAGTCTGTGGGCAGCGGGATTTCAGGTTTCTGAATTTGAAGCAACTGAGTAAAGTGGATTTGTGTTGTCCTTGTTGCAGTGTCAATCTCACATTTCTGAAGTATTTCTGAGCAGGTGAGGCTAAGAGTTTTTCTTATGTGAGAGAAGGCTCTATCCCTCTGACAAGTTTGACTTCCAAGCAGAGGTTTGCTCAGAGTACATAGGGTTAAACCTTTGAAAGGGGTATTCACAATAGAATAGCTGAGAAAAGTAGCCGTATACGCAGAATGCCATATGAAGGCAGTGCAAAGAGCAGAATTTTGCTCCAAGTACTGTTCTTTAAAAAAAGATCATGTTTCCTTGTATCCTAGAACAGTCTTGGCAGAGGCACAAATACAGAACCCAGTTCTGCGAAACCTAAAATTAGGGTATGGTCTCATTTCAGCATATCTCTTTGGTCACACAGGGTGATTGATGCTTTTCTGAACTGCAGCAGCATTAACAAACAAAGGGAATAGTTTAAAAGATTATCAGCAAAGCACAAGTACAAGATAACTTAAAAAAAAAAATGTTGCTGGTTCTGTATTTGCAGAGAAAAGAGAAATAGTTACCATGCAATGTTCTGCACATGTCCTCTGGGGAACAGATGTTTTTTCACAGCTTTGGGGAAAGGCTGTGACCTACTTCACAAATGTACCTCCAACATTGTTATCTCATCTTACCTTCTCAGAACCATTAATAAAATTTCAGTATACTGACAAATCTTGTACCTGGTACTTTGTGATAGGGAAAGAAGAGTTGCTTTTCCACTTTGTTTTTTCAGTTCCACAGAAATATTTCATAACAAATATCCACAGGCATAGAGTAGCTTCTGGTTTTGGGATAACCTTTGTGCTTTTTCAGTTATCCAGATGCTGTCAGAGTGAAACTGAAGAGAACATCTTGTACTGCTCAGATGTAATGCCTGCCATGCTCTTGCTTTCACTTTCTGTCTACAGCTGCTGCAATTCTAGTGAAGAGCTCTTCATTCTCAAAGGTCACACTTTCTGTATGGCAGGATTGTTATGTCTGTCATGATAAAAAAAAAGTCAGACTTAATAGAATGGTTTAGCATAGAGTAGGAGAGGACTACAAGCTCTTTATTAAATATTATGGAGTGAAAATACTTATATGTATATGCAGGTTGCAACCATCACTTATGTATTTTCTACTGTCTCTTTAAAGATAAATAGGTCTTGAAAATAATATTTTCTGCTGTCTTTAAAAATAATTGAGTACTGTAAGTTCCTTTCTGAAGAGTCTTGCATAAAAAATCTTAGAAAAATACATCTTGCGAAGAATGTGTATGTAGCTGAATTTCAGCATGGTTTAACTGTGTCTTTAAGAATTCTGTGGTGACAGCTACCTGCTCAATGCCCTTTGTGTGACTACTCCCAAAAATGTGCTTTGCATCCTTACGTCGTTAGGACTCTTCTTTCAACTGTGTCTGTCTTAAGCCAGTTTGCATGCTTCAACCCAGGCTGCTGGTGTGATTTCCTGGTAGAAAGCTCATTTGCAAGTGCAGTGTGCAGTAGCAGGAGCAACATTATTGACTGGCCTCCTCCCAGTCTTCATATTCCTAACTTGGCTGTGCTGGCACCAGCTCCAGCTGATCCTCTGCCCTCCACAGCACTCTTCCTCCATGTCACACCTGTAGGATTAGGACAGTTTACAGCTTGTTGTGGGGTAGCCTCCACCACATTTTTGCAGTGTCTAGTTGCAAAGAATAGGGTGAACTGACCGCAGGACCGGCCTGAATAGTGCAGTAAATAAAGCTTCAAAGAAGGTCAAAATAATCCCTCCATAAACCGTGGCATCAGCACACCCATGGGCCATGCTTGTCACAGGCTCCTTCCAGGCTCCCAGTAGCTTGCTCTTCCAGGCAATTGTATTTGGGTTGGTATCTTGTACACTCAACACTTGTTTGGGAATAATTTTATTGATGTCTTAATGTCTGTCAATACATATAGGTTCCCACCACGGAAAAGGCAAATGTCCCTGACCGCAGCCCCCTCTAAGAATGAGGCAGGTGATAAAAATGGAGTGAGAAAAGGGAAATTCATGGAACTAGCAGTTTTAGCACATTTGTAAGAAGCATGGTTAAAAATAGTGGTTCTTGAAGACTGGCTGTTTTACTAAGAATGGCAAGAGTTCCTAAAATGATTTCCCAGCAGGTAGCCCGACTTCCAATGTCTAAATGAGCTTCTCTCTTGAGATAGGGCTGAAAAATGCTTTGTTAGGTCCCACATGAAGTTGATTGTGTTTCTTGGTGATTATTCTTCCCTTCCTCCACAACAGGACAGTGATAAACCAGAAACAAAAACAAACAGGAATTATTTTCAACATAATGCCAGAAAGTTTGACTCCGGTGTAGGTTTCTTGAAGTATTAAGAATTTTCCCATGTTTTCCCCAGTAAGATGGTCTAAAACCACAGCAGCTTTATTAGCGGTCTTGGATTAAGAAGGTTCTTCCCTGGCCACCTCAGCTGCTCTTCCCACTCCTACGCTGGAGTGTCTTCCTCTGTTGGTTGTACTATCACTCATGTCTTTGAGCAGGATGAGAACCATGGTGCAGGTTCAAATGGATGAAAAAGACCCTACAGAAAGAGGTGTTGCTTGTAAGCCTGCTGAGTTCCTGGTCTTGTTCAGAAAGCTGTATACGCAAAGAGTAGCATTAGCATGCAGCAAAATTGGGATGGGACTGAAGAGTGATAGAGTGTAACGTGGTTCTTTGCCACTGCAGCCCCAGCTGACTCTGCTTCTCTCCCCAGCCACTCCCATCCATGGTCTCTCCAAGGTGGAAGAAGACGGTGTCAAGTGACCCGTGGAAGGCATTAAGCCATTTTTCTGCCAGTTAACCTGAGTGTGAAAGTTCAGGCAGGCAGAGATAACCAGGTTTCTGGAGAGGTTTGCAGAGGCCCGTGGATGGGTACCGACGGCTCAGGACATCATGGTGGTGGTGAAGTCAGTGGGGACTGCATGCCTTGGCAGCTCTGAAAATAGTGTTTGAAATTCACTTGCCCCCTGGTACAAAAAGAACTGACAGCTGCACGCGGCTTCTAGGTGTAAATGTGCAGGGGAAGTGCAGCATTAAGGTTGGCTGGGAATGGGAGATAGATGCATAGGTGCTTGTGGTTTTACAGCCTGCTCCAAATTATAAATGTTGATGTTTCATTCTCCTTAAAAGGATGGACTGTTTCTGCTTTTTTCTTTCAGCTGTGTAAACATTGGAGAGGGGCTGGAGTAACGAACTTGGCATGTCTGCTGCTTTGTATGGCTTACCTTAGTTTCTGGCTTTGTAGGTTTTTTTAATAATTAATATATTCTGATGGATGGTGAAGCTGGCTTGGTGTTAGGTCATGGCCCCTGAAACTTTTCATGTCTTTGCTGTGTATTTTGGAGAATTTCAAAGGTCTGCTCAAACTTCAATGATTCTTAATGTCAGGTGATTGATTCTGTACTCGCTGAGGGATGGACTTCAGGTTTACCCACCTGGACTCATTGGAATAAAACTTCCAAGTGCACCTATTGACCCCACTTATGGACAGACAGAAGCTACTTTTAAGACACTGCAGTAGTTGATGTTTGTTTTTGTACAAATAAATCATGTATTTGTTAGCTCTGGAGGGGAGATACGGCACCTTCATTTCCCACAGGCAATTACTTGGTAGAGTTGACTTGATATTTTCATCAAAAGGATGTTGTTGATGTGCAACTGCAAAAAAACCCACTGCGTTTTATCACTGTTGTGGTCAGTACTGTCCCAAGGCAGAGAGGTCTGAGAGTGTCTTCTGAAGACATCCAGCTTGATTTTTGGCAGTATGTGCTCTTAGAGGAGCACAAGGAGGCATGTTTTGGTGAGAAGAAGCATAACGTGCTTGCCCCTCTGTGAAAGACATAGCCCCAGAAGATGCCCACTGTTCTGCCAAACTGGACATGATTATGGGGTTATAAATATAAGATAAATAGGTCTTGGGAGCCGCTCCTCCCTTCTCACAAATCGGGCTTTTCTTCTGATTACCTTAGATCAGTTTGCCTCAGTGCTGGTGATGGATGTGAAGGTGTGTGCTGAAAGCTGCAGGTGCTAATCTCAGAGGAGTCCCAGGGTGCTGAAGAGGAGATGAGCACCACACTGCAGCATCTGCAGGGGAGCAGCTGGGGAAGCCCCCAGGGATGTGGGAGGGAAGAGACAGGCTGGCTCAACCGTGCCATTTTGGGCAAGACTGGTTTCCTTGCAGTAGCAATTGTTGGCAGCTTTCTCATTTCCTGAAATGTATTGCTTTTGCACAAAGGCAGCTTCTGTTTCTCCCATGTTGCCTTGTCCCAAGTGGGATTCGTTGCTGCTGCTGCTTTCAAGATGACTTTTCTGCCTTCTGTCTAATTTGTTTATTCAGATGGGCTTGAAATTTGTCATAAGGGCTCATTACTCAGAAGACAAGACAAGTCCGACTGCTAAATGGGAACACTCATATATTGAGTATTGAGTCTGATGCGGTGTTTCCAGGAATTGTCTCAAAAGTGCATGCATACTTAAAGATACCTTACAGAGAAATGCATCTGTTGCAGATACTTGTTTCTTTCTTGTCAGACAAATAAAAATTTGTTCATGTTTTTAGTACATTTCCATTTGCATTTTTCAGCTTTGACTCAAAGTATAGTAGGGGAAGATGGTACAAATCTCCTATACACATTCTGCAACTTGGATGAGGATGGCTGGTGCCAAGGGCAGGGGGCTGCAGTGGCACTGCCAGCTCTTTGCCACCGACCTGGGAGCTGAGAAAGCTATACCCATGTCACCCTCACCCAGAAAACAGCTTCCCTCTTGCACAGAGAGGGGATTTGCACAAGGGCTCAACTGCTGTCAGGTTCTGGTGTTTGCTGTTTTTGTATGCCTGATGTGCACCTGAAAGGGATCTGAGCAGTTGCAAGCATTTTTTGAGCAATTTTAGAAATTTGTAGTTACTGCAACAGGCTGCAGCTGAAGTGTGAGTGACCCCTCCACACAGTAGGAAACAAAATGCCAATACATTTGCTAAGAGATTAGTGTAAGTGTAGCTGCTGGTAAGTTCTCAGAACATATCAAAGAGCTTTATTGTTGCACTCAGGTTTTAATTCCTTATTAGTTTCAGGAAATACATGTCCTCAGAGCAATGAGAGGAAACTTTGAACGTTTTTCTTCCTCTTGCACTGGGTGTGGGCTTGGTACTGCCTAATTGTTAGTCCGTCTGATGCCTGTACTCCCATAGGAAGAGAGAACAAATCCATTTACGTTTGTGCCATTGCTGCGATGCTTTCAATTTCTTTTTCTCTTTTTTATTTTTATTTTAAGATCAAAGGTGACAAGAATAGTGGAGCAGAGAAGTCAAGTATGATGCAGAGAACACAGATGTGAAGAACAGAGGAGAAAGGAAGGAACTGAGCCCGGTGCAGAAGGGGCAAGGAGAAGCAGCAGCCTAAATGCAAGTACTTCAATGTGGAAATGATGAATTGCAGGCTGCTTAACAGGCATTTAATGCGGTTCTTTAATGTGCATCTAGTGGCAGTTGGCATTTACAGAGTGGTGCCTGAGATAGGTTAATGTTTTTAAAATTTTCTGCCTCAGGTTCAAGACTTTGGACTCTTACGTCAATAATTTACAGCTCTGAACAGGGAAGTGGCATCAAGGTCACATGTGTGAGAGAGAGACAGAGAAAAAACAAGTCAGTTGGAGTCTTAACTGAATAATGTGAGTTGGTATGGTGCAGCTGAGGGGGCTGTGAAGCACTCACTTCATAGCTGAAATGTAAACTAACAGCTAAAAAAATCAGTGACTGTGTTGGTCTGAGAAAGCTGGAGGGAGGAGGCCAAACTACTCAGCCACAACAAAGTGGTCTGATAAATTGCTGTGACGTAAAATGTATTTTTCATAATTTTAGTCCAGTTTATGGGACAGAAACAGACATTTGAAAGCACTTTTCTTAGCAGATGCATGATTTTAGCTAGTATAGTGATGCCTCCAGCATGTGGATTTTTTCCTTTACATATTTTTTCTTTGCAAGAAAAGGTCTTGTGCAAATGCAGGTACATGTGCCAAAATGAGGTATATCCCCAGGAGCATAATTGGTTTTCTTTGTGACCTCTGGTATCCTGCCTGTATCAGCAGATGAGCTTTTACCAATATCATGTGTCTTCTTCAGGTGAAGGTTTTCCTAGTCCAGGTGTACTAGAAGAGTGTTCTCTGCCATGAAGAAGACTTTATCATCTCAGTTGCTCTTAGGGGAGGCTCACACACAGATCTAAAATCATGATTATATTTACAGTTGTTCTATGCCTGCAAAGCTTTAATATGTCTGTGCTGTGCAGAGGTAGGGGAACTGCCCGGGAGTTCCACCTGGAAAATAAGTAACCTTGTCCATTTTTCCCTCCAGCTCCCTCCCAGGTGGGTGACAATGCCTGTCGAAAGGATGCGCATGCGGCCCTGGCTGGAAGAGCAAATCAACTCTAACAGAATACCAGGGCTGAAATGGCTAAATAAGGTAATGGGGGGTGCATGCATGCACTGAAGAGGAACTTATAGCAGTGGCTGAGGTCTGAATAGGTAAATCAGCTCATTCCTGGCTTTCAAAGGGGTGACATGGGGAGGAAGGGCAAAGCTGAATGCTTCCTGCTGAACCTGTTCCTCCAGCCTCTCCTGCCAGATCTGAGGCATCTTGCTTTGGTCTGGTGGATTTGTGGCTCTTTTAAAAGCATTTTCCAACTCTTTGTTGTTGGAGTGAGTGTTTCTGAACACTCTGATAGGTGTTCTTTTTTGTCAAGCTGAGCACACATTTTTCACCAAGTAGCATCAGAGGTATGTGAATACAGTGCTCTCCTGAGGCAGAAAACTATATTCTGAGTTAAACTCTGGGCTGAAGCAATGATCTCCTGTTTCAGACTTGTGTGACTTCTTTGATACTTCTCGACCTGGGAGAAAACGGAGTAATTTTTACTGTGCCAGACCCAAACCTTAGCTCTTACTAAGCACTCTAGACACTTTGAGATCACAAGTGTGAGCTCCAAAATGTCAGTGCCCAATTTGAATTTATTGATTCAGTAAAACCAAGGAGTGTATTTGAGACTCTGAATAGTAATAACCCCTGAAAATGTTGCATGTGTTTTGTAGTGTGCAGGAGAGTAATTCACCCCACTGAAAAGCATGAAGCTGTTTTGGCTGCAGAGGCTACTTTATTATCAAAATGGGTGTAAATGCACAAAACTGAGTGCAGAAACATAGAAACTGCCACTCTGGTTAAGACACTAACCCAGATAGTCTGGTGTTCTCCTGATAGCAGTAGTAGTTGTGGTGCTCAGGTGTTCATTTTTAGAGCTTCAGTGTTCAAAGCTAGAAATGCACACAACTATGAAATTATCAGGAGCCCTTTAAATTTCAGCTGCAAATCTTGTTTCTCAGGAACTTCCTGCATCAGTGACTCTCACATGCTGTGGCTGAGTAAATAAATATTGCTTTATTCATTCCCTAGTTAGCTGCCCTGTGAATTTGAGTAGGTCCTTGTTCTTGCTAGTGGGGTCACAGCTGAAGAGGAGGAGACCAGTTTTTACTGTTGTCTTTGTAATTTGAGTCCCATGTTGGGGTCCCTGTCTTTGAATATCTCAACTTTGGTGTCAGGTTTCCTGCTGACAGTCCATATCTGCTGTCCCTTACTGGGCATTCCTGCCCAATCCTGAAATAATCTCTCTGCAGTTAGTAGGGCGCAGTATTTCAGATTTGAGCATATTACTCGTAAATACCATGTTGTCATCTATATGTTATGTTCACCTGACATTTTTTGGTACATATGAGGAACGGTACTTGCCTCCTTTGCAGTATAAAAATGCTGCCACTATGCTATTCTTCCAAGTGTAGACCACCAGCCCATAAAGGCAGTTTGCAGGGCATGTCATGTTGTTCAATGTTTGATCGTGTTGTTACAGCAGTTCACCCTTGTGCTTCTGGCATGAGCTGTTTGCATGCAAGAGTTGGGAGAAGATTTTGTCCTCAGCTTATTCTGTATTGACCAAGGCTTGTCTCACAAATAAATTATTTTGAATTTTTTTATATTTATGCAAAGCCCTGTCTCCTATCAGAAAAAGGATACTAGGATAAGTGGCCTGCTTTGAGGTTTATTAAACTCTGATTCCCCACTTCTACCCCCTGATTTCATACCAGTTTGGATTGCCTTTATTGTGTTCAACAAGCTAATTGCCCTTCTGAGCATTTATCTTTAAAAATGTTTAAACATTTATTTCAACAATGGATCATCAAACCAAAAATATTTTTGTTTTTACTTTTAAGTCCTGACCATAAACAAATCCATGCATGGATTCAGTGATAGAATGTCATGTATCATAGCCTGTTCTGTACCCACAGAATTGACTTTGAAGGCTTTGGGATTTTGTGATTTGTGCAATTTGATTAGGGTTTGGCAAAGGACAGTTAAGAGTTTAGAAAAGAAGGTGGGTCAGATTACAAAGAGAATGAAACGTGTATGCACAGCTTTTAAGGAAACAAGATTTAAATATGAAAGGAATTACTACTATTCTGGATTTGTCATTTGCTGTCTCTTGGGGAATTTTTCTAGACTGAGAAAAGAATTAAACCTCCCTCAGTTAAAAAGGACAAATCAGGTGCAGCTGACTTACCAAATTCCTTCCCCTACTGTCAGTTCATCACATTATACCTCCTTATAGGGCTTAAAAAATAAATACTTGTGTACCTCTCTGGTGAAACTGTTATTCTGGGAATGGCATGAGAGAGGAAGAGAATTTCTTCACATTCCCAGAGAGACAAAACTGGGAAGTGTGAATGAAGTGACATGGTTCAGTAGAGAGCAGAGGTGGTGTGAGGAGGGGGATAATGGGAGGTCAGTATCCCTCATGGATCTGGAAAAGGAAATTAGAGTGGAAACATTCCGAGTAGCTGTAATAGAAGTTGAGAGGCAACCTGCAGCTTTTATGGATGCTTGGAGTATCACTCTTGAGAAGGATGCTGCTATTTAAGATCTGTCCTATGACTTTGTAGCTAATATGTGGTCTCATGCTCATTCACCTGCTTGGAGCATTTTGCAATGCTATTTCCAAGTGTTCCATACTATTTTCCCCTTCATGCCTATTTCTAAGAGTGTCACAACTTTTCCCTTTTGAAGTCCCCACTGGAGCTTGGTTGCAATTCCTGTTAAGCTGCAAAAGTTTTACGGGTTGTGCTTTTGACTTCAGGTGAGGCTAATTTTTTAAGAAAAACATGAGCCTCTACACAAATGTCCAGTGCTGTACCAGTCAGCTCATGATTTTCCAAGTTGAAGAGAAAGCGCCGATGAGCCCTTCCCTGTTAAGGGCGTTGCTAGGAAGCATTGACTGAAAAAGAATTATAGGTAATGTTTGACAATGTGCAAAACAAAGAATTGGTATTTAAATAGAAAGCATCCAGGTAAAATAGAGCAGAACACACAAACATATGGTATTGATGCAATCAGCAGCCTCGCAGGATTTCAGAGAAGGTTAGATATTTGATAGGTGATGAGAAAATCTGTAATTTCTGTATAGGTGTGTAAAATTAGATATGTATTATGAAATTATAATACATGTGGATTCTATTATTTTGCTATTTGTATTTAATTTGCTATAATTCTTGTGCTTAAAGACATCTGAGATTGAGAAGAACTTTCTGTAATGAAGAGAAGCACTGTAATGACCACTTAGACTGCTGTTGAGTGTCCTAGCACCTTCCTTTGAAGCAGTGAGTACAGTTGATGATGACAGGATGCTGTCTGGAGCCTTGTTCAGTCTGCTAGATTTTGAATTACCATATGGAATATGAAATCCATTATATAATCTCTGTAGCATTGTGTAGCATTGTTCAAACCTCTCAAGCATGAGAAGACTTTTTAATCTGTTCAATTCTCAAAGTTCTTGTTGAAAGAAATTGTTTTCCATAGGAGTATGATTTTTTTTCCCCAATGCTTATTATAGTCTATGAGAGACTAAAGGCAGGAAAGCTTATTCTACCTCTGCTGAATACAGTAGTGCTCTGGACCACAAAATAGTGAGGTTGATGCTTTCTTTAGACTGCTTCTACTTGGGGGAAAAAGGTGAGCAACTCTGTAGGATTATTTAATTATATATAGGGGGAAGAGTAAGGAGGCGAAAGGAGAGAAGTGATGGGACTAGATTAAGAGGAGGAATGAGGGCCTGAGGATTTAAGGGGAATGAGGAACATGTTAAATTAATGCTTTCACCAAATTAAAGATGAAACCATGCGAGAAGGGATGAATGCAATTCCAAACAAGTGAATGTACATAAGAGAAAGGATTAAAGACGAGTTGAAGGACAAAATGCAAGCTCAAAAAAAGAAAAGGTCACATGGGAAGGAAGGGAAATAAACCTAACCTTGACATTAGTGAAATATTAACCAGACAGACAAGGAAGAAAAGTGGTTGCTGGAGGAAGGCGAAAGGGCAGAGGATAAATCTCACCTGACCACAGACATCTACAATGCAGTCATTTAAAGGAGAGCTGCCTGTCTGGAGTTATTTGTAGGTAGTGAGAGAAATAGGCTCTTTCAGGGTGCAGTTCAGTTGGTGCAGCTCAGGTGGCCACCTCAGGAGGAGGGTGCGTTTTGTCCTGGAAGTACTTTTTCTCTTCGTAGACTGAGAATTGGATCTAAACCTGCAGAGGCAAAGTTTATAGCGCAAGATGTCTGCATGAAGCCACATAAGATGTATTCCTCCCAAGAAGGGAGAAAAGACAAGTGTTGTGTAACAAACTCCTTTTGTATGGCTTTGCAGAAAAGAGCGTGAAGAGTTCTGAAGCAGCCCTGTAGGTCAGCACAAAGGAATTCATTACCGTGTCATATGACATAAAAGCACATCTGACCCAGCATCCATTTGGCCCAGTATCCTGTGTGCTAAGTGCTTGTGGAAGGAGTGTAGGAATGCATGCTGTTTGAGCTCTGAAAGGCATTGGGCTCCCAGAGCCAGAGCTACATCCCAGAACTATCATCTTTAATAGTCACCACATCTAATACTTTCCATGATCCCTTTGGGAATCAGTTTATACTGCCACCGTGTAAGGCATGCCCTGATTTAGCTAAAAAAATAAATAATTGTTAAAAAAAAATTGAAAAAAAGCGCCTTCCTTTGGATTGCTTTAAATGTACTTCTCTTTGGCCTAAAGTTCTTGAACTAAAATATGTTCAAGTATCTTCAATGCCACCTATTCACATGAGTGTCTGGTGGGTTTTATCCCCACTAGAGAGATGTCTACAGTTGATATAGTGATATGTCTGTTTGCTTGTCCTATAAATTTATAAGATCTGTTTTCTTCACCATGCTAGTATTTACTGGCTGAATTATAAATCCTTTGAATTTGTTCTGTTCCTGTAGTTGTTTAGTGTCAGATGTAATTTTTCTAATCATAAAAGTGTCTGTGTTGCCAAACTAGCCTTTGTTTGAATGTTTAGAAATGTGTAGTACTGCATGTTTTTCCCATGTGTCAGCTTGCAAAGCTGCCAGGCTCATCTTCCATGAAGTGGCTTCTGAGTATTTCATACACTTGGGCTGTATTCTGCTTTTGGTGACGCCAGTGGATATTTTCCTGTTGACTTCAGTGACAGTGACACTGTGTTAGAAGGGAGCAAAACACTTGCAGATGCTGAAACTGTGCTTATAAATGAGTGATTTAAAGTCATCAGAAGATCCCTCAGTCTTGGATTTCCTGTTTGTTTTCCCTTCCAGGAGAAGAAGATTTTTCAGATTCCCTGGATGCATGCCGCAAGACATGGGTGGGATGTTGAAAAAGATGCTCCCTTATTTAGAAACTGGGCAATTCACACAGGTATCGAACTCTTTTTCTGCAGGACAGATTTTTACGTTGTTTTCCCATGTAAAATTACATTTTCCTTCTTCATTGTCTGGTTTTCTAACACAGAGAGAGAACTTAAGTTTCCAGATTTGTGGGAGGCTAAGAGCTTTTTTCAAGGTCTACGATACTCTCCAGCTTTATTGAAGTGCCATAACTCATTACCATTGATGAACACAGTGAAACTTAATTGATTTAAATGTTAACAGCATTGCATTCAAGACTGTCAGGAGTAGAGCACAGTCAGCACTTTGTAGACATAGGCCCTTAGGCTTTTTATGCCTTTCTATGGATTTGAGCCAGACATAATAAAGGTAAATGCTGTGCAAGCTTTTCCATGTTGTTGTGGAGTCACATCTGATCAGCAGCACCCTGAGTCTTTCTTGAGCACAAACTGTTCATCATGTGTTCTAGAAATGTTCATGGAAACGAGATCACAGCACTCTCCTGCAACCTCAGCTATTGTTTGAAAGCTTCTCATGGGAACCAAAGACTGATGCCTTGAAGGCAACCTACACTGTTTTTAATTTGCCTTAGGTTTTCAATCACATGTCATGTGTTCCTAAACCTTCTTTTCTTGCTTAGGAAAATACCAATCAGGAGTAGACAAACCCGATCCAAAGACATGGAAGGCAAACTTCCGTTGTGCTATGAACTCCCTGCCTGACATAGAAGAAGTGAAGGACAAAAGTATAAAGAAAGGAAACAATGCCTTCAGGGTGTACCGGATGCTGCCGTTATCTGAAAGACCTTCCAAAAAAGGTAGATGGGAGAGCTTGTCAACATGAAATGCTCTTGGGGGCATAGTGTTGTGAAATACACCTAGTGCAGGTAACTCAGTATGCAAGCTACCAGTGCAAGCGTGGCTGTCTGGGAAATAACTGGAGCCCCAGCAAGGAGCTCAGAGTGGGCACCAACCCTTTGCCTAACAAAGGACAGCGGGGCCTGTGGCCAGCTAGCTGGGGGTGGGGCTGGCTGGGGTGGGTGTTCGGTCACACAGAGACTCTGCCAGAGCCAGTGAACAGTGAGAAGACCCAGACCCAAAAATAACTATTGGAATGGGTACATAGACTGTAAGGGTATAAAAGTCCAGGGATTCTGTTCTTAGGATCCTTGCCCAGAGGCACCTAGGCTGAACTGTTCCTATTGCTGTACTACTCGACTGTTTAATGAATTTTTGCCCCCTTGAAAGTGGATGTCTGACATTGCTGCGGGAAACCTAGCATAAGGAAATTGCTTTAACAATTAGTAATGTTTCAGAGCTTGAAAAATGTACCAGTTCTGTTGTGAAGCTGGATGTTTTTATTCAGATGTTCCCTACAGTTTAGGAGCAGCTGTGTGAAAAATGGGCTACATTCAGTTACGAGAAGAAGCCGCTTGAAGAGAGGATCAGTGAGATGTGATACTTCAAGCTGTTGATGTGTGTGTGCTAAAGCTGATGGAGTTGTGTTGAGATTCTAGTTCCAGGTCTCCTTCAGTCAAGGAATATGATTGGGGGTAGTAGAGATCAGCGGGTTTAACTCAGTAGGGCTCATTCAGAATACAGTGGCAGACACTTTGGTATGTTTTCAAGCAAGGGTAGAATTAAACTGGCTCTGTCTTGAGCTGGGTGGAAGCAGTACACTCTGCTCAGAACACTAAACCGTGAAACCATGTTAGTTACAAGGATCATGAGAAACCAGCCCCAGAGCATGATAATGGTGAAATGGGAAACTGTTTGAATCCCCAAACTTAGGGATTAAATCTGCCGCCTGCCAGGAGGAGACCTAACCACCAGGTCAATCTCAGGAGTATTTGGTTTCTTTCAAAGTAGAAATGTTGGTTTACTTGTGGCTAATTGGCTTTCTTATGGCTTCTTTATTGGTACATGGAGCAGAACAATGGCTTCCTTAGTCCTCTGGTATCCTCTGTTGTCTAGGATTTCAGAGGAAAAGATAACCTGCAAAACAAATGCAGTGTTCCTCTAAAGTCCAATTCAGTTCACCTGTAGCTGAGTTTGCTACTGAGTTTGAGTTTCTTAGATTGAGAAGTGAAAGGCATGGCTGCAGTTTAAGGTCAGTGTGACTGGAAATGATGAACCATGGCATTTTTGGGGCAGAATCATAGTTGAAAGGGAGATCAACCTGCAAAAGGTAGAACAATTGCTTTGAAACTGTGTCTAGTCTCTTGTCAATGGTGTATTTTGTATGTTTAGGCATATTCCTCTGGACCATAATCTGTTCCTTTGTGGTAGATGCATGTAAGAACTACAGAAGTTCATCTTGAAAGATGAGATTGTGGAAATGGTGGCTGTAGCAGGAGAAGATTTTGCAGAAAGTCCAGTTGCTATAAAACTGACATATCTTGGACCCCATATATATTTTCTCATGCCCTTTCTTCCTGGCACGTGGCTAAATGTATATGTGGGAGCAAAATAATTTGGCTGCAAATATACTTAATTTTCAGTGATATCTTGTAGTAGAAATGGGAGAAGTTCCTGGGACACATCTGTGCTGACAGTGGGGTAGAGCTGAGCTTGCACCAGCAAGTCTTGAGCTTCAGCATCGAGCTCTCATCATGTCAGAACAGGGGCAGCAACACTGGGGTCTGCAAAGGCACATGACATTTTGTGAAAGTCACATGCTATGTGGTTTTCTGGATTCTCAAGTCCAGCATGATTGCATAAACCACTTTTGCATGAATTGCAATATGTATTTCCCCACCAGGTTGCAACTATTTGCAAAAATATTGGTTGAAGTTTATGTGATCTCTTTTCACGTTAAATCAATTAACAATCTCCCTTTTCCTAGAACTGCTGTGAGAGTGTCAAAAATCTGATAAGGCATACATTTTGATTTTTCTTCCCTTTAGGAATATTTTTCTCCCCCTTCCTTCTTTTTTTCAACAGGCCTTGTTGCTTAATTTGTCATTATTCCATAGTTTTCGCTTTGATTTTTTGAGTGCAATTGCTTTCCTCAGTCCTATAGTGGTTATCTTTTGTAGTTTTTTAAAACAGAAACACAAAGCCATAGTGTTTAGTCTGAATTTTTGGCTGCCCAGACCTTAAAGGAGGGGTACAGTTAAGCAAAATGTGTTTTCCCTTTACTAGGAGGTCCTGCCGTTTTGAGGCACATTTGGGGGCTACTTGTTGGTAAATATATAAAGTGTGAAGGATAACTCATGGCACACAGGACTTTATGAAATCTTTCTTCTGTTGTTGCAGGTAAAAAACCGAAGTCCGACAAGGATGACAAATTCAAACAAATTAAGGTAAAAAGTGGCTGTTTAATAATGTGAGAGCTTGTGAAAACAGTCTGTTGCAAATATTTTTTAATAGCCTCAACAGTATATTGTGGTGGGTATTTGCAAATGCTTGTGGTTTGGTTAAGTAGCTACAGTTACCCAGGATGTTTTGGTTGGTTTTTTTTTAAATGTGAAGTCTGTTAGAGCCGTGATTTACGTCATCAGTGGACACAGCCCCTGTGTTACAATGCCTGGAGGCTGGAAAACTGGCAGTCTCAGCAATACATTTGCCATTTGCTTTTCTGTATAAGGAGAAATTCAGTAATTATGGAAGGAATGCTTCTGAACAATAGAGCTACCTTTTGAAGCAATTAATTTCTGCATGTAAAGCATTGGAAATTCATTTTCATTTAAGCAAGGGGGAGAAGAACCCATTTGTAAAGCTCCTCAGTTGCTGCCTGAGATTTCTGCTTGTTCAGAGCATGGACCCAGGCTGACATTGCTTTCCCTGCAAAGCACGGTGCTTCCTAGCTTTCACACCTCTGCCAAGGGCCTCTGTGAGTTGGGCAGTGTTACACACCAGCAGGATTTAGTCCACCTTCAGTTTTTCAAAGAACAAGCAAGTCTCAGAAGTTTCAGACTTTCAGCCTTCAGTGAAATTGGTGTCCTTGGATTGTGTGTAGCAGCTGTGTTTGCAGTGAAAGGGCAGCTTGGTCCTCTGATACTTGCTTGTGAAGGGCTGTGCCACCCATGCCTGGGTTCAGGCTCTGCAGCCGCTGGCCAGGAGATGCTCTGGGCCAGGTGAATCCAGAAAACTGGAAAAAATTGCTCCATTAGAATTGGGTTTGGAAGGCAGTTGCTGCCCCAGCAGCTGTGACATGGAGCTACATGTCAGAATGCTATGACTTTTAAACTGTCTTAAAGAAACCACTTTTTAACCATCCTATCTGGATCATACAGCCACACATGCTTGTTATAAAGTGACTCTGAAGGTAGCTGGTGTTCAGAGTGGTGGATTAATTAAAGCAAATGCACATTCCTGAGCACTGAAAGCTGCCTGGTGATGTGACTTCCTGAGATCCACATGCATGTTTTGAATTGAACACCTCACAGTTACCCTGAAAATTTCTCTTTAGTGGAGCTGAATGGGAGGCTGCTCCATGATTTGCCTGATAACTGCAATGGGGCAATAGCAGCAGAGGGAGAAGTTGAGGATCTGAGCACAGATCTATGCAGCAACTTCAGCATAGCAAGAGCCTCACAGTGAGCTTCCCATTGTTGCCACTGCTGGACCCTGTGGGCACCCACAGCAACCACTGGTGGGGGTGAAGACACCCTCCCAGGCCTTGCTGAGTTTAAGCAGGGTGCTCAGGACACTCACTGGTTGTCCCCATGGATGTGAAGAGTCCTCGACTTTACCAAATCCCTGCTCCACATTAGGAAAGGGGGTCTACAAGCAGGTCTTCCACCTTTCAAATAGGTCTCCTACCACTGGGCTTTTGGGTAAACAGAGGCTGTCATTATAATTCATTAAATTAATTAAAAAATGAACTCTTATCAATGGAAAAAAATGAAAGTGTCAGAGCAGCCCAGATAAAACCAGCCTATTTCCTTTGAAACAAAGAACTGCACTGAGGTTTAAATTCTGTATTATCCCAGCTGTATCCTTTCGACCATGCAAGCTCCATACTGAGGGACATTTTTTAAATCTTAGTGACACCTTTCCCCATGCATTTAGCTTAGGCTAGACATCTGGACACTGTAAAGTTAGGTGATTTAACACGAATTGTGCCAATATCCAAGTCTCTTTGTGGATCTGGCACTATCACCTGAGTTCCAAGATGTTCCAAGTTTGTTTCTGAAGCCTGAAAGGGACTACTAAATAAAATTCTCTGTAATCAAGGCTCAGTAGAGTAAGGTGCCATGTGCACAGTGTGTCCATGGGGGCTGCTGCATTTGCTGTGTTGTGCGACACCAGATACTGCTCAGGGCTTCAGTGTACAGCCCTATCATGTCTCTGCAGTCGTGATCCTCAGTGGATCTATAGCAGCTAATTTTATCTTTTCCAGGTCTCCAGGTCTTTAACCTGTGGGTTAACACAGCTGGTGAAGCTCATCAAAGACCTAGTTGCCATTAACGCTTTGCACCCTTCTGATATGCAGAGGGACCTTGGGGCAGGGTGTATGTTTACCTTGCTTAATGGCTGGGAAGGTGCTTTTGCCAAAGTGACAGCTCTTTTTGAGTGGATCACAGTCACAGCATGTGATATCTGGGAAAGACCTGTCACAGTGTCCCTTGGTTTCTTGTCCCAGGCATAACAGTTCATGCAGTTAGTACTGTGAAGAGCTGGCACCTCAAGTCCTGAGGCTCACCATTGCTCTGCTTTTGATGAACTGCTTTAGAGCAGTGGAAATGAGCCTGGCGTGGCATAAGATCCAATGGACAGCTCTGTATCTCTCTGCGGGTGTCTCTGGCTCAGCAGTGAGGTAGAACTACCCTTGCAGGGCCAGCCCAGAGCAAGAACAGAAGACTTTAGACTTTGTAACCAAGCAGCCTGTAAGGGAGCTGATTCCAGGGAGGAAGTTTGACCCATAGATAATCCTTTAAATGTGTTTATAGCTTTTTAAAGAAATCCTGAGTTTATGGAATTCATTTTTTTGGTGTCTGCTCTGAAGTAAGTTTTTTACATTCCCACTTGAGTGTACCAGGCCTGCAGGGATGCATCTTGTGGAAAGCTCAGTCTGTGTAGAACAGGTCACATTTTCCCAATGCTGTTGCCCTGTAGTAATGTTTATGGTGTGATCTAAAAGGCTGTATTTAATGTAAACCCTTTGGTTTGCTTTCAGGATTGCCATAGAGAAAAGTTAAGGCTAGAATTTAGTAATTGCTGTACAGAAGCTAAGGCTTTCTTTCAGACAGTTTGAAGAGATAGAGCATGTTTGGAAGGGAATGAGGATGGATATTAAGTGCAGTACCATTTTAAAGCGATGTTTATTCCTTGTTTGTTTCAAATGGTAATCTCTTGTAGTAAATAGCATACCAATTCCTTGCTCTCGGAAGGCTCACTCTAAATCTGAAAATTAAAAACAGCTTTTGTTGCAAAGCACAAGATTTGGAAATGAAGTAGACTGTCTTCTCCTCAGAGAACCAAAATATGTGTTCTAAGACTCTGTACTGCAGAGACCAGGGGGTATATGGCAGGCAGAAGTGATGGGATTTATTACCATCTCAGAACAAAGAGATGAATTGTCTCCAGGCTCCTAAAATAAAGCAATCCTGACCCAACTTTACTGTTTTCATTCTAGCAAGAGCCAGTTGAATCATCTTTTGGGATTAATGGACTAAATGATGTCACTTCTGACTATTTCCTGTCCTCCAGTATAAAAAATGAAGTTGACAGTACAGTGAATGTTGTAGGTAAGTACTTCTATGTATTTCTTACACAGTAAGTGCACAGGTGACTTCAAAAATCCTTTTGACTCTGCCAAACTCATCTTTTCATCAGCTTTTTGCATTTTGGAAAATGCCATTGTTGCAGTCAAGTTGATCCTTTTTTCAGTAGCAAGGTCATGGATTGCAGGTGAGGCCACCACCTTGCAGACACAGTAAGCAATACTGTAGCAGGGTGATGGTTCCCTTGAGAGTGAAGCACTTATAAGCATGCTTGTTGGCTTTTCCTCATGTGAACTTAACTCCACAGGGTAGTCCTCAGCTATGAGGAGACTGTAGCCAATGTTATATGGGAGTTAAACTGAGTTGGGTGACAGTTTCTCATTGCTTAAAGCAGAGGTTTGTATGGGGTACTGTTTTACTGGGGCGTTTAAACCAGCAGGCAAAATGGAGGAACTTGGTTCTTTTTGCTGGCACCTCAGTAGCAGAGATAGTTCTTAACATCACTGAGCTAACAAAAAGGATCAGCAAAGACTGCATTTAGGAATTAGCTGTCATCTCAGCATGAGAATAATTGGTTCTTGGTAGAATAATTGGGCTGGGTTTTGACAGTTCTTTTTTTGGCTGAGGTTGTCACTGCAGCAAGAACGCCTAGGAATATGACCCATATACCATTTTGTCTAGAATTCCACTTTTAAATATGAACGAAAAAGCGTTTGAAAGATATGTTAGTATGCTGCTTGGAAAGATGGCAGAAATCATGTGCAGTGACTATTTTTGATCCCCATTTCTTAGGCATAGTCATTCCCCTCAAGTACTTGTGTGGCTGAGAGTTTGTGAGTAGTTTTTCTCTCTTTATGGCAGTTCATTTAATCAGCTTCTGTTCCTTTATAAGAGCATTAGAACATGATTGTTGCTCCTACTGTTATAAATTGAAGGAATAGCACTGTAGTGCTATTAGTGCTTCCTGTTCACTGACGGAGGGTCAGGTGGGGAACTGACATCCAGTGTTCTTTAATTATTGTCATGTGAAGTGTGCTGCTTATCCAGACTGGAGAGAGAAGCCCTTATTTAGGATTGCAAAAAGGATTTTAATGTAAACTGGGAGAAAAGGGTAAATTACATCTGTTCTGCCAGAAAGGAGGGAAGTCAGCTGGAGGGGACTAAAGACAAAAGCAGCACCTGCAGTGTTTCTGACATGCATACAGCTCACGGGAAGTTGTGGCATATTGCCTGAGTGAGCAGTCATTTTTGCTGTGCATTTTAGCTCTTGGGGTGGGTAAGAATTCATCAGATATTGAGGAAAAAGATAAAACAGTGCAGATGGCCTGCTCATATCCTGAGAGGGTTGCACAATATTAGTTTCTCCCAGATAAAAATTAACTCTGTGTATGTGTGCTCTTGCACCCCTCTTGCCACATTCAATAAAAAGCTGGTTGTTTCACAACCAAGAAAGGTGAAATAAAATATATGGAACACAATTGTAGTAATTTTAGTGATTCAACTCTAAAAAAATCAAGTCTATCCAGTATGTATGTAATTTTCTTTATGCTGGCATTGTCTCTTACAATACACATCTAAGTTTGGCAGATTTTACAGTGCTTACCAGGCACTTCACAAAACAAAATAATACACAGCTTTTCCCTGGGAAAATTACCTGTCACTTGTCTTTCTCAAAAAGTTGTGTCTAAAGAAAAAATGCAGGAATGGATTGTGTGTATAGACATGTGCATTCATATTTATTTATCTTAGTTCACGGAGGAATAGATGCTATCTTTTGCCTTTTTCAAAATTAATAATTAGTATACTTAGGTTCCCTAACAGAAGAGTTTCAAGATCTATTGTATTTCATTGCCTATGTATTTTTCCCCTCACAGGTCTAGAAAAAAATGTCCTGTTTGAACAATACAGCATTGTGTTTGTACAGAATTTGGCCTTATGTTCCCTTTGAAGTTTTATGTTCAGTGAGAGAATATCCGTAGTCTTTCTTTTATACAACTGTGGTTTTAGGTTAGCCATCCTATGAAATGGCTCTATCCCAGTGTGTTCTGATCTATCTAGTGACTTTCAGTTCTATGATGGATTCAAATGAAAACATTTGTCATGTGTTCATACTGATGGGATCAGAGTTGTACAAGACAGAGGAAATTCTTTCAAGCAGCTCCAGAGAATTGAGATTCTGGCTTTCAACATACTTTAGTTTTGCTCAGTAACTTCTTGGTACCTGTGTTTATCCCCCTCTTTTTCAAAAGGTTGTTGTGTAGAACAACTAATGTCTGCAGAGCATTTCAGGACACTTGGGTACCAACCATGGTTGCTTCACTTTGTAGAAATAAATAATGCTCCTTTGATGCTAATACTCTTTTGGTATTAAGTATCATATGCCTGGGGGAATAGGAAACCCCTCTGTTAATAACTAAGCAGACTGTAGTTTTCTGTCAGAGGCCATGAGGATTGCAGACTACAGGTACAACTGTATACCATCTGTATATACAATTTCTGTATACCATCGATGACATTGCAAAGGTTAGTAAGAATAAGCATCTAATTGGAGGAGAAATTTTTCATAGCTTCATGTGCTATATATATCAGAGTCCCACAGTGTTTTGCATGATCCCATGGCCAGTTTTTTGCATGCCAGTTCTGGTCTTCCGTTGCATAATTTACATGAGAGCATTCAGGGGCCATGGGATATTGGCAGCTTGCTCTGGGTGAGGATCACAGATTTCCTTCAGAACTCCCACTGAAAGCAGGTGGTAGGCATGGAAGATGCTGCTGGGACTACTGAAGACTCACTCAGATACCAAGCAGGCTCCAAGGGCAGGCTCTTAGAGATTCAGCAAGGTCAAAGTGTTATGAGTAATATTTTCTTTTATTTCTAACCCCAAGTTGTAGGACAGTCGCACTTTGATGGCAGCAGCGAGGAGCAGGTGATAGTTGCCAACCCTCCTGATGTTTGTCAGGTAGTAGAGGTGACAACAGAAAGTGATGAACAACCCCTCAGCATGAGCCAGCTGTATCCCCTACAGATCTCCCCTGTCTCGTCCTATGCAGGTAAGCATCCTGGCATTTCTTCACACTGCTTTTTCTGGAAATGTTTGGAAGACATTGGGGGAAAGGGGACTCTTCCAGGGTAGCTGACAAAGATCCAGAGATGCCTATTCACCTGCCTTCTCTTAATTGTTAATGAAACGCAAAAACTCACAGTCCTCTACTTATTTCACCTTGGGAAACAACTTGGCAGATCTGAGACTGGAAATACAAGCTGCAGATTTTAGTCTGTGACTAATGGAAAAAGAACCCTTTTAGATGTAATGCAGAGAGGTATTTTCATCTTTTGTTAGAGTGGGATTTGCAGTGGTACAAATGACATGCTGTAAATATAGCATGTTCCTTTTGCCCCCTGACTTACTAAAGATTAAAGGTTTTCTATACTGCATGTTTACTCCATGTCTATCACACTGTGCAGAGTGTTAAGGGCTGCATTAATGATACATATGCAGATGTGGAACTGAGGGCTGTGGGGGAGTGGATCTCTTGTGCTGCAGACTGCAGAAGCCATGTAGTGACTGATAACAAGTGATCTTGCAAGCGGCAGAGTTGTGGACATCTGGTTTCCAATGTCTGCCTCCCATATGGATTCTCTGATACCTAAAAAAAGGGGTGAGATAACAGGCTTGCCCCCGCCCCCAGTCAGGGTGCTAATCTAATGGTTTCTCTTTTCATCTGGCCCCTTATTTTCATCTGGCCCCTTATTTTTGTGTAACTGGTAGGAAGTTAGGAGTCTCTGGCACTCATTTATCTCTTATCCAAGTCTGACAGTGTGTTCAGAAGTTATGAGGGTAGAACTGACACAAATGCACATATGGACATTCTGTAGAGAGTCCCCACAATCATATAAGCCTCATTTCTGTAGGAAGCAGGACAAAGCCACATTTGAAAGTAGAAAAAGTTTAAGATCTAACCTGGTCTTTCCTTTTTACCATGGTGCTAACTTGGCAAGCCGCAGGAGACTGGGTGGAAACACAAATGTCATTCTTTAAGGCAAACTTAAGTATTAGTTGTTCTCCATGCATTTTATAATTTTACACATGGTTTTTCCTTTGACTCATTAGGCTGAAATTACTTCCAGACACATTTTTATAAAGTATATATTTAGTAATTTTTATCTTTGGGACCAAGTAAATAGTATGATGTTCTTTTGAATAGTCTCCAATGTTAGTCTCACACGTTGATAAACGATTATGCTTCCCATTGTGTTTAGTCTGCAATGACCAAAGCATTTAGAAGGTCTTTGCAAAGCATAAGGCAGGCGGTTATCATGGTGCTTTAATTTATTAGCAGCAGGGAGACAAGGGCCTTTGAAACATTTGTCCTCTTTCCAAATGTTTCTTGGAAAACTTCTCCATGTATATGAACATGACAATGATGCTTTCTTTTAACTTCAGCTACAGGATCTAGAATGCAAACAGAAGTCACTGTCTTGGTCTGGAAGTCATGGTGGCTTTTTTGATTGAAAGGGTAGAGAGAGGTGGTCTGGTGACCACCCTGACATGAGCAAATCATGACTTATCTGCCCTAAAGTCATTGCAACCAGCCCACATAAGGAAAATGAAGGATAACTGAAGTATTACTGCTTATATTGTCTTCGTATCTTGGTGGCCTTCAGCTGTGCTAACTTATACCAGGACTTGCTAGCCCAAAACTTGGATAACAGAGAGTTCTCATGCCACTGCCATGCTTTTGAATGCATCCCAAGGCAGCTCTTGATGATCCTGGTTGCTCTAGCTAGAGGCCAGTAAGAAGTGGAGTACTGCAAGGTCTTCCTGGGACAAGTCTCATTTAATATATCAAGGAGCAGAAGATGTTTTGGAGTACCCACTGGAACTTTACAGGTGACACCAAATAGGGGATGCCAGTTGATATATGCCTGAGGGCAGAGCCATCATCAAGTGAGTCCTGGAGAGATTTCAGGAACGGGTCAGCAGAAACCTTATGAAAACCAGCAAAACCTTACGAAAATCAGTCATAAGGGAAGGAAGAGCACTTTGCAGCAAAACAGGCTGGGACTGATGGAATGGGGAGCAGCTCAGCAGAAAGGCAGGTAGGCAGTGAGCTGAGTGTGAGAGAGCAGAGCACCTCAGCCACAGAGAAGCCCATCAGTTTTCAGAATATAACCTGTAGATCTAGGGAAGTGGTTGTCTTCCTCTTCTCAACACTAGTTACGCTACTTGAGTACTGTGTCCAGTCTTGAGCCCCCCAGGCCAAGAAAGTGACAAACAAACAGGAGGAAGTGCAGAGAAGGGCTAATCAGGGCAATCACGGGCTGGAGCACTCACTCTGTGAGGAGACTGGGGCTTGTTCAGCCTGGAGAAGAGATGGTTTTCAGGACCTCATAGCAGTAAACCTGCCTGCAGGGATGTTATGGCGAAGGTAGAGCCGGGCTCTTCACAGCAGTGCATGGTAGGATGATAAGAAACAGCAGGCACAAACGGAAACAAGAAAACTCGGTCCAGATGCATATAAGAAAAAAATGTTACCTTTTCTACCACAAGGACAGACAGACAGTGGAGCAGAATACTCAAAAAGATTGTGCTGCCTCCGTTCTCAGATGTTTTCAAGACCCTAATGGATAAGGCCACAAGCAACCTGATTTAGTCCTATAGCTGGCCTTGCTTTGAGCAAGAGGTTGGGCTATACACCTCCTGAGGTCCCTTCCAGCCTAAATCATTGTATGAACTGCTTTTTTTTTTTTAAAAGCATGCATTTGCCCTTGAGCCCAGAGTGAGGACAGGGATCTGTGCATTAGAACCCTGAAACTTCTAGGACACTCTTGTGACTATTTCTGGCTTTGTCTTGCTCCACACAGACCTGTACAGGAGAACCACAGGAACGCTGGCGCTGTTCTTGTGGGTTTGCTCTGTCAGGTGCTACCGCAGAATGGCAGGAAAGAGTATAAGCATAACAGATGTGCAGGAACAGTTAGTTTAGCTCTTCTGAAACAACAACCAAAAGAGGTAGCCTGAGGTATCAGCTCTCCTACATAAATCTGCTTTATTTCAAAAACACCACTGATTCCTGTCTGAGGTTACTCAGGCAAATTATGTGAGTGGCCTATGTGAGTTTTCTCTTATTTCCACTGATGTCTATGAAAGCCATTGTTTTTTAGTACTGAGGCTGTTGTCAACCTCCTGTTGTGTTTGACACTGATTCAAATAACCTTCTTGATTAAAATAACCTCCCTAACTTTCCATGTCTGAGTGGCCAGCTTTCCTGGCATTGCTAAGTATAGTGCTATCTCTTGCTCAGCATTTTGTTATCTATAAACACCAAGGATGGATTCCTTTTCAGCTGCATCACTCTGTTGCGACACGTTTCTTCACGTCAAAGAATATCTGTTTCTTGTCTCTGTGTGGATTCCTTCTATTGATTCTATCTTCAGGGCCATTTCACCTTTGCACAGATTAATTTCTGCCTCTCCTCTCCCCAGTAGGGCTTAATTACCCAGCTTAATCATGTTAGCACAGCTTTCTCTGCCTGAGCCAGTGAATGAGAAGCTCTGCAGCACATTAACTTCACAGGGCATCGCAGTTAGATTTAACATTTTGGACTGTTCCTCTGCTTACTACACACTGCGGTGAAGAATCTGGCATAAGGAAGGTGCTGGCTTTGGAAGTAGCAGTCTGGAGCGTGTGAGCTGCCTGCTTCCTTGCTTCAGAAGGACTTTGGGTGCAGTTTAGATCCTGGGGTCTGAAAGAGCAATTTAACCCATTGATTTACAGCCCTCTGCTTAAACCTAATGCTTAGGCAAGCCTTGAGAGAAGGGGAAGGTACTTCCAGTCTCTCCAAAGACATGCAGGGACACAATCCACGAGGCATGATCTCTACACTCTTAGCATTCATGTTCAGTGCAGAGCATGAGGATACTCTCTGGGAAGGCAGGATCACAGGGGCTGTGCAAAGCAGTCTGCATGGGCTAAAATAGTACCACAGAGCTGAGGGTGGAAGCTGGGGTTTGAGAGCTCTCTTGCCAGCTATGGTAACTCAATCACATCATTCCTTCAGACACATAATTTTTGTGTTCCTTATGGATCAGCCCTACCTGCACAATCCTGCTGGGGTGTTTGGAGAAAGACCACTTCCAAATGCCGTTGGTAGCCTGCTAGGTACCTAGGGTTATCCTCCCAGGAAACAGGACATGGTGGTTCAAAACCTCATGAGCTGAAGGGAACCTGCTTTTCTGGGTGAGTGTCTGGGCAGCAGTGATGAAGGCAGTAGCCGTCCCTGCAGACAAGTGCTGAAAAGAGGAGTTTGTGCTCATCTCAGACATATCTGAGGCAGAGCAGTCTGAACCAGCCCATGGACCAGGAGCCTGACCCTCACACAGTAGTAGACCTGTATTCAGATGCATGTAGGCTTGAAAATATAGTAAAAATTCCTGGATTTCAGGCTCTTCTGCAAGGGAGGGATGCAGCTGCGGGAGGATGGCTGTCCTGCTGGAGCTGCACCCCTGTATTTGTGCTCTGGTTGAAGTAATGAGGGTGAGGGAGGCTGTGTGGGGAGGTGATGGGACTGGAGACTATAGTATTGCTATTTGCTCAAGTGGTGGGTGAAGGATTGAGAAATAGGCTGGGGGAGGCTGGGCGCTGGTGGCAAAAGCAAATACAAGAGTATGCCAACAGTAATCAAGCCCCAGAAGTGACAACAAGCCCTTGAGGTGGCAGGCTGAAATAACAGTTTATGAAATAAAAACACATTTATCTCCTCTGGGGTGGAGTTGTTACTGATCTTGCAGGGAGATAAAAATAAGAATTTGGGCAGAACTTTGCTTGTGTCCAGGTCTGGAGCTGACAAGAGAGGGCACGGGAGAGGAGACATCCCCTGCTCGTTGGAGACTGCACGAAAAGTGCAAATCTGCTTCTTCCCTCTGTCTTGCTGTGCTTTCCAGGATATAGTCATGTTAACTGTGATAACCATGTGAGTTTACCCCAGTTGTTCAATGCAGCTAGCCCTTGGATTGCTTTTGCTGCAGCAGAGTCTCCATGCTTCTCCGCTGTTTTCTGATTGGCTTGACTCCGTTTGTTACCACTTGCTGAAAGTAGATCAGGCCTTGTGAGCTGGAATTTGTTACTGTAGATGGAATAGCACAATTTTCATTTTTGTTTCTGTTTTGTTTGACAGAAAGTGAAACAACTGACAGTGTTCCAAGCGATGAAGAAAATGCTGAGGTAAGCATTTTCTGGATTTTTAGCACTTTGGAGTAAGGTCTCAAGATCAATGTCCTTAGGTATTCTTCTCCTTCTCTGTTTGCAACTCTGTCTACCAGTGGAGTATTCATTTTAACAATAATTGGAGAAGAAGAGAAACCAGGAAGGTTCAAAGGGGGCAGACATTTGGATGATTGTCGCAGAATTAATATGTGTGCAAGTTCATTCCTCCTCATCTGTCCAAACTATGAGGAGATTAATTTGCATAATAAGATGTTCTGCAGAGCCATCAGCAGTGCCAGCTAGTTTGTTAATATGATGCATTGGTGTTGCTGGGTAGCATATGCTCACTTTGTTCTCCCTAAATGGCACCTGGACTCATACAATGGGAGGAAATGCTTACGTGTAAGATAGAAATGCAACTTGAATGTTCGAGGTACGTGTGGCAGAAAGCTTTCCCAAGCAGTCAGCTGGGTATTGCGCAGTGAAAGGAATCCATGGGGAAAATAACTACCCCATGAGTGTTTCCTGAGCTGCACATACACAAACTCACCAGCTGGCCTTTATTTTGGGCCTGTTGTCAAGTGACCAGACCTATCTCCATGAGTACTTAGAGGCCAAGGGAAGCTCACCAAGGGCCCTTAGATACCCTTTGCTCCATCTGCATTTTTCAGAAGGCTTTTTGCAAACCTCTCCCCTGTTGTGTCCACCCCAACAGCTCTCTGAATCCTCCTTTGTGGAGAACCACGGGTTGTGCAGCCATGTAATTACACGGCTAAGCTGCTTGGTTTTGTCTTTTGTGCCTTGGTTGGGGTGGAATCCATATATAGACTGCAGGTAGTGACTCCCCAAACCTTCTTTGACAGAATATGCCATTGCAGCATCTCTGGTGGGGAAAGGACTGGATGCTTATCTTTTCTTGATTAACCTCTTCCCTGTGATGAGGGATGCACCGTCAAGTGACAGTGGTTTTCCCGGCAGCCTCACCTGTACTGATGGTTTGGGTAGTGTTGTTTGAGAGGTCTTGGGTCTCTGTGCCTGCTTCTTGGCAGGAGGATACTCTCTCTAGTAACAGAGGAGACATTTGCATTTGGAGTTCTGAATGTTTGGTCATCCATGTCCATTTTTGTCTGTGGCATACTGGGAATAAGGCCTTTATTTTCCATTCAGGAGAACTGGTAGAGCCTCTTGAATGATGGAAAACCAGCAAGATTTAAGCACATGACTTCAGAGAGGGAGAAGTGGCCAAGAGGAAAAACATTCTAAGCCAGTGGCTACAGAGGCAGATCTCTTAGAGATGGGGTAATTCCCATGCAATTTATGGATGTTTCTGTCTTCATCTTCTTAGTTGGCGCCCTTCACAAAGTTGCATTCGCTCATATAGCCTTCCCTTCTTTTTGTGTCCTTTTCTAGGGACGACTTCATTGGCAGAAGAAAAACATTGAAGGCAAACAGTATCTCAGCAATCTAGGAATGAGGAACACTTCTCATATGCTTCCCAGCATGGCAACTTTTGTAGCCAACAAGCCTGACCTCCAAGTCACCATCAAAGAAGAAAGCTGCCCACTGCCTTACAACAGCTCCTGGCCCCCTTTCCCACACATCCCTCTGCCCCAAGTAGTGTCCACAGCCTCCACAAGCAGCAGCCAGCCAGACCGCGAGACACGGGCCAGCGTCATCAAGAAAACATCAGACATCGCCCAGTCAAGAGTCAAGAGCTGCTAAGCCTTTGACAGTGTGGTTTTTTAGCTTTGTTTTGTTTGGTTTTGTATTTTACGTTTCTCTAAAAGAGGTTCATCCCTTGACACACACAGGACAAATCTAAGGTAAAGCCTTGGCAATATAAAACATTGCTGTGTCCAACTCCAGTGCCGCAGTGTTTTTAACTCAGGACTCCAGCCATCAGTATGTACACCTGAACCTAGACAGATTTCCAAGGTTGCTACATAGGAAAACAACCCAAGAACTTTGGCCCACTCACAGGTTCCAGTGTTTCATAAGAGGACCAACCGACCACAAGGGAAGTGGTGCTGCTGCGCTTCTTGCTGTCAAGGCTGTGATGGAACTGAAAGCCTCAGAATGGAAGAGAAAATGTGAACTAGCTGGAATATTTTTAAATAAAGAAAAATCTATTGTGAATATTGTACATAGTGCAGTACTAGCAACGTTGCAGTCTGCTTCTGCACCTTATTAAGAAAGCACTTACAAAAGGCCTTTTATTACCTTGCTCTACTTAATGGCACATTGAAGGTCCCTCCCCACCTGTATTCTTTTCCAAGCTATTCTTGCTAAAATGTCTGTAAAGATTAGAGGAAAGGAAAAGAAGTTAAAACTTTCCATGTGGATTTCATATGTTCTGAGACTGCTTTTCTCATGTTTGTTTCTAATCTGCTATGCTTGAATGCCGTGTGGTACAATAGAAAAAAAAAAACCTATTACAGAGATATTATGCAAATTCCCAGATTTAAAAAAAAGAAGAAAAATACTCTAATTCTAACCAGAGCAAGCTTTTTTATTTTTTATACAGGGGAATATTTTATTCAAAGTAAAATTCTAAAGTGAATATAATTTTTTTTAATCTTTTCTACAGCAAATTTATAATTTTAAGATTCAGTTCTTGGTTATCAGCAGTTATTACATTCTTGTGGCACATTTTTTTTTTTTTTTTAATTTTGTAAAGGTGAAATAGCTTTTATGAGCTCATGTAGCAATCAGATTATCCTGTGGATTGATAATAAATATGGTATATAGTTAAATTTTTAATAATCCTTGTTTGTCTCTCATTTTCAATCTTTCAAAAACCCCAGATGGCATGGGTTTGATAGGTAAATGTGACATCTCAGAGTGAGCAATTACTGTAAGCCTCCTTTACAATTTCTGGAGAATTCCAGAGAATGGAAAGTACTGTGCTTGAGGCATCTTGAAGTGGAAAGAGGAACTAGAATTCAAAGGTGACCTACTCAAGTCTGGCCTCAGATGTAGAGGTTGGGAGCTGAAGCACCTCTTCAACTGTTGGCGTCTGGGCTTTGAGCAAGTCACCTCATGGGAAGGATCTTGTGAAAATCCATCCCCCACCCAGTGCAGGTTCAGCTGTACTTCCCCCGTTCCTCATAGATCCCTCGATGCGGCTTGCTTACAGTTTCCTTGTCCAGAAAAATCTTTTTGCAGTTTCAAGCACTAGCTCCTTATTAGTGGAACAAATCAGAAGTCAAATAAGCATTGTCCAAGGCTTTCAACACTACTACTGCATGCCAAGTTCTGATTCTTGGGAATCTGTAGAGTATCTAAGGGTGCACAATGGCTTGCAGGTTGCATGATGATGGTGGATAGGCTGTGCCATAGACTTTGTGCAGCGCTCTGCACTGGGGCTGTCACTGGCACAGGCAGAAGTGGCAGAAGTTGAGAGCACTCAGCCTCTTGCAGTTTTTTAAGCCATTGGAAGTGACACAGATTGATTCAGATATGTAAAATACATAGACACAGGGTGCCCTTCAGGTGTGATTACCATTCTCATACAAACGCAACAGAGAGGTGAGCTGAGGGCTGTGTGTATTGGGCTGATAAGCAATAACATGCACAAAAATGGCTGTATCAGAGAGATATGCTAGCTGGCTTTTGCAAAAGGAAAGGAATAGTAGGATTTTGCTGTGTTCTTAACCTGATGCTACAATTCCATGTGAAACTTGAAATTTTGTCTTGCCAACCCACTGTCTGGTGACCTGGGAAGACAAGCTTTGGTTAGGGTTGGGAGGAAGAGAAATGCCTAAGCAGTATTTGGAGTGGGGCTGAAAAATTGGAGTGGTTAAAATTGTGGTGTGTAAACTTTCTAGTCTCTGGTTGTGCATTTACCTTTGCAGTGGCTCTCTGGGTCCAGAGGCCATAAGGTTTGATCTTCCTCAAGGAGGTTGTGTCCATCTCAGTGTGTGTGGAGGGGTTACAGTGAGTCTCTGGCATCCTTAATCCTATTTCAGCAGGGTTATGAGGCTCATGGCAGGTTTCTTTTCCTTGGTTTTGGAACTCACTTGGGATTATTTATGCATTTTCTTAACATTGTCTTCTTTGGTTTTCAAAAGTTTTTCCAGCTAAAGTTTGCAAGTTGCTCTGTAGCATCTCCTAGACCCTTTTAAGATGATGGGCTCTTGTTAGGGGGGGACCTCATAGGATCACAGACAAGCCAGGGCTGGAAGGGACCCCTGGGACACTTTGGGTGCACCTTTCTGTGGAAAACATGGTCTTAGAGTAGGTTGTCCAGGACCCTGTCAAACCAAGTCTTGAGTATTTCCAGCAAGAAAATCTTTGTCTAGGCTTCATTAATCCCTTTCTTCCAGCCTTTCTTTTTGTGGCAAATTCCCTGCCCGGCAGCTGAGAGCTGCGCATGGAGAGTGACTGGAAAAGGGCTGTCTGGGGAGACTTGGTGCAGGGAGAAGAGTCATCATCTGGCAATTTTTCTTGTGGGGAAGGAAGAGTTGGGTTACATGGAAGAGAAAGCGCAAAGCTGCAGTTGTGCTGGAGCTGGGAAGGGACTGCCAAACCCAATGCAGGGCTCTTGGAAGAGAAGGGCTCCGGTGCTGTGGCTGAGGCTGAGCCTGGGGCAAGGATCGGGGCTGAGGGAAAGAGGAAGCTCAGTCATGGAGAGCTGGAAAACATCATACAATGTAAACGAAGTGCTGGCGCTCATCTCCTCCTCTGAGATTATTTAGTCTATGGACTGAGAGAGGCTCTTGCCTCTGGGACAGCCTGGGTTTAACATTAGGGGTTTAGGCTGAGGGAAGGCCCAGAGGTAGAGTTGTGTCAGGGCTATAAAGCATCTTCTGAAGTAAACAGAGCTGACTCCAGACTTCTGCTTTTCTGAAAGCAGGGTTGCTTTTTAGCTCCACTATGGCTTGCTCTCCTCACTGTTCAGATTGGTGATGTTAAATGTGGGCATGCCTTTGCAGGCCTTCAGGCAGGAAGCCATGTCCCATGCATTACATACTGTGAGAGGCTGAGGGCTTTCTGCCTTCGTAGCAGCAGTCTGAGCTCCCTGACCCTCACTCGTGGCACTTTGGAAGCATCTCAGGGGCCTTGTGCCATCCTGCAAAGCCCCTCTTAATGTCTGACCTCGCACAAGCGCTTCCTGACCTCAGCCCTGTGTGTCCATCTGAGAGAGGCGGCACATTTCCCCTTTGTGGTGAAACATCTTGACTTTCCCAGTTCCCAAGGCTCACTCAGGAGCCTGACCCCCTGCAGTACTGCTGAAGAGGAGTGAGGACTGAGCTGCCCTTTCTGCATGTCCTGCCTGGCTTGCCTTTAGCAAGCCCAGCTGCTCGCTGGGGTGAGAAGATGGTTGCCCAAGGGTGGCCTGAGTGTTTCTAGGTATAAAAATACTTGTCTGCAAAGTAATCTGCCCCTTGCCAGGAGAAGGATTTGCTGCTCTTAGCATCATCCGCCTGAAACTTTGAAGTAGTCAGCAGAGAAAGGCAGGCACCTCCAGCTTAAGCCGTGAGTTAACCTTTACGTAGCTGAAGCAAGTCATGTGGTCACACCTCGCATCTGGCCACTCCATGCAAGAGCTGACACCAGCATGCAGATGGCCAGGCAACTTGGATCGCTCTCCCCTCGATCCTCCCAATAGGGCTGCTGTGCTGCAAAACCACTAGCCCCCACCGTGCTTCAGTAGCTGTACAGTAGGAGACACACACATACCTCTGGAAGCGGTGTGCGTGCTTGGTAAATTCCCCTCTTCCCAGGGCCTCTGTGTTTGAAGCTCTTCTAAGAGGTATCCAACCATTGGAGTTATAGTAGCTATCCATAACACTGGTCCATCAAAGAGAGTATTCACCTTGAAAAGGCAGTGATGCCTCTGCAACTTGCTCAGACAAAATGCAGTTGGCCACCCGTGAGGTGATGTAATACAACAGGGGATTTCTTTGGGCTGGGATATCAGATATTTATTCTGGAATGCAGTGTTTGGTTGTGTTTGTTACCTGTGCTTACAAAACTGCAATGTCTTAAAAAAACCTTCAGCCTTTAATAGTGTAACTGCAAATTTGGTTCTGAAACACTGAAAACCAGGTGCCTATCCATTAGAACTACAAGCAATACCAAGTTAATGTTCTTGTGCAATTCTGTGATGTGGTCAGCAGATAAGCCTGCAGAAATCTCCCTGACCAGAGACTGGGAGGGGTGTAAGGGACAGGCTCTGCCTGTGGCAGTACCCTCACAGCTTGTAACCAAAGCACTGCTCCTGCCCTGGCACCTCAAGCAGTCCCCTTCGGGGAGCTCAGCTAGCAAGGAGCTGTGATATCAAGGTCTGATCCCCTCGAAAGGGCTGTCCACAAGGCTCAGGTAGGAGAAGAGTCATCACAGGAGCAGTAGAACTGAAAAAGACAGATTTGTTTGGGATCTGGTCTGTATTTAGAGGTGTTTCCTGGGATGGGGGATGTTGCTGAAGCTCTCCTGTTGGTTTGGACACTCACACAGCCTCCCTCTCTCTCACCACCTAGTCTCTTTATGAATGATTGAAAGGTTCACAGCCTCTTCCTTAGCAAGGCACTATTGAGAGCTTTCCTTTTTATCCAGGCACTTGTTTTCTTAAACTCTTAGGAACTCTTAATTAGTAGGACATCAAGTTGTGGAACAATTTAGGTCAGGGAGGAGATCTCGAGGTCACCTGGTCCAACCCCTGCTCCAAAACTTCAAGGGTAAATCAGGTTGCTTAGAGCCTTATTTGGTCAAATTTTGAGTATCCCCACAGGTGAGAACTGCTGCTTCTCTGGGCCTTTGCTCAGTGGTTTCAAAGTGTGGAGGGGGAGGTGGGAGATCACAGGATGATGGAGTCCAGAAGGATGATTTCTCAGATCCTTGGTAAATCAGAGGTTTAGTCCATAGTGCTGAAGTTTCCCTGTGGTATCAGCTGGGGACCTGGCTGCATGAGGTATTGCAGCTGCAGACAGACCTGGTTTGAAATCTTAGGAAAAGCAAGGAGTGGTGGTATTTAGCAAAAGGGAGATTGTAGAGCACCGGCTCCTTCTCTATTTGCAGATTTACCACAAGGGGAATCACCCCGCTTTTAATATGGGTGCCTTTGCCCTCAGCTATCGCCATATCCCTTGCCCGAGCTTGTGTTTCTTGCACTGTTCAAAATCAACTGAAGTTAGCTTACTCCACTTAGAGAAGGCACTGAAGTATAAATATTAATCTACCACCTGAGGAGAAAACGAGGTCAAGTAAAGGGTCTTGGGAATTGAGAAGATGCAAGTCTGACACATGCCATGAGGATAATTTTACATGCTCTTCTGCTCCCATCCAAAACATGAGTTTACTGAATGAATGGTGCCTCGAGGTAAATAGTAATTCCATAGAGGAAATATATATACCTGTGTGTATTAGATGAATTTACAGAGAAAACCATTAAGAGAATCTGGGTTAGATCTCTTTGGAGGAGATCTATTCCCTTGCCTAGGAAAGCTAAGACCAGATATGTCCATTTTTTGCAGTAGAGTTTATAAATTAACATAAATGATTTTTTTTTCTTGGTTTGGAAGGGACTGAGACTGCTGCTGAAGGGCTTCTGTAAAGGCAGGATCACCCTTTCCATAACGCAACTGAAGTAATGGGGAAAATTAGACAATGTTTCCAAGCATAAATTTATCCAGGTGTGTTTATGAGTCACATAATGTTACAACCCAGGTTCCTGCTGGTGTCTGCATCTGCCACTCCTGACACCCTTCTGGAGCCTGGCAATATCCCCATGCACAAAGGTATTAAAATCCCATTCAAAATGACGCTAGGTGAGTCACCTCAAAATTCCCCAGGATCAGGTCCTTGTTTTATTCTTTTCCCCAGCAGGTAGTGATGGCCTCGGTTGCGGTTTGCATGTAAGCACCTGGCTGCTTTGCTCCCTCCCTCTCCTGACACATCAGCATCGGGGCGGGCGCTGAAGCGTGGTTTGCATCCTGCTGCACTTGCACCTTTAGTGGAAGTTCCTGGGAGGCAGTAGTTGTACGTAACCTGCATGTTTCTTTGTCACAGGACTGCAAAATACATTCATGCTGCACTGGGATACACGGGAGAAAGTAGTGTCTGTAGGAAGTGTGAAAGTTGTCTGCGCCAGTCCATGCTTTGGCTTCATCCCCACTGCCTTATATTAGCTGCTTTTGCAGTCTGTCTGTTAATTACTTTTGCTGATTGGATTTATTAGGAGGGGCTGGTGATGCAGATTGCTGGCATGGGTGCAGGTGTTCCTCAGGCAGGAGAGGCTGCGCTACTGCCTGCCTGCTGCTGCTGCTGCAGCAGAAGGAACAGCCTGGTTACCTCTTCGGCAAGTACTTGGATGGGGGGTTTCCGTCTCTGCTGTAAGAGCAGCAGGTGCATGATGTTTCTGTCAACAATAATGCAAATAGTAGTGGGGAGGAAGGAAACCACGGGGACCACAGACAGTGCTTTGCCCAGGACCTCAGGCTTTCTGAGGAAGCAAAGGCAGTTGCAGTAACGCCTGGGATGCATGAAATTCAGTTCTGGGACATTACAGCTCCTCAAATGAGCTTTTCTCTGTGTGTGGTGGCTTTAAATAAATAAGCGAAGCGTAGGAAGCCCTATCCAAGTTCAGTGTGTTACTTTGTGATGAGTAGCTGATGATAGGTATCTCCTTTGAGCTAGTTCTGCTCTCAATTACATGCCTGTGGACTAAATAATTCAGCAGCAGCTGAGTGTGCTGCCAAGCTTCCCACTGCTGCAACTCCAAGCACTGCCCAGCCTCCTTGGTGAATTTGTGTTCAGAGCTAATTTTGGACGGGTGTCAGGAGGTGAAATGTCACTGGAAATGGATCCTTGTTTTATACAGGCTAATGTTGGTGTAGAGGCAGTGGAGAAGAATCCGAGTTTCTGGTTTTATTTTAATTTTGTAAGGACCACCTCTTTCAGACCCCCATGCTGTACCTTTTCTCTGGGGAGTACTTGATGGTGCCTGCTATAACGCTGCCTTCATTCCCTCCGCTCATTTGATGTACAGTGTTTCTGCTGATTTATGCATCTCATGCTGCCCTTTAAGCTTTAGTGCCTTTGCATGTTTTTCCAGACTGTTTCTTAGGAGAAGGTAAACTTTCAAGGTGTCCAAACCCAGGCGGCAAGATGGGAATTTTCCAGGGTGCTGCATTACCAACCCCTCACAGTTTCTGCCCTGAAACGCGGGGGAGCAGCAGGAAGCCAGGCGGGTGCTATGTGCCCGTTTAAAGGCGTTATCTCTCACAGTCAGTGTTGTCAAGTTTCAGTTTCAGTCGTATTTTTACTCTCAGGCAAATAGGTGGGGTTTTTTTCTTTTTCTTTTTTTTTTAATTTCTTTTTTTTCTCTTTTTTCCTTAGAACTTAAAAAAAAAAATAATGCCATGCAAGTCGCTGTAACATTTTAAAAGCCATTTTAAAACATTTAAAAAGTTCCTGTTGCATGTGAAAAGGCTGAGGTCTGTCAGGTGCAGCATCTGGGATGCCTTTCTGAGCACAGTTCTCTTGAGAGCAAGACAATATGGACACATAAATAGGGGAGTGAACGTTTGTTTCTCATGCAAGCCCCTGAGAGCTGATGGCTGTTAAAACCTGTTTTAGTGCCTGTGGTGGTGTGGACAGTCTCAGTGCCTGGGCAGGCTGTGGGAGCCCCCAGGTAGTCATGACATTCGTATGCAGTTCAGCCACGTGGGCACCTGTGGGGCTGCTGCAGCCCAGCCCCAGCTCCTCCTGCCTTCATTCCTGTTTTCCATTTGGCTTTCCCTCACAACTTTGGTTTCTTTGGCCAGGTTTTAACCATTTCACACATGCATCATGTGACTCCCACAGCTGGAGTCTGCTTTATACCCCTTTCGCTCTGTTCCTCCCTTATCCCTCCTCTCTGGCTGCCTTCCTGCCCTCTCTCCCACCAGTTGGTAGGGCCCTGCCAACCCCCAGCACCCCACCTTTCAATTTCCTCCAGTTGTATGGCTTGGTGCTTTCACCTTCTCATAAGTAACTTCCATCAGTGCTCTGAGCATCTTTAGGGAACACCTTGACGCTGTATCACCCTAGGGGCAGAGTGCTGGCTTTGTCTGGGGCCAAAATCTTGGACTAAATGAATGTAATGGATATTTTGTGGACATTTTGTAGGGACGGTCCATAGACTAAGAGAATGATATTTGTGTATTTTATCAAAGGATGGGAAGGGGGATGGTGGTCAATGAGGATATATTGGATAGTGTGGGACCTACACATGACGTAAACAGTGTGGAAAAAGGAGAATGTGCTGGTTTTGGCTGGGGTAGAGTTGATTTTCTTCATAGTAGTAGTATGAGGCTATGTTTTGGATTTGGACCATCACTGCCCATCGTGCTGCTGAAGCCTTTTTGCCTCCAGCAGCCAGCCACACAATGGAAGAGGATAAACCAATTCACATGGATTACCTAAAACACCGAATGAAGCAGCCCTGAGTCAGCAGTATGGGGCTTTCCCTGCTCCGAAACACTGCTTCGCTCCTCCTGACATGGTGTGTGAAGCACGACTTGGGGCAGGGTACGCACGAATCCACCCACTCCCCCGCACAGCCGGTGTGCCTTCGTGGATGCTGCACCTTCCCGTGGGGTGCTGTGGTACCTCGCTCCTCACAGCCACGTCACCACTGGCACAAGGGCAGAGGATCCCGCAGACAATGCTGATTCAAAGTGCTTTTCCCTAAAAGATGTTTCCCTGAAGGTTTCCACTGCCCTAGCACACGCCGTGTGACTCACCCTTGTGTTTGCACTCTTTGCAGCTTCCTTTTGCATTTGCCATACTCTGCTGGAGAAAACAAGGTAATTCCTGTTTTGTTGGAAGGCCTTACAGTGTAAGGGTGCAGTGTATTTTAGTAGAATATTGCCACTCTGGTGACTGCTGTTTGGAGACGCAAGTTTCCTGGTAATGCAGAGAGACTTCATGAGCATTTTATGCTTGGTTGGTAGAGAAAAATTTACAGGGAAAATGTAAATGATGAGCATGAGCAAAGCTGATACAAGACCTCTTCATGAGCGTTTCAAAGAGCTCTTCTAAAATGAATCTAAAATGAATTATATAAAATTAATTACATAGAATCATAGAATATCTGGAGTTGGAAGGGACCTATAAGGATCATCCAGCTCCCAGCCCTGCACAGGACAGCCCTAAGAGACACACCACGTGCCTGAGAGCATTGTCCAGATGCTTCTTGAAGTCTGTCAGGTTTGGTTCTGTGACTACGTCCCTGGTGAGCCTGTCCCACTGCCCAACCACCCTCTGGGTGAAGAAGCTTTTCCTAACATACAATCTAAACCTCCCCTGACTCAACTTCATGGCATTTCCTCAGGTTCTTTCACTGGTGACCAAGAGAGTGAAGAGCAGTGCCCATCTCTCCGCTTCTCCTCTTGAGAAAGTTGTAACTACAGTGATGTCTCCCCTTGGTCTCCTCTTACCCAGAATGAGCAGACCAGGTGACCTCAGCCACTCCTCACACAATTTCCCTTCTAGGCCCTTCTATATAGGATGAATAATTCTAAAATTAATTGCATTTAGATGTGGCACTTAGGGGCATGGTTTAGTGGGTGGACTTGGCAGTGTTAGGTTAACAGTTGGACTTGATGATTGAGGAGTAAATGATTCTGTGAATAAAATGTCCGTGCAAACTTCCTGAAAAAATACCCAAACAAAATATCAGTTTAGGATCAGTTACCTAGAGATCAGTGACCCATTTTGCCATGCCTGGCCCCTCAGCTCTCCTGAGGAATCTGCCTGGGCGCCCACATGCCCAATTCCAGGCTGAGCACATCCTCCCTTGGGGACTGAGATGCACCCAAACATCCCAACCAGCTGCTGCTGCAGCTGGAGAGTGTCAGTGTGGTGCTTTCCACTGGCATAGCAACTGGTAAATGTGAGCTGGGGAGTTCACGACACTGCAACAGCAAGCAGAGTGGCCACCTCTGCTGAAATTATCCTCACCAGAGCCTGTTCATTTTATGGTTTTGCCATGCCAGGTTCCCGATGGGATGGAAAAGAAGCAAAACCAGAGCAGCATGATAGATAGTATGGAATTACACTTACGACAAGTCCACATTTATTCATGAAAATCTAGTTAACTGGATTCTAAACAGTTTTACTTAAATCTCTTAAGTTTACATCTGAATAAGGTCTTTAAAAGCAGACAGATGATACTAAATCAAGTTCACTGCAGGCTTAGCTGCAGGAGCAAGTTATCCCATCCCACTGATCCACTCTGACTGTCTGCAGCAAATGCTAATTTGAGGTAACATAGCCTTGTTGGGAGAAAAAAGGGGAATTAGCTAAAAGAACATCTGTCCCATCAAGTCAAGGTGATGAGATTTTTATTTAGCTGCTTTAATTAACCAAACATCATCTTCTTGTGCAAGCAGCTTCTCGCTGCTCCAGGGGACAGAGAACATTCAGGTGCAGGACAGCAGTATCCATGGCCGCTTCATTAGGATTATTATGCCTCTTGCTCTCTGTGCACAGAAACACCACAGCCCAAACAAGCTGAAAAAACATCCCAGCTGGGTCACTTCAGGTGAAGCCAACAGGATGTGCACTGACTTCCCTTCCCTTGGCAGAAGCACAAATATTCCCAGCACCACGCTGGGATCTGGTACCTGGGGCCAGATGCACGCTGTCCATCAGTGGTAGCAACTGGCACCCTCTAAACAAGAGGTGTTTTTTTTCCTGTGCTAAATGACATGCAATGCCAGGGCACTTGATTGCCTTACAAAGGAAAGCCTGGTCTCGGTGGGGGTGCAGCTGCCTGGGTTATTTTTGTCATCATTTGGATGTTTCTTCATGTGCTGACTTGAAAGAAGTTGTTACAAAGATAGGCTTTGGTTTTAAAGAGCAGAATGAGGAAAAGCAAGCTGCCTGTCCCAAGCCAGTTGTCCCCAATAGAAGAGACAAAGGCCGTCAGGTATGGGGTTGGGCTCCAAAACCCATAAATGGATTTGAACTCTGCTGGAGAACAAGGACAAAGGAGAGTGTGCTTGATAATTTCTAGGGAAGTGCTGTCATGGGATATGGGGGCAGACATCCCACCCAGCACCTCCGCTGTTTCTTCTAGTGGCTTTGATTGATCTGGAGTAAAGAACACAGTTTGTCACTCAAAGCTACAACAGCTCTCATGGTATATTCCTTGGCCTGTGCTAAGTAACACTCCAAGCTCCTCATCAGGACAGTGCCAGTTAACAACAATAAGCTCCAGGATATATCCAGAGCAGCTCAGTTCTGCTGCCCAGGGTACCTCTGCATCAGGGGCACAGGGTCTCAGTGGCCATACCCTGATGTCCAGAGGGCTCAGGCTGGTGGGAACTGCTGTAACTCACACGCCAATTGCATTTTGCCTAGACAATTCTCCCTGCAGCAAACCAGCTGGGTCACCCTTCTGAATGCTGTGTCTCAGTTTGAAAAGAGTGGGGACCCTCTTTCTTGGAAGGGTAAATCATGCTCTTGGGTAAACATTTGTGCCCAATTTATGCCCAGAATTTTATCTGCATGATAAAATTTATACGCATTAGTTGGGGCCAAATCTTCTGGATTTTTAGGAGCGTCCCTGGCCTTCAGCTTGGCTTGAAGATGCTTTACATGCATCTTTATTGTAGCAGCAGCACCTTTTACAAAGTTCAGAGTCCTTCATTCAGTCAGTAATGCCCTTCAACTGATAATCTGCACACCTTCTTATGCGTTTAGAAAACACCAGTAGCTGCTTTTGCCACAGCACTGCTCTGGAAACTCACATTCAATACTTTCTCCGCTGGGAATCCCACATTATCTATCATCTCTGCATTCCAGGAGCCAGGGCAGAGCCTGTCCACCTTGTTCCCAAGCAGCACACCTTCGTGCTTACAAATAAAACATAAATACTTTATAAACTTTTTAAAAATCAAATATTATTCCTCTCTGGCCCCATTTCTATTTAAAATCCTGCTAAATCAAGCATCTCCTGCAAATATGGGTACAGTTACTGTCAGATGGGCAGCACTCTCCAAGAGGATTGAGCTCAACTCCATTTTTGTCATGACTGGGCAGCAGTTTTGGAGAAGTCCAGCCATATCTTCCACCAAGACTGCACTTTTCACTCCACTTTTGTGTAAATCTGGTAGGTGTTTCTGCTCTGCTTGGAGTGAAACTCTTTGTCTTATTGCTTTCCGTGACTGAATAAATATGTGCTCAGTGCCATGGTATTGTTCTTTGGGTTTGGACTGTTTCCAACTGTTTAATGATTACAGATATAAGGTAGTTTTTACAACAGGAGGACAGGGATGTGCGTCAGATCACGGCCCTGAATGGATCAGTATCCTGTCTCCAAGATTTTGGACAAGTATTTTGGACAAGATTATTGGAGCCAGGGCAAGTTCAGAGTGAATTTGCCCTTGGTAAATCATCTCAGCACCTGCTGATCAGCATTCTGGAGATTTTATGAACTGGAGGTTGTATCTGAATGATTGTTTAATAATCTCAATGGACACACATTGAACAAACAGGCACTCCAATATTCCCTGCCAATTAGTTTCTTCATCCATCTATATGTTTTGTAAAAAAGTACTGCTCTTCAATTGCTTCAGGGCAATTGCCTGATAATTTAACTATAAAAAAAAAATTCTGATTTTTTCAGATATACAGGCTGGAAAGTGAAGACATGCCCTGTGTGCTCACATTTCCCCAGAACTGTGCACACATATTAAATCTTGGTTACCAGGACAAACACATTTGCAAGTGAGTGTCTTCAGTGACACTCCCTGGGCACACATAGCTGGCCCCACCTCTGCAGAAGGTCACTGGGGCACCAAGTGGAGAAAGCAGCTGGCCTAGGGCTGCCACTTGTCCTCGAGTGCCACCAGGTGAGTGTCAGTGCCCTGGGGGCAGCAGTGGTGGCTTCCTGGGGCACCAGCCTGAACAGGGGCTGACCAGTGTTTAAGGCACCCACGGCATGGGCTACAGCAGCGTTACCACACGAGAGACTGGGGATAGCAGCTGGCTAAGCAGTGCTGTGCTAAGCACGTGGGGGTTTGTACGAAAGGTGGGTTGGAGGAAGCACTGCTGACGATGCCAGGAAGCCTGCTGATGTGAGTGGTGCTTTCAAACTCCATCAGATGAGCATGAGCCAGTGCACAATCCACCACTGCTGCTACTGGAAGCACTCTGGGGCTCTGTGCCATGGTGCTACCTGCCTGACCACAGACATGCAGCACCCCTTGAGGACACAGCGCATGCAAATGTCTTGCATGTCTGTACTTTCAACCATGAAAAGAAAAAAGCCCATTGTGTGCAATCAACAAACCTATTTTTGAGAGTTTTTAAAAGCTCTTCCTTCAGTCTGGTTTTCACTGAGGAATGTAACTTTCTTTCAAAGAGGAAGCAGGTGCTTAGACGGGATTTGTTTTTGCAGTGAAGGGGGACTGCAGGCCATGTGGCCACAGTTCAGGCCCATTTTGTCTGGTTCAGAAAGCCCCGCTCTCAGCAGAGCTGGGTGTGCTGAGCATCCCTCCCACGCCCTGTGGGGTGGTGGGCTGCAGTCAGCATCCCCTTCCCATGGCAGCCTGGGCGACACACATGTTCACACCTCTGCATACATGTGCCTGAACACAGGACACCAGCTAGCCCTATGGCATGAAGGGCAGCAGGCTGTCCTAATGTTTTCTCCCTGATAAAAAGCAGAGATTAAAGAGGAGTTTCTAAGGTGACAAAACAGAGCTGAGAACAAGTGACATTGTCAGTCAAGGGCCCTGTACTTTTGTCAGTCTTGCAAGCTTTAGACACAAAGTCTAGACTTGACAGGGATAGGAAGAGAGAGGAGAGAAAGATAATACCACCTGTTTCTCTGTCCTTCTCTTTGCCTGAAGACTTCCCTTTCCCTTTCTTTCCAAATTGAGTGAAAGTGGCCACTGGGCTGAGAAGCTTTTGAGCAGGGCTTACTAACTGCCGTGCCAGCTGCTTCTCCACAAAACAAACTGAATCCAATTCCTTTTGTCTTTTAATTCACAGGCTTTTCAAAGAAATAAACACAAGTAACCTATTTTAACCAGAGATTTATTTTATCCCACTGCTTCACCAATACTGTGACAATTTTGTAGGAGTCGTGGATGAAATGCTGTTTCATTCTGCAGGAATGACTTACAAATGTGGTGAGAGTTTCCACAGTCCACTCTCACTTTCCTTGTATGACAGTGGTTTCCATGTGTGCTGATCCAGAGTGGCTCTCCTGCACGAGGCTGCGGTGCCTGTGCCCAGGTGGATGCTCCGTGTGGCCTTGGGGATTGGCAGTGAGAAGGAGCACGCCAGAGACCAACTGATTCACAGGCTGTCTGCTGGCAAATGACCCCTGTGGCAAGGCCAGCACAGGATTGAGGAGCAGGGTTTGGCTCCCTCTTGACACCCCATGTCTGGTATTGCCCAGAGGAGGGGCTGCCTGGGCATGGCACGGGGCAGGGATAGCATGCTTGTCCTCCCTTCCCTCCCGGGGCCCTTTGCATGGGCCCTGCTGAATGGAAGGGAGAAGAGAAAATAAATGGGAACTTCTTTTTGGAATCGTGTCATCCCAAAACTGAGAGAAGAAGTGAAACTTAATTAAAAAGGATTGTTTTTTAAAAAGGGAGTTGAACTTCCTGACCTCAGATCGAGCAGTTCCCATGTTATGGTCTGTGGAGGTATGGATGGATTCAGTGCAATAGTTTCAACTCCTTATTTCCAGTCACTAATCCAGCCACTAATTAATTACCAGCTGGCATTATATGAAACATTCCCTCGGTATCTTCCAATGTGCAGGGAAATTTCAGACTACCTCTGGACTGAAATGTAGCCAAAGAAAACTGCTGAAGTCTCAGTGGGAACTCACACCCGGCAAGACTGAATGGCAAGTCAGAAAGTTTTTGGCATCAACTGCCGTGCAAATTTAGCCTGAAATCCTTATTAATTTCTAGAAAGAGAACATGTTATCAGGTACCTGGGGCCTCACAAGTATTGTCAGGCATTCATCAACTCTGCTTCAGTCTAGTTTCATCTCCCTGCATCTCCCAGATATGGTCAAAACCCTTTTTGATCAAAAGAGGAAATACTATTTGCAGAATGCAAAAGGGGAAAAAAACCCAGGATAACCACAAGCATTGTTCTGTAGTGTCTATGACTAGTCCATAAAGGATGCACTGAGTTACAATTTCTTTAGGAAAATAAGTGAAAACTATGGCATGCTCTTCTGCAACTTCCATACGGTAAAACTTCAACGTGATACAGAGGTCAGAAAGCAGTGTCTCCTTTCAAAGAGACTCAGGACAAAGTGTTTCTTGAAATATCAGTGTACTGGGCATTTGATAAGCTTCCCATCCTCAGGATGATATTTGCATCTGTTGCTCTGAGAATAAGAGAACATTTCAAATTCCTTAGACAAAACTAGGCTAAGATGGAATTATAGCTGGGAGCAGATTAATAAACTCCAAGCAAAACATATTACAGGACAGTAGCAATTATCTCTCAAAACCAAGCATGCTAAAAATCTAGAAAAATCAGACTTGCATGTAAATTTAAATGGAAATGTAAACCCATGAACACAAGGAGACATGAGCAGCCAAGCATAGGAGGGATGATGGTGCCTCTGCAAGCATGGTGGTAGTCCAGCCCCATGATTTTGGGGGAGCACCTCATGGGATACCTCCTGCTTCATCTGATCTGTGTTGAGGTGATGACGCTGGGGCCCTGTTCTTACACAGTTTTCCCGCTCTTTAAATGAAAATGTATGAGAAAACTAGAGCTGACTTATTTTCATGAGGTTTAGATATTATCTTGGAGCTCTTCCACATTAGTTGGTATAGAGACTAGAGAGTATGTGCATTCAAATCCCCTAATTTATTATTAGTTCTATAATAATAAGCAAGGCCGACTACAGCATCTTTGTACAGGAACTAAAATCATTTAAATATTCCCTTCATGTATGTGGCCCAATATGAAAAAAGAAACTGAAAAATAGAGCAAAGATTTAAAATTAGCTACCCACTACCACAAGAGGTATCAAGCCATACAATGTAAACCAAACTTTGTTCTGGTCCACCAAATCACTTCAGCACATCCTCAGTCTAATAGAAATTCTCATGTGTTGAGCATTAAATACATACTTTTGTGCCTGATAGCATACTGGCTTATCAGAACAAGCACCACTATGGAGAGTGTACTGGAGGCACTGGTGTTACTGAGCGAGAACCACAGGACTCAGAGGCAGCTGGTTCAGACAAGGATATCACACACTGTTCTTTCCTGGAGATGGTTGTAATTTTAGTTCCTTACCAGACATCATATTTTATCATACAAAGCAAAAGGTTCCTGTATGACTTGTTCTAAAAGTTCCGAGTAACCCCTTATGTCCTGAAATAAGGATTGGAATACATTCAAATCATTCTAATTAAACTCAGCTATATTTGCATTATACTGAGTATGTAGTAAATGGGGGAGGGGAAAAAACAGGATTTGCTATGTAATGCAACTCTGGCAATTTCATAATTAGAAGGACTAATTGACCTTACGGAAGATTAGATTATTTGCAGCACCTTAATTATAAATGCACCTGCTGATATCTGGATATTTCTATCCACCTGGACCCATGGTCCACTTGCAATACAATCTTGCATTGTGTGGCCAATAATACCAGTATAGGTCTGCCACAGCATCCTACAGTCCCAGCCATGGCCACTTCAGAGAGGAACCGTGCAGAGGTGCCTTGAGGATTGCCCAAGGGTCCAGGCCCACAAGCACAGAGCACCTGGTGATGAGCTACCAAACCCTTTGTGTAACAAAAGCAGCAGTGGTGGGGAAACATCATGCAGAAGGGAGAAATCTAGCTTGGAAAGCTGCCATTACAGATTAATACCTTTGGTGGAGTGTTTTGCAAGAAACATGCAATAAAACCCCAAAAACAACAACAGGATTGTGCTGTTGCACTCCAGCCTCCTTCACAGATTTCTTCTTCCCATGGAAATAATTTGTGATGTCTTGAACTCAGAGCCATGCTCCAGTTTGCAGAGGGTGAAGGCTGATACCCTTTGCCCAGCATGGTTTTCTGAGTGTGGCTAAGATAGATCAGAGTGACACAGACATCCGTCTCTCAGTAACTGTTCCCACAGTGCTTTGGCACAGCAAAGCATATGGCAGAAAATAAAACACAATGTTTCCTCCACTTATAGAAGGAACAGGCTGAGGCTGGACAAGAATACCTCACAGTTTTTCTTTCATCCCTTTCTGGTGAGAAACAGATTCCTTTCCCATGCAGGCCTCCCTTCTTCGGTGAAAGGTGCTTAAAGAGAAACTAAAACAAACAAACAAGCAAACAAACAAAAAACACCCACTACCACCATCAACAAAAAAAAAAACAACAAAGAAGCAAATACCAAACATAAACAAAAAAGAATGGGAAGACACTGATGCAACACAGCTGAAAATCACTGGTTTAGTCACCATGGCTAGATTGCTCAGGAAAACTTGCCAGCCAAAATACATCTCTGTGTGCTGTTAGAGCTCTTCACCTCACAGCATCAGGCCTTGAAGGCATCAGCCTCTTTTGTCACATACAGCTGAAGTCACCTTGGAAGAAGGATGACTCCTGTGGAAATGTGCTCCCAAAGTCAACAAGAGCATCATGTTAGACCTTTCACTCACAACCTCTGCTCCCTAGGCAAAGGCCAGGGTGGAGAGGAGGGCTGCTGCTGGCTGCTCCATGGCTGGCCATATCTCCCTTTCCTTGCTCAAAGTTTGTAGCTGCACACTGACATTTCTCCATAACCTCCTTTTTCTCTGAAAAAAAATGCCATTAATATTAGAAATATGTCCATGGTAATCTTTCCCCCACATCCTTCTGTGTCTTTCTAGTAGTGTCCACACCAATTGTTAGACTGAGTAAGACCTTGCCTAACCCCTTCCCTTAGCTTTCCAAGCATGCTGCCATGTTGACTTTTTTATAAATTTATGAAGCAGTTATATCATCTCTTCATTTTAAAAAGCAGTTATATCCCTGTGGCATTCATGGGAAGGTGGACCCCAAGTCTCTTATTTTCTGATGTCCTGACCCAGCTTATGGTTGGTTAGATGACATGCCCAAACATTTGCTCTTGGCTGTAGTTACCAAAGGCAATCCCATGTAATTCATACCTAAGGAGCCAGAACCACCAGCCATCTCCCCAGCTTTGGTTCTGCCTCCTGACTGAGGAATAACCTCTCACCCTCACACAAGGATTTTTTTAAACTCAAGCCTGTAAAAAAACTACTTTGAGGTTGGTGTCTTACGTCATTTTTAGGTCAGACTGAAAAATGTTTCTAGTAGCAATAAAAACAACCCCCACCCTCCTTTCATTTCAGCTGAACTTTAAAAGAGATCTCATCCAAGCTGCTCATGTGAAAAACCTCTCATTCCCTCTCTCGAGTGGTTTGGTGGGGTTTTTACGCCTCTGATCTGCCGGGATTTTTTCCAGGCACATACAGAGCTCCTGCTGTGCCCAGCACAGGTAAGCAGCGTCACCGCTTGGCTGCTGGGCTTCGCTTCAGCTCTTTTCTTAGAAAGTACAAGCCATGCAGAAACGCCTTGCGGAAAAGTCACTGCGTGCCTTAGAAAGTGAAAAACCTGTTCCGGGGCAGGCCCTGATAGTCTGCCTTGTTAGTACCGTGCTATGAAAGCTCGGAGGCAGTGGGTGGCTGCAGGGCTGGCAGGGCACCCCAATCCCACCCCTCTGGCCTCCCGTGGCTTCACTATAAGCAATCAGTAAGTAACCACCACGTAATTTAATTTCACATTATGTTATGCAGCAGAGGCAGTTTAAAAATAGACTTCTTGGTGCCAGCCCAAGCTTCCTATCCCCTGCCATGTGTGTCTGAGCCTGGCTGTGATGGACACGTGGGCAAGAACTTTGCCCAGCAGAACATGAACTGAGCAACTGTTTCTAACTAGTTTCTGCAGATACTTTGCAGTGAAAGTGCTACTGCAGGTTTCTTTTGCCTGTATTCCGGAATGGAAATTTACCTCTTGCAAATAGGTACTGGGAAAAAGAAACACAGGGTCCTGCACTGCTGCAAGAGCTTTGGCAAAGTGGATTTGGGTGCAAAGCAGGTGTGCCACAGTCTGGACCAGAGCACAAAGAAATGAGTTGTGTGACACTGATGAGCAGAGACAGTCCCAGCAGTGACAACCCTCCTCCTACAGTCCTCAGATGAGCTGTAAGGAAGAATCAGGTATGGCCACCCTGAGGTAAGGGCATTTCCTTCCCCTCCCCTGCACAAAAACATTTTTACCATTTCTAAGTTTTCAGGCTGTGCTGCTCAGCTTGTGCAGAAACCAAGCTACTGTTCCATAACCCAAGGACTTCTTACTGTTACCTGGTAGGCTGAGAGTGTTATGATAATTCTTGCAATGCATTTCCTCACTGGAAGCTTATCACTGAGTACTTGTATTTGCCATTTGAATGTGAGACTATCCCATGACCCTCTGGTATACACCAAAACCAGTACATGAAGAGACTGGAAGAGACATGTTCAGCCCTGGCCCCTTCCCCACTTACATGTGAAGCATCTAATGCTTGAGCTGAACCTTGTCAACCTCACTTCCACTTTCAGAGCTGAACACAGGAGGAAACAAGAGCAGAAGAGTGCAGGACCTGAATACAAATGCAGATGTTCGCTTGAGGCTTCTTCCAACCCCCTACTCTGCAACACAGCTTTAACCTTTTTGCTGTTATTCTGATACTTCTTTCTAATATAATCTTACTGGGGAGAAAAGGTGCTTCCTGAGGAGATCTACAGCTGTGCATCTGGAACAGATACACTAAAGTATCTGTAACCTCAACGTGACAGGAAAAAACTGCCCTGCCAGCACCAGCCTTTCTTGGGCTTGTCATCACTTGGCAATTTTTAGTGTTCAGGCACACTGCTGACAGTGTGTGACATTGTGTGAGCTGCTTAAACAGGAGAATCTGTGTTCTGGATAATGCCAGTGAGTCATAATCAAACTTCTCTGGGAAAAGATTTTCACCAAGGTTAGACAACAGAGCTGTAAAGTCACCTACCTCAGAGAAAAACGTCACATATCAAGTGACAGAGGGGAAGAGTCTTGGCTAAGGGAGGGAAAGGCTTAAGAATTGACATTACCCTCTGAGGGAAGAGATAACTATTGTGGCCTTTCATTTACTGTTAAATAAATTAGATGCAGCAAACAGTAAATAGCATTTACAGAGAATTCTGCCTAGTCCTGCAACAGCTGTGAAACCCAAGACTATCAGAAAAGCAAAATCTGAAGGTTCTGCTCAGTGTGTGTTGAAGGGACTATGGCAAGCTTCTGTCTCTGATGGGTCAGCCTTTCCCTGATGCCAGGCGTGATGAGGGTTGACACTGCATTGTGAAAGTTAGTGGGGTGGAGGAGCTTCATCTACAGCTGAGAGGATGAGCTAGCTGACTGAAGTAAGAGCAGTGATGTCTGAAGGCTCCTCCCAGAAGAGGTGCTTCCAGGATCAGAAGCCTGACAACAGGCTGTGCTGCTCTGATGAAGCAAACATCCCACCACACAGTGGGAGATGTGACTAGGTAGAAAGCTTGGGGAGAATTCTCTCTTGGATTAAAGGAAAACGTGATTTGCCCAATTTCCAGGAATTAATAGCAAATGGTAAAATCAGCTATATTGATTTTTGTGAACATTATGTTAATAATATCTGGGAAGAGCAAAATGTGATTGAAGACGCATCAAAAGAGTGGATTGCTCAGGATTTTGTAAGGGGCACAGCTTCTCTTGGGACTCTGAGAACAAAATAAAGGTTGGATGTAACAAACCAGGACCCCAGCTGGCTCCAGAACAACTGAAAGGTCCACAACGATTTTTTGAACCACAGAGGTCAGAGATTGATTTCAGGGCACTTCATGGCTGAAGCCGACACGAAGAAGTGTTACAATAAAGAGACTGCAAAACAATACCACTATCCAAGTAAGAGATCATGCTGCAGAGATCAGAAATTACATAACTCTCAATTAGCTATGGTCTAAAGTTTTGCCTTAGTGACTTCTTAACTGAAAACAAATGCAAGCCCTGGACTCTGGGAAGGGAAGTTAAGGGAGGAGGGGAGGAGAGCTAACCCATAGAATTCCTATGTACTTGTTATAAGTTAAAAGCAGAAGAATAAAGATGCATTACTAGAGGCACAAAGATCAATGCATCAATCTCGATGTTATTTGACTGGGGAGATCCAAAACTTCAGTTCCACAAGGCTTCAGTTTCTGAGTCATAGTGGATATTGCTATGAACCATGAATATTTCGTTCACTTTGGCACTGAACAGATGGCAAGAAACTGGAAGAGATTCAAACAACACAAGACATGATTTAAGAGACACTGGAAGAACTGGCTTGAGAAACAAGCAAGCAAATGTAAAACAGGATAGGAAATGTGCTAGAACTCTTTAGAGAATATAAAGCCATAGAGAGGGGAACAATTTAGTTTTATAGAACAGAATAAAAATGAATGTACCATGTGTACCCAAGAGCTCTGAAGAATCAATACTAGCAGGTCTCACTGCACTGATTTCAGTTACCAGTCCTTTTTCTTGCATCTCAGCTACAACAGGGGCAGCAGCAAGATAGGCAGTGCAGCCTCCCCTCCACTGGCAGCCCACAGCATGGTGGTTTTAGGACCTCGCTTCTCCCAGGCTTGAAGTGCACACCAAACTCAGGTGAGCTCGGCTGGCTGGTGTGGGTCTGCTGCCATTGATCCTGCCCCAGTATCTCCAGCAATGCAGGGACAAAACCAAATCAATATGTGGCAATTTCCATAGCTACCCTAGCAAGAGTTTCTAGTGGCTAGGAGTAACCCCCAGCAGCAGCTTCTCTGTAGGGGTCCCTGATAAATCTGTATGGAAGAGAGGTAACAAGAGCAAGCACCTTGATGGGGTGGATGCCCCACAGAGAACACCTCTTTTCAGTACAGCCAGCTCCAGTATGTGCTATGCATTATTTAAGTTGCTCCTTATAGCTGCCTGGCTGGCAGCTGCTGGACATTGCTTCACTCTTTGGCCACATTACGTGCAGTGAATTGACAGACCAGCTGAGCCCAAGAACTTCAGATGACCTTTCCTGCTGCTTCACAAGCCCTGAGCACAGCAGGAGAGAGGACCAGCAGGAGGGGCTGCCTGCCTCTTCAGAGAACTCCATTCTTTGAATTGCTGAGTGCTGGTTTTTTGCTTTATCACCTTCATGACTTCCACATGCACAGAGAGCTGGCAGCATGGAGAGCATCCTTGCAGCTCCACCCCCTCCCTTTCTAACACTCATCCCCATTTCCAAAGCAGACATAAAGTTGCAGATGTATATACTGAGCCTATGCAAAATATTTCAGCCCGTTCACATCAGAGTTCTTCTGTGATGCAAGGCTTGCTCATCACTGGTGGCCTTTTGGGGAGTGCTCATGCCTGCAAGTGAGCCAAGAGGTGCTGGGCCCTGCCGTGGGATGCCTGCCCATGCACCCATGCACTCCTGCCCCCATTCATTTATGTGCCTGTACATCTGTGTGGCCACCTACCCATGCAGCCACCTACCCATAAACCACAGAATCTGTGTGCCTGGGAAGCCGCAACAGCTCCTGCCACGGCAGCGCTGTTTGCTGCCTCTTCTTTAGTGGCCATGGCAACTGCTGTTGTGTAATGAAGCATTGCCACGATCTGGGCCACGAGCAAAGCTTCGCAAAGGAAATTAAAAGTTAAAAATTCAAACCAGGGAAAGGAATGATGTCAAGCCATTGATATCCAAGTACCTCTCCTGCCTGGCATCACACGCACTTTTCCACACTGGCCCCGTGCAATCCAGCCTTGGCACGGCTGACCCAAGTCCCGGAAGCTGAAGAGTCACCACTTGAGGGAGGGCTTGTGGTTGGTTATGCTGCTCTTCTCTTTCTCCCCACAATCAAGAACAAATTGTATCCACCACTCATCTAATTGTTCTTTAAGGAAGTGGTTCAGAAAATGAGACACATATCACTGAGCAGCTATGTCAAGAGAACAGGCTGCCTATTGCAGGATGCCAGGCTGGAGCAGCTTAAATACTTGTTCTTTTGACTGACAATTGTTTGCATTTGCTTTGCTAAAAATCCCTTGACTGACAGGCAGAGGTGTTTTCAAAAGTGCTAGAGCTTGAAGGTCTCTCTAGGTTTGTCTCTGCGAGGTGCAAATTCACTGAGGAAACAGGAGGCCTGGATGCAGGCATGCCCGAGTCCTTTCTGTGCCAGCCAGTTCAGACACAGCAACCACATGCCTGCCCGGTGAGCCCTTGCCAGGTCAGGGATGTCCCACACAAGTGTGCTGAAATACACTGCTTTCTGCAGGGCTGCAGCTCAGATGGGTTTTGCCTGGGAGACTTCTGCATGCCTCTCGTTGCACAACAAGGCACAAGGAAAGGTAGAGTCTTGACAGGGAAATTCATACATTCATTTTTTAAAAAAACAGAAGGTGGAAAAGGAGGAACAGAGATGTAGGAGAAGGTGTACACTGCCAGCCTTTGATCCTTGTATTCCACAAGGGTGTCTCAGCTCTGCAGCCTGGAACCCTTGCCAGGCTGCCCTGCCACACTGGGAGTTTGGGAGAATAAGGGGAAAATGGGGAAGGAGGTCTGTTTTCTAAACAGGGGGAAAAAAAATTGCCTCTACCCACAGCCAGAGTGGGAATAAGAGGAAATGCTACTTTTTCACTTGGCAATTTCTGTTCTCTCAGGGGCTTCAGTCAGCACTAGCTTTGGTGACCAGTGTCTGAGCTAAACACTCTGGGAAACAATGCTGGGAGGAGAAAAAACGCTAATGGAGCTTTAAAATACTTGCATAAAGTGCCCTGGTGAGTCCTGTTTCTCTGTCACTGGTTTCACTTCACTGTAAAACTGAAGCACCTGCTCTGCTCCATCATCTGAGCTCAGGAGAGCCCACAGCTCATAGCTTCTTCAAGGTAGCAGTCATAGCTGCTTTCTCTTTTAATAGCAATAAACTCCTGCAGCTGTCAGCCTTCCCTGGCAGGGTCTCCCAGAAGAGCTGTCTGCGGGGAACGGGGGAGCTGCTGAAAACGGTCCACATGTGAGATGTTAACCCCCTTCCCACACATCTGGGACGAGGGCAGGAACCTCGGGTGAAAGTTTCCATCCCATAAAATATGGCTCCTTTTGGCTTGTATAAATACACGTTCATTGTAAAAGAGACTTTGTGCAAAGGCGCTAGAGCCCACCTTTCGCTTCCCCCTGGCCGCTGCAATGCACCCCCTCCCCGCCGGGGTGAAGGGTGCCAGCGCAGCCCAAACCTCGGGCAGCGGCTCCTCCACGGTCTGCGCGGAGCCCGCAGCAGCGCTCGCGTGTCTGGGCTGACACCTAGTGTCGGCAGGGACGGGGCTGGAGAAGCCAGCTGATACCTCCCCCAGTGTGTCAATGGTGAGCTGAAAGGAAGAAGGAAAAGGACATTCCTTTGGCTTAGTTCTAATTAGCTTAGAGACACCTGACCCATAAGTCCGCAAGGATCTTTGCTCCGTTAACTAGCGAGGTAAATAGTAATAGAGCACTCAGAAATAGAATAAAATAATCTTAAAGAAATTTTTCTACCCTAGGTTTCCTGCAGCAAGGTGTCAGGCACCTGATTTCAGGAAAAAAAATTAAAAAAATTAAACGATTGAGTGGTACAGCTCCACCTGGGTGACTCCAGGGAGGGACCCTAAACAAAGGCAGTTACAGAGTATGTATCTGTTCCAATGGTTATTTTGAGGTCTGGGGTCTTCCAATTGTTCACTGACTGTACAGTTGTCACCTGTGTCATCTTTTACTTGTGTTTTTCTGTTTTTAACTTAGATCTGTTCTGACTCTTCCCCATGGCGCAGGCAGAAAAAAAATTGTAACAGGCATTTTATCCAAAACTGTAGACACAGACTCCAGATATGTAAATACATGAAGAGAAAAATGTGTTTGTGCTTTACTTTCCCAAAAAACTGGGAAGGACTCTTGTGCAAGAGGGCTCTGTAGGTGCTGTTGCTCAAAGTCTGTGGTGTCATGCAGGAGTTGGCTTTGCTAAAAGGACCCGATGGAGTCAGGGAGCAGATCTTTTCTGATTTCCCATCAGATATTTTTTTCAGACAACCAGGGAATTCATATTTAAGCTCAGATGGTGCAGGGCATCTTGTCCAACCAGAAACTATTTGTTCTGTACACACACTTGAATTCCAGAAAGTACATGGAGATACTTCATATTAAACTTTGAACCATTTAAGGATAAAGTATTTTCTCATACTGCTTTAGTTACAGTATATTTCACTTCATGTAGTGTTCAAATATATACATATAGGCATTTATGGCCACTATTTATGTTTAATACAGACCCTCTCTTTTTCTTCATGACCACATTGGTGCCATCACACCACATGCTATCTCCCTCCCCAGCATAAAACCAAAATAGAAAAGAGTTGATTTTGGCATGTAGAAACAGCCACTGCAAACAAACCTGCAGAGAGGAACAGACCCATCATCAACCCCTGCAGCATCTGTTTGTGACAGACCTCCTCCTGGCTCAGCCCCAGTGCTAAGGGTTTCTCCTCTAGGGAGAAAACAATCTGATATAGCACAAACAATATACATCAAGGGTAATAGCAAGGGTTTGGGGTTTCATAACCCTCTTCCATTATACCAAGGCTATCACAGCACTTGAAGAATTAGTCTTCCTCCAAAAGTCTTATTCTTAATGCAGCTGCTGCTGCTGGTGGTACCCACTTGGGCAAACACTCACTGCCTCTGCCACGGCAAACCACAGCAGAAGGGGCTGTTCTGAGAGCACACCTCAACTATAAAATCTGATGTGTTGCCTCAAAAGAAGACACAACCCAATTCTCTCTTACAATGTATGCTTTGAGTGATTGCTATAAAACATTAGTGGTTTCATATTTTGTAAAACCATATAATGCTTTTGTTTTGAGGAAAGGGGTACTAGCAGCTGCATAAGGGCCACATAAAACACAACAGCTTTGAATAAGTAATCATGAGTTTCTGCCTATGGCTATCCAGAAGGAAACTTGGTTCAGAAACCGATGCCTTTCTTCTCTTTGTCAGAAGAGCTTTTCCAAATTCTGCTGGTTGGTATGCCATGGATGAAGTTGCTCGGTCCAGTGTTTTGGCTGCTTGGAGATGCTGACTTTCTTCCAGGGCTCTTTTGAGTCTTGCCTTTTGGCTGGTGGCAGCAATGCTGTTGTGGGAGGGACCTACACAGGTGTATGAGTAGCCTTTACCTTACAGTTTCTCATTTTTCACTTCAGGTGTGCTCAAAGTGCAGTCACTAGGAAAAATTTAATGCCTCATGTAATGTATCTTTAATTCCTATTCATCCAGTGTCTTTCTGACAGAAGGTCATGTCATACACTTTAAAATAACATGCTTGTAATTAATCTTTAGAAAGTACTGGTCCATCTGCCACTTGTAGGTTACTCCTGTAGCATATTCCGCTATGGCAGCAGTGCTATTGCTGGCAAGGACTGACTGATCAGAGCGACGTACCCAACCCCATGGCACTCCCAAGCAATGTGCCTGATCCCTCTGCAATACTAATTCCCAAAGGAGAACAGAAATTGGAAATCACCTTCCCAGTCTGCCATGGAGGTGGAGCCATGAAGGATGCTGGAGATGCTGGGCACAAGAAACTGCCTGGGGAATGGCGCAGTGTCTGGCAAGAGGGAGCATGAATTGCTGGCAAGTCAGATGAGAGGAAACCACATCAGGGACACCCGAGCTGGTGTCAGCCACAGTGACACTGACTCCTTTCTCCAGGGAAGGGAGAGGATAACTCCAGTGCTGTGCACAGGGCATGGAGAGTGTATGGGCACAGGCAGAGGATCTGCTGGATTTGGGCTCACCACAGGTGTGGGGACCTTGATACTTCTCCAGACCAGCTGGGGTGGAGGTGATATAAGGTATCAAAAACTAATATAAAATATCAATAAGGAACTAACACTGAGAGGGAACTGATATAAGGTATCAATAAGGAACTAACACTGAGAGGGTTAATAGAAATAATTGTAGAGGCTTTTACTGAAGTAGCAAAGATAGACTGCATGGTTGAAGTCATAATTATTAGCCACAGAGAATATGTTAAGGTTGCTATCAGTACCTGGCCTTGAAGCTTCTAAAACTAAAGATAAATCAGGAAAAATGTCAGGAAAGTAAGATAATTGTAGAAGTTTGCTAATTAGACCAGTTCAAGTTGCCAACAAAACTGGTTTAGGTTACTTTTTGAGCCAAGTTGAAAAGGACACAGCGAGGAAAACCCATGATCTTCATCCCCAAGACCCCTGAAGACCCTGGCCCAGGAAAAATGGACACCAATGTGCAAACTCAGATGGGAGGGGCACAGGGTGGAGAAGATGGAAATTGCTTCTCAGAACTAATTAGAATAACCCTGCCTTGTCTAAGGAAATAATACATATGTCTAAAGAAATAATGAATACGCATGTTTTAACTGTATATAAACAAGCCTGTAAGCACAAACAGGTGTGCATGTCTTTGGTGGAGCAATCCCCCATGCACCCAGCGCTGAATAAATGTATCTTCTCTACAACTACCTAGTCGTGGGGGTTTTCCGCACATCATAGGCAGTAACATTTGGATGCAGTTTGAGATTCCCCCTTAAAGCACCTTGTAAATCTCTGCCTGCAGTACTGGAAATATTCCTATTTGCCCTGAGACTGTTGCCTCTGAGTGGGTGCAACCATTTCCAGCATGTGGAGGAAACTGCAGCTGTGGCCGAGTATAACAAAATAAGCCAGACTCCAAACAAGCAGAGCAAACAAGCTCTTAACCTCATTTCTTGGGGGGAAGAAAAAAAAAAAAAAAGAGATACCCATTTTCAAATGTTTCTTTCACCTGCTAAATGCATTAGCAGCGGTGTTGTACCCTGAAGGAGCAGTCATGATGAAGGAAAAATAGCTTCTTTGTGGTGATCTGCTGTGCTTGTGACAGCCATTCAGGAGGTGATTTACAGCTCTGTGCTGGAAGCTGGACAACACATTCATTGCTCACATGGCATGAGGTTGCTCTCTATAGTTTCCTAACTTTCTTGAAAGAACTAAGTACTTTGCCACCTATTTTCTCTTTCAAAAAAAAAACATCAGAATGAGGTTCTGCACATGTTGGCCATGCCAAGGAAAATAAGTCCTTATTGGGAACTGGAGGCAGCAGGTCATTGGCCCTGGAGGTTATTACAGGGAGTCCAGTTCCAGCAGCTGACAGCATTGCAGGAAATCTCAGAGGTTTTTTGCTGCCATGCAGAGGATTAGCACATCAGCATAATGTCAGGAGGGAAAACATAGAAAATATGAGCCACGTGCTATTAAAACAGATTGAGCAGGGAGCTCTGTTGGCTTCGGGCTGCCCTAGGGATTGGTGCTGGAGGAACAGCCCATGCTTTCCACTTCAGGGCCACCAGCTTCCTCTGCTCTACTGATGTGGCCTTAGCCACACTTTTCCGCTCCTCTTCATGGGGGTAACAAAGAAGAAGCCATTTTTTTCAAATAGATTTGCACTCAAAAAAATATTGGAGAGTCATGACTACTTGTGACAAAACTTTCAAAGAAAACCAGAAAACTATCTACACCCTTAACTTCTCTAAGTTGTTCTGTCTAAAGGGAACACTCAAGAGCAGCCCACAGCAGTGGCCACTCTGGCAAAAGGGGTGACAGCGTACAAGTACAGATGGGCTTTACACATGCTTCCCCTTTGCTTGTTCATCAGTGTTCAGATGGGCTGATCTGGGCTAGAGGATAAGCTGTGGCACCAGAAGATGTGCAAACAAGCACAGGCAGGATCTTGCTCCAGCCATAAGCAATATGGTTGGATTTCCCAACCTGAGCATGCAACTAGTGAGAGAAAGTAATGCTGACCCTGATGTAAAGATACGACCCTGCCCTCCTATAGGGAAAGACATCACCAACATTGTTTAGACAGGGATGGGACTTTACCTATAAGAACATCTCATGCAGATATGGCTGTGCTTCAGAAGTTGTGACTTGCTGATGGAGAAATACCTGTGAGAAAAATCTTTTATTCAATTTGGTTAGGATACAAATATCTGTGAGATAAAGAAATTTAGCAGAAAAAGGAAGTTTCTATTTCAGCATGTGGGTGCCCTGGCCATGGAGGTCCAAAAAGCACACCCTCACCCCAAAAATCATGCTTTTTATGTGTCCCTAGGGTCCCACCTTGTTAGTAAAATGAGAGGAGTGGGTCTCTTCTTCTGACTGGGTTTGTATGCCCCCCTGTACAGGGAGACAGGGTCTCCTGGTCAGAATGACCCCTTTCCTCTGCACACAAAGGTCTCACCAAGTGGCAGGGGCCCATTTCAGCCATATCATTATCTATTTTCATAATTGCCTATGCCTGAACGCAAATTGTCCCTGGCACCAGTTCCAGACAGGACCTGGTACCTTACAACTTCCATGATATGCCTAAAGAAGATAATTCCTGAGTTAATGAACTATTTGCTTGTAATAAAAACATATTCTTTTATTTCCCAAACACCCAAAGCTGGTAAACAGATATCATGGGAATATTTCTCTACCCAGAGCAGGGGCTGGGTTGTAAAACAGCTGTCTCTTCTCTGTGGGAGCAAATTCTCCAGAGATGACTCAGTAGTCAGTGAGATGAGAACCAGACACTCATTGTTTCTGAACAATAGGCAAAGTTGAGACTTTACTCTGTGTCCTCCAGGTGAGGATTTCAACATCCAGCATAGCCTTACTGATGAACAAGATATAGTAACGAAAATCCAGGACTGATGAGATCAAAAATATGAAAGCCAAGATGAACAATGTGCAGTGGCTCATGAAATAAAAAAAGCAAGGTCAACTGTAGGCAGCAACTTGGAAACTGCACAACACAGGGCATGTTCACTGCAGGCAGCCTGTCAGAGACCAGCCTTTGGCACCTGATTATAAATATTCTCAGGTCATCTTAAATAACTACTGTTAGAATAAAGGCCTTTTTCTTTGTTAGGTCATGATGCAAGCTCAACTCCCACAGTTCTTAAGCACTGATGTAAAAAGTTAGAGCTGAACTCTGTATAACCTCCAGGATATAAAGGATGCCAAATGCCAAGTATTTTGGAGTTTTAAAATGACATTTTATGCTAGCCATGGATAGTTTACTTTGTACGTTTACTAAGTTCAAGCTAACATTTTAAGTCACTTTTGTGCTCCATGTAGAAGTGTGGCAGAAAGATCAAATACAGAATATTATTTAGTTCTTGGAAAGTTGGCACATGAGCACTGATTTGCCAGATATTTTAGCCTCTCAAATTACCCGCATTTAATGGGAAAATCTGAAATCCAAATACTTTGCTTAAATAGGTCTACATTTTGGCTAGCACTAGGTGGCTGTAAGATTGCGTGAGATTGTTAGATTTTAAGCTCATAATTTCATTTTTTAAGGCTGATGCTCAAGCAAGGTCATAAACTGGCAGGATCTGCTGTGCAAGGCACTGATGGACATGCAGGATGCTTCTTATTCTCTTGGAGGGGCCATGGGCATATGAATGGATGTGTTCACTTCAAATTCTGAGTAACATGTCAGTGTCACAGCACAGAAGGATTAGTAATACCTATTTTATTTGTCTGATTATAGTTTTTTTTTTTTTATACTAAATAAATCAACTAATCTTAATCAACCTACTTAGCTTGTTAAGTTTCCATCCCCACCCACATGACTGCACATTGACCCCTGTATTTAGAGCAGCAGTAAAGTCCTTCACCACAATCCCCCAGCACACAGAGAAGTGACCACACAGCAGGGATGAAGCAGGAAATGCAGTATCCAGGTACTTAGGACTATCTGGCTTCGCTACCTAGCAACCTTGACTTGGTGGTTTCGATAGAGAAATGCATTGCCCAAGGTTCCCTCAATGAGGTAAAAATTCCTGTGTTAGAGGACACCAGCATTCAGGCAAGCATGGCCTAGGGCTAGTTAAGTAATAAGGCTGCAGAGACATGAATTAGAAATATTGGGGGAGTACTGGTGGTGAAAATGGGTTGATATCCAAGCAAAATTCACATGCGTCTGAAGGGGTGAAAACTGGTTGCAGTTCAAGACAATGGTACTCTGTCACTCAGGCTGACACACCACAGAGTAAGGGAAGAGGTGCTCTTCTGCTGCATCAGCTCCATCAGCTCGTGCAGACTTCCCAGTGCTTCCTGACCTGAGCTCCTACATATCTTCCAGTGGCAGAGGTTCCCTGCATAGTGAGTTTAAGCCCACTGGTGATCTGTTTGTTTCTTAATTGCCTTCTCAACCACTAGGAAGTAATTCATAAACTTCCATGGCTCTGCAGGGTTCAGTTTAAAATTGTTATTACACACACACGAGCTATATGAAATGTGCTTTTCCTTAGGGGCCTCTTTTAGGGATTTATTCAACGTGATGTTTGCAGCCTCCTTCCCACCTCAGCCCTGCAGATGTGCAGCCTCTTCCGCTGGGCAGTAACAGCAGCTGGCTGACATAGAGCAGCACTGACTGTGTTCAGTCCTGTTGGAGATGTGTCCTGCCTGCTGCTGTCCCTCCAACCCTTTTCTTTTCTATGAATGCCAACTGCAGCAGTTCAGATACCTGTATGAAGCAGGGGAGAATGAGCTGCAATTATTGCTCAAGAGAAACCACTAGACAAAATGTTCTTGGAGGTCTGGGTAATGATCCTATAACAGCTGGGTTAAGAGTGGTGCTCAGCAAAACATTTAAAAGGTTCTCCTGCTGAATAAATACTCCTGTTCACCCTCTGCAAGAACATAAAATTCTAGGATGCCTGGAGCCAGTGCTCTTTGTGTTTACCAGCCCTGGGTGGGTACCTTTTTTCCTGTGAATTTGTTCCACCTATGCTTGTAACAGTCAAGGTCTCCAGGGATAAGGCCTTGCCCATCTGAATGGTGCTATAGTGTGAAGAGCCACCTTCTTGGTTAATTCTAGTCTGATTTAATGTAAGCGCAGCCTGTTCCCCAAGGTAAACATTGTCAGGGAGCATTTACAGTGCTGACAATGATGCACAAAGCCTATGCAGCTTCTTGCAAGGAAACTGGGAGCCATTGAGGGGGCTCCACTGGTTCATTAAATTTCTTCATTTCCAATAGATATTCCTTGACTAGAAAAGCATTAATATGACCTGTGGCTGTTGCAGTGAAGGATGGAGTAAGAGATTTGGAGAGCTGCTCTCTAAACATCACAACTGCTCGAACTGAGACACTTCAGAGAACATTGACCAGCCCCTGGCTGTCAATCAGGGTCATCACTGTCCCACCTTCATTTACTCATTATCCAGCATGTGAATGTTTTCAGTAAGGCAAGTCTCATAACAGTTGGGTAGGTTAGAAGAAAACTGTGTCTCCGGAAATGGTGAAAGATCACTACTTTTCTGCAGGAAACCTGGAGGATTTAGCTTTGGAATGCTGGAAATTCTCTGTAGCTAACAAGTCTGTGACTTGATCATATACATCTGTTCATGACTGACAGCAAGAGCAACCCATTTCTTATGTCTTGAATTCCTTGTGACTGAGCTACTGCACACCACCACAAGGTTGCAGAAATAACTGACTTGGCTTAAAATATCATCCAGGAAATCTGAAGGAGCAGCAGATGACTTGTCTGTTGTGCACCTCAATGCATAAGCATTGGTGAGAATGCACAGTACAGGAGCAAAGAACTGATACTTAACTCCTGGAGCCAATGACTTCTACCAAGGTAAGGCTTTCTGTCAGCTCAGAAGGAAGATACACATATTGCCAGAGGTTTCCTGTGGAAGTCTGCAGAGGGATTGGTACCACCTGTGTCTTTTTTGTTTTGGGCTTGGTAGGGAGAAGAGGAAGAAGGACCTTAATCCAGCAGAGTTAAAACTTTACACTGGCGCAAATTCTCTTCCTCTTCTTCAAAGAAAAGCAAGCAGCTCAAGGCTTTTGTGTCTGGAGGTGGCCTGCTGTCTTCTCTAATGAGAAGTCAGGCAGTGTTGGCCAAAGTGTTCAACTACTATTGCGTGTGAAGGAGAACAGGACCTGAAAGGGAATTACAAGCTGACAGTGAGTCATGTTATGACTTCTTATCTTCCTTTCAGGAGAGAAAGAAGGACAAGTTTCCCTTTTAGATTTTCTAGTTCACTGGGGAAAAGGGAAACCATGTTTTGCTTTTAGCAGCTCTTGATCCTCCATGTGCTTCTGGACCTAAGGGGATATAGTTGCACTGCTGGGAAGGCTGGTACATTTGACAAGCCGGACTGAACTGTCAGTGTAAGTCCAGAGAATTTTCTTTCATTTCTGTTGCCATGCTTGTGATTTCTGTAGGACCGGGGGGGGGGGGGAAAGGTTCAAGGACAACACTGGAGACAGTTTTTACAAGAGGATTTCTTGAGCAATCTAAGTGCTTGAGCATCTTTTCTCAAACAAATTTTAGATCAATGGGGTATCTTCTTATGTACAATTGAGCTGAGGGATTTTCTTTCCTTTATGCATGCTTCTTTCTAAACCCAGTCTAACAACTAACTAGTGAGGACTGCTGTCCCTGGCCACCAGCTCAAGCTCTGATAGCTTTTGTAAGAGCATTTGTATCAAAATATTGTTGTGCTGGAGTCTCCACAGCCATCTGGGGCTTTGTGCAGACAGGGTGCTTACAAATGAATGCGAACCAAAGCAAATCAACATTGCTTGGCAAGGATGAAATATATTGCTAGGGTCTGTCTCTGCCAAGCTAGACTGTTTGGCTCGAATCCCACTCTTCAGGGGGATTGTCTGTCAAAACACAAGTTGGTATTATACAGCATCATGGTTACTTGGCTCACTAGTCCTTTAACCCCTCTCAGGCCTTATGCTTCTGTTATTTGTTGAGTGTAAGCCTGTGAACCTCCAATTCTTAAAGCAGACCTTGAATTCTGGTATCTTGCACCAATTGTCCCTCAGACCACTGTGTCATTTCAGGCAGAGCTTTCTCTTAAGAGGTGTTGACTAGAAGATTTCAACCCTTTGGAAAGTAAGGCATTATTTCTTAATGCCATGAAATGTTAGGAAGATGTGTATCTTGTATCATCTCATGATGAAAGCCTGGCTCCTTGGCCTAAACACCTCTAAAACCTGGTCATCCTTTGAAGGTGGGAGTCCATCTTGGACACTTTATTGTCTCTCCTTTATTATCCCATTTCTTCATGGGCAGCAGCTGTTGTTTCTGCTGAGCTCTGGTGGTAAGCCCAGAGGCAACCCATTAGCAGACAAGACAAGCTATCAATGTGAAGGTCCTCATGGGTTTGCCAAGACGTGCACAATAATATTTCCCTCCCCATTTCTGGACATGTTTCTGAGTTCAGCATAAGTATGGACATAATAAATTACCACAGTGGCTTGGCCATATTACAGGTGGCTCCAAGCCCATAAGATACAGTTTTTGCTTTAGTGAAAATCTGCTCTAAGCACTGGTAGAAGTGCTGTCTCTCAGCACAGGTCTTGCAGGGCCATATCCCATCCTGGAAGTCCAGAAAGGGGCAGCAGAAAGAGGACATGCATATTCCCTTCAGGAGGTGGATGAAGTAGCAGATCCCCAGCTGGGACCCCTCTGAGTTTGGAGATGGCTGAGCAATGTGGTGCCTCTCCATAGGTATGACACACAGCACGTGCTGTCCCTCGGGCAGGCAGCTGCCCACACCACTGCCCAGGCTGTCACGTCGCCCAGCAGCCTGGCGTGCAGCTGCAGCCTCGTCCCCTGTGGGCAGGGCAGTAGCAGCCTTGCACAGGCTGGGACGCCCTCAGAACACAGACCGGCTGCCTGGGTCACGCAGCCTTGCGGCTTTCTCTTGCATGGCAGGATTTGTGTGTTTTCCTTCAAAGTTCAGACTAGAGCATGCCAGTACCGCCTGGCTCTTCCAGGCAATGTCTGCTCGGAGGACCAGGACCTGTTATCGTCGCAGCAGAGTAGGGATCACAGTCCAGAGGTCCTTCTCGGCATGGAGCTTTATGGATGGCCGCAGGGCTCAGCTGTCTCTGACACGAGGTGCAGCATTGCTCTGTGAACCTGGGTTGGTTTTGCTGAGAAAACTGCTGCTGCGCTGTGAGAAAACACATGAACTAAATCCAAGCAAGATAAGAAGAGTCAAAACACAGAATTAAAGTTGTCAAGATAATGATAACTAGCAATGCAAGGCTCCAAAAACAGAGTGTTATGTGACCGCTTATGTGAGGGTATGTCCCAAGTACTGGGCTCCAAGATGAGGGAAGGAAAAAAATGGGAAGAAAAAGAGTGGCTGGGTGAGTCATAGAGAAGTGAGGTGTCCATGAGGAATGAATTTAGTCCACTGGTAGGGAGGAAGCGTGAGGACTTTTACAGAGAAGATGAACACAAGCACAGCCAGCTGAAGGGCCTGAGCAGTTCTGCTCAGCTGCAGGCTCCCACTCCATCATCTTCCACCAGCCTGGAACTACTCCCTCCTGCAGAAAATCCCACTGCCCCTTCCCCTGGCAGGGCATCTTTTTTCTTGAGCTGGAAGCCCCATGGGAGAAGGGCAGAGACAGCACCTCTCCAGCCATGTCCTCGGAGCGGTGACCTGCGGGCAGCAGCTCTGGCTCACGGGCACCAGCATTGCAGTACAACGCGGTGCAAAAGGCAAGCCAGGACACGAGGGGGTTTGCACAGGGCCAAGGAAGTGTTTGGGGCAAATGAGGCTGCAAGCCATCTTGCCAGGCTTGCATCAGCCTGGTGTTTGGTAAGAGGCAACTGGACATGCTGGAAGTGCAATTGGGAGCTTTGTAAGGAGTAAACAGAAGTTCAGATGTCCACACTGGGCTGGTAGCCAGCTATCACAACCTTCCCCAGGTGTAAATATCTGCAAAGGGCATCTCCCATAGTGTGTGAGACAACATTATGAACACTATGGAATTCTTTTATTTGGGAAAAACAAAGCCAAGTAAAGTAAAGCAAGTTAATATGCAATTATGGTGCACAACAGGTGCTGGCATTGCATTAGAGGTAAAGTTAGATTCCTGTGAAGGAGTACCTGGTGGTGACTCATGACTAAAATGTGAACATTTATTTATTTTTAATATGAAATTGGGCACCATCCAGAATTTAATATCTAAGGAATATCAACAGCCAGAAAACAGATGTATCATTTATAATCTAGCTACAGGCTATATTTTTCTACTAGTGCATCAGGAGCTGGGTTGGTCTCGGCAGCACAGAGGAAGTAGAGAGGACAAAGTCCTTCCTAGGGACTTGCGTCCATGTAGAGATGATCTTGCTGAGCTGGTGCTCTGCCGTCTGCTCGGCCGTGCCATCGAAACACTGGCTCTCAGCTCACACATACTGCGCTTCCCAGCTGGGGAGACGCTGTGCCTTACTCTCAGCCGGGGTTTTTATCTCACGCCACTGCCGGAGAGACGAGAGGAGGGGGCACGTTCGCTGGGGATGTAACCCTCGCGTTCAGAGGCAGCAGCCCGCCCGTGTCCGACCCGTCCCGGCTGGGGCGCTCCCGGCCCGGCCAGCGGGCACTGCCCTCCCTCGCACGCCTCGGCCGTGTCACACCAGTGTCCTGACAGCTTCCACTTGCTTTTCTGCCTGCGTTTTCCCCACCGCTGCGAAGCGCTTCTCCCTGCAGCTGGGAGGTGCCGATCTCTTCGCTCAGCTCGAGGTTAATCATCTGCGTGCAATTAACCTGTGCCCTCCCTCCGAGGCCGGCGGCAGGGAGGGGGCAGCGCTGTGGCTTTAACGCGGGCGCTGAGAGAGGGACAGCAGTGCCAGGTCCGGCCCCGGGGCTGCGGCACATCGCTCCCGCTCCTGCCATGGGCAGCCGCAGCCTGCCCGCCGCCCTCCTGGCCGCAGCCCTGCTCGCCCTCCTGCCGCCGCCCGCCCACCCCTCCGAACACCGCAAGCTCCTGGTCTTCCTGCTCGACGGATTTCGCTTCGACTACATCGATGACAGCGAGCTGGACGGTCTGCCGGGCTTTCGGGACATTGTGAACATGGGGGTGAAGGTGGATTACATGACCCCAGACTTCCCCAGCCTTTCCTACCCAAACTACTACACGCTTATGACGGGTGAGTACCTGCGTTTCTGTGCTGTGATGCTTCTCGGAGATGCCAGCTCCCTGTGCCTAAGCGGAGGGCAGCGCCTTGTGACTTTTTCCTCCAAGGAAGATGTGAAAATAACACAACTCATGCTTTTAGGTGGGAGCTTAAAAGCACTGTGGTATTACAGCCCAGTATTGCTTTTGTGAAACCTGCCCCAAACTTGGAAGTGCTGCTTGGAGCTGATTTTTGAAGTTTCCCTCTGCCAATCCACTGTGTTGCCAGATCTCTACCTGCTGCCACTGCAGCAGCACGGCCAGCTGGGATTCCATGGTGGGAGCACTGATGGGGGCTGCTGCATATACATGCAGCATCAAAACAAGTGGGAAATGCATGGAAAATGAGTACAGAGCCTGCTGCAAAGACTTTCTTGTTAATAAAAATATGTGTAAACTGACTGTGCCTACAGTCAGAACTGATTTTCAGTTAACAGGTCTCTTTTGGGAAGTTCAGCATTATATTTCTTTTTAAACTTAGCAGACTTTGTTTTCACAGGTCCCTGTCTTAACTTTGCCCTAAGTCATCATATCTGTAATAACGTGAAATAGCCAAATAGGAAAACGTTCAGAATTTTTGCTTTTGCCCCCCTGCAGTTTTTCTGAGTGCCTAGGAGGGGCTTTCAGAAAATTGAGATGACAGTGGTAGTTTCCGTGATGCTGATTAGCTTTTAATCATAAGTGAAGAACACATGATTACAATGACACAAGGAAGCTGCACAGAGTACAGCTGGGCCAGTTCCATCGGAGACGGCCACCTAGGAAACAACAGTTAAGTGAAAAAAAACCCAGAATTTTTTTCTGGAGTTTCTGATTGGGTTCTAGTCTGGAGTTATTTAACAAACAAGAGCTTCCACCTAATGAGGAGGAGAAAATCTATCCTCTCCTAAGATATGTGGCATCTTCCGCTATCCTTGGAACAATGCAGTGCCCAGTGATCCATATACTGCTTGCCGGGAAAGCAAATAGATGCCATTGTAAGACAAATATCTGACATCAGTTGTGCCCAGCTAGTTTTGAAGATGTTTAACCCCTTCTTCCCTTTCTCTCAAGAGAAATGTCTTTCTCTTGCTCATCTCTGAACAGAAAAGGGTACCAAACCACCACAAATTTTTGCCTTTCTTTTTATTTATGACTTGGTGCAAGTGTATGAATGCAGAATAAATGTTGTGACTGAAAGCAGAGGTATTATTTCACTCCAGACCATGTTCTTTAGGTGTGTGTTGGCAAACCAGCCTAATACTCATGGGTGCAAAAAGTCTTTGGATGGAGTTGTCAAAGAGAAGAGGGAAAGTGAGCATCACATTTCACTCCGTACCTCATTTAGTGATCTCTCTAATTAAGTGTATATGAATAGAGCGAAGTCTATAATCAGCCTTTTGAGGAGTTTTGGAAACATCCTACTTTGTACTCAAAAAGAAGTTTTGCTTTAGGTGATGCAATAGCATAGTAGACTTTTCACATTTTTAGGGTGCCAGAGTTCTCCACCCCAGCCTGAAGCAGTGAAATGATCTGTGAGACCAAACTCAACTCTTCTTGCAAGTCTTCCAGACTTTATGATGAGGATATCAATGCAAATACAACTTAATTGTAAATAGCAATTCCCCTTCCTAACACATGAGTCATAGTAGTGTTAAATAGGTCAGGAACCAGTGGAGGATAAAGGTAGGTGGTAAACATGCCCAAAGGAAGATGCAGGAGTGCCCTTGAGCCCTTGGGGTGCGTGGACCTTGTGACTCTGTCCTGGCATGACATGGCTGCACTGTTCTTACCCTTTGGGGCCATGGTGCCCTCTCCACATGTAATGGTGGGGTTGGGAGCGGGGGAGATGTGGCAGATGTAGTGTTAAGCTGTGTTCAGTCTGTACATGTTTTGTTCACAAAGTTGAGGCAGCTTTTGGAGAAAATGCAGCACGGCAGGGTGACATGAGCATCATGCCATAGTGAGCTGCTTAGGGCATGGCACACTGCCATCTCCCTGCTGTATGAGCATGGGAAAGCTTGCCTTGCATTTTGCCAGCCACGCATCTCCTCTGCTGGGGAGAGACTTGGCTGTAACTGGTTTTGTTTCCATTTACAACTGGGATTTCCTGGAGTTGAATGCTAACACAGTTTCTTCTGGGAAATCAGGGACAAACTATTCTTCATGTCTTGCCCCACACCGCTGCTTCATGAGCTGTTAAAAAAGTGACAATCTCCAAAATGTTGTATTTAATATTTGTCAATGTGGGTTCATAGTATGCTGACATCTTGCAGCTAAGTCAGCTTAAGAAATTTGTGGCCCCACGGGCACATTCCCACTCCTGGCTTGTTCATTATAGTCCACCTTTTTGGCAGGGGGAGGGAAATACTCCTGTCCCTTCTTTCTCTGCTCTTTCACAAGGCCTTATGGTTCCACATCCGCTAAGGAGCATACACGGCCGCCAGGTCCAGGACAGCATGTGCATGAAAATGCTGCAGCTGGGGTGTATGTCTTGCCTTTATGCGTTCTTGTGTGCAAGGCCTCTACTTTCTGCCTGCTGCCCTTTACCCCATGTCATGCAACCTTCATGGCTCTGGAATGGTTTAGTTGATACTAAATGAGGGAAGCTCTCCCTCATTTTGGTGGCTCTGAAGGAGGATGGTAGGCTTTGCTTCTCAGATACCATCACTGTTGAGACAGGTCAGTCTCCTCAAAACGTGAACTCACCTCCTGCTCCTGCCCAGACCTGCAGGCAGAGGTTATGGATGTCAGCAGCACTGGCCCCACTGCCTCTCAGTGCAGATGCCAAACTGCACCTTTCAGCCCTGCCAGAGCACGGCCTTCCTCTGGAATGGGCAACTAGCAGGCAATGGCACGCAGTGCAGCTGCCCAATTATCTGCAGGATCTTCTAGTCATTGTACTTTATTTCACCAATGATTTCAAGACGGCAGCCTTCCTGAATTTAGTATTCATGGGAAATGGCAAGTGTACAGTTATATTCAAAGCTGTAACCAGATAGATGCAACCATAACTGTTGACCAAGACCCCTGTATCTAAGAGCAAGTATTTCATATGTGCTAATGAGAAGCACACCCTGTTTTGCTGAGACAAGGTGCAAGGTGAAGCATCGATGCAGTGGGATGAGTAGGACCCACCTGGGTAAACAAAAAGAATCAATTTCAGAAGGGAAGCATGGAAGGGAGGTGGCTTGCCTATGGTCATGCAGTGCTGTAGGGCGATGGCAGAGCTGTTCATGGGTCCCACTCCTACTTATATCTGCTGCTGCTGTTAACCTATGAGAAGGTATTTGTTGGAGCTTCCCCAGTGCAAAGCTGAGGGCCTGTGTAGAGGTCTTTTCCTTTCCTCCACACCTACAACAATTATGAGAAAGAAAACCAGAGCATAGAAACAAGAAAAATGCTAATGGTTTGGCTTCTTTGTTTAAAGTCACCCATTGATTCAGAGCTTGGGATGAAGCTCCAGTCTTCCTGCAAGCCAGGGTGTGGCACAGTGACCCGCTATTCGCTTGAAGAAGCACCAAACAAAAGCTAAGTCACTGCTGGTGCAAAGGGATCTCACTGACATGCAACTGGAGAAGTTGTTTTGTTACAGAAGTCTGGTGCTATGCAAGGTAGCCCAAGGATGTGCTGGCTAAAAATCCAACTCTTTGAAAAGTAGTCTTCTCTAATAATTTCATCCATACCATGTTTCTCAGTTTTGACTTCCACAGTGGCATAAAGACTGGTTCTTGGGTAGTTGAATTGCTTTCTGAGCTGCTAGACTGAATCCTACCTGATGTCCTAACTCTCCATTGTCAAGTTGTGATACTGTTCACCTGAAAGACATGAAATGGAGAACTAGGTGAAAGGAGATGTAGCTGCTGACATTTGGGGGAGCTTTTTCAGGCCTCTTCATGGGCTTGGCAAGGGAGAGAAAGAAAGAGTCCACATATGTGTATCCCAGAAAGCTCCCTTAATCACACCATGTGCTGTTTGTTTTGCAAAGGAAGGAATTAAGATCACAAGCCACTCAGGTTGTTATCCTGTGGGGAGTTTCTCATTTTTCCCTTTCCCTGCTGTGGCCTGGCGCTGCAGGGAGCTCTCATGCCAAGCTCAGTGGAAAGTCTGAGGTCTCCCCTGTAACAGCTGCAAGCATGAGTTATTGCTTCAGAGCCCTTTGTGTAATATCTGTTGAGCAAAACTGTTCACGCTGAGGGTTTGGGTCTCCCTCACCTGCCAGCCCGCAGGTGTTGCAGCAGTGCTGGAGGACTCCCTGCTCTCCAGCTCTCCTGAAGTCCCCCCAGCTCAGGGCGCACAGGGGCCCCTCACATTTCTAACCAGCATAAACATGGGCAGACACTATCACATCTGAGATGGAAACCCAGAGAGAGTTTCTTTTCCAAGATCCTAACAAGAAATTAAGTCTTTCTGGCAGGTCCTCCATGAGGATGTGCCAGCTGCTCGGTCAGCTGTGTGGCCCCACATCCAAGAGCCATGTTTCACTTGGCCTCCACAGAAAGCAGGAGGCGGTCCCTGATTGCAGAGGTGGGTGGGGAACTACTTGGGAGAGGAGCCAGCAAGGGGCCTCCATATCCCTCTTTGGACAGGACCTGATCTTAAATAAGTGGCAGAGGCGCTGCAATGTCCCATGAAGCTTGTGGGATGGAGGAGGAGGTTGAACAGAGAACGTTTCAGTCTCCCGCACACAAAGTGAGGGCTGTGGCCTTTGCAGGGCTGTCCCAGACTTGCTGTGACACAGTAATGGCATGTTTGGGCCTTCTCTAAAATACAGGGGTGGTGGGTGGTGTTTTCTCAGCCACTGCTGCTCATTCCTGCATATGCCATCACCTCCTCCTCTGGGTGGCAGGAGGGAAAGGGGCAATGTGGCAGAGGTCCCAGGGATGCGTAACATCCCTGCCAGACTAAAGGTTTCACCCATCTTCTCTATTTCAAGTGTTCTCCCTCCACTCACTCTTGGTGCTGGCATACTTGACTGCTGAGGGACCTTAGTGGATAATGCTGAAGGCTAATAAATAGCTAGTCTACTTCTCTTTTCCCCTGAGCACAGCAAAGCAACATACACTGCGCCCCTTTTATTCCATGATTTCTGAGAACAAATATCCTTTGGGCTCCCACCCCTGGAATCCTCTGGAGTCTGGCTGGTGTGCAAACACTAGTACATTAATTGTATGCTGTGAGAGGTCTCCTGGTTTACAGCACAGCATCTTCACTCTCCTTTCACTTGGTACCTGAAGGAAGCCCAGCCTGATGATGGTTCTAGTGAATGCCTCTTTTCTGCTGCTCAGTTAATGGTATCCAGACTCAAGCCTGGTCCAGACAAGTATGCTGACAATTTCTGTTTATCAGTTAAGCAAGTTATAAGCAGTACTTGCATGTTGTCTGAGGCATAAAAAATGAAAGGATGAGAATACAACAGGGAAGTTAATTATTGGTACACATGAACTGAAACTATCTCTACTTCACTGTCCAAGCTTAGAAGAAAGCCAGAAGGACACAAAATGTATGAGTGACAAGGGAATAGGATTTTTTTCCTTTTACTCCTCTTTAGACAACTACAGATGCCAACAGCAGCAAAGATTTAAAAGGTTCTGTTTGTGACATACAGTTTTGAAATCAAGTCTCTTCTTTTTCTTGGATTCGCTGACTTTCCATTTCAAAAACTGTGTGTCAGGAAGCAAAAGAGCATGAAGAAGTCTGTGTTAATACTCTTAACTGGCAGAGAAGGGGTACCGTCCCAGAAAGGACAGGCTGGAGAACATAGTTGTAACATGAGGATTTTAATTTTCACATTTTTCCTCTCACTTTATTTGCTCACCACCTGCAGAAAGACTGCAGTGCCAAGCACCAAGATTTTTCTCTTTCACAGATAGACAAAATATTGTAAAAATCTGTATTTGCTTTCTCTGAGTTAAAAAAAATGGAAACACTTCCAAAGTGGAAAACAAAGTTTTCTCTAGCACAAGTTCACATGCTACAACTTGAAATATGGAGTTTTTTCCTGCTTACTAGCTACAGCCTCACAACTCATCTGTGTCTACTACCCAGCTATTAGCAACAGTGAGTGGACATTCACATATCAAGGTATTTCTTTGCCCAGAACTGAAGTCACAGCACATACTCTCTCTAATGTGCAGGCAGCAGCTTTGCCCGTTGTTTTGTTCTGGCCTTCTGTAGCACTTGATCTGCAGTGCCCTCGAGCTGTACCCAGCTGTGGGTGGTCAGGGGTCCCTCAGCCCACCACTGTCTCTCAGGTCAGGAGAGGAGCTAACAGCTTGGAGCTCATGCTCTCGAGGGACACAAGACCTGACTTCTCACACAAGAGAGCATCTGCTATACCTCAGCTGCATGCTTATGAGCAATTTTTGTGCACCCCAGACCTGGCCCCATGATGAAAGCACTGAATTAAGCGTTTCATGCTCTTACTAAATTAATCCCCTTCAGGGAAAAAAAATAATGTGTGTGTAGCAGAGATTTTTCTGTGGCTTTTGATGTGATCCTACTTGGATTGCAAAGTCTTGCCTGATGCAGGCTAAGGTGTTTATGCTTTGGCTCTGTCTGGTATTGCTGATCATAAAATCTAGGAAAGTCTCTGCCAGCAAGCTCTTTTGGGAATATGAATTGTCCGTGCACATCTTGCAAGTACTGTTTTTACTTGGGGGTCTGCAGGTGGAAGGGCCACTTTGCCCAGGCTGACACTCCCCTGGAGTTTCTCATGAGCCCATGGTCTTCTCCAGGCCACCTAAGGTTTAGCACGTAGCTTTTGTTTTTGCCCTGTGGTTTTTCTTTTCAAAGCAGAGCAGATGAGACCCACCAAGGGAACAGCAGAGCAGGGCATATATCAAAGCTCAGTCCTTGGGGGCAGCAACACCGTGGTATCTGCCACAGAACAGAAATATGGTGCTGGTAACTTTAAAGTTCTGCTCTCTTCCTCCTTATGGCAGGCAGCCACATAAGCAGAGCATTTCCCAGGGCAAGTCATCCAGCTGTTTGATTGGAGACACTTAACTCTTCCCCAGCCTGTATAGCCTCATGGCAGCCTGTGCTTGCATCTGCCCTCCTGGTTCTTGTCACTGCCCAGAGAGTGAGGACATCATGGTGGGACATGAGAGGAAAGGTCTCACCACAGTGGCAAGGTATATATATATATATATATATATATATATAATATGAGAGAGCTTGTTTTAGCTAAATGCATGTACTGACGTTCAGCATCGGGGTACCTTTGCTGTGTTTCTAATACACACACCATGAGTTCTCTCATAAATCTGATTTTCTCAGTGCCAAGATAATTTACCTCTATTTCATTGCCTGATGCACCCAGGTATAGCATTGCACATCTGTCACACACTGCCTCTCTTTTAAAGAACATATTGACTGTCTTAGAAGTGAATTTTCTTAGAAGAATTTTCTCCTGTAGATTTACACACAGGTGATGCCTTTAGCATGCCTACTTGTAATCCTGACACGCCGTCCCTGCAGTCAGTGAAAGACCACCAAAGAAAGACGAGGTCACTCCTGTAGCAAATGCTACAGGAGCACACACTCTGGTTTCCAGATCTCACACAAAGCCAGTGTAGAGTGCACAGCAATCAGTGTTACTGTGATGCTGTTTTGGGTGGCCAAGTGACTGTGTTTTGTTGTTTTTTTTTTTAATTTCATCATTGTTTTGCAGAGATTCATTTGAATCACAAAAGTGCCTGGAGACATGCGAATGTGCTTTAGACAAATGCTGTAAGAAGTGTAGTGTCCAAGTAAGCTGTAGGACACAGACTTGCAAATGCTTTTGCTGGCTCTCTTCCAGAAGGATATAGCAGTTATCATATTCCTGGGAAGTATACTCTCTTTGTTTTTCTATGTTGCTTGAGGAAAGAGTAATTTTTACTAAAATTGCAGTGTGTTTAAATAGTGACATCTGCATGCTGAAATTGCTTTTTGCCCTGTTTCTATTTTAAACTCTTAAGATAATGTTTGATTACAGAGGAAAGCTGCAGTAATGGAAGAAACAAAAAATTCAGCATTTTATGGTGACTCTCTTAACACCACATTGCTATGCTGATAATAATTCAAAAGAAGCTCACCAAAAGTAATTTTCTTAGGCTGGAGAAAATGAGTTAAAATGGGATATAAAGAACTGGGATTGTACCCAAAAGGAACTTGAGAAGTGATCATAATTTTGTGTACGAGTATCTTTGGGGAGGGGCAGAAATGCTAGTTATTGCAGGGGTTTTTAATCTAGTGAGCAAGGCTCAGAATAGCCATGGGTGAAGATTAACAAAGGTCAAAAATAAAATTAGACACCAGGCTTTTTGAACAGTGTTTACTGTTGATAAATACTCGGGTGTGCAGCTCAAGGAGGAGATTAATTAATTGGTTATTGATGTCTTCCAAGGAGGTCTGGGGTCTTTCTGGGACACAGGCCTCAGGTAAGCAGACATGAATGGCATTAAATGGTCACCTCTTTTAATCTGTCTGCTCATCTGATCTTTTCTGGCCCTGTGAACCAGGAATATCTGCAATGAAAATTGATGCCTTACAGTCTTTTTCTTAAAAAAAGGGAGTTGGAGTCCATAGAAAATTGAAGTCATCTAATGTGGAGATCAGAACACTGTCCTCTGTGTTAGTGCAAACAGTTAATTAAACTTCCCACAATACTACAAAGAACAATCCTCAATTTCTTCCTTAAAGATGTGGGCAAACAGATAGGAGACCGTAAGTCCTACAGGATCAGTAGCAGCTAGAGCTCATTGATTCTATATGAAGACTACACTATAATTATACAAATACCTAATCTGTAGGTATTATACAGATACAACTTCAGTACTGAACTACAAGTTTCCCAGGCTGGCACAAGTTGCCTGCCTGCACTTTGTCAGGTTAATAGATGCTTAGGAATGGACTAAGAAAATGAGGTTATCCTTTAAGGCTGCATTTTTGATGTACTATGGAGACTCTTTTTCTACATCTTTTGAGACTTAGAGCAAAGAGAGCACTTGGCAGCCTGAGGAGGAGATTACTGCCCATCCAATCCACCAGTTCTCCTATATTTAACCTGTTTGGTTTAATATCATAAATAGTGACTGCCACAAATTGGGACTGCTTTTTCTCCTCTGGGAAGGAGGAAATGTTTTGCATAATTGAAATACTTTGTAGTAGGGAAGGAGAGTTCAAAATCCATTTCAAGGTCACATGCACCCAAAGTGTACATAGTCCTCTGCTTGAAATGATGCCTTTTCAAAACAAGCATGCCAGGGTTATTTTGGTTCTGATCACCATGCTCAGGCTCACAATAATCAAAGCCTGTTATCTGGATCCCTGCAATAACATGACTCACCAGTTAATGATGACAGTGTCTAACACATGCTTCAGTTGTTGCTTTTTGAGATATGGAAATCAGGAACTTCCTGTACAACTTCAATATTTTTTTTCCCATTTCTTTTAACTCATCTGCAGAATAATTCTTAAAATACAGTTTCTTTTCTTCTGACAGTGTCAAGAAGTAGAAGACATATCACGATTATTATGTACTAGTTTCTCATAATACAAAGTTACCCAATAGCTCCCAAGATATAGTAGGAGGGCTGAACGTGTCTGATGAAATGATTGCTGTGCCCACAACTAAGAACAAAGTATGATCATTTAGGAATGAAAAAAAAAAGCTAGTAATAATGGAAAATAAAAGTAACATATAAAGGTTTTTGCCTAGTTTTTGCTTGTTTGCAGAAAAACATTGTGCCCTGTGGATAAAGGAAAAAGAAATACAAGTTTCCCAAATTTTGTTCTATGTTTTCAGATTGTGTTCTTATCCCCTCCTGTTCACAGCCTGCTTCCCGCAGCCCTCTGGCTCTGGGTGCTGGTGGTACCTTAGAAGAGCCTCAGGCTTGGCAGGTGCTGTGTGTGCGGAAGGAGCGGGGTGGCACCCACGTGGGCTGCCACCGATGTTGCCTCTGTGTGTGGGCTGGGTGTGGGATGTTGAACAGGCCACAGGGTGCAGGTTTGTTTCTTCTGGCCTCAGCTGTGTAAAATTTAGCTGCCTGAAACTAAGAAAGTGCTGTGATCTTTCTCTACCATTAACAGAGAGCAATATGCACTTCTAGATATCTGAGATGCCTCTCTTAGGGTGGCACGAATTGCTTTCTAGACATGCTTCTTCTTATCCATTAACTGTGAAGGGAACACAGGGGGCTGACAAGCCTCAGCAACTAACTTAGGTGGCTGAACTGGGGAATATAGCGTGTTAACTAATGGTAACAGTCAAGGAGACTGTATGAGCAGTTGCAAGGCAAGAGATCCCAGCCTTTCAGCTGATTTGCTGGATGATCCAGTAGTGGTGGTGGTGGTGCAGGTTGCATCCTTCTGCTGGAGAACACCAATCTGATTGTGCTGGTTTTTTTCTCTGTCTCCAAAGGTCGCCACTGCGAGGTCCATCAGATGACTGGAAACTACATGTGGGACCAGAAGGCAAACGTATCTTTTGATATCGGCGTGAATAAAGAAAGCCTGATGCCACTCTGGTGGAATGGATCGGAACCTCTGTGGGTCACAATGATGAAAGCTAAAAAGAATGTTTCCATGTACTATTGGCCAGGTTAGTACGTGAAAAATTGCTACCATCTTAACAGTGCATCTTTACATCTGAGCACTTTATATGCTGTAGGAATGGCTCTCTAACACGGTCCTGAAATACAGATAAGAATGTTGAGTGCTTTACTAACCACTCATAGAAATTAGTTACATTTTCTTAGGTCATGATAATTTGCATATGCTTACAAAGGAAGAGACTGAAGTGTAAATGGGGGTAGCTTTCCATCAGACATTACCTTCAGGAGAGCACTGGCTTGCAGACCAACCCCTCCTTCACCAGCTGCTCATTCCTCTTGCCCACCTGTAGCTTCTGATGTGCTGAATCGTTGCCCCATGAATGGTTCATGGTCCAATCAAAGTTAAACAGTAACCAATGCTTGTTTGGTTCTAATCTGGAAATTAGTAGCTGAGAGCTGAAGATGATCTGCTCTGTGGGGACAACAAAATCCAGCTGAAAGCAAAGCATCCTTATCTTCTTGTCCCCCTTCATTGTTGAGTCAGCTGAGGTCCCAGTTGCTCTGAGTCTGAGCCGCATTTTTGGTGGGACTTGGCCTTTCTCTTCCTCATTTGTTAGGTACTGGACTACTGAAATGACTAAGGATGTATAATAATGAGTCCTTTTTAACAAAGAGAAGTATCCCCCTTAGGCTACCTATTTAGGGACTCACATGGACATAAATGTTCCAGCTGTGCAACCAGACCAAATTCCTTGCAAAGTACACCAATTCTCAATTTTTTTAGCTTTTAACTCTGCTACCTATGCTAAGCAGTGTACAGATATTCTCCTATGGGTCAATGCAGGCTAGAGGACCATGGAACTGTTAGAAGAGCTGTACTGGATACAGCCTGTGCCTGTAGGACAGTGGCAGCTGACTCACGCCGTGGGCTCCTGGACAGCTGGTCTCTGCGCCCCAGTGCATGTGGCCTGGCCACAGTCTTTCCATGCAATGTGGCTAATTGCGTCCTGCATAAAAATCCTGTGGTTCTAAGGAATTGGAAGAAAGAATAAACCAAGATAAAAAACATTGAAAAGCCATCCAGAGTGTTTCTACAGTACTGAAGAGTAAAAAGACCCAAGGGTGACAATATTGCCTTCTGGACTCAGCGGCAGTCAAAGGGACTGGTTTGGATCAGCCCTGAAGAAAAATGCTGCTTCTTATTGAAGATCACCCAAGTGACCTAACAGTAATGCAAATAGTAGTTATACAAGAATGTAGGAATTCTTCTAAAAATTTACAGAAGACCTCTTTCTATAGACTGCTCATTTTTAACTACTAATATAATTGCTCTCAATAGGTGTAATTATGTACTGAATAGATATAACAGCCTACAGAGAGCTGCTGAAATAAAAAAGAAACAGTATTGCTTTCCATTAATTGCCTTTGGCCTTTACCTAGTTTCTTCATGTTGCCCTTTGAGCAGTGTTCCCTAGGGAGGAGACATAGGTGGTGTATATGTATGTATCCCTGTATACATATGTATACCCTTCACTCTGCCTGCTATTTGCAGTCAAAACTTGCAAGGAACAATAGAGCCTCCCTTTTCCCAGTGTTTATGCTGCCAAGTGTATGCATTGACTCTTATGACACAGAGTGGGAATTTTTTGTGTGGATCTGGTATTTTAGCTGTGGACTGTGACATGTGCATCTGTCTCTCCTTAATTATTTATCTGTGACGGGTGACCTTTGGCAAAGCCGTCAGTGCCTCAGTTCAGCAAACTCCTATATGATTTTTAAAAACTGTTTTCTAGTTCCATAGTAAGGACAAAATCCTTTATAAAAATTCTAGATCTATCATTTTAAAACTCTAATTCTTAACAAGGCATTTGATTGGGGAGCAATATCAAACAAAATGAAAATAATAAAAAAAAAAATTTAGTAACCAAGGTGAGTAGAGGTCCCACAGACATTTGCACTGCATATAATCTTCTGTTACCAATTAGCTTTCCAGCCTGAGGATATACTGTTGCTTAGTAATGAATCTTGCAAACATGATAAAGATCCAAACAGGAAGAGTTTGGGAAACTCTTCATAGGAACAGCAGTATACAGCCAAATTCTTTGCACTTTGTTCTGGAAGATGCTATTTTCTCTTCAGCTAGCATTGAAGACAAATGAGATCAATCAACCATAGCAGAAATGCATTGGAAATGCCAGAGAGCTGATTCCCAGGATTAACTTACACCACTGCTATTTCCTTCTCAGGGCCAGTTCCAAGCTTTGCAAAGTCTGAACCCAAAATCTGCTGCTTCATATTCTTCCCTATGGTCCTCTCTCATGTGTAGTCAGTGCTTAAAGAAGTAAAATCCAGACTCCAGCAAACAGAACCATGGAGCAGGAGGGCCATGAGATGCAAATGACCATCCATCACAGCTTTATTTCTGAGCACAACATAAACCCAGCAAAGACAGCTCATGGGCAGAATTCATCTGAGGTCTCCTGACCCTAGAAGCAGAGGAGCCAAAATATCACCATGCCAGGGGTCCTGACCACCACTTCTTCCAAAATATAAGACCTTGGTTTATAAGGACATTTTTCGCCTTTCTTCACACCATACATAGGAAATTCTTAGCTTCATACCTGTGTTGCCTGTCTGAAGCACTGATGCTCCAGTGGCTGGAGAATGCCCAGAGAGTGCAAGAGGATCCTGACAGTACGAGCAAAGTCAAAGCTTTGGAGTGGTTCTCAGCCCAGTGAATGGCATAAAAAGATGCTCAGACTCCTTCATTTTCCAGCAGTCTATGCTAACTGCCTATGCAACTGCTTCAGCTGAAGTGCAGTGACATCTTCTCTAAACACTGAAATGAAAGAAAGGGGGGGAAAAAGGCTCTAAACTCAATTTTGCCATTTAAACACAACATTTACCAGACCATACAGCTAGTCTGGAAAGCTTTCAAAACCTTCTGTTATGACATGAGGTGTCCAACTCTTAAATAAATGTTTGGAAATGCAATTTAAAGCTGGCAGAGGTTCAGGTCTCCATGTCAGATAGATAAAGAAGAGTCTATATATCACTCTGAAAGAAGTCCTTATTCCTGTTCCAGTTCAGGTTTTTAAATAAAGGTTTAGCATCATACAAAACTGTGCAGAAAAGTATGTAACATTAGATCTTAGTAGCTTAACTATTTGTAGTTTAACCAAGAAAAAATTAATATTTCCTTTTTCTGGCTCCCAATATCTTTAAACTTCCTTTCCTATAATATTTAAATGAGAAAATTTACTGTCTGTCATGGCCTCTGCCAAAGTGAATTTTAAATATTAAAGAGTTTTCATGGTCAGTATTTTGGAATTATAACAAGCCTTAACAGCAAAAATCCAATTTAAGTTCTGTTCATCACAGAGGCTAAAAAGAAAAAGAAAGCTCTTGGTATCTAAGCAGCCTGAATTTTCAATGGTACTGCCAATGAACTGCACACTTGAAGACTAATATTTAGTGGCCAAAATTATTATTGTTGCTACCTCTGTAGTCTTTTATGTCATGCTCATCACTTGACAATCCAGAAATGGCAAAGATATCTCAACAACTAAAATATCCCAGCTCCCTAAGAGATTAATGCTTCCAGTTAAAGTTATCTTGTGAGTAATTCTGAGGCATGTTATGTGATAAAATGACGATTTGATGTTAGTATCTGAAGAAGAAAAAAAGAGGCAAAGTGATAGTATTAGTCACTGGCTGTGAGCAGTCGTACACCTGAACTAAAATACTAGGCGTTCCCAATGTCTTTCCAAATGGGTCCTTAGCTTCTTGCCTGGCTTTGGAGCTAATCTTCCCCCAGACTCAAGTGTCAGACAAGATGTGGGCTCCAAAGTTCCACTTCAGTCCTGAAATACTAGCAAAGCCCATGGAGGGCTACTGCACCGCCTTTAGCATCTGAAGTAGCTGTAAGCCCATGTTTTGCTGCTGGTAGCACCCAGGACATCTGGCAGAAGACTGAAGCTGCATGTCCTCAAGTCAGGGGCTTTCTGAATATGACTTCAGGTCATTCGTGGAATACATTTTTTTGATGATTTGGTTAGGTAGCAGCTGGGACCTGTCTCTTTTACACAACATAATTTCTTGAGGGTGCTTTGTGGGATGGTCTAAAGAGTCAGTTGTTGTCAAATAATCTGGAGGCTGTTCATCCAGGTTGCAGATTACTTTCATGGTGGATTGTGGTGGACAGGTAACGTTAAAGCATGTTCATGCAGAAAGGGGAGGATTAAATCACATATGTTTGTGTCAAAAGGGGAAGAGTGAAAAGTGAACGCCATCACACAGTCACACAGTTCTAGTAGAAATAAAAATTAGATAGAGACTCAAGATTATGCAAATGTGTTTTTTGAGTTGACTACATTTTATGTTTATTAGTGCAAATAATTAATCATAATAGATGGAGTCCCTTAAACCACACAAAGTTTGTGGACACTTGGGAGCTGCTGCCACAGGTGAAGAGACTGAATCTGTCATGTGTGCTAGAGCTCTAACTTTTGGAAAGGATAATTTCCATCTGACTTATCTGGCTTTCTGCAAATCAGTGAAGATTTTAAAAAAATGTCCTAAGCTTAAATATTTAAGTTTTTCTGAACTTTCTTGTACTCCTGAACAGTCAGGATCAGAAGTCTCTTAGCCTGCAAGCGGTGTGCTGTTCCCTGTGTCCCACGACTGGACCTCAGTGATGTGAGCTCATGCAGGCTGAGACGCGAGACAATAACAAGTTCTGTTTAATGAGTGTCCCAGTAAGCAAACCACTGTAAATCATCTCTGATAGTAGCTCTGCTTACTCTAGTGCCCTCTCTGTACTTGAACCTCCTGTGCAACCTTCTCTCACCCAGGCATCTTGTGACAGTCCTTAATGCCTGTTCCTTCCATCCCAAGGGAGAAGCAGAGGGACCCAGATGTAGACAGATTCAGACTTTGACTTAGAGTTGCCTTTTTGACCTAGCTGTGTTGCTGTACAGAGAGGCCAGATTGCAAAAGATCTCTTTTTTTTTCCACTTCCTTCCTGTGCCCAAGGAATACACCAGAAAATGCCTAACAGTGATGGGAGGACTCTGGGGCTCTGAAATAATAATTTGCATGAATCTAATGTTTCTGAAAGCATATTTCTTTTAAATATTAATGTTATTCAGCAGCATAGTAACTGGAGAGCAAAAGGGCAAAGAAACCTCACAAAAAACATGTTTTTCTATGTTCAGGGCCATGTTCTCCTGTAGGATTTGTTGCCATAAATTTTTAGGCCACAGAACAGCCTATTTTGCAAGGAAGGCTGCAAGTTACCAAGAGAGTTAATTGGTTTATACTGTTTTAATAAGACCTCCTGGGAAACGGATTTAATAGTGGAGTACCAGTATCACATAATAAAATATGGTTTGTAAAGGAAATTACAACATAAGATACAGCATGTCTAACTGGAAAGTATTTGCTGAATTTTCAGGGAACGATATCTAAATCTATTATGTTGGAAGCCTGAAAATAAGGCTATGTGGCCACAGTAGTTAAAATGAAAACAAACTAGCGATTTAGATGGAAACAGTCTGCCACAAGGGAATCAAGAGTTTTATTGTGGGAAGGTCACACAGAGACCTTCCTTTTACAGAGGGAAATAAAAGGATCCAATGTACAGTTTACTACAAGCACTTGTCAAACCAACCTCTCTCCTTTTTTCTCCTTCCCAGCCACACAGTTTCCTTCAGGGAAGGTGTAAGGTAAATAATCTCACAGGAATTTACAAACCTGAACTGGGACCCCACAGTGTGGTGATCAAGGTGAAATAGCAGAGCTTACCACTTTTTTTGCCTGTAGGTTGCGAGGTCGAAATCCTTGGAGTCAGACCAAGTTACTGCCGCGAGTACTTCAGTGTCCCAACAGACAAAAACTTTGCGGATGCCATCAGCGATGCCCTCGAGTCCTTGTGGTACGTCACTGGGGTTTTGCAATGGGGGGTTTCCTCTCTCAAGGACAACTATTTGGATTTACTGTCAGGGAGATCTTCAGGACTGGTTCCCAGGTAGGAAAATGGGTCCTGAGATTGCTTTACAGTGCTGTCATAGAAATGTCACCACCACAGAAATAGACCCTTACATTAAGATTGGAGGGGAAGACGTGCTCCTCTTTTCCTGTGTAGGTTACAATAAAGAGAAGACATCCTGACTTACTATTTTTAATTTGTTTTTTCAAACAACTTAAGGATGAATCTGTTCACAATTCTGCAAGAGCAGACTGAAATGCCTGGATTTAGAGAGGGAATTTGGAAATTCTGAAATTCAATTCCAGTCACTCACTTGTTACGAAACTGATGCTTTGGCTTCTTCTTGCATTTTAGAACATCTGAGGCACAATATTTTTGGAATGGGCATTCATTTTGTGCAAATATGAGTATAGAATAGAGTAGAATAGAGCAGTTCAGTTGGAAGGGACCTACAACAACCATCTAGCCCAACTGACAGGCATATATCTCTCAGATAACTCCTACGAAAAATGTATGCTCCACACCCAGTTTCAACTTCCACCATCTCTCATCCAAACATTAACAAGAGACAATTCCACATAGGCTGTAAAATCAGGGAAGATTGCACCACTACATGCAGAGCCAACGCCTTACCGTAGCTATATCTAGACTTCCTCTTTTAAAACCTCGTTGGTTCCATAGTTTATCCAGTCCACGTCTGTTTTACTACCTGTGAACTGCCATAGCAATTTGAATCTGAAAAGTTTTGTATTCAGATACTGAGTGTTGATTGCTTTTGAAATAAAGTCTCTAAAATTATGACTGCTTCTGGAGATGCTGCTCCCAGTTGCACACTGAGTCTTGCTGCACAGATGCTCACAGATCACAGTGTCATTTGCAGCATGGACAGAAACTGTCTGAGACCACATGAGATGTTTTATCCTGGAATTGTTTATCTTAGATTTGTGGAATATTATTTGCCTGTGATACGAAAAGGTCATATGTGACATAGGAGGCTTTCTGGAGCTTCTGAAATGCTTTTAATTCAGTGTATAAAAAAGGGAATGGAAAACTGAATACAGACATCAGCTCTGACTTCTGGTGAAAACCCAGAATTACCGTAGATAGCTTTTAGGACTGGTATCTTTTCGGGATGGGTCAAGACATACTTGACTCCCTGCCTGGCTTCTGTGAAGCACAGGGCACAAGGCTGCTCAGGGTGGTTTGCAGCGTTGTAATTGTGAACATGGTTAAAAGTGAGGCACAAACTGTTAAAATATCCAGCCCTTTAAGCTGTTCTTTTGGGTAGCTGAATCCCATAAAAATGTTTCAACAGCTAATTCACCCCAAGCCACAAGTCTGCCCACTGCTGGTGTAAAAGAAGGAGAGAGCAGGGACACAACAGTGTCAGTGGGACAACTTGCAAGAAGTGAAAGCTGATGATCTCAAGAAAAGAGCAAATCCCTGCCATGATGTCTGCCAGAAATACCAGCTACAGTTCATCTGGGAGCTCCACGAGGTCCTCTCTCTGGTGTCCATTTACACACCATCCCTGTTGAGTTTCTGCCTGAGTTCTTTTTCTTTAACTATGTGCCCTGTCTCCAGCAAAACAGGAAAGAGGAAAAAGGAATGATGGTAGATAAAATTGGTATAATTTATATAAAACTGGTATAATTTTATAGCTGCAGGTATAAATACTGCAGGAACTTAGAAGGGAGAATAGAGAATGAACAGATTACAAATCAGTAGGTTTTCCTTATTCTTTCTCTCATTCATCCTACTTGTTTATTCCTTTAAGATTCTTTTTCTACAAAGTTCAGTGTTGCTAGGACAGCCCATAAGAAGTAAAGCCTCTGAAATGCCTTTACTGTAGGCATATTCATTTAGCAGGAATTGTCGTCTCTAATAGTAGACTCTTGACTTTGTAATTTACATCTTTTGCAAGTGCTTTTGACTCTTGAAGCTGTTCAAAGTCTGGCAAATCCACTGTGTTTCCTTTTCACACACTAACTAATTAAAAAATCCCATTAGGCTGAGTCTGGCATTAGCTATATGTGGGAAAACAGCCTGTGGCAAGGGCAGTCTGCTGCCTGTAGCAGTGCCTTGCTCAGATGTCCTAATGGCAGGTATTAGTAGTTAATGAACTGTACTTAGGCTCTCACCATTAGCAAACCTTGCAGGGACTCCAGGGTAGAGAGTCCATGCCACCCTCTATTGTGGCATGGTGTCCTAGGGGTTAAGTTGGGTTTCAGCACAGGAGTCCTGATCCATTTTAAATTCACTGCAGTTGAAAGTTTTATCAATGCCCTCTACAGTGAGCCACTGAACTCTTCTTGCAACAGAAGGAAACTGTCCTTCAGGAATATTCTCCAGTCTCTTCAAACTGGGCTTCAGGACCACTATGTAGATGAAAAATGTTCAAAAAACTAAGTTATGCATCTGTTTTTGGCAAGTGAAACTAAAACCTTCCTTGTGTCTTTTCCACAACTATAACTTAAGGACTCTTGAATCTACCTACCTTCCTGTCATGAAGTTTGCATGGTGCTTGCAAAGTATGCTGGTAAAATATAAAACCCTTTTTGGTATTGCCATCAATGCCATCCAACTTCCTTCAGCAAGCTTTCTGTAGTCCTTTATTTGGAAAGTTACTGGTGAAGACAGGACAAGCACACAGAGAGACAGAATACTTCTGTGCAAGCCATGATCAGAGATGCCTAGTTATCTTAGAAAAACAGACAAAAATGGAAACAAACTCAACTTCAATCTTAGAAGCTCTGGATGTGCTGTACTGAGTTCTACAAACCCCTAAGCATGCTGCTTAACTGGAGCTTGTTCCATCGAAGTCATTGAGTATTCTTCCTTATAGCACTGAGCCCTCACTGAGAGATCTCACCATAGCCTAAATGAGATCACTTGTTTTATGCAATAAATCTCTTTTTTAGCTTCTGTCTTGATTGAAATGATCATTTAGTTACAGGTGAGAAGACATAAAGTAGTCTAAGTAGCTCATTAATACAGGCATTGCTGCAGAAGAAAATTATTTCAGTAGGTTCATTGAGTGTGTATGCAATAAAGTACAGGGTTAAATTTTAGAAATAATTTATGCCTAATACAGATGCTTAAAATCAAACTGAGGAGAGGGAAGGACTGCATCATTTGAATTATTTTAAAATCTTGAAGAGTTAGAAACAACACTATTCTGCAGGGCCAGCAGTGCACAGCAGAGACCTTCAGCTTCTTATGGGACTAGTCCTTTGAGGCCTTCTGCAAACTGAAAAATGCAAATGACAGACCCTAATTCATTCAGTCAGTCCCTCACCTCTGATTTTATTTCTTCTCTCTCACTCATTACACCAGACTACCCGGATGTCTTTAATCAGAGAAGCTGAACCTGCCAGGCCATCACACAAAGTCTTTTTGTAGGGATCTTTTTCTGGATGAGAGCACGTATTATGGATGGCACACTGTCATATATCAAGTACAGCAGAAAAACACTGGATTTGAACTTCATGAGCATAGGTTTGTGATTTTATCCACACAACTGCTCTCAGGGAGATTTACAGTGAAATGTAAAGTGGTCATGAAAATGTAATTAAGCACTGACGTATGTGCCATCCCCACTAATTAGACTGAGGGCATTCAGTGCAGAAATATGTGATCAGCTGAACTTGTGCAACTCTGAGATTACCTCTGAGATTACCTTTGTTTCCCTTTGGTCATACTCCTGAATAAAACCTCCATCTAAAATCTAATCCCAATTCATACTGCTCAGTATTTTGCAAGAAAGAGCACATCCTGAGTTGACCTCAGTGGTTTGGAAGACCTCACACAGGAGAAAGCCTGAAGTGCCAAACTTTAATTAAAGTACATTTGTCTGGTAATTCCCACAATCCTTTTAATAAGGGTATTCAGTACAGAAACCAGTATTTCTTTGTTATTAAAGGGAAAGCTGCCTTCTTAATTCAAAGAGGCTAGTTGAGGGCTGCCAGGCCAGTCTGTGCTTGCATATAGCAGTCTCTACTGCTGCCTCTGAGGGGAGTCTCAGGCAAACTCAGGAGACTCGGTGTGAATAATGACCCCAGCTGTGCAAAAGTGGACAGCACAGGCTGGAAGCAGAAAATGGGGTTTTGTGACTCTGTGTGCTGGTAAAGGCAATAATGCCAGCATCCAGGAGGTCTCCATGTGTGCCAGCCTCTCACTGCTTCCCCTCCATCCCACCTCCAGCAATGGCAGTGCTGAGATGGCTGCAGTGTACTACGAGCGCATTGATGTGGAAGGGCACCACTACGGCCCTTTGTCCCAGCAGCGGAAGGACGCTTTGAAGGAGGTCGACAAAGCCTTGAGCAACATGATCTCGCTCATCAAGGTGGGTGGCATCCAAAAACCCAGCTCCTGGGTGCCTTTGGAAAGGTTTTTAAAACTGCTCTTTGTGACACTGGTAAGAGCTTATTTAACAGTGTCACTGAATGTATTGACTGTAAACTTTTATTTCCTGAGAAACAGGTTGCTGAGACCATGTGGAAGTCAAGGCACCATTCCTGTGGTTGTTATTTTCATTGGTGGCATTATATCCTCCTAGTGGATTTATACCAAATAGTCCCAGGAAGCCACAAACCAATATATGTGTTGCTCTGTTCATGACTGGCGTTGCCAGCTGAACTTTATTGTAGGTGAATGAATTAAAACCATGTGTTACCTAAAGTTTGTGGAATCAGACAATTAAGTTTTATAGTGTTTTTTATGGCACTATTCAGAACTCTTTACTTGAGATTCAGTTTAAAAAAAAAAAATTATCTAAATGATTTTCCAGTTAGAAAAGGAGGATGCCAATCTTTTGGGTAAACAGCAATTCTCTGAATGTTTCTGACAATGATAAATATATGTTGGAGTTTTTCATGTGTTTCAGTGAGGAGAGGAATATGGATCTCCAGTTTCACTAAATTATAAAAGCTTTAATGCTAAGTGCTTGTGTTTGGGAGGGGAAAAGAGTAACACCCCTGCCACAGGTAGTATCATGATGCAGTTGCTCTTCCCTATCTCTTTTGTCTTATAGATAGGAACAATTGTGTAAAATCCCGTCTAAGACCAACTGGGACAACTGGTTTGAGGGTCTGGGATGTAACATCTAGTTATGTAGAAGGGAGATGGATTTATTTTGGAAAAACTCTCTCTGGTGCTAACCAGAGCAGCACATGAGAGTAGGTGCCCACCACTACAGGTGGTGGCAGAGCACTTTGCAGGCCATTTGCAGACGTGCTCCTTCTGGCCAGCTTCCACTGAATTGATGGAGAACAGATGAGGGTTTACATTTTCCAGTGGGCATAGACAGTGCAAAGCTCTTACCATCCCTGATTGCTGTCTTGCACTTGCTTCACAGAGGAAAGGCCTTCAGAATGAAGTCAATGTCCTCCTCTTCTCTGACCATGGGATGACAGACATCTCCTGGGCAGACAAAGTGATTGAGCTGAAAAAATATATCAATATGAGTGATACCATACAAATGAAGGACCGAGGGCCTGTTGTGAGCCTCTGGCCAGCTCCAGAGAAGCACGCAGAGGTAAGGGCAGCATAGTTGTACTTAGTGCTGCATATCCTCAGGTTTTTTGCCAATCATGTCTTCTGTCTTCTTCCAACATCCAAATCCTGCTCTCAGAGATGTGCGTAAAAATCAGCCTGAAGCTCTCATCAGGAGTCCAACTTGAATCCTGTGACACTCTTTTGCTGCTGGTTTCTGAAGCAAAAATCACACTGTGCAAATTAAAAAACATGAACTTTCACTATTATATGGCAAGGACATAAATGTTCAAACCCCATCACTATGTGCTTTTGGTAAACAGCTAAAAGATTTTAGCTCAAAATCAAAATTAGTCAATTTATTAACACCCTAGCTGGAATTTTCAAATGATCTGGCATTCATACTCCAGTAACCTCCCACAGAGTTTGCGGAATTAACTCCATTAGACCAAAATTGCAAAAAATATTTTTTACAATATTCTCCTTTGAAGAATTTTTGATGAAGCATGTTGGATTGTATTTACCACAAAAGCCCAAGACTAGAACTGCAGTATTTTGAGGGATAAATTAAAACAATAGAGAAAAAAATTTGGAAATCGTTTGAAAGTGCAGTATCTGTAACTAACAGACTAGTACATTATAGTCTAGTCAGAAACCAATGCATGAGAAGGCATTATTGTTGTCCTCAGAATACAGATGTATGAATGTACAAAATGGGCAGGCTGTGCCCCAGGTGAATAATCTTGTTTTCTCTACTATATTTTAGCCAGTTCCACTCTATTGTAGCTTATGCAATTTTTTAAAAGAGAATATTTGCTAATTTTTGCACCCAAACAGGCTCTTCAGGAACTGTATAGCTGTGATTCTGTGAACATTTCAAATTAGTGCCAGGACTGAAAGTTGTCTTAGAGGCATATATAAGCAATTCACTCTGAGTGAATCACAAGGGTTCAGAGCACTGATATGTGCTCTCCTTGGTCTTAACCCAGAGCTCCCTGTTTCTGTAGGTCAGACCTTCCAACAAGGGCAAGTTGCGACTTCACACAGACATGGGGTTTCATCTGGAAAAGCTTTTAAGCACATGCTTCTCTCTTATTAAACAGCCTAATATCCTTACGGAAAATAAAGTACAATGCCTGGCACTATGGTTTTGTTTTCTTTTCTTCCTTTATTTCTTTATAGGACTTCTTACTGGGCTACTGCTTTTTAAGTGAAATAAAGTTGATTTTCAGTTTCCCAGTAGTTAAATTCATCTATTCTTATGTCACTTCAAAGAACCATGTTTAGGAATTAAGAGTGTATCATAATATAATGATTATCACCTTTAAGAACTGTCCCATTTCGAAGAAGTACTGGTGAAACACCAGGACCAGTCTAGTCCTGGTCGTGGTGAGAGGGTCTCACTGGATTGTGCCATCACACCCTGCTGCTGTCCCCATGGTCACTGCATACTGATGCACCTCTCTGGCACACATATGCACACTAGGCTGTCTCAGCTAAAAGGTTAGTGAAGCACCTCTCATTTTTTGCAGAACTGAGCTATTTATTCATGAAGATTATTTATATTTAAGCAAAAGAATTCTATAAGAGTCTGAGGACTCCAATAATGGCCTTCTCTATGGCATAGAAACATCTTCTGCAGGCATTTAAAATATTTTTCAGAACAATTGGGGGTTTAACCACACTTGTGTGATTATATTTCAGACAGTATGATTAATATTAATAAACCACTTTTATGGCATTGTGCAGATTCAAAGCTGCAGGCATTGGCTAATTAATCTCATAGCATCCTTTTGAAGCAGATAACTAAACATTATCGATCCCTTTGATAGGGATTGACTGTTTAAGTGTAAGAAACACAGGTGAGGTGATATTAATTCTTCACTTAAGTGCACAAAGAAGGAATGAGTGCCAGAGCATCAAAAAATATCCCTTTTCCACATTTGTACACAGTCCACATGGTACTTTTGAGCACCTTTCACCACTTCGCTTTCACCACTGTCTCCTGTGAAGGTGTGGTTCCTCCTGGTCTATTTCTGTAGGCTGGAATACTCATATGCATACATTTGTGAGTGTGTGTATTATAAATATATGTAATACACGAGTTCATGCATTCCTATGTGTTTATGATACAAATTTGCAGAATCTGCTAAACCACATAAGCAGGTTTTGTCCAGCCATCATCTTTGGACAGGCAAAGTCCTAGTTTGAATGCGCTGATGGTTTGCCATTAAAGGAGATCAGCCACTTTGCAAATTCAGGTGTTTCAGTGTACCCATTGGTGTATATTTGTTCTTTACAGCCATACGGTGTCCTAACATTTCTTTTCTTTGCAGATATATCAAAAATTGAAAGCTGTGGAACACATGGATGTTTATAACATACAAGATATTCCAAACAGGTTTTTCTACAAAAAAGGAAAGTTTGTGTCTCCACTAACTCTTGTGGCTGAGGAAGGATGGTTCATAGTAGAGGTAAAATATAGAAGCAAAATACTTGGACATTAATGTGAAAAGGTGCAATATATGAACACAGTCAAAAATTCTACAATTCTATGCTAATCACTGAGTTACAGTCAATGGGCTGACTGCAAAACTAGTGTTAAATATTACTGTGTGCTTAAAGGAGCTTAAAGGTATTGCAGCTATCCTTAAGGCAGACAGTTAAATAGTCAAGATGGTTCTTTTTTCTTTGTTGTCATAACACAGGAGTAGTCCCTGTATTTCCAGTTCCAGTTCTGTTGCTTTACTTTTCTTTCCCCTGCCATCTACCTTCATTTCAGACACAAAAGAACTATTTCCATTTCAAGTCCTTACTGTCCCTCCAGCCAGAAGAACTTTGTGGCAACTTTTCCTTCTGCCTGGCTTCCCACCCACCAGACTCTCCTAAAAAAGCCTCATTTCTCCTAAGCCCTCCAGTCACAAAAGGGCCAGACTGAGAGTTTACTGCTCAGAGATGCCCTGTCCACACACTGAAAATCTGAGAACCTGTTAAGCAGAGAATCCACACATGAAGAGGTTTTTCATATTAGCTTATTTTCTTACTATAAATTGCTGTTGTCGTTATTTCGTGCTTGTATCGCTACCAGGCATCTCCACATTACAGATATTAACTGCAGCTCAGCACAGCTCAGAGGTGAGGCAACTCTATATCTTTTAAGGAGGTAAACTGAGGAGTGTACTAAGTGATTTGCCCAAAGCTGTACATGAATTCAGTACGTTGACAACAGAACCAAGGAGCCCTGGGATTTTTTTTAATGTGCCAGCATAGTTGCACATCATTGCCTTGCAGATTGTCATAACTCAGCTGAGCATCTTCTTTCATGGCCTTGAGAGCTACTGCTCACCAAGCTTTGCTCAGGACAGTCCACATTTCTCACTAGCCAACCTGAATTTAGGATAATAATTCCTACAGACAAATGAAAATGCACCTCTAAAAAAACCCAATGGCATTTGAGTAGAGATGGGTGAGCACCACATGTCTGGTTAAAAAAAAACCAAAAACAAATAAAAAACTCAGAGCTAAGATTTAGACACATAAAGTAGGCATCTGAAACATTTTTCCCAAAATGACTTAAAAAAATTTTAACTAAACTCTTTTGTACAAAAGTTCAAAACAGAACATTTTTACATATTCTGTAGAGAATAAAAAAAGCACTTAAAAATCATTGAAACTCTGACAAACCTTAATAACAGTGCAGCAAACACTGCTGCTATGGTAATTATTTCTGTCTCTCTGCCCATTCCTTCCCATTGTTTCTGATTTTCAAGAATGTCCTCTCATTAATACTGTCAGATTTTCCTTCTCTTTGGTATATTTTCATTACCCATGAATGGGATATGAAAATTAAAGTTTCCTGTCATATTTTTAAAGCAATAATTGAGCCTTCTATTATACTTCCTGCCCAAACCACTAAAGAGAGGATGTTCAGCTCTTCCCTGTCATGCTCAAAGGGTGTTTTAACTCCCTATTGGCTAGTGGATACCTATAAGCTGTTTGAAAAAGGGGATTTTTTTTGTTGCTGTTTTTTGAAAGAGACAAAGGGGATGTATCTGGAAAGTTGTGTTCCCCAGCAAGGAGCTGGGGTTGTTCCATATCTTCTAAGTAGGCAAACTGAAGAACTAAAGCCTGTCTACATTTGGGTTAATGCAGGATGAGGAGGGATTTCACACACCTCTGTCTGTATCAAAGCCTTGTTTCCTCCACGAGCGAGTGGTCCCCATCCTTTGAGCAGAATTTCCCCCCTCAGGTGTGCGTGCTCACTCTGTACCCATCCCAATGTACTTCCCCAAGATTTAGGGAGCAATTGCAGTACCTTTTCTAAACATGCAAATGCAGGGGAAAATGCATTGTCAGCAGTCCCAGACATGCCTGTTTGATCTTTGAGGAGCAGCACTAGCCCAGATTTGGGCTGAGCATTAAAAATTATGTCTCAGCTGAGCCCTTCATCCCATGTGGTCTTGTCAAGCAGGCACATCAGAGTGCTGCCAGTGCCCTGGCCCCAAAGAAGCCCCAGGATTTTATGGGGCTTGCTGTAAGGCAGAGCCTGATGCTCTAGGAGGGCAGAGCTGGAATGCTTGCACAGCCCAGTCCCTCAAGCTACTGGGTTAGTGGCTCCATTTCATGAGCTCTCACTTCAGCTCCAGTAGGAAAGCAAGTAGTATGTTTTCTGACCCAACTAGCAGCAAAAATGATGGAAATGATTGTGCCTGTGACTGCACAGTTTCAAGACGTTGTCTCCTGGTGTCTGGGTGGATTATGGAAAGGCTCATGTAACTCCTGCATTTGACATTCTGGGGAAGCAACTGAGTCCAGGACATCTGAGAGGATGATGGAGGAGTGTAGCTTCACTGATGTCATGTACTGCCAAAGAACCACTGCAAATTTGGCATGGTTTGACTTGTCTGAAGCTGATGCTAGCAAATGCTGTACTGCTTGCCTGTTGGTGAGCAGCACAGTTAGTCCCCAGGAATCACAGTAAGCAGAGCCACAGCCTAAAGAGGTGCTGTTGTAGCAAGAGGGGAAGGACTCTGTTTTCTCCTTGGCTTGCTCTGAGCTCTGTCAGGCAAGCAGGTAGAGGAAATACACTGGGACAATAAAAGAAATTTGTCAGCTAAAATTGTTTAATCTGTAACAGATTGCCCAGAGGTTGTGGAGCCTCCCTCCTTGGAGATACTCAAGAACTGTCTGGTCACAATTCTGTGCAATGTGCTCCAGGATGACCCCACTTGAGCAGGGAGGTTGGACCACATGACTCACTGTGGTCCCTTCAACCTTGACCCATTCTGTAGTATTCTGGAATTATCTGGTACATCTGCTGAATATTGCATATGAAGAAGCACAAGGGATACTCCAGGGGTCCCCCGGCAAGTAGTTGGCAGAGCTACACCACTTAGTCGTAACTACTGCTGTCCTCAGTGCACAGTCAATCTTTCTGGAGAAGGAAGATAAAAATCAGACAAAATAAATGTTTTGGAAAGGAAAGACATCCTTGGTTAATCTGCTTCACTGTCTGCAAGGGCTGCAGCACCACTTGCCCATGGTGGGAATATGGGAAACTCTTTCGGAACATCTTGTGTGCTTCTGTGTTTGTGTGTGAAGCCCAGACCCGGCTGCTTTAGGCAACTGTGTAACTCCTTCTCTGTAACCATCAAAAAAATCAATGTCAAGGGTCTGGTGAAGACCTAAGTGAAATTCCTGCCATAGTTTTGGGGCTATCTGGAGTGCCACGTCTGCTGCCATCCCTTAGGAGCATGGGACAGGAGAAACTCATGAACAGGGTTGGCCCAGCATTTGGATTTGCCCCTAGGGACTGCTGTGCTGACACATATGGCACTGTTGTAGGTAGACTGGTAAGAGCTGTTAATATGAAGCAGGAGATAGTAAGGAAGGAATTTAAAAGTACAACTAAAGTGCAATATGGGCAAGGAAGAAAAGGATTTATAATGACAAATGAATAAAGCATAGATCCACTGAGCAAAGAAAGAAAAGAGAGGTCTAGGTCAGGGAGAGAGGACTATCTTAGGTCAGAACCAGTGTTCCCTGAAACAAACCTAATTGCTTTAATGCTAAAAAAAACAGAGAGAAGAAATAATAATTAGAAGGTATATAGTAGGGGTGATATTTGTATTGTTTAGGCTGACTAGTCAAATGGAGCAAAAATGGCTTATTTTTCTAGGTGTCAATGGCATATGGGTCAGAACAACACACCAGTAAATCCATGGGATTGCATAGTGCTGGGTAGGAGAGGACGCTGCTAGCATGCATGGGGAGAGGGACACTACCCTGCTTACACGTGTCACATACAGCTGTGGTACTTTGGGCTCATGACAGAAATTAAGATGAGTTGTCCTCCCCTCTCAGCTCAGAGAAGACTACTCACTGAGATAGCTAAGCCAGGAGTCACCCCTCCTGGGTATGAGCTCCTGTGCAGCCAACAGCACTGGGCGGGGAACTGATGGGGTGGTACAGCACATGGAGACACAGCATGGTACCCCAGAACAGCACAGCACAGCAGGCAGGCACTAACCACACTCTGCTGTTGTCACCCAGAGCAGGGACAAGCTGCCCTTCTGGGAGAATGGGACGGGGAAGAAGGAGGCCTGGCAGAATGGCTGGCATGGCTACGACAACGAGCTCATGGATATGAGAGGCTTCTTCCTTGCATATGGACCAGGTAAAATGCCACCATCCCTGGTGTTCCACTTCCCCTGGAGCCTCATGGTCCCTGCCCCTGCATCCCTGTAGCCCCTGGCACATGAGGACCCTGATGTGACACATTGTGACGCCCAAAAATTACAAATAGATGGCAGAATTTCCTCACTACAGAAGGTTTCTAGCTCTGTGTCTGTTTTATAGCTGGAGAAACAGGGCAGAGACATGTGAAGGGATTTAGTGAGCCTCTCTCTGATGTCCCAGCACAGTAACTCTAACCCTTTGCTCATTTTTTCTAAATTTTAGCCTAATTTTTGAATTCTGTTTGAAACACATGAATTCTTTTGTTGGTGGATTCAGACTCGCTAACACAGAGCACTTGATTTGGGAAGGCTGCAGCACGTCTCACCCATCTGTCTGATGAGCAGACACAAACCTCCTGGTTTCCACTTCATCTGGACATTTAAACGCTGCAAAGCACCAGGGTGCAACTGCAGACAGGAGGGAAAGCAAAGCAGAATGTGCAACACAATTATGTCAGGCTATTAAATTTACCAAGCGCACCTAGTAAAGTGGCTCCGGTACTCAAAAATATGGGGCTTTTTTAGTTTTTAGAATAAAATCAGACTAGAAGTAAAATTAATGAATAAAAATGTTTAAAATGTTTCTGCTGAGCTATGTTATCATATAGCTATAAATTGCATAGTGTGCCATATCCCAGCCGGCTGGGTAAATCCCAGGAAAGGCATAGGAGCCCTTGCCCCGAAAGCCCCATATTTCAAGTGCTGAGCCCCAAGCTGCATGATGTCAACTCCTCTCTTTTGTCTGCAGATTTCCGATCCAACTACCGAGCACCTCCCATCAGATCTGTGGATGTTTACAACATCATGTGCAGCCTGGCAGGAATACAGCCACTGCCCAACAATGGCTCCTGGTCCAGGGTGGAGTGCATGCTCCGAAACACAGCCCCCTTGGCACCACTCCCCCTGTGCAGCAGCTGTGCCCTGGCACTAGCTGTGCTTTCCCTGTTTGCCAAGCAGATCTCCTTACTGTGATCCCTGAACAATGTCAGCCAGTGTCACCAGCAACTCCATCCTTCTCTGTTTTTTTTTAAAGTTCTTCATTTGAATAATAGCTTCATTAATAGAGTGCTGTCCCCCACTCCTCCATTGTGCTCCACCAGGCGTGAATCTGATCCATCCAGCATTTACAGCAGTTGTAACATGCTCCAAAGAACAAGATGCTCCAAACATAGCCAGGGAAGTTGGTGTCACTTCTCTAGATTTACAGCACTGGCAATGAGAGCAGAATCCTACTAGCTATCCACAGTATTTTGTGGTGGGTGCACGTGGGGATCTCTGAGCATCAGACACATCTCACGCAGCGTCTTTCACTGAGGGGTTCACCCTGGCTCCTGGTACCAAGAAGCTCAGAAGTGGAGACAGACCTCTCTGCATTTAACTGGGTTCTTAATTCACTCCTTCATCTCCAGCTCCATCACCAGCAGAGCCCCATCTTCTGCTTACAGTGCCAGCCAAGCCCTGTCTATACTGACCCGTTCTTCAGAGAGCCAAGAGCTTTGCTGAGTGACTGTAATGCCAAGAGGTGGGGTGGCAGGAGAGCACTGAGAGCATCCTGCTTCTCTCAGCCTTTCCTTCTTCATTCTCCCCTGTGCAAGTCCTGGCCCTAAACACTTCCAGGTCCAGGCTTTCCTCATGGACCACAGCAATGGGGAGGGCTGAGAAAGGGGAGAGCAACAGAAATCTTCCACTTCAAAACCAGTGGGAAAATGAAGATGCATCTGGACACACAAGGGTCAGGAGAAAGTAGGATGAGTAAGCCTGGAACTTAACAGCCCCTTTCTTTTACTGGTGAAAATACTATCACCTGCTCAGGTTTTGGTGGTTTGTGTTCCTGAAGGGTTTTCAGCACTTACTGCTTTTCTACCAGCTCTTGCTCTCTACACCTCTGCCTGGTGACTAGCACATTCCTCTTTATTCTGTAGCAGGGAGAGAGGTCTACACTGACAGATCTCCTACCCTCCCAGTTAATCCTAGTGATTATTTCCACCACAGGCTATCAAGCACAAAGTTGGAACAGTAAAATTAAATAACAGGAGAGGAGCAGGAGTAGAACTGTTGCCAGAGGTGCCTTTGGGTGTTCCCAGTGCTTTATCTGATGTAACTCTGGACTGGGAACTTTCAGTGATAAACTGCTGTTAGAAGGATTTAGGTCCCTCCTCAGGTAAAGAAAACCTCTAGGCCTTACTATTGTTAGGGATCCATAGTCAGGCATGATCCAGCTATGTGTGGTACAGTGCATTTAAGGGTGAATGATTACACCGGGAAAAAAAAAAACCAAACACCAAATTAAACTTGACAAAAGACTTCTGTAATAGCTGTAAAGATTTATGTAATGTGTTTTTAAAGCTCAAGTGAACCATCAAATCAATTGGGAAAAAAAGGGAGAAAATCAGTCTTTGTTATTAGACTGTTGAGTATAAAAGGCAATTTAGTGCTTTCGAAGCATTTGCAGTAGCTATAAAACAAGCACCTATTGTTCAGAGTTCCCTGTTGCTCTTTAATGGACCATGTTCAGTGAAATCACTGGAGCACATTTTTAAAGAAAAAAAAATTAAAAAAATCGGCATGCAAGATAACCATGTTACCAAGTTTTGTTTGAAAATCAGCAGGATTGATGCCATCAGTGCCTGCTAATCCCTCCATAGCCTGTCATTTTAACTCTTGCCAGAAAATAGAACCCCAGGTCTTCTTACAGAAGAAAAGTCTAAAGGTATAAGGGTATATTCAGCTGCTCAGTTATACAAGCAGAAATTGGAAATAAGAGATTGGGTCCATTAAGTTGTTCCACAGATGGGCCATGACACATGGAACCAACATTGATCCTTGTATAACTCTTTTTGTCAGTGTCCACATGAAAATACTGAAATCTAATTGTAATATGATTTATTTGACCTTAATGCAAGCATTGTGTGTATGGTAAAAGATACTTGGTCTGCAAAAGGGAAATTTGATAGTAGACCTTCAAGGAGCTCATTAGCTTTAGGAGAACTACAGCTCTTTATTTTTTGAAAAGTGCATCTTTCTTCCACAGAAATGTTGTACCTCTGAATCATTTCACATTCTCATTCAAAAATCAAGTGTCTTAACTCTCTCCTATTTTTCTCTATACTATGCAATGGAAGTGGGTGTATTTTAAAACCTATTTCTGAATGATGTTTTTATACAATGACTGAGTGTGAATGAATGAATAATCCTAAGAATGGTGTTGGGAAAAAAATGCATTTTTTTGTAAATAGTGTAAGAGTTTTTGGAAAAAAAACCAAACAACCCAAAACTTGCCCCGTAACACCTTGCATTTCTTGTCTTTGCTGCATCAAAGTGTGATAAACAGTGTTTGAAGCTTGTGCTGATTAATTATCAGGAAGGTGAATGTAAACATTGTTTAGAAATGGCAAAGTTGTCAGGATGTAAATTAGGGACATTAAATACATCACAAAAGATACTGTAGGTTGTATATGCAGTCCTTTTTTCCAGATCTGCTTCAATATTTAATCTTTTGAACATCCATCCAAGGACATGTAATTCACACTAGCCAGTGGACATGACAAAACATTTTGCTCTTCTAAGAAGAGAGGTGAGCCCTGAATGCTCCCTCCAAACCCACTTCTCCAAGCCCACTGTGTTAACATCACATCAGCTGCTTGCACAGAAATCAAGTGCATTGTCATTGGTTCAGGCTTTTCAGAGCACCCACTTTACAGTGGGGGGTGATGCAAATGGCAACAAGACCTTGAAAACCAACAATACAGGCTTCAAGGACAAGGGGCCCTACTCTCCTTTAAGCTTCACAAACCAACAGTGTTCAGGAAAGAGACTAATTTAATAGAAATAAGTCTCCAAACCTACCCAGTGGAATTTATCTTGTTTTCTTTATGCTGACTGGCCACAGGGGCAGGGAGTAGATGCGGAGAGGAATCGGTTCAGGTGTGCCAACGAGTGCTTTAATTCACAGCAGGACTCCCTTTGAACCGGCAGTACTGCCAAGGTCTTCGGGAGATGATCCCTTCATGTTCCATGAACGTGGGTCCTGTGAATGGGACAGTGCCGAGGGACTGCCTGCACAGTCAGCTCCCCATATCAGTACCAAAAAAGGCAATTTCGTGGCTAATAAGCCAAGCCTTTTTGTCAGTGAGCTTTGTGACCATGTGCATGGCACAGCTGGCCAAGGCTCATGAGATGAGCGCTCCGGCATCCTTCAGGATGCAGCCCACGTTACTCGCCCCAAAGCAGGGTGGGACAGAGGCCTGGAGGGCCCCGGGAGTGCAGATCACAGAACCACAGAACCCGTCAGGGTGGAAGGGACCACAGAGGGTCATCTGGCCCCACCTCCCTCCTCAAGCAGGGTCATCCTACAGCTCATTGCCCAGGATTGTGTCCAGGTCATTCTGGAATATCTCCAGTGAGGGAGACTCCACACCCTCTCTGAGCAATCTGTTCCAGTGCCAATCACCTGCACACTAAAGAAGTTATTCCTGTAATTCAGACGGACCTTCCCGTGCATCAGTTTCTGCCCATTGCCTCTTGTCCTATTGCTTGGCACACCCAGAAGAGCCCGGCTCCATCCTCCTGACACCTTCCCTTCAGACACTGGTATATGGTGACGAGGTCCCCTCTCAGGGATCCCAAGGCTGAACAGGCCCAGCTCACTCTGCCTTTCCTTAGGTGCTCCAGTCCCTTCATCAGCTTTGTTGCCCTCCACTGGAAGCGCCCCAGGAGCTCCGTGTGCCTCCCCAAACTGGACACAGACCTACTCACACGCTGCTTTTACGGCTTTGCTTACCCATTTTTTGCATTGGAGGGACTGAGATGAGCCGAGCCGGGCTGGGCCGAGCCGGGCTGGGCCGAGCCGTGCTGAGATGAGCTGGGCTAGGATGAGCTGGGCTGAGCCAGGCTGAGCTGAGCAGGGCCGAGCCGGGCTGGACCGAGCCGGGCTGGGCCAAGCTGGGCTGAGCTGAGGCAGGCTGAGGCGGGCTGAGCCGAGCCGGGCTGAGCCATGCTGAGCTGAGCCGGGCTGGGCTGAGCCGAGCCGTGCCGGGCCGTGCCGGGCCGTGCCGAGCCGTGCCGGGCCGAGCCGGGCCGGGCCGGGCCGAGCCGGGCCGAGCCGGGCCGAGCCGTGCGCGCTGCCCGGACAGCGCCGCCCCCTGCCGGCCGCCCGCCGAACTGCGGGTGTGGGAGGGAAGGAATCCCTCTTGCGGGAAGGACGGTAGGGATCGAGACTTTTCCTTCGTTCTGTGTCTCTCATGGCAGCGTTTCCTCTCTCTCCCCTTTAACTCCCCCTGCCATCCCTTGCTCTGTGGCCGATTGCTCCTCGCACAGTGCCCAAACCTGCTGGCCCCATGTATCGACCAGAGCAGCCACCCCTCCTGCTCCCGCCCCATCTCCACGGTGGATGAGTGGGCTTGGCAAGAGCCGCCTGTGTGCATGGCCCGGAATGCCCCGAGACAGGAACCAGCTGGATGCACTCCCCAGGCGCAGAATTAAAGCCTGACCCCACTGCTGGAAACGAAATTTGTACATAAAAGTACATAAAAGTGGGGAGTGGAGGGCAGCAAGGGTGAGTGATGCAGCTGCTGCTTCGTTATCTGCGTTCACCTGCAGCTCGGCTCCCGGGTGAGTAGAGCATCCTGGGGCCAGGTGTCCCAGCAGTGCCACTCGGGACCCTGTCAGTGCAGGGGAACTGCCTAAAGCAGTCACACGGCAAAGAAATGGTGAGGAGGGTGTGGAACCACCTCCCACACCAGCACAGATCAGGGCTGAACTGAGCTGCGGGGAGCTCGTTTCGCTCCTCTCTCGGTCACAGTAAATGAAACGTTTTAATATCAGGACTGCAGCAGTCTTTGGGAGCAAGGGGCACTGGTGCGTGCACAGGAGATGTTCCTGTGCCCCTCACCAAGGGGTGGCAGGCAGCCAGCCCCAAAATGTCAGCATCCTCTTCCAGGACCATGTGGGCATCTCCCACATGACCAGTTTTCTGTGGCTGTGGGAGTGGGCACTGACAGCTCTTGAGCAACCTTCTGTTGTTCTCAAGAAATTAGTAATATGCTAAGACATTACTCAGCACTTAGATATATTGTTTGGTGAATATTAACTAAGCCTCAAAATTGGCTGGAGACACTGGCATTGCTTCCTTGCAGACAGAAAAAGGGAGGCTGAGGTGGCACCGGTAGTTACAAAGGCGACAGAGCGCAGGTAGGGCTGGCAGGGGATCACCCGCAATCCCTGTTGACCACCCAACAGGTCCAATGTGCTGTTCATCCTACACTGCTAAAACAACCACTGCATTGGCATTCAGTGTTACGTGCTCCCCTGTTCAGGTTAGTTCTACCCCTGCAGGCCATGACCATACAAAGTGACTCAGAAGGGGCATGCTTCTGATTTCTGAGAGGTGGCTCCCACCCTCTACATGGCTCTGGGGCAGAAGGAGGCTCTGACAAATTCAAAATTAATTTTTTAAAAATTATTATTTGCCTGCCTATGTATTCACCCATCCATCGAACAATCCATCTATTCACCCATCCATCCCTCCATCTATCTGTAAATCTCACTCTCCCTTGATACTCTTTTCATGTCCTCCATACTGGTGGAGCTTTGAGGTTCAAGATTTTGATCTCTGTTTGCCAGGGTAGGCAGCAAGGTGCTTTTCAGCTTACAGCTCATTAATTGTCCACGAGGATCTGAAGAGTGTGAGAGGGGTAACTCATGTGGGGTAGGAGAGGCATAACCCTGCTGGCCACATCCCACACCTCCCACATGTCTTGGCTGAGAAGACGCTGTAAGAGAGAAGGAAAGTACCCCTGGCCCAGCCACAGAGGTCTTCAAGCATGGATATAACACGGAAAAAATTGTGGACCTAAACCTAAGATTTTAAAGCAGGCTTCCCATAACAGCTGTGAAAGAGGATAAGAAAACCTCAAACCCAAACACAATGCTTTTTAAGGTGGAGTGCAAGTAGTTTCTGAGCTCAAGTATACAACCTGCTTGATACATGGCTGCCAGGACTGGGTGGAATGATCTGGAGCATCCCCTCCTGCCCTAATATCAAACATTTCGTTACAAGAACAGTTTGACAAAGAAAAATAAAAAACACAAATGGGATGAAGAAACCCAAGTCCCCCTGACAAGATGATATTCAATATCCATGATGTGGGGACCTTTCCAGCAAAAGACAGACTCTGTTTTATGCAGAAATCACTGAATGCAGCCTGTAAAGGCCTAGCAATTAATCACGCATTTGAAGAAATACAACACACTCATAGAGGCTGAATTTTAAATGCTTGCTGCTCCAGTTTGGACAGTGACAAATTAAGACGCACACAAAAGCAGGTGTGGCTCTTGAAGAAGCCCTCTGAGGGCAATTAAAAATGGGAAACCAGCTGGTAATTGTGCAGATGTGACAGCTAGAGCAGCTTAGGAAACAAATATAGAGGAGAAGGATGGAGGAATTAATGGTGTAGGAGCTGAGGCGATTGAAATATGATCTGCTCTCCAAAAGGGGTTGCTCCACGGCAGGTGAAGTGCCTTGTCATGTGGGATGGACTAAGCAGTGACAGCCATGTGACCTCACTGCCCTCAACAGCTGCCCCACACCTGCTGCAGACAGGCTCTAAATGAAGCCCTCTCTGAAGGACCCCAAAAACTGCAGGAGCTGCTGCTCCGTGTATCACATGGCTTCCCTTGATGCCAAGGGGACAGCTGCATTCAGGGATGTCTGAAGCAGATGGCCTGGGCACCTCTGAAAATGTCTTCGATGCCCTGTGATAGAAAACGTGAGTAGCTGACATGAAGGGTGATTTTTCCCAAATCAGCTTCAATGAGAGCCAGCTCTGCTTCAATCCAACAGGCAATATCAAGCCAGGTTTCTCATACAGTGCTTCATTGCTCCTGATCAGTCCACCATCTCCAGTATTTTCTGTTCTAAATCAGTCGAAAAAATAGTTATTTTTCCCACTGAAAATATATAAAATAATTCAGACACATGACAAATTATGAGGAATTAGTAATTTGCCATTAGGGTCACCATTTAGGAAGTGTGAGCAGATTTATAAATAGTGCCATGCAAACAAACTATGAATCAGTACAAGCCAGAGCTCCTCATCCCATTTGGAAAAGGATGCTACCATGATTGTCATCACAATTTTCAGTGCTGTTCCTCCCACATTTACTCCTACCCTGCCTCTCTCCACACATCGAGTGTGTCTGAGGTATCACTGGGACAACATTTTGTATAAATTACCTTCTACCAAAGTGCAGGCCAGGTGACTGGTCCCATTTGCCTCTTCAGAGTCTATTCTTCCGAAGTAATTTGTTGAAACAATTCTCTTTCCCATTGTGAATTGTAGGGACTACTTCTCAGAAAAAGCTGGCAGCACAGATCGCTGTGGATGACTTTTTTTGGGTTTTTTCCCTTGTCGATAGAAAAGGATTGCTCCCACTAATGTTAAACTTCGGCATCCTTCCGGGAAGCTGAGCAAAACAGCATTTCATTTGAGGCTGCTGGTAACAGGCCTGAGTGGATAAGGTCTTTACCAATTTCAGCCTCTAAATAAAAAGATCTCTAGTGAAGAGAGTTGCTCAGCTGCTTGCCTGTCTCTGTGAAACTATGTATTTAAGCCACTTTTTGAAAAAAATCTGATTTTCATTGGCCCTATTTTCAGCATAATGTTGAAGAAGCATAGGAAATTTTCTGTGTAAAAGAAGCTTTTTCTGTGTTCACCCTGCACCACTAGCCATGCTGCTTGTCACCAGCATGGGTTGTGACAGCCCTAACAGTGCCATCCTAGCCAGAATGCCAAATAATAAGGCAGGAAGGCAGCTTCAGTGTGGGAAATAGCCATTCATGGTAGTTCTGTACCTGAGGACAGGTACCATCATTGCAGCACAAGACCCTGTTTGGCCTAATGACTTTCATATAAAAACCACATCTTAAGACTGAATAAATTATTTTATAGCAAGCTCAGAATCCAAGGCCTCGGCAAGGAAGGAGGACCCCAGCTGGCTGGTAACAAACCCAGCCTGAAAAAGTAGTCCTTGCCAAAAATCCTGCAAGGCTGGGAGAAAGGAGGCAACCAGAGCGAGCCATGAATGCAGCCTGAGGCTCTACTGAGCACACACACAGAGCAGCCACAGGGCCGAGACGGTCTCTGCCAGTGCTTTTCTTCTGTTTGAATGGATAGGAATGGGCTAATTTGGAACTGGCAGTTGGTAAACAAAGAGAAGATATGACATGAATCTTACATAATAATCTGAAACTGTTCTGCATCCCCCTTCCAGTCCCCAATGACAATCACAGCTAGAAATGGAGACACCTCTGAGTGACGTTTAAAAGGTTTCATATACCAGTGTGGCAAACAGAGCCAGTACCAAAACTTCCCTGCCTCTGAGAAGTGGCAAAAGGAGAAGCAATTGTTGGTTGCTCATCCACCTCTCTCCTGTAATCTGTTGTGTCTGGAGACTGCTGCCATGTGCAAGTACCTGGGATGAATCACAGACCTTCTCCTGCTGGAGAGAGGAGATGTATTTTAGGACACGAAATAAACTTGGAAGGACTTTGCAGCCTTTGCAAGGGAACAAACTGCAAGCTATTGCCTGTATGATAGGAATGGAGGGGGGAAAAGGGAGAAGGTTTTATTCCAATCCTGGAATAAAATGTGGGTGCCTTGAGGATGACGAAAACCTTCAGGAGCAGAAACCTCCTGAGCACACAGGAGGGGGAAAGGCTGATGGGTTGAGACAAGCAATTACTACTTGTGTTTCAGGGGACTGCCTGAGCAGAGGGAAATACCTCCAGGATTGCCGAGAACCCTACCAGTTTTGCAAGACGTGCCTAGTTCCTACCTAGTAGGTGAAGCATGGCAAGTTGTTCTTCAGACCAAGAGTTAACCAGGAGTAAGGAGGAGCATTGCACTTGGGCAGCAGAGAGGAGGAGCCCCCGTGGCAGCACTGCCAAGTGGCCCCAGCCAGGATCTCTCTCCCTCCCTTCCCACAGGGCTTTTACCAGGACCTGACTTCACCTGTGAATGGAGCATCTCCAGGGGAACCAGCCCCTGCTGCCCTCAGTGCTGCACTGCCTCCTGCCTCCTGGCTGGACTTTGCTCTGGAACACCTCATTCTTACAGCACAACTAGAGACGTGTCAGAACGTTTGAGTACCAGTTGCTATTTATTTTAGGTCTGTACACACCATGAAGGCAGGCACATGTAGTTCCCTGCCTCAGCTGGCTTTGGGAGCCCAGGATCCTTTGGCCTCCATATAATGTGAAGATTTTTTTCTTCTGTCTTGAATTGACATCTGTCTTCTCCAACTACTGATCCCAACTATGATTCCCCTGCTACTGAAGGACAGCCTCACATTCCTCTGCCTATGAGTTTTCCTCTTGGTTTTCGTGAAATCTTTCAAGTTTTTAAGCCCTGATACTCCAATTTCCTTGTTCTCCTGGGGAAAGGTACCCACCCTTCTTCTCTTCCCCTTGAACTGCAGAGATCCCAATCTGGAAGAAATCTGAACAGAAGCTGTTTGCCTGCTGACCAGTCTGTTCATGGAGACCCACGCCAGGGTTGTACCACTGAACGCATTATCCACAGCACGAGGCAGCAGCCATGAGACACAGAATTCACACACTGCATGTCAGTATAGTCCAGACATTATATTCAGTTTTACCAAAAAGATAAATGCCAACAGCCTTTGTTTTTAGCCTGATGTGGTACTAACTCAGTTGCTCTGCTCTGTCTTTAGACTGAAGCTGGTGGTCTCCCCTGACTGGACCTGATGACCTACTACTAACCCAATGTCAAAAAAATACAGCTTCCTCCTGAGCAACATTCCAAGCATCTAAGTTTTAGAAACACAAACAGTTCTGAAATCTGCAATGGTCTCCATATTTTAAGGCAATAGTCTTCTACCAGTTTCTGGATCAAGGAAAGTCCACTCATCTCCAAGCAAATGTTTTAAATGCAGTGAAAATCTTTAAAATCTGTTTACCATTCTGTAAGGCTTTAGTTTTCTGGGATCTTTTTTCTTTAGTCTACAAAAATAAGTGATTTTCTTCTTTTTTTTCTTATACAAACTGTGATTTGGTGAACCTTATCTGCTGTCTAGCAGCAGAGCATAAGAGATACTCTCTCTTCATACTGGGCTATAGATAATAATAAAACCATAAACGCAAAGAGTCTACTTTTAAGGAGGAACAATAAATATATTGTCTACCTTAGGTCTGAGGACTCTTGAGTTTCTTCATCATGAATTACTAATAAATCTCCAGGGTCCATGGGTGATTACTTACAAATAAAACACTATGTTTAGAAGATAAAATTACTTTCTTCAGAAGCGGGGGGAGAAGATGGGAAACTAGTACAGCCCATGCTGTACTAGTGGGGCTCCCAGGGAGCTGCCAGCCTGCTGGATGCAGGAGCCAAGGGACAGCAGAACAACAGAGCTGAGGAGCTTTTTGGGTTTCCTCTTCTACTTTGTGGGCTGGATGCATCCTTCTCTTCCATGGAGCAAGGTTAGCGTCCAGGGCTCCTCTGTGGATTCAGCACCTGTGTTCCTTGGGCTGCTCACAAGGGTGGCCTTGTGTGCTTTCACCACGATGGACAAAGTGGCTTCTGCTCCTCTCCTCCTCACAGTGCCTCCCCTGATGCTTCTGCAACAGATTTCATCTGACCTCTGCCTCAACCCAAAGTTCCCTGGGAAGTTCCAGCACTCCTTTAGAAGAAAAGAAAAAAACATACTGCATTGCCTAGGCAAAAAAAAAAAAAAAAAAAAAAAAAGAGAAAGGTGAACAGGTCATGCCTTAGGTGAGGTTTACAGCTGGACCAGTTACAAGTGTCTGAAAGTCATCCCCAACTTGTGTCCCACAGAGGCATGTTAAACTGCTGCAGGTGGATACTAAAATGGACTTCTCTGGCAGGTTCCTTTCGGGTCCAAGCCAGAAGCACACACTAAACTGGACAGAATGACGGCCTCCCTGTGCTGCGGGTGAGCAGCAGCAACGGGCTGGGGGCCCAGAGCTCACCAGAGAGGAAGCTGAGACTGAGGTTTGGTTCAAGGCTACTGGGCAAACAGCTGCAAGAACAGCAGTGCCGAGGGCCTTGCTGTGGAGGCAGGGGCAGCGTTCACCTGCCACAGCCAGAAAGACAAGTGCCCCTCTCTGCTGTTCTCATCTCAGTCACTGCCCACAATCCTAAAGATCACCTAACCCAGAGATTTGCACTCCTGAGTCCTCAAGTTTGCAAGCTTGATGTCTGCTCCTGGCAGTCACTGCCCAGTGGCACATACATAGTGATGTGCATGGCAGAGACATAGTAAGGGCAGGTTCCAGATATGTGGGTCATGGGAGGGACAAGAGGAGGGAAATGGAGAGAGCTCAAAACAAAAAGCTTCAGGTTCCCCTATGCAAACGAGCAATCAAGCAGGGTTCATAACAGCAAAAAATACATAACTATTTCAGTGTACACTCAAACACGCTGGTAGATTTATTCACTGTGTTTGCTTACTTTCACATAGCTGGCAGAACAGGGTTAAGTTTTATGTGCTTATTAGGATGGAAGATAAAAAAAAAAAGATGTTAAAAAAAGTGCTTGGGATTTCCCATTCCCAGTCCCTATTCATCACTTCTGTGAGCTGGGCTAAAAATACTTTGCTAAACATGAGGACCTACAGGCATAGAAGGAAGTTACTTATAAATGCAAGCTCAGCCATCTCCACACAAAAACACAGGCAGCTATCAAAGTCCCAGGATCTTTTACTGCTACAATACCCTTTTGCCTTCATATACCAGCTACAGTGAATGTGAGTGTCAGAGCCACAGGCTCTCTCCCTGCAGTTTAGGAAAGGCTGGTTAGTAAAGGCCATTTTTCTCACAGATGTTCTGCAAAGCACAGCTGGAGGAATCACCTTCCTAAGCATTTACCTGGGGTCTTCTTGCTTGGTGCTCTGAGAAAGGCAAATGTGACCTGTTGTTCCAGTGCTGTTTAGGGTTATGGGTCTTTGCTTTGAGCCCTCAAAGCACAGAGATGCTGGACAGAAAAGCACATAAAAAAAACCAGAGCAGCAGTCAAAAGCAGAAAGATAACAGAAAGGACTAAAAACTGGGGGCATATTTACATTCCTAAACTTTTTAAAAATTAAAAAACTGCAACAGCACGGCTCAAATGGAAGTGCTGACAGGAGCACCTATCCTGAAGCAGCTGACCACATTTTTCTCTCAGCGGTCCTTCTGATGAGCAAGGAGAGTGAAAAAGACACTACGGGATTTGGATAATGTTGTGAGAAGGGAGCATGAGAATAGTGGCAGGAAACATCTCATGTCAAGTAACACGTAAAAAAACCCCAAACAAATAAACAAAAAAACCCCCAACCTGAAGGAGAACATATGTCAAAAAGGAGAAGGGGGGGCGGATTCAGTGGAAGAAGGACATAATAGGAACTAATTTCTGAGGAAAACAACAGACTAAAAGAAACAGTTGAGAGCCTGATGGAAGAAAAATCTGGAGAGATCTTTCTAAAATGTTATCTTACACATGTAAGATATCTGTAGATACAGAGGGATAGAAATTCACTCAGTGCTATGAGCAGCAAGGCATAATCTAAAATCAGAGAGTACTAGTTCAGCCACGCAACAGCCCTAGACATTTTCTGTATGTTATAGGCCATGTTTCACCAGGAAGATGTCACTTGCTGATGATCTTCAGTTTATCTGTCAGCAGAGCGGGTATAAAGAGAATTTAAGCCAGGCTTCCAATAAAGTTTTAAAGTGCCAAGTGTGATGATTTTGGACAACAGTAGTTTCTCTCTCGGTAATGATCAGCCTGATCTATTGTCTAAAATACAAGCACACCACAAGGACAGAAACAGAAACAAAGCTCTCTGTGAGAGGGAAATGGTGCTTGAAAACTTCTCCAGCAATACCGAAAAGGCTGTGAAAGTCTGACTCTGACTAACACCCAAAACTGACTTTGCCTGTGTGAGGCACTAGGACAGTGCTAGCAAAGCTCTAACCAAACCCTGCCTGGCTTTGGCTTTTTCCCCCCCGTAATTCAAAATGCACAATTTCATGGAGATGGATTACAAAGGAAGCAGATGGATGAAGGAGAACCAGCAAAGACTACAAACAGCATGGTAGTAGTATGTGCCACTAGCAGGTGACAAGGTGCTTATGACAGCACCTACTTCTAATAGATGCTACTTTGTTTTTTATCTTGTACATTTGTAAATACTCATAGCTGGCAAACGGCAGTTCTCATGGCAAAACTCTGGCAAATCTCCTGGACCCTAAACCTCCTCAAAACCTTCTTTCAGGTGGTGGCAGAGGGTGGGAAAACGGCACCTGTATGCTTAGGCTCATGAGGATGGAGAGGAGAGGAAAACAGGGACCTGACACCTGTGGCTCCTGGTAACAATGGATTTCTGATTTCCTAGAGCTTGGGTGCATCTCAGCTCATGGCACTCACACATTCTGTGGACATCACGCTCCCCCTGCACCTGTCACCTCCACGTCCAGTCCAAACCAGGATGTTTCAAAATTGATGAATTTTCTCCCTTGCACTTAATGGCCCAGAGAGCTTTTGTAAAGCACAGGGGAACACAGCAAGATGTTATGACCCTTGTTTTTCTGATATTTCTGGTTTGTTGTGCAAGGTTTCCTGTGTGAGGGAGAGAAACAGCATGTGAAATGGAAAGGTAAGCATATTCTCCAAAAACCACCGATGAGTGCAAAGAATCCACTTAGAACATATAACCAAATGTTATTTAATATCTTAAAAAGTAACACAATCCAAAATGGATATTTCACACAACACTACATAAACAACATGAACACAATATTACCATATGGAGGGACTTTCAAATATAGACTTACAAAAATCCCTGTCCTTTTTTTCCTTTAAATTATTATACTAAGCATGACAAGTAATCATCATTTACAATATGGTACACTGACACAATAAAAACCATGTTACAAATGTGCTGTTATAAATCAGTAACGTTAGGGAAGACATTTCATGAACTGCAATTATTTCATATGAAATACTATACAATATAAACAGAACATCCATCTTGGATGACCTTTACAGCAACCAGAGACCAAGTAATTTTTTAATTTTTTTTTCAGTGCAAACACATTTATACAAGGCAGTCTTGGCTGCAAAACTCCCTTCTAACATACAGTAAGTCCCACTTGCATTTATTAACTCATTTAAACCTAATGCAACAGCCACATTCAGTCACTCACAGAAAATTACCTGCAGAATTATGATCCCTTTAAACTTAAATCTCCTCCACATATAAAAGTAACATCTGTGCCAATTACTCCAAGGGCCCTTTCATACTTCTGGGTGGGTATCCTTTGAGTGGCTCTAACCACTCTACAACAGGAGGGCAGTGCACCACATGGAAGACCACCCTTCCGAGGTGGGGAACGCGTGGCGGCTGTCACGGCATCCCGGCTGGGTGGCTGTGCGTTTCAGCAGGGATTCAGCCCAGGCTGCCCTTCCAGAGCCAGGTGCGTGCGCGTGGCCTTCTGCTCCTTCTCTGCATTTAGTGTCTTGGGGCGGGGGGAGGAACACGGAAACCCTCAGCTCAGAACTGAGCTTCAATGGAGTTAACGACCCATTCCCATCTCTCTCAGATCCTTGGGAGATCAGGGGAGTTAAGCCAGATTTACACTCACGTATCTGAAACCAACGTTTGGAGCGCCGCTATAAAAGAAGTATGATAGTCCCGTTTTCTTCTAGCACCAGCTTGGCTTTCAGTGGGTCCACTGCATGCCTCTCATGCAGTAACGATGCACTTTACTTACGCTGGGGGGAACATTTTAGATATATACCTTCTTTTTTTAAAGAATTTTGTAAAAAATAGAACTTTTCTCTCTAATACTGTACAGTTTTCTTCAGAAGAGCAAAGAGAATTGTAAACTGTGGGTAGGACAACAGATTAGGAGTGTTATTTGCTTTCTCAGCACAATAATTTGAACAACTGTGTTGGGAAAAGCACTGCAAAATGTATTTGAAAAACAAATTTTTAATTAACATAACTGTTTCTAAAACCACTGCTAGCAGTACTCGTATGACTGAAAACTTGTTTTTGGCACTGCTAATCCAAGAGTGTCTGCAGGGCTGCAAAATAGTTTCTCTCTTACTTAAACAAATTGAATGCATCAAAAGAATAATTTCAGAGTATAAACATGGAACACTTCGGTTAACTATTAAGCTTACTCCAGTAACTTTAAGAAAGCAACCGGTTAATAAATTAGGCTGCAGACTCTTAGCCTTTGTTTTTTTCCAATGGGCCTGGACAAAAAGCAGGGTCAGTGAACTCTGCCCACCTCGCAGGCTCACAAGGCTTAGCTGGTACCATGTCAAGTGCTTCGAGGCCCTTAGGCAAAAAGGTATGATTTAAGTGCAAAGTATTATCTGTGTTTATTATGGCCTCTGAATACTGATTTGCTTATTCTCTTTTCTAAAAACGACTACTGCTAGCAAATACTTCAGCCATGGTTTTCATTAAAATGTTTGTTTTCCAATACATTTTTACATTTTAGAGTGAACAGTTTCGCATATAACAGTCATTTTCCAGTGGTGCAGGAAGTCAAATGGTTAATGACTTCTTCTAATTTTTAACTGAAATACTTAAAATAGCAAAATTAGCTCAATTGATGATTGTATATTAATTTGCACCAGGGTAATGGTACTAGGTTTGCTGAAAGGTGTTCATAAATCGGGATTTGTATATAAATGTGATCTGCTTAGGTTCAACTGCCACTTTCTTCCTTTGGTTTTTGGAAAATCTTTCTTTCTTCCCTCTTGAAAGGTGGCTTGTTGCAGCTGGCTACTTTTCAAAAGCCAGCTTAATTTTTCTTGGAAACTTGCCCATGTTCTTTGAACAATAGGCACATACCTAGAGTAGGGACCCTAATACTGCTCCCAGCAAAGTCAATTAAAGGCTCTTGGTAATTTCTATAGGAGCAAATGTTTTAGAAGCACACACTTTAGAGACCAGAGTGCATATCATTAAAGGAGTAGCTGTTTTAACATCCTTGCCAGTTCAGAGAAGCCATGACATACTAATGTTGACAAAGATGGAGGCAGAATAGGGCCCAAAGTATCTGAAGGCTGCCAAGAAAATACCCAGAGTGTCTTCTGTTAAACCCCAAACTGTCAATCATATTTCACAGACTGTAGATGTTTTTAATTTTCTAAATTACAAATACATTTTCAAGTTCTACCAGGCAGAAATTTAGCAGTAACTGGGGAAAGGATGGAAGGTTTCAGCCTCCCTTTCACTTTTATCACAATTATGCAGCCTTGTCAAAGTCTTTAAGTGACTCATCTGAAAGCCATCTTTTTAACACTGTAGAAGGAAATTGTGGCAATGGAAACATGATGACTTCATATGCAAGCATTGACACACAAGAGAATGCCATGACCTAATGCTTCAAAGTTTTTAACCTTGCTTTGTACAATACACTTTTCATGTTGCTGCATCTCATCAAATTCATGGAGGTAGTTATATGTGTAAAAAAAATTACCATAAAAGTAACATGTTGTATTATAATAATACATATTAAGTGTGCAAAATGCCGACAGATTTGTGTTGACCCTTTACAGTTGAACACAACACAGATTCAACCTAATCTAACTCTGTAAACCTTTAAATTGATACATTAGAAGAATGACAGATAAGCAACCACGTAATACAAGGCTATGATTTCATCAAAGGATTAGGGTGACATAAAGCACTCAAGCTCCACTCTCGTGGTTTTGTTACAAGAACCTCAAGATGGAATTTCCTTATATTCCATTGTTGATTTTAAAAGGAAAAGAAAATAAATCAAGATTAGAACGTTTCTATTTGAAACTTCTGTTTACATTCCATATTCCAAGAGTCACATTAATATTGGTACAATGCCATGTCAACATTAATATGACATTTATGTTGTTTGCTGGTCTCTGGGAACTTTAGGAAATAAAATACTATACCATTTATAGGTATGTACTATCGCATTTTGTTGGAATGATGTCTTCTGTACAACCAGCTGCCTGCATAAATTCTGATTAGCTTATGACAATTACTTCTCCAAACGTGAAATCTGTTTTTGCTCTTTACATTTTAATACTTCTGCTAGTACTTCAGATCATCGCTGTAAATTTTATCATTTCGACATTTTTATTTACTGAATTGATACATGCTACTGATGTCAGAGCTCAACTCAGAAACAAAATCACAGTCAGCCACTGCATAGTATATGACAATTCCCCACAAAAACTCTGACTCTACAGTTTGCATGGAATAAGTACGGCTGGAGTTACATATTGAATAATAAAGATGCATCATGCAAAGCATTATATGGTAATTAGAGCACATCTTGGAAGGTATGATAAGGCAGAAGGCTAAAGGCCAAGTGACTTTGATAACCAACCAAAAGCACAATAATTTCCTTTATGTGCACTGAAAGGTCTTATTGCTCCTATGAAATGGAAATTATACACTGAAATCAATGAAAACAGACCTGTGCATTGACTGGGTGTTCTTGACAGAACTGGAAACTGATTGTGTCCAGAGTTTGAAAGCCGCTTATAAGTAAATGAACTATATCCAAGAGTGTAACATAAGGCTGAATCTTCTGATGACAACAGAGAACATAAGTGAAGCTCAAATGACTTTGTATACAGAGTAATACATGTCACCAGAACCTGATGAAAATACTGGGTTTTAATATGTACAGTTGGGTTTCACACCTGTGTTCTACAAGAGCTAGACAGGGTAAATGTCCCTTTTACATGAAACAATTTGGGCTGTTGCACATTCTAGTATCTTTGTTATTCTTCCACCAATTTGTCTGTTCTGATAAAGAAAGTCAGTTCGTTGCACTACCAGGCTGCACGAGTAACAGAGCAGAATGTGACCCTATACCTAAAAATTACTCTTGGAGTTTAACTATCTGTAGAATTTACTCTGCAGTAATTAGAACAGTACTAATTACGTTGGAGTAACAGTTTAGAGAGAGCAATTAGGATGTACTGTGCCTATAGGACTTAGATTTCTACTGCAAACCAAGTGGACATATTTAATTCCTAGAAACCAGACATGTCCATAAAATGCTAAACTGCAAATAACATCCACTGAATAAAAAGGCCAGAAGTTTATAATTCTCTAAATTTTGTTCTCTGATAATCACTACACTGTATGCTATTTTTAATAGCCTAATTTAGGCACTCTATTTAATAAGCTACATAAAATAGATTTATGTCCTTCCACTAGAAAGAAATCAATTCTTCAGGCCATACTTGTCATTTATATCATAAAGGATATTTTTGTTCCAAGAAATTAGTTATCCTGATTCCTATATTAATGGCAAGTCGCAATACCAGAAGTGACACAAGAATTAGATTATCTTTTTAAAATATGTGAATTATACTGAAAACATTTGATATATTTCGTGTCACTCCACACTGTGGCTCCATGACAGTTATATCTTTCCCTTCCCTCCCCACTCCCCCCTCTATGCATAGGCCCACCTCCTCATTGGTGACTATGGAAGGTCAAGTAGCAAGTCTCATTAAGTAAACATCTCTCATACTTTTGAAACAAAAGGAGAAGCCGCCTCCCCCCCACCCTCCACACTTAGAAAAAAGCAAATCAAAACAAAATCCAAACCTCCTTTTACTCGCTTAAACAGGTATTTGTAAAATTGTGTCACAAAAATGCACAGTGAAAATGACTGATTAGAATTAATAATTCACAGATAGAGCTGAGGTCATCGCTTGTCATGTTTGGCATTGTTTTTCCTCATGGTGATCCTGGCTGGTTACTTTCAGCAGTGGCTCAGTTTTTGAAGTAAAAAATCATCAACTCTGCAGCAGAGTTTAGCCTCTGACCAGGGGCATCACACATCTGTGGCATTTTTTTAAATGAAGTTGGCAACTGCATGGACATTGAAAATGCAGATTACACTTACAGTGTCTAGACTTTCATATATGTGCTCAGTTACAATTAAGTGAAGCAAAAAGTGTACATATTATCCCTACTGCTATTCTGTTGCTACGGAGCCGCAAATGTGAAAAGCAATACCTTGAAATAAAGATTTCTTTGTTGCCCCTAGTCTACATAGCAGCACAGTTTAAGTAAACACTAAAACTGTGTTTGAGATGCTTGTTTTATTTTTCCCCAAAGATGTAAACATCAGTCCCAGTGTCGTAAACTTTGCTGTATAGGATGAGACAGACGATCTGAGGCAGGATGACTATCAGACACTAGTGACAGAAGCTTGCAGGCAGTTAGCAGGTTTCTGCAGTTTCTCAGCTTCACTTGTGGGTGGGTCTGCAGTGGCTCGGAAGTTGAATGTTGGGCCTGCGCCACCATGTGCAGGACTCAGAGCGGGGTTCTGACGCCTGTTGCTTTCAACAATACTTGAAGTGTTGGATGCCAGGCTCTCACGAGTACTGGAATGGAAAAGAAATATATATATGCACTCATATATGGCATGCCTATATATCTATCGACCAGACAGGAAAGGAGAATAGAGTGTTTTATAATAGGTTTCCTGTGTTTGCATGTGATGTCACATCAATGAACCATCTCATTTTGATGGTACACATATGTTCCTCCAAAATGCATTCCAGAGGTGCTCAGCAGTCATCATAGGTATAGCACTAAGCCCAGCTGAGGCTGTCACACAAACTGTAAGCTGAACCAGTATCAGGCATCTGGATTTTTCACCCAAGGAAACAGCTTCCATCTTGCACTTGGAACATACTTATTTTCTTTCCTGACTGGTGCATTTTTGCACAAAGTAGCTTCATCAAATCAGCACTGTGACTAAGCAGAGCTAGGACAGCAATCATGTAACACAGTGTCCTCTGTTGTCTCCTCTTCTACCTATGTTTCTGCACACAAAATATTAACTAAAAGTCCTACTTTACACTAAACCCAGGATGTTTATCTGAAAGCAACAGTTCAATTTTGCTTTGCAGCTGAGACAATTGCAACTTACCAAGATGCTGAGAAATCTTAACTGCCTGGTCTGTGATCATGGCCTGAACAACTAGTGCTGCTACTTCATCCGTAAATGGGCAATGTTCCTTTAGTTCTAACATATCATTTATTCACAGGACTGACAGGACACTTAGCACTTTCAAAGATTAAGCCTTTTAATGATACACCTAATTATGAAAGGAGAGGAGCCTGTGTTTTAGTCTACAGCTTTTAAAAAATTCAGCTATGACATGCTAAGGCTAGTTTTATCACTATTACTCTTTTTGTTACCTTTACACTCTTTAATAATTTTTGATCTCCAAATAATGTGTTCCTATGCGGAGAGATTTGCTTTCAAATAGCTATGTGGCCCCTGGTTATGTATCCTTCACCTGTATCCTTACTTCTTTGTAAAATTACATCACCACTTGCTATGGAGACGTTTACAGAACACATTTAAAGGACTGAATGCAGTTGTTAAGTAAGCACTAGAAATAAATATACTAATGACAAGAGTTTTATAGTCAGTTTAAAGTCAACCTAAATTCACCTGCTACTGAAAAGGGCAGCTCTTGCCTGCTTTGTGTGGACCTGACCCTGCCACATGTTTCTGCTGCTTCCCTGATGCTAAGCCTTGCACCCAGCCAGATCAGGGACTGCTCTCAGTTAAATACTAGCCTTCAGGAAAAAAAAAAAAAAAAAGATTAGTGCTAGCGTCAGGGGAAGAGTAGGAATGGATAGCTTTGGATGTGGCAGGTGAGAAATGTGGCAGTGCACGGCATAGAGGAAGGAAAAAACACCTTGCCTAGTTGTAGGTCAGATTTAAATAATCTTAAACTGACTCAATCTGTAAAAACTATGATGCCTTTAGGAAAACTCCCACAGATCTTTTAAACTGATCAAAATAGTATTAGTAATCTTCTGCCAATGAGTGTCTTATTGTCCATAGTTCCAAACTGCTACAATGGGTGACGCACATAGTAAGTGGTTTCTGTGAGCTGACATGACATATGGTGCACTTCTGTTGCTCATTTTTCCATCCCTCTCCCTTTGCTTTTTAATGAAAATAGATGCGAATCTTGGTTTTCAGAGATGATTCCATATTGTATCATTCTTTATGGGATGACTAATTTCAGATCTTCAAACATTTTCAACTCTGATACTACAAACTGACCATTTTAACATGTACACACAAAGACTGCAGTGAGAATTTTGCTTGCAGAGTAATGCCAAAATTAGGACCATTTCTTTCTTTAGGTGACAAAACAACAGTCTTATGTAAGCTCTAAAAATAAAGGAATAAAATTAATCTTGACAACTAACATTTACTACACAGAGCTTGCATAAAAGCAATGTACAAAATATTGTGAGGCTTTCTTCCCAATAATGATTAATGTTCACAAATTTTGAAAAAAAATATTTTCGAAGTCAAATCACCATTGCAGATCTCTTTAACTACATCCGGATTTTTAAAATTTGTTTTTTTACTGACCTTTTTCCAATTTGTCACACTTTAAACATATACCTTTTCTTTCATAGTGTGGAGTTGGCAATTTTGATTCCCCAAGCAGTGCTGCATACTTCAGTTTGAATGAAAAGATACCACCCCACCTGAGGAAGCAGAGAGGAACACAGTGGAGGGAGGAAGTCGAAAGTTACATCACTGGTGGAGGCTAGACTATACCTGAGGAACATCACTACAGGCATGTCCTGTTCTTACACTCTTCCCCAGGCATCTGCTAAAGGACACTCTCAGGTCTAGCTGAATCTTACCAGATGGATGCTGGATGGCTATTTTGTATTTCCTGGAAAAGGGCTGTGGAGTACATTTTTTGTTATAAGTTAGGGAAGTAATAACAGCATGGTAATTATAGACAAAGGCCTGAATACACCCTCAGCTCAATTTATTTTTATAGAAATACCAAGGAGTGACCAAACCTCAGCAAAATCATCCAATTTCATATTTTTGATAAAAAGCTCATGAAGAAGCCATTGAAATATCCAGACTATATATGCTGGTCTCACAAAATAAATATGCAAGAAAACCCTACAGAATGTTGCCTTTTTTTTTCTTTAAGTTTACTTTATGTGGCCATGCCAAAAAAAGACAATTGTTAATAAGTAAACAGTAAAATATTTTTTTTTAAAGTATGTACAAACACTTTTGAAAGCTGCTTATCTGTTTCCCTTTTAACCTAAACAAAGTGGCATAGCAGCACTAAGTCCAGTATGCTAGCCATACTGTTTTCTTGCTAGCTATGTTTAAATTTTAGCTTTTGTGTAAATAATTAGGGAAGAAGATGTCTATCTTTGTATTAATCAGAAGCACAAGCTTTATATTCAGCTAGCATACAAAAGTAGTCCAAGAACTGATTTTTAATCCAGTCAATATCCTATCCTGGAGGTGACTCTTATCTTCTGCAGAGTAAGACAGGCTGAGCAAGAAGCAAATACCACAACATACTCCCCCAAAAAACCCATCTGCAAATACAGCACTTCAACTAAAAGAAGAGATTACATTTAAAAAAGAACAGTGCAAACAGCTTCATACAACAGTTGTATGCAAGATGAGTAGCATCTGCAGAACAGTCAATAACACAAACGGACTCAAAACCTTCTCAAGTATCTTTTTTAGGGTGGATTCAGTGTAAATGGTACAATTTACTCAAATTATTTTTCAAATTTTTTACTCAGAAAAAGTATACATTTGCTAAAAGCCTGCTCTAGTTTGATAATCACTATATGTTGCATGAGGCTCACTAATTGCTGCCTTGTCATTACCATCAAGAGAGAGAAGCCATCAAATCCAAAGGAATTTATTCCGGAGTGACAGGATTTCAACTGAAAATGAAATTTAGTTCCGTGTAGAAACAGGAAATCCTTCACATGCCTTTCTGAGAGCCTTTGCTATAGATGTAAAAAACGTGTACTTCTGTGGAATAAGAACACCATTTACAGAGGAAAAAAAAAAAAGGTCAAAACCAAAAAAAATCCAATTTTTTTTCATCTAATACAAATCCAGTCTTGAAGGTTTTATTTTTAAACACAGACAATAAATAATTTAAGCTTAAGTAAGACACTATAAGAGAACTACTATGGTAAATTATTCTGTGTTCTTACAGTCATTGCTCTGAACTCTGATGGGTTGCTATCCAGGCCAAACAAAACCGGTCAAGCTTCATTCTGTCAAGGACCTAGGACTGCCAAAGGTCAGAGAGACAAGGAAAAAGGCTCGAGTAAAGGATTCTGAACCTGGAAATGAGCTTGTGAAATCTCCAGGGCAGGGAACATACCAGCAACTCTCTCCTCTCTATGCCCTGTAAGACTTCTAGCACACTGAGACTTCCACGATGTCTGAAATCCCTGGAATGGAAATTACTAACCAGCACCACCACACATAACCATCTGACCTCTTTTCCCAAGTACCTTAGGCAAGGCACCTCTCTCTCAGCTGATGCAGCATTGAGTCACCTCTGAAGTTCAAATATCCTGAGCACTTTAAGCATTGTAGGGGGAGTGGCTGTTCCAGTCTTACCAGTTTGGAATGGTGATTAGATACACTTCCAAAATTTTTGAAGAAAGTAAACCAAAAAAGACCAAACACAAAACAAAATTTCTTTTTTTTTTTTTTTGTCTGAGCCAAAGATTATGCCACCTAGTCATGCCTAGTCTTCCCATTAGTCTTGTTGATGGTATCTCAGAGGAAAAGGGAAGGGGGGAGTAACAGGAGCTCATCCCTTCTATTCTAAATGCAAACGCAAGTTTAATACCAGGGAAAAAAAGGATACAGGGAGGTATTCAGCAAACAGAAAATTAACTAATACAGAGTCAATGCTGCAAATGGTCATTGGTTTCTTACGGTATGGTGGGAAACCGACACATCTGAACAGAAGATTCCAGAGCTGCAGAAAACTCTGTCTGAAAATGTGTGAAATTATTTAATACGGCCCTACATTCTGTCACCAATATCACACACAAATAATATAAATGGACTTCCTAGTCTGTAAAGCTGCAATGAATGTGACAGTCCTACCGTGGAGAGTTGAACCCGCTGTCCACAGTAATGCTGCTGCTGTCCATGCTGTCCAGGCGGGCTGAGTGGGTGGCTCTCTGGTTGTTGCTATTTTCTGTTTCCTTAGGGGTGAGAAGAGTAAGATTCTTCTCAAACTTTCGCTGTAGATCCCTCTCCTTTTCTCTCTCTAGGAGCCACTGCATTGTACCAACATCATCCCTGTTCTTTTCTTCCTCAGCATTTTTGTTGGCTCCTTCGTCGGAGTCATCATCATCAGATACGTTGTAGTAGTCGAAGGAGGCCTCCTGGTTCCCGGGTGTCTCTTGCTGTCTCTGAGAAATGGGCATGACTTGTGTGACTGAGGTTACTATCGCTTGTTCAAGTTTCTCACATCTGATTGGCAATGTGTCAGAGGGGGTCTTTTGATGGGGCTTTAGCAGAGGTGTGTTAGACTTATGGTAACTATTCACAGAAAGAGTGCTGTGCAGAGGTTTAAAGAGTGTATCCTTGCTAAATATTTCTTTCCTTTTATCAAGGCTGCTTGATTCAGCACTGTGGTGTTGAACGAGCCGCCCATTTGCAATCACCTCTGGAGTTTGTCCAGCAACTGCTGAACCACTACTTGGGCCCTTTGGGGACTCCTCCTTGTGCACCCCAGGCTCCCTTGCAATATGTTGAGACTGTCTTTCTGCAGGAGTCATTTTTTTGAGCCCATCTGTCCCTGCTAGTGTATCATGATCCTCTTTGTTCTTTCCCAGTGGTGATGGAGCTGTAAGCACAGTCTCACTGGATGTGTTGCACTGAAAATAGTCATCGACTGCAGATTTTGTTGTGCAGGAGTTGAGCTCACTATACGATGGCAAATTCTCTGTAGGCTTGCTTTGTTCCAATAGGCTACAAGAACTGGGGGTTTCTACACTACCACTAGCTATTTCAGGGATACAAGTCTCTTTGTAGCTTGCAGATGAAATCAGAGCCCTTTGGTGACTGAGCGTCTGAGATGGCCTTAAGGTACTATCATCAATGTAAGTTTGGCTAGTTGTTTGGTCATCTGGGCTACAGCCTTCACCTATATCTTCAGGTGTGCCTAAAGTTGCTGAGCCCAAAGGTCCCTTGGAGTTATCCATGGATCTAGACCTTTCTTTAGCCTTACTGGACCGCTCGTTCCTTGATCTTCTATCCTGTGTATGGCTGTGGCTCCGATGGACCTTGGAGTGGGAGCTTCCCCTGGAAGGTTCAGGGAAAGGCATTTCAGTTCTTCTTTTGGCCAGTTCACCAGACACATCCCACTCTGGTGTCATGGGAAAGTGAGATTCAATCATGTTAGGATTGCTGTGCATTATATAATTATCTCCCTTGTGTTCTATTATAAAACAGCCTTCCCGTGGGGATCGAGTCAAGGGATCATAGAACTCATACTCCCTTTCAGCAGGTATATCCAAATGAGAGCCATCTGATGGGTCTCCTTTGGACACCCGGGTCTTGCTGTGTGACCTCGATTTCCCATGAGACTTTCTGTGATTCCTGCTCTTTTTACTTCGTCCACTGTGGTGAGCTGAAGATCCTGCTTTGCTTCGTTGAGCTTTTTCTTCTTCAAGTTTCTTCATTAGTGCAGTGTGTCTCATGACGTTTTCCACAGTCAGGTCTGGGTTAATGCGCCTGATAATCTCCATTTCTACCTCTCTAGGTATAGTGGTAGGGGTGTCCTCATCCCTTAGTGGCCACTCCTCTGGAGGAAACTGGGCAGAGAAATTTGCCAACTGTTTTGTCTTGTCCTTCTTAAAACTTAATCGGAATAATTTGAGTCCAAATTTCTTAGACTGCTTTTCTACATCCTTAGGCTTTGTGAGTGTCTCTGCTTTATATGAAAAATTGACAGTACTTTTACTTTTCTCAGTAGGTGGGACCTGGCATAATGAGGGAGGACAGTATGAGTCTTTACAGTCTTTTGCTGATTTCCTCTGTAGGGTAGATGCATGCATGCTGTGCATGTCTTCTCTGCAACAATGGCAGGAGTCGCAGTGGTTTTTGGGTAGTGTTCGGTCCCTGACGCATCCCGAAGTGGAGGGAGTTATAGTTCCTTGTTGTGGAGAGGTACATTGAGACCTTTCAGGTATCCTCTCATCCAAATGGTACCATTTACTGTTAGTTCTTATGAGAGATGGTGTTATAAAGTAAGTCTGTGGAGTTACAATGAAATAACCATCTGGAGTTGGGTATATTTTCCTCTCCCGTACAAGCATATTCAAAGTATGTCGAAGGATTTCTGGACTGGGTGTTGGAACTCCTAGAAATGACAGTAAACACATATCAGGGAGTGCATAAAACTGTGCAGGACTCTCTGGTTTCCCCTTCCCCACCAAAAGCTGTTTTTTTCAGTGTACAAGATGAAATACGCTGAACAAACAACTCCAGTAAAGCATTTTGTTAGCCATTCTCTTCTCTGTTTGTTTCTTCACTCGTCTCCTATCCTTCAGATATATAAATTATTAAATAGAAAAGAGGCCATTAATAAAGTGCTAAAAAACAAGTGCTAAAAAAAAAAAGGAGAGGACTTCTAGTCACTTCCATTGTGCACGTGACTATAAGGTACAAGATGGAATCACTGAAAATCAAAGAGTGTCAGGGGGAATATTTCACTTTCATTCTTCTTCCAACTAAATATTTATACCTCCATTCACCAGACCTGCTCTTATAATGCCTTGTCACACATAAAGCAGTGGCTATTTGATACTTTGGATGCCCAAGTTGTTTTTCCACATAAGAATAATACACAAGGAGAAAAAACAGCATTCCCTCAAACTGCCCCTTCATCACAAACTTGATTGAACTGACTTGCTCTCCCATTACAATATGTTTCAACTATACCAGCTGCTCCAAAAAAAGACAAATCCTGACTTATACAGTTCATCTTACCCAAACACACTTTCCCATAATGTTGGAAGTTACAGATTTAGCTCCTAAAATATTTGCTTCTCAAGAGTTTCTTGCCTTTCATGTGAGATGTGAGGGACACTACCTAAGTGCATGTATTGCATACTGAGAGAGGGACAAATATGAAAGGCCTGCATCAATGCCACATGGCAGACTTGGCAATGCGAGCCTGGTCCTTCCCACTACCTGTATACCTGATGAGTTCAGTGGGCAGGACCAAGTCTCCAACACTTTATTAGATAAAATATTAAGCGGGCATCTTGTGCATAGAACTAAGTTCCATCTAGAGCTAAGGAAACAAGAACTTTAGTTCACAGGCTAGGTTAAAAAAACTTATTTATGCTGAATCAAAAATAAAAATATTTTCAAGTTTTCAGTGGAAAAAGCGATCTTCAATCTATATATTTTATTGAACTAAAATGCATTTTAATGCCAGATGCTGTTCTGGTTTACATTTTTAGAAGTAGAGAAATGTCTTTCAATGTCTGTATGTTCTATTTTAAACTAAGATAGTTAATATTACTTACTCTGGATCTTAGTTTTCTTTTAAACAAAAGTAATTTAGGGAAAAAAAAGAATCATCAGAGAGCAACTTAGGTTGAAATGGAACTCATGAAGCCGTCTGGTCAGCACCCCTACTCATATCCAGGCCAGCTTAGATCAGGTTGGTCAGGACCTTGTCAAGTCAAACTCTTATCTTCAAGAACAGAAATGCCATGCATGCAAAAACCTTTCAACAAAGTATATGCTTTTTACAAAAACACTTAGTGGAAAAATCTCAACCATGGGTACTGCCTCAAACACAGTATCTCCAGTAGTACATAGGGCCTGGTCACTAACTCTTCTCAAACATGCCAAAGGTCACTGATCTCCTTGTGTGAAACATCAGGATGACAGCAACACCTCCACCAAAAGACCAGCAACAAGAAAAAGAAAAGCTGTACTAATTCTTTGACTCATCCTCTTTGTTGCAACTGGGTTGCAGGGAACATAGTAAATATTCTTATGTCTAACTCTGAATGTTGTTTGAACTTAGTGACATGACTATACTGCTCATATCTGTAACTAAAATCTTGTAACAGAAACAGCAAAGTGTTAGGGATAACATGGATGCATGAGTAAAAACAGTTACAACACAGAAGGCACCAGGGAGAACTACATGGGGGCAGTAAATATATTTCACGCACAATCCATAGAGCGGAAAGACTAGGGCCGATCCAAACACAGGAAAAGGAGTGGTGAAGATAGGATATAACTTGAGAGCATAAATGAGACTGAAAATTAGGAAAAAAGATGGACAATCCAGAGCATGCATTTCCTCCCCTTTTCATGCAGGTGTCCACACTTCATGTAATAATCCTAAAGAGGGTAACAAAGACCCCCAGAACTTCTGGATGAGCTAACATGCCAAAAATAGCAACCAGCGGGAAAAGCTGAAATCCAGAAGTTGGGTGAAAAAAAGGACTACCCCTCCCTAGCCCAGAATTCTGAATCCCTCTGAAGTAAACAATATGGTGAGCTTCCTCTGGATTGTGAGGCACTGGCAATCTGAGAGCAGGATGTCCTTGCATGAGCTTTTGGTAATGCACAGGAACACAAAGAATGATTTTGGTTCTCCATAACAACCAGTGGTCATCTAATCTCTTCTTTCCTGCAGTGAAGCTGCTATTTCTGGTTAGCTAATGAACCTCTTTTTACATTATGCCTTGCATCATGACAAGAAGTGGATGACCATGACACTCAAGCTCATTTGTTTCTCCATCCTGTGCTGAAAATGAACTGCAGGGCCCAATCCTGGTCCAACTGAGATGCATTTGTGCTGCAGCCACCAACCTCTCTTCCTTTTTCTATATAAACAAACCCACCCAAGCCATTGCACTTTCCAAGAGCTTACAAGTAAATGCCTCAACACATACTTACCTTTGTGAGACCTTGGTTTTTCATCCCTGTTTCACTTAAAAAACTTTTCTTAACATACTGTTTCAAAAACATCAGAACAAAAATAAAAGCAATGAAAACATTTTTCCTGGGAAATTACAGAAAAGTTAGGGAAAGAGATTGAAATGGATGCTCTGATGTTTTACATTAATTTAGGCAAAAATGCACTGCAAACACATGACAAAAATAATAATATGTATTTTTCACCCAGTAAACCATAATTGCTACAATGTTCTGGGTAAGTGAGTCTCTAAACACTGGATGCACAGTAGTTACGTTAATTGACTAACTCCTGTGAATGGAGAACGTGCAGATAAACATCAAGAAAAAAATAAATTAGTGTGCCTGGGCAGTCAATGATGCTGTAAAGTTAATTGTGTCTGTCTTCTCTCTGCAGTTGAAGACTATCTCTTTTATTACTCCCAGCATACCATACATCCCTGTGGTTCACTGAGCTAGCAGTGATGATGGCAGATGCAGATCTTTGCAGTTCAGCATTGCCAGCTAAGGGCAGCTATGGGTTTTGTTCCAGGCTCTTTCAGGTACTTACAAAAGCAGAAACAGGCCCAAACTTGACTTATGCTTTCCTGCATGACAGAAAGGAGCAATGACATTACTCTGGCTCCCATTGTTCCTATTTTAAATACAGATTTCTTGGCTTTCTCAAGACTTTTCTCTTTATAGCAATCTGCCCACATCATGGCTATGCACAACCTACCCCTCTGCATTCAGAAGTCTCCTGATGATCTCCCTTCCTCCATTAAATAGAAACAAGGGGAAAAAACCCTGTAGCTTAGAGACTCTAGCACATAAAATATTGCATGACAGCAGTGGTGTTATTTAAGATTATGTAGTGGTTTAATAATTCAAAAGCAGAAACTGTCTGGACACTGAATCATCAGACATGTACATTTTCTGTATCTCAAGAGAGTCTACTATGCCATCCACTGAGCTTCCAGACAGAAGATTATGTCTTGTTTGCTGCTCACAAAGAACACTGACCTAGAGTGAACTCCGTTAATGTAAGACACTTCTTTTAAGTGCTACACATATATTTCACATATTTAGAGAGTGAACAGTTATAAAGGTGAATGTCAGAGAATTTGCCAGCTTTCAGAAAACTTTGCTTCAAAAGCAACCTAGTTCAATACACATGTATTTTCCACACTGGTATTTTGAACATCCTAAAATTATTTAAATAAGGACAATAAAATGTGGACGAAAATGGGGAGGAAAAAAAGAAAAATATCCTTACTAAAAAGGCAGCATAGACTAAGGATTGATGTTTTCTTCATCCAGGTTCATATAGATAAGATGATCTGGTTGCCAAACACAGAACAGAGGTTACACTCTTAGCTCCTTATACTGGATTTCCAAGATTTACATTTAATGTATGGGATTTAAACCGTGGTCAATAAATTACAAAGTAAGGCTGTGCAAATATCTCATTGTTTAATTCTAAGTGAGAATAATGGGAGCAGGTGCAGGAGCAGCCCTCTTGCTTTTTTAAAAACCCGGCAAATAACAAAACCCACAAATGAGATGTGCATTATCATTACAAACTTTCTGAATAAAATAAAATCATGAAAAATACATCTGAAGTAGTATTTAAATGGTGTTAAATCTGCTAAAATGATTTTCTCCTGAGCTGATGCTAAGGCTTAACAAGGGATAAAAGAAATACTCTGATTGGCTCATGAAATACTAGTTAAGGATGTCGAGTGGTTGCTATGTGATGTTATAAATAATTAGCATACCTTATTTCAGATAGAGCTATGGCCCAGATTTATGCCTGCACAATGGCTCAGCAAACTAAAGGGCTAGACTGCAACTGTAAGACCCTGTACTGAAGAAAAAGGTTTGTTATTCTTCAGCAGTTTTGAGAACAGCATCTGGGGTCTTAGGAAATTTATCCACACCATAAAATGCAGTGAAGCATCTGTTCGTTAAAACACAAACAACACAGGCAGACAAGTGCTGCTACAGGAAGAGATACAGAGAGGTTATGTGGCAACAACAGATACATCTACAGTGCTAATGCTCTCCTCTCTCTCAGAGCATCAGCACCTAGTTAGGAAAAATAAATTATCAGTATATGAGAGGAGATCAGATATTTTAAAATAGTCACAGAGAACACAAGGGCTCAAAAACCTACAGCTAATTTATTAGAGTTTGGGATAGACACATGAAAAATATCACTCTGCATAAGAAGTTCTCTTTATTGAAAAGAAGAAATTTTTTGGACAATCCTCATATGCTGAAAGAACATGTATGCTTGCTATGCTAACCATGTCATCATTGGAAGACAAAGACATTTCTCTAGAGAAGGGAAAAAAACGAAGAACAATTTGGTGGATTTTTTTTTTCTTCAAATAACTTTCTTTACATTTTGGGAATTGAGGCTCTCCCTTTTTTTTATCTCAGACTTGAGAAATTCACATGTCAATGGCTAGCAGAAAAAAAGAAGGCAGCAAGAGACTATGTGCTAACTTGCCTCAGGCTTCTTCTGGGCAGTGTCTACAAAATAATCCAGCCTGTTGAATTATTTTTCATGTTTGGTTCTCTCTAACAAGAATAGCAATAGCAAAACACACTAAGTCAACTGATAATCATGCTCCCAGGAAACTCAAGGGATGTCACCAATAGATTATAATTTCCACCATGCAATAATGTTTATATAAAAATATTTAATCATGGAAAAAATACTTGGAATCTATGGAATTCTTCTAGTACACAGCTATACAAAAGCTTGATGACTGAAAAAACCCCGTCAACATTAATTAAAAGGAATTACAATTGTGAACTTTGCCTTCTCTGCATTCTATCCCTTACAATTTTTACCACTATTTTCAAAATCAGCCAAACATACTGGAAAAAAAAACAAACAAAAAAACCCCCATGTAAACAAAACTACAAACTGGAAAAAACCCACAGTATTTATAAAATACACCTGCAGTATTTTTTTTCAAGGCATGATTATCAAATGTCAGATAAATTGTTTATTCCAGACACAGCTCTCAATCCAGAATTACATTCTAAAATCTCAGAATTTAGTACTAGTTGTAGCAAAAGCCATTTAACCTTCAAGACTTTAAGTAACTCTTGCTCTGAATTGGAAGCAAAAAAATTCCAGACATCAAAACATGGCTATGGTTATGCTGCCTAGATGAGACAGATGCATCAGTAGTTTTCCTACTGAAGCATTTTTAATTAGCTGCTTTTTGCAACTGTAAAATAGGTACAGTGGAGAAGCTTCTTAACTACTTCAGAGAATTGCAAACCCAGGCACAGAGTAGCTAAACATCTTGCCCAGGACCATACAAAACACAAATGAAGAAGTTGTGCTCTCCTGAGCAGTAAAGCTCTGCCCACTGCTTTTGCACCACAATTTAAAATGCCTCTACAAGATGCATTTTGAATGATTCACCAGATACAGACAGCCAGTACAGAAGCAGCATATTCAAGAGTACATTCTTGTTTTTTGGTATTACAGTATCTTTAATCCAAGACATTTTCCATTTACCATTTCATAAATATTACCAAATGCTTACAAGAATATATCCTCAACAGCTTACTAGCATTTTTGAACACAGCAAATGTATCTATGGCTCTCCAGATCTTTTAGTCTACTCATGAAGAATGTTCTCACATTATCTTTAAATCTTTTTTTAAATTATTTTTCAAGCAAGGGCAGTATAGAAGCAGAAGCCAGAACTGTGTCCAGGAAGGATCTGAAACCCCCTGGAAAGCAGGCCAACATTGTCCTTTCAGTTTAAATATAGCCTCTTCCTGAAGCAGGCACATCATTGTCACTGGACTGTACAACTTACATCAGGCCACACACTGAGAGCCTGTCCCAGGTAAAAGATGATTTGCAGCATGTGGGAAACCTGCTCTTTAAGAAAGAATTCTCTATGAAGACCTCCATGAGATTATCTCTGTGGAGACTGGACAATGAGCTAGTTGAATGATGTCAACAGAGCTCTTCTGAGTTAGCTACAACTGGCTTGAAAGCCACAAGGTGAAATAAGTCTGTTCTGGCAATGACACATTATGCTTTGTTCTCCATAGCTACTAAATAAGCCCTAAACTTCTTTGACTATGATGATAGAGATGGTTATTTTGTGAGAAAAATCACAAACAAGCTTATTCTGATACCATCTGCAAAGTGAAACAAGCCAATCGTTCATTTTTTAGTACCTCAAGTAATTTTTATTATTTACAAAAAGTCAGGAATTAACCCCACAAAATGCATCTCACATGAATGAGAATAATTATCAAGGAAAACTCAATTCTCCATATGTTTAAGAATAAGGAAACAGTTTTAAGATTAGATCCTAATACCACCTTTTACTTTTGCTTAGCATGTCAGGATTAGTCAATACCCCCATCCAGAAGGGACTGGGGATTGTTTAACTGCCCTTTTACAGACATGCATTCATCTGACCGATGATTTATTCATGACTGGTTACCTGGGAAGCAGGTGGTTAGGTGCTCCATTAGTGCTTCTTGTGTGACTTGTTTTCGGGCAGAGTTCATTGCTGAGATGGCCAGGCAAAGGATTTCCCCAAGTGGAATAAACTGTGACTGAGTGATGGGAGACATGCTGATGGGTGATACATCACCTGTAAAAAGACAACAGATGTGCAATGAAGCGTTTTGTTTAAAAATCTGCTTATAGAACAAGGATGTAGAGATACAACTAGCAAAAATTCACAGAGCTCTCTAGTCTTTGTACTGAACTGCGGATACAACTCTTACAACGGAGAACCATCCACCAGATTTTCAAAATTTAGACACTGTGAACTTTGGAAAATGGGAGATACATGCTATGCAGACAACATTTCTCAACGAGTACAATAGAGAGATTCAGAAAAATGCCAACAAACTAGTACTCATGGCTGCAAAATCATGCTTAAGATTCTACTAGTTAACTGCACAAACAAAAGAGTCATATGTATTACTCTGGACACAAGAGGGGAGATCTCACTCTCCCTTTCAAAGGATAATAGTATGAATCATTTCCATTTGATACAGTGTTTTTTTTATTAATAGTAACAAAGATCAGAAAAAAATGTTGCTAGGTTAATGATTAAGATTTTCACTCAGCTGATAAAGCACAGAACAGTCTGTAAAGTCCCAAAAGTACCAAAACACCTTAAGACTGATACCCTGAATAAACCTCTCCTGGATCTATGTGTCAAATGTCTTTGTATGAACTATGTATTTTTCAGAAGAGAAGTTTCAATGGTTGCAGGTTGGCCTGAAAATTAACTTTGTTGTAACTTTTCTCATGTTGCCTTTACAAAGAATTCATTAACCTATAATTAAAAAAAAATCATTGAAAGATCTTAAAAAAAGTTATATAAGTTAAAATTTGATAATACTAGGATGACTACACAAATACTCATATATAAGTGCATTTTAACATATGTTATCCAAGTACAAAAATACTTTATGATTATGTTCTGTACCTCCTCTCGAAGTGCTAACAGTTCCCCAATGATGTCAAAGAAAGGAAAGCAGCAGGCTAAAATGTTTTCCTTGCCAATGAAAAAGGAATAATGAGTAACAGACAGAACAAGGGGTGCTTGACTATGAATCCTATTCTGGCCACAGGTCACTCAATAGCCAGGGATTAAGTTTTAGCTAAATAGCTTTGAAATTTCAGGAAAATTATCCTATTTCTGTTGCCAGAGAGCAATACCTTGTGATCAAATCATTAATCAAATTACTAGAAATTAATTCAAGTTCAAACTTTCACACACAATGCAGAGGATCTAATATTTGCCCTATTAATTCTATACTCCTATTACATCTACTAAGCAAGAGGAGCAGCTTCTAAAACTGATTATCAAAGGACATTTAATCTTGCATTATATTCAGCGCTTTGAAGGGAAAAAAAAGAATTGGTGGGAGTAGCAAATTGCATAACTGCCTCAGTGAGACTTATGAGCAATATTTTTCAATCACCAGCTGTACAATCTGTTGTACAACAGTGATACACATTACCCGAGACACAACAATGATTTAAAAATACACATTTGTGCTATGCTGTCTCCTGATTGCTTCTGCTTAACCAGGCCTGACCAGATCAATGCTGCATTCCCACCACAGCAGCATTCCTCCAGTTTCAACACAGTGCAGTCGAAAACCCTCAGTCTTATTTGACCATAGAACTATGACCTTAAAATCTAACCTTCTCTGGACATTTTTTATTCACACACACCTAGAAGTTCCTGCGAAGAAGATCACACACAGCTTACAGGGAAACACGAGAGACATGCTTCCACATGGCTTGGGAGCAAACACCATTTGTTCCCTCATCATTTGAGAATGGATAAAGAACATCATAGTTGTTATATTACTATTTACTAATAAATTGTATCTGCTGTCAGTTTAAACTTGTTCATAGCCAAATATTCGTAATCAGTCAGACACATAAGTTTACCAACTTTGATCACCAGTCATCATGCACTTTGTGTAGGGGATCAGTTTCTTTAAGGATTAGTTTCATGTCCAAGAAGCATTGGAATTATTGTAAGAATTATGCAGATTTAGCTAAGCAATTTAAGCAATTATGTGTCATGGGTATTCTTGTGAGCACTAGTAAATTGAGTTCAGTGCAATGTCAAACAGATTGGCATATACTGGCCCCAGCTGAGGTTTAATCTTATCAGGTTCACTGGGCACTGAAATGGGCTCTCTGGTGTCCTGGTTTTGCCCGGAAGAGAATAGCTTTAAGGGCATCCAGGTGAAGGGCAGCAACTTCCTCGATTGTTTTAGCTGGATCATCAAAGACCTGTCCATTTCTTAAACCCAAGCACCGTGGCAGGAGTATCCCTGTGCCTGCTCCCAGCCATGCACTCACACTGCCACCTACACACGTGCCAGGATGGAAGAGTGGGAGGAAGACCTCTTTTTTCCCCTTGCACAGGAACAATCCACTCACAGCTAACCAGACTAATACTTAGGATATAAGGAATGGGCCTTAACACCATTATCAGCCTCCTGAAGTGGGAAAAGGACGCAAGGAGTTTTATACATGCAGCTTTGCCCTGCAGCCTTGCAGCTGCCCCCACAGGGATGCCTGGACAAGAACTCAGCAGCCAGTTTCTCTGCTCACTTCCAGGAGCAGCATATCCTTCTCCCTTAACTGCCAAGAACCTGCAGAGATCCACCTCTGGGATCACTTCCATTTGGGGCTTGCTAACTTAAAACCAGCTAACTACAAGATAAGAAAAAATAAAGTTTGCCTGGGTTTTAGTAACTTTGCACAATCATTCCTTTCAAAGCAGGCCTTCAGCATGGAATTGCTTTCTAGGTTACTATGCAGAAAACATTCAGTCTGCACATTTGACCCCATCAGTTGGACTCCTGTCACCAGGAATAAGCCAGGAGGAGTTTCCATGGAAATACTAACTATACTTCACATAACTCATCAATACAAAACATTCAGTATTGGTTCCTTAATATTCACACAATCTCTAGTAAAGCACAGTATAGTTCATATGTCAGGATAACACACATCCTGCTTGCAAATATTTGGGAGCTTAACAGCCATTTAATTAACTATAAAGATTACTATAATTGTCCATATAATTTAAATTACTTTAAAAGCAATGCAAATGTTCAACAAATACTGGGTTTTGTAAGGACCTTTCTTTCTGTTTTGGAAGGGACTATTAACAGTTAAGCCCTATTCTCTTCCAGTGAGTGCTTTTCAACCTTCTTCATTATGAGAAGAAAACTCTCTTCACCTCCACTGTGACAGAATGATCCCCATAGTTGTTCTTAACTGTCTTCTAGAGACAGTTACTAGCTCTTGTTTAAAAGGCTACCACACATTTTGAGCAGATCCAGTCATAGAAAGCCAGAATCCCCTCACTCAGGGAGGCTCTAATTTGCCAGATTTTATCTTGACTATCCTGTGGCTCTGGGAAATTACATGCACTATGGTTAGAGTTAAGTGAAGAAACTTCTTTGATGCACAATAACAGCAAATATCTTGCATCTATGAGATAATATGTTAACATCAATTACACACATAAATACTGTTTAGCCTGTTGAACAGAAGGTTTACTACAATTCCTTTAGGAAAGATCTGCTAAAAAAAAAAGGCGAATAAGCTTTTCCGATTTTTTTGAAGACCACATCACTTAGATGAAACATCTAGCATATGGCTCCTGTTAGCTCTGACTGATGCTTGTCTCAAGCAGCTTTCTTTTGAAATCAAATTACTAGCCTCAACTTTCATATGTTTATGTTCCCAATTAAATGAAAACTGGAGCTTAGAGAGCAGTTTTCACCAGCTGACTGCATGCTCTATTTAAATATAAGCCATATACATATATATACACACAGTTTTAGCTCTGTTTCTGCAGTCTTTCCAAACTTTTTTCTAAATAATTTAAAAGGTAAAAAAATAAGTTTTCTAGACTTCTTGTTTTAAATGGCACTTAATTTTCAAGAATGTCTTGAACAAACAGTGAATGAAAATTGTCCTCATTTATGCCCTGGGGATTTGTAGTACTACCCAGGGGGAAAATTATTTTTATTACTTAGAACAAAAGATTATGTAGCACATAAAATAAACACTTAGCTCTTACTCTAGCACTTTTCTTCAGTGGCTTTCAAAACATTTTGAAAAACTGGGAACTATAACTATCCTTAACATACAGATGAGAAAGTGACCATCTAACATAGCTGGTAATGAAAATTCACAGATCCTGAACCCCCACCAGCCAGAACTCTTCCCATGGCAGTGTATCTAGTGTGTCTGTTCTCTAAAAGTCTGGGTAACATCATTTTGGGAGAAAGTGAGGCAGACTACATTCTGCACCATTATAGCAATTCAATTATCAACTACGTACTGATAGCAGAATTTTTATTAGTGATTCTACTGCTGGAAAGAAGTGATCTGGAAGTCAAACTCTTTGTCTCATGAACTTTGCATAAAGATTATTTGAAAAATCACCTCTTCTCTTACAAATCAAACCAATTCAGTAAAACCATTATGAAGGGAAATTAAAGAAGTTACAGTGTAAAACCATGCTACATTACAATTTATACACCCAATTTCCTTGAAATAAGGAAGAGACCACCCTCTGATTACACTCCGTATCCTGTAAAACACAGAAAGCCAAAGTTTCCCATCTCCATTCCGACTCTTAACACCTTTTTCACCCCCTGTTTTTATGGATCAAGACAACCTCTAAACAATGAAGGTTTTTTCCACAGAAAATGAGGCTTGCACAACCACAATCTGTGTGTGTGCATGTGCCAGAAAGGCTGAGCCTCACTAGACAACAGCGATTCTGAAACAAGTGTTTGCTATATGCATGTTCCATCTATACAGATCTTTGGCATAGCCACCTCCCACTAGAGAGGTGAGAATCCAGTCAAAAAACACTTGCCAAGGGAAATCTGACTTTGCTACTTTTGCTGCTTACAGAACAATATTATTAAATAGAAAACATCAAAACTAGAGTAGAGTAACTTCATGACACCTCATGATTATAGTGGTGGTTGCAACAGGATTCCCCTACAAAAAATTACTTGTCAACAGCAAGAAATCTGATCAACACTTGCTTATGCTTTCACTCTGGGAAGAACTACAGAAAGGTAATTTCCAAACAAAACCAAAACTACTTGTAATGGTCAAAAAGAGAGCTCTTCAGCCTAGAGTTATCACTTTTTCCAAGAACACTGTAAGGGAAAAGTCTCTTCTAGAAAAAGTACATTTTCAAATTCACTTTAAAAAGGCACAAATGCTGAAGAAGTTACACTGGTCTGAGTTGCACAATTATCCCTTTTTGCCCCAAACCCCTATGTGACCGAATTATGGTAATTAAAGAATACCTACATAGATGTAGCAAGCAAAACTATTCGTATGTGAATTCACATTGAGGACATGCAATTGTCATTTTAAGCCAGACGTTCACATTTGATTGAATGACAGACGGGGAAAGGAAGAATATGCAGATTCCTGTGGTATTACCCAGACTACTCCAAAATACCCTCAATCTGCACTAGCACACTAACACAGAAAACACCACATTTCATTGGCAAAATCTGAAACAAAGAAAATTAAAAGTGTTGCTTGCACCCTTCTCAGACATAGCCTAGATACTCCTTTAAGCTACATTTCCTGCCGTATTTTACAAAAAATACTGCAGGTTATGTTTACTAGACAGCTACAACCATCAGAGGACTGATAACAATAATAAAAAAAATGCATTAAAAATTCATCCCTTTATTCCTGTTTAAGAGCAGTTTAAACAAAGACTCAACAAATGCAGCAACACACAATCATTCACTAACCAGCAAGCTCCTTCTGCACCTCTGAAATGCACACACACCAAAACAATGAACACTTCCAAAACTGTGACCACTCCAAATCTAAACAGCCTGAAGAAAACACGGCCAATTATCATATAACAAACACTTGCCTCTAAACAAAGTTCTAGTTCCTTACACTTACTAACTTCAACCATGTAAATTGATCTTTGTAATCATTCAGACCCAGCTAAAATAACGACCTCCAAGGTTCATCAAGTAGCACCAACTCTCAGAAACAGGTGCTAAATTGCCCACAGTCAGACTTGTCTTACATGCATCCATTCTGTGTATTTCCTGTGACTTAATTTTCCTTTTCTTTGTTCATGTCCTGTGGTCAGCTGCCTCCTGGTCCAAAGTGATATCCCAGCACGTGTTACAACTATCATCATAAAAAGTTTCTGCTGGAGCACGGAACTTTCCCATAGGATTCAGTTGAGATTTCTGTAGTGTTGTTTATCCTTGTAAGGAGGAGGGTGGGACTGTGTTTTTTTTAATATATTGTGTGCTTTAGAATGTGTTTTCCCAAATAATATTTTTTGAATGTATCTTTTAATAAATGTCCGTGTCTATATTCCTGGCACACAATATGTTAAAAAAGGGGGACTTACCTGAACCCCTATAGTCTGGTTCCATGCTCCAGTACAGTATCCAGAGTAGCTGTGATGTAACAACAACGTGCAAATTGGGGCTTTATATCACTGTGGAAGCTGGCTGAATGCAGCATAACTCAGTGCCACAGGATCTGAAAAAAGAAAAACAAAGCATGCTTTCAGGCATTAATATGCTGAACACCCACCTCTTAAAGCAGGAAATAGGGGCATACCGAAAAAGAAATGCAGTTATCTATGCAGGTTCACTGAAAGGAACACTATTTCACACAATTCTCACATGAGCATGAGAAATAAATGGTTAAGAAATTACAGGAGAGGTGGAGGTAGAGGATCTAAAAGGGACTACAAATATAACTCCCACACAGTGTTTTGAAAACATTTCTCTCTTTTTGCCCTGTTTCCATGGAATGGCTGGAATCACATTCTGACACCACCCCCTATTCCGAAGGCACTCACAGTCTTTGCAAAGCACCTCTCCACTGCAGTGCCTCAGGATTCTGCAGTGTCACTCCTCTTCTCCCTGGCTCTCTGCAAAGTGAAGTCATAGGAATGGATCAGCCAACCTGACTTCTCACTACCCTGCCCAGAATCCTTTGTGAACTGAAATGAGTCATCGCTCTGAAAAAAATCCACAGCGCAATGTTCCAGGTTTCTCCCTCTGTCTGCGCTGGCTTCTTTGTCTTTGAAATGAAGTGCCTATGCTTCTGGAACAGTGCCCAGCTGCACTGTACAGGATAACAAACCAGCCTTCTCATTAAGTGGACAAGAAAGCTATTTACATGCATTAGCAAAGACAAGTAAGTTAAAGCTTTAACCCTCTAGTTAAGACAAAAAAATGCTCCCTGACATATCTTCCTGATGTAACACACAACTCCCCCAGTACACAGAAATACAAATGCAGAGACATATGTGGGCATACACATGCTTACACACAGCAGTATTTTCTAAAATTATTTACTATTTATCATGACACTTACCAGTTTTGACTCTACTGATTGAAAAGAAAGATTTACTCTCCTTTGTCAGTCCTGAAGAATGCTGCAGACCTGCATGTAACAAACAGCTCTGCTGTACACTGGATCAAAGTTGGGCTGCTGCAAATTGTTTATCAAAAAATTAGAAGCAGTGGACAAGTTCTTGCAAGCTCATTTTTCATCATCCCATTCACTGTTTGGGCTCACAACAAAATGAGCCCTGAAACCATGCCAGACAGAAAATGTCAAACTGCTCCAAGTGCTGAGGGCCAGCAAGAGCTGCTTCAGCTTCTGCTGCTACTGACAAAAAAGGTAATGCTCAGAACCAGGTCACTGTGTCAGGATCTCACTCTCAGTGCTAGGTTTTCCTTTGCTTGGTGAGGAGATGCTAAACTAAAGCATCAGAAAAACACAGAAGAGGAGGGAATAGTGCGTGATGAGAGACCGATGCTGCTGTTTTAAAGAAACATTTTTAGTTGTTCGCAGGTTTTCTTTTAAAATAAGGGAACATTCAAAATTGTCTTTACTGCAAAAGTACTATTTCTAGTCACAATCTAGCCACCAAAATGAGTGAAACACAGCACTTTAGGACTTATCTGTGCTGTGCTGGAACAGGCAGACCTAAGTGCTCCCATAAATGAACACACTAGGAGTTTATGACTGAATGAAATACACAAGTCATCACCTCCCTATGCTGCAAGCCCTGGCCCTACAACAAACCTGGCAGTGAAAGTCCAACTAAGCCTAAAATAGGTCTATGCGTTTCAAGACAACAAGTAAATAGTTGGGTTATACACTAAAAAAGCATCACTTTTGGTTGCAGATCTATGGCAACTGTTATGCAGTAAAATCATAAGATAAGCAGGCTAATTCACCTGTGTAAGGTAAACCCAGTGTTTTGCTACACCTGTAGTTACACAGGTGCCATGATCGCAACATGAAAAGCTGGGGCTTTGCTATACACACATCAATTTCTGTTTTCCCTGAAAGGCCTCATTCCAGGAAATTTGCCTTCAACTTTACAGGAGTTTTGCCTTCCCTGGGGCTGCAGGATCAGCCTCAGTTCCTCTAATGAATCCAAATTGGCATTTCCAATGTTTGGGTCCCCCAGGATTATCCTGCAGAAACTCTAGTTGGTTGTCTGCTAAGTACACACCCACTTTACAGCAACAAAACTCATTTCGTGAAGAAAAATTTCTGTGGGCTTAAAAGTGAATTACAACAAGCACCTACCAAAAGAAAAAAACACAAGAGCTCCAATCTGCTTTTTCTTGGCACCAGACAACACTCACGCAGAGCTAAACAGCTGGGCTTGTGCACACTGCACTGTTTTCACACGCATGCACAAGTTCTTGCAACAGCAGTTGTGCTACTATCACCAAAGTTAAAATACCGAAAAAAGATAAATCTAATACTACAGCCCAAATACTTTTCTCTCTAACAAATTTCTCTAGCACTTGAACCTAAATTATACACTCCGGACCAGTCTAACTATTCTGAACAGACTGATACTATTGCAAACTTTGAGTGAGACAATTTCTCTTGCATGTGTGACTCAGTGTGTGAATGCACTGAATGTGCACATGTACCTACAGTGCACAGACATCTCATATGCACGTGCACCTAGGCATGCCTTTACTCAAATTCATCAGCTTACAGCCCTTTAATCAGCATTTAATCAGTGCCTTGAGTTGAAGGACCATGACTGTGAGAATGATCAACTCCCAGTCAACCCTGAAATTGTGTGGGATCTGCTGTTCCAGCTGGATTTCTACAAATCTATGGGGCCTGATGGGATTCATCCCAGAATCCTCAAAGAGCTGGCTGCTGTCATGGCAAAAAACTCTCTTGATGATTTTTGAGGGCTCTTGGGAACCTGGAGCAGTCCCAGCTGACTGGAAGCTGTAGAACATTGCCCCAGTTTTCAAGGATGGCAAGAAGGATCCCAGAAACTAGAGGCCTATCAGTCTCACTTGAGTGCCTGGTACAGTTATGGAGATTATTCTGGGAGGTATTGATAAACAACTGAAAGACAACACTGTCATCAGTCACAGCCAGCATGGCTTCATGAGGGGAAAGTCCTGCTTATCCAACCTGATTTCCTTTTATGACAAAGTAACCCAGCTAGCCAATCAAGGGAAGCCAGTCAACATAATCTTTTTGGATTTCAGTAAAGTTTTTGATACAGTCTCTCATAGGATCCTTCTGGACAAAATGTCTAGCACACAGCTGAATAAACACTTCAAGTGGTGAGTGAGCAATTGGCTCACAGGTTGAGCATAGAGGATAATAGTGAGAGATCTCAACAAATCAGAGGACCAGGCAATCACCAACTATTTGAACTTCAACAAGGGGAAGTGATGGATTCTGCACATGGGATGGGGCAACCCTAGATACATATACAGACTGGGGAATGAGATGCTGAAAAGCAGTGCCATGGAAAGGGACATGGGGCTCCTGGTCAATGACAAGTTGAAAATGAGTCAGCACTGTCCTGGCAGCCAGGAGGGCCAACCTTGTCCTGGGGGACATCAGGCACAGCATTGCCAGCCAGCCAAGGGAGGGGATTGTCCCTGCTCTGCTCTGCACTGGGGTGGCTTCACCTCAAGTCCTGGATGCAGTTTTGGGTGTCACAGTGTAAGAAGGATATAAAGGTATTAGCAAGTGTCCAAACAAGGGCTATGAAGATGGTGAAGTGCCTTGAGCATGAGCTGTGTGAGGGATGACTCAGGGCACTTGGTCTGTTCAGCCTGGAGGAGAGGAGACTGAGGGGAGACCTCATGGCAGTTACAACTTCCTCAAGAGGAGAAGAGGAGGGGCAGGCACTGATCTCTTCTCTGTGGTGACCACTGACAGGACCTAAAGGAATGGCCTGACCTTGTGTCAGGGGAGGTTTAGGTTGGATATTAGAAAGCCCTTCTTCACCCACAGGTTGGTTAGGCACTGGAACAGGCTCCCCAGGGAAGTGATCACAGCATCAAGCCTGACAGAGCTCAAGAAGCATTTAGGCAATACTCTCAGGCAGATAGTGTGACTCTTGGGGATGGTCCTGTGCGGGGCTAAGGGTTGGACTTGATGATTTTTGTGGGTTCCTTCCAGCGCAGCAGATTCTGTGATTCTGTGATTAAGAACAGCACGAAGTGCCTGATACCTCAAGCACGGCAGAGAGCAAAAGTGAAAGGAGAGACCAGCAGAGGGAAAATGCAAATGAGAATGTTTAGAAGATCTGAAGCTGATGCATAAACCAGTGCTGCCACCATCAGTGATGTTACTGCAGCGTGGTCTTACAGGAGGAAGGCCTAGCCAAAATATCACATGCACTAACCAATCAAGGCAGCTACTCTGTTTCTCCATCCTATGCATCCCCGCCCAGCACACCACAGAGGTTAGTACTGAAATAAAAGCTCTCTTATTGACAGTGTACAGTATATATACACCATATACTTATCTTTGTATAACTCCATGCAAGCACATGCATCCAAATAGAGCAGTACAAAATACAAGAGAGCCTGAGATCAATCTCTATCATACACTGAGGAAAGCACATGATCTAAAGATTCCATTTTGTTCCTTTGCACACACATAGTGTTGAACACTACAAGACTCCTTCACCAAATTCAACATTAGCTTGCATACATCCCTTGAGCCCTCCTGAGTCAAGGCCTGGGATTCCCTTCCTTCGTCACAACCCTTTCACCATTAGTAGAAGGACACTCAAGAGGAAGAAAGGAATACGTTCAAATGGGGGCACACACACTGCCCTCATACTCAACACACACATGACAGAGAACAAAAAGGATTAAAAAAGAACACAGTCAAAAGAGGCCAAGAAGGTTATCAAGAGTGTAATTCAGACTAGCCTGTACCAGTTACCCTGGATCCCAAATTTTGGAGGCTAAAATCAGGTATCGGCACTCAGCAATCAGAGTGTGTAGCTGCAGAAACTACAGTCATCTAGGATTATGATTACTTCTACAAGAACCAATTTCACAAAGCAGGAAGCACCCAGACACTAGAGTAGGAATACAATCCACACAGCCTGTGGCTCCAGAAGAAAACAGACTAAGGAACATCAGACTTACACTTATATTTCTTTCGGAACTCTCTTAATACTAGAAATTTGGATGTATTAGTGCTCCACTGATAATAACTTACTTGTAGTATGCTAATAAGTTCCACTTGACTTACCTGAACAAATCTCCTGGTTCTTTAAGAAATCACTTAAGAAAACACAAGAGGAAACATGATCAGGGTATTAAGCTCAGTAATATCCCAACAAGTAATGCCCATCTGTTTTTGTGCTAATGTTGTCTAGAAGCTTAAATACCCTTTTTTTTTTTTTTTATTCCTGCTGCTTACACCCCAATGTATTAGCAGAGAACACACCTCCACTCCTTCAGATCTCATTCCACTGGCTTTTAAAAAAGCACACTCTTCTAGTGCTCTTGTATACATCTCTTCCTCCTGTCCCTTTAATCCTTCTAGAGGACTCCTCTCTCTTTTCTGTAACTTACATAACTTTCCTTTAAAAGCAACAACCAGAATTCTGCAGCATATTCTAGTGCCCTAGCTAACCTCTCATCTGCATCAGGTACCAGGCAATCGAAATTTCCTTACTTTTAGTGGAAACACCCCACCCTATACTCCACTTTTTATTCCCCACAGCTGTACTATATTGCTGGCTCCCTGTCACTCTGCAACTGAACAAGCAGTTCCAGTTATGTTTTTTGTGCTGCCTTCAACTGAGTCTGAAGCAAATATTCCTGGGTTTTACTCCCAAGACGATGATCATTAACAGCACACTCTGTGGATATGATTAAGGGTATTTGATCATCCAATTCTTCTCACTTGTAACCCATTTTTAAGCATCTTCACTTATCACATTCTAAAAAAGAATCTCAAAACCTAAAATGAAAAACAAGCTATACTTTAAATGTTACTTAATGCAGGACTTGCTAATACAACAACCCAGGAAACAGCATTTGAATGAATCCATTAAGTCTTAACAGGAAAAACAAAGCAACCAACCCAACTCCCTCCCTCAAAAGCGCAGTAGGTAAATCAACTGTCTTTTTAGAATTCAACTACTAAAAGAAGCTTCTTTAAATGATAGTTCACTGAAAAGTATGTGATATTTTAAAGCACACAAAAGAATTTTCTAACAGATTTTGTCACTAGGACCACAAGAGAAGGCAGGCAGGCAGGTAACTTTGGGTTTGTTTTTGTCACACAAACCTGCTACTATCAAATTAAGTTGATTAATGTTAATGCTATATTGTAATCGACCACACCAACACCTCACCTCCTCAAAAAAAAAAGCCTGCCTGTTCTCTGGCAGCAAACAGCAAATGCAAGGTAAGACAGAAGCATTAAAAAAACAATCTGACACCAGAGGAGATTTGGCAAGAGAGAGTGAGCACATGAGAAACAAAAACCAACAAACAATGATAAACCTAGATGTTTTCTTTTAGGGTGGAAATTTTAAAAATGCACAGAAAAATACTCCTTTTCAAACTCTCCTGAAAGCACAAAACATGGCTGTTGAAAGTCTTAGCTACACGTTCTTCACTATCCTCTTCAACTTAGGCAGAACACATTTGCAATGTGGCTGGAGATGCTGCAGCAAATATTCAGCAAGAATCTAATCAGCTAAAATTCTTGAAAGGTGAAGTGATAATTAGCAACACAACCCAGTGGCATAGTATCTCATTTATACTGACTGCTGTAACCATTAAAAGATTTTCATCCCAAAGACAGCGCTGCAGTGGTTACAGCTTTTCAAACCAATAGTGATGACTGGCAGATAACTTCAGGTTAAAATAAGAACCTGCAAGACTGAACACAAGTCCCATGGTACTGCAGCAGCCTTTAACAGCCCAGTTTTTCCTGGCTAGAAGAGAGAGACAATGAAAAGGCCAGGCATGGAATCAATTAAATTAGTGCCAAAGTGGTTTTTAAAAAAAAGGTTAGATGCTCTAAAGACTTAGCAGTTGAGAGTTTACTGGGTCATTTTTTTCCCTGTGGTGGAAAGCAGAGTTTTCACTGTGGCTGGAGTACCTATAAGATGTCCTTTAATGCTCGTGAAATTGAAATATTTTACACCCCAATACATGAAGAAGCCATACTAGTATATTCTGCCCCTATGCTCTACCTGCACGGGGTAGATGCAGGGACCTCTCTTTCCCAGAGGGGCTCAAAATACTTTAAATTCTGTCCTTTGGTCTCACCTGTGTGGAGATCAGCTGTGAGGATGGGAACACAGGAAATGCCATGGCACAACAGTTCAGCAGCTAACCAAATCTGCTGCCTCTCTCATGCTGGTCAAGCATCTTAGAGGAAGCATCAGAATAGCAACTGCACACATTGCCGCTAACGTTAACACGTTGCACATTAAAGGGAAATGCCCTTGTTTCAAATGGAAACAGTTCTTTTGAGATCCTCGAGGGCCTGGCAGATTTTCATCTTTACTCTAAATGGCTATCGGCAAATGCATCAATCAAAACCTACCTCCCCAAATAAATGACAGTACCTGAAACCAGGGGTTCCCACAGTTAAACAGTTCCTTAGATGAAAGTTTCCTCCTGTCCATTTCACATGTTTTTTGCTTTTGAATTTTACTGAGCACTCATTTTACTACAAGAAGCAGTAAACCAAAACCTACAACAGACATTTTCCTAATTTATAACAGTAACACCTCCCTACCTACTGCTCTTTTAAGTGAAATGTCAGGAGTCTGAAAATCTTCCTGTACCTCAGCCAAAAAACCAAACACAGTATCCAAAAGGATGAAATTACCAATTTCAGAGAGAGACCTCTCTTGCATGACTTCTTGCATATCTTCTCATTTACAGAGTCTTAAGTTTAGACTTTTAATTACCACTCCTGACTCAGCTAGCATATTCACCACTGACTCCAGCAACATGCAGACTATGCTCCTAAAAAAATACGAAACTTAACATATTTAAGCACTATTTTGTCCATGTTCACTGCACTGCCTTATACTATGTTGCTGATGTCACTATTTTGCAGAATTGCTCAGCTGTTTCGCTCAGCTGTCGCTAGTGCCTTCTGAAATCCTCCTCAGCAGTCTTAATGAACCTGAACAACTGTGAACTAACAGACAGGGTTACCACTTCATTATCCATTTCATCCTTCGGATTTTTAATACAGCTATTAAACTCCAAATATTTGGTATTGATCCTTCCTGCACAAAACACTGTTAACCATTTCCAGAGACCAGAACTGACCGTTCTTCTTTTTTCTTGTCTGCATTCTAAACTGAGCTTGACAAGACTTTTCCTTTGGACTTCCACCAAGCATTTATAAAGCACTAGAGCGTGGAAGAGTTCTTGTGCTCCCCGAGTGTTGCTGTGACCCAGTTTTCTGAAAGATGAGAGCACATAAAAATAGTTGTGCCTTTGCCTTCTTGTTCAGTATAGAGATACAAACCAGGATGTCAAGGCTGGATTCCTGAGACAATCCCAGAAGCTGCTGATGATCTCAAGTTAAACTGAACTAAACCAAAAGGCTAGCAAAAGAACTAAGAAAATTTCTTTAACAGATTTCACAAGTAACCATTGAACACAGAGAGAAAAATCCTATGTAAAAAAATTTTGAGATCAAAGCATAGGGGATATATAAACCCAAGTTTCAAATTAACTACATTTTATGCTATAGCAAGATAGCATTTTCTTAACACACATTAAAACAATAACAAAAGTCATTCCATATCCTGTGACCATATTGTAATTCCTTATCCTCGACCATAAGCAAAAAGGCTTTAAAGTTTCCATCATATTCTTTCAATGAGCTACCCCCATAGGCAGTACTTTAGCTCACTCACACCTTATTGGGCCTGAGGGCACCTCCTACTTAGAAGGGTAAAAAGTGTCTTGGTCAGAGCCAGAGCTTGACATGACTCTCTGCTTCAAAAGCATTTCTGATCACCAGTAAACACTGCAATCCACATGGTGAAGGGGGTGGTACATGCCACTCTCCTCACCTAGCCACCTTCTTTGAGAGGTTGGAACTGCTGCACAGACCAGACCTGGGAAGCACCCATAGGGAACGCGGGTAACTCTGAAAGCATCTTTTGAAACCTCTGATGTTTCTCCTATCTGTTTGCTAGCTACATGTTTAAGTCTTAAAGAGCAGATATAGAAGGTACATAAAGAAAAACCTAGGCTATAAAGATTGAATTAGTAGAAGAAGAAGATTGGAGAAAAACCCAAGAAACAATATAAGTAAGAACACAGGAAAGGCTAAAAGGAAATGTGAGGGAATAGCTGATTTTCATTTGATGCCTGAAGCAGGCAATGCAGCATCTGAGATGTTACTAATGAAAGAAAACTTGTTAAAACAATCCAAATGCTTAGCAGGGCTAAGCAGAAGCAGAAATAATAACCAAATGGTAAGAAATAAAATTAGTACCTCCAGATGCAGGAAGGCTGGGGAAAAAATAAGGGTCTACAGAATTGCTAGAATAAGCAAAGTGGGAATGGCTGCATGTATCAGCGAAGAAAGAAGTGAACAAAGGAGAGTTGTTTTGTGACAGCTGATTTGCATGTGCTCTGCATCCACTTGGTGCCTGCCTTTGTTTTGTTTTCTGGGCTGACCTTCACCCCGTGCCACACAAAGGATTCAGTGAAAGCCTCCGTTCAAAGTCTCAATTAAAAGCCTGAAAGAAAAAACGTATCTTGGGCTGGCAGCTCCAAGCCTGAGTCCCAGTGCCAATGACCCAGCAGAGGGAGCATCCCCAGCAGAGCGCCTGGGCTCTGGAACCGGTATCCTACACTGCCTTGGAACGAGCCCTCCTCCCCTTCCAGAATCTGAAAGGGGCAGAATAGTTTAAAAGAAACATTTAGCTTGATCTCCAAAGGGTTGCTCCTAAGCTTTTATGATGAAAGATCAAAGCTAAGGAAAGAATGGGATCTTACAGGACAGTAAAGAAAGTTGAGAGTAAATTAGTAGTGTGAATACTAGTAAGACACACACTCACCGTCACTAAGGGAGCATGTTAATGGTTTGAGCAGTTTGAACAAAAACATTTGAAAGTAGTTAAGTATGTCATCACCCATACTGTCTTTAGAAGTGTTCTGCTGCTTTATGAGAAGTTCTTCAGAACACACATGCACATGTAGTTTCATAGAAAGAAGGTGTAATCCACAAGAACTTGAAAAAGTGAGGCTGTCCAAAGGGCATCCTGCATGTCCTGCATGGTCTGCAAAACCTGTGCATAAGTTTTGTGCATTTTTTCTTTAAATTGTGGTATTTAATTAAACGTAGTACCAGAAACGGAGTTATTCCAACATAGATTTCTTATGCAGTATCCAGTTGGGTACACTCCCTGAACGCAATTTAGGGAACATCTGCATAACAGGGATAATATGGAAACTGACCTCAGCACTTCAGTCTAAAAGACTAATTTATTGCCAGAATTATCTAGGTGTAATTATATCTCTGTAAATACCCATTTATTCTGGAGTAAGAGTGTTTTGTTTAACCTGATTTAGCTTACACAACTTCCAAAAGTTTTATCAATTGAGTCAGTTATATATGCATAAACCTGCTAAACCACTCTGCATGACCTTTCGTATCATGCATAAAAAAGGTGGAAGTTAAAAACGGAATAATCAATAGTAAAAATAAAATACTAATTTTGTTAGAGACAAGCATGTCCCATTGTTCAATCACATGCTTCCTAATGCATTCAAAAAGTAAATGTTTAAAAAAAGTAATTAATTTTCTACTAATTTTTTTTATGGGTTCCAGTAGCTTCACTCTTCAAGAGTATATAACCACTGATATTTAGAGTTGCAAGCATTATTTCTCTAAAAACTTCCTGCTATGGTAAAAGACAGAGATATTAAAGGAGCCAAACATGGTTTCTATTGCCATATGTTGTTTCTAATAGTCACAGCTTGAGTTTCAAAACTGATGTAGATTTTCACTTCCCTTTATCTTCATTGAGTGCTGCTGTACTCTCGGTACTTTTTAAAATCAGGACTTACTGAGAAGCCTAATTTTAGACAATTATTTCTGGAACCTGGCATAAAAGCTCAGACTCGAGTGTAAAATGGATCCATGCATGTAAGCTATCTGGAAACACCTGAAGGTCTTGGATGCATCTCCACACTTCCATTTACAAACAAGAGCCTGAAAGTCTACTTCAGAACACAGAGGTTTGAAATTGATTTACATGTCTTTTGGCTTGCTCCTGACAAACATTTTTCAATGGAAGTTTTGATGTCATTCATGTTTCCAAGAAAAGTTTGGGGGTTGCAAAACTGTATTCTTAAGGGGTATACAGAGTAAGAAGCTCTTGGATTTAGAGAATATAATTCTGGTATTCCTCATAATATCTTTGGAGACTAAGGATACAAAAGTAGTAACTTCCCCAGTGTAACTTCCTAGTGACATGTTCCTCCTGTTAAGATAAATTCTTTCAGGGGCAGAAATTACCTTGTAGAACATAGCCACCACATATGTTCCCCTCCAATGAATGCTTCCTTGCCCCTCAAGGAACAACTGAGGTTTCCATGCAACTATTCAAATCAGAAATTTGTTTTCAGTTTTTATAGGGAGTTATAGTCTGTTGGAAGAAGGGGCAACAAAAGGAAGTATGATACCATGTAAAGCAGACTTACTGTGTTATTGACAAAAATCCTATGCCCCATTCATGCTTGCACATGCAATGACTTTTCCCATATTTTTAAGTAATTGCCCACTTTTCCAGATGCCTGGCAACTCAGGCAGCCTGATATCCGGAAACTAGCTACTACCTGCATATAGTCTCATCTCACATGTGCAGCAGGTCCAACACATCAGGTGCACTCTGCATACATAATTTATCTGTCAGGGACTGTCCCAGATTTTAAGATTAAAATCTTAAATTCCTAAAACAGCCTGGTTTGTGATTCTCAATCTGAGCTGCGATGCGAACAGTACAAACAGTTGTACAGTGTGATAGTACCTTCACAGAAGCAGCCACTTGAAATAGCAAATCACAGAATACTCTGAGCTGGAAGGGACCCACAAAGTCCCACGCAGGGACTGAACCCATGCCCCTGGCATTCTGGGCACCACACTTTAATCTACTGAGCTAACAGTGTATCTATTTGTAACCTTTGGAAGAGTTTTTGAGTAAGGGCCTACTTGCAGCTTACTGGAGCTGGAAGGAGATACTTGCAGCACTGTGAGCATAGGCACCAATACCGATTTCAATTCTAGAGCTGGAAGAAAACACTGGACAGCTTTGCAGTAGCTAATCAAGACTTCACCTGGAGTCTCACCCACCAGTCTGGAAGATTTAGATTTCTATTTTGCAGCATGACAACTACTAAAAAAAAAGTTGAGAAGAAATAACACAGACGGACTGCCGAGATGTTTCACAGTGTTTTAAATACGCTTTGAAATTTTGTAACCTATTTAAAAACGTCGTTTCCTTTGCCCTCCAGCACTAGCAGTAAGAACCTCAAAGGAAGTGCTTAGATAGACCGGATTTACTCGCTTTGCCACCAAGCTCTGCGGCTTCCCAGGGCTGTCTGTGGTGGCGGGGTTCAGCCGCGCTGTGGGGCCGGACCACGGCGCTCAGCCCAGCCCTGCGCTCCAGGGCCGCCTCCGCACCGCTGAACCCCAGGCTGAAAGGAACCGCGACACTCGGCTGGCCGGAGGATGCGGCGCCACCCCGCTCCTCTGCACCACACATTTTCGACCGACACCCAGAGCAGTGTTGTCCTGCGGCAAAGGCCACCCGCGCCCCACCATCCTGGATGCAGGAGCGATTCCCACAGGACACGCACCTCGCTGTGCTGCTGCTGCTGCTGCCGCCTCGGGAACGGCCAGAACCACAGCCAGGGGGAGCACAGAAACAAAAATTAAATAAGTTTTTGTTGTTGCTGTTGATTGGTTTCTTTGGCCTTGAGGTTGCAGGGCTTTGTGTTTTTGTTTGAGGTTGGTGATTTTACATGATGGTAAAGCAGATTTCCATCCCATTCCTCTATGAGCATTCATGAGAAACCCTCTCACCTGAGGGCACAATGAGGGCTGGGTCCTCCAACAAAGCTGTAAAGGCACAAAACCCCCTTTGCCTCCCTAAGGGCAGCTGTGCGACAGGATGTGCTGCTTACACTGGAAGTAGATCTGAACAACGAAATCCATCCCCTTCTTCAAAAGTACTTCAAAATACTCTTCAAGTATTTTATACAACTTTGAAGTTCAACATGGCTTCATGATTGAGCCAAGGCTTTTATTGTTTCATTTTTAAAGAGGGTAAAACAAAGGGCCAACAACAAAATATTCCCCCCTCTGGCTGCTACTGAGGCAGCACCTGAACTTCAGCAAAATCTTTGGCCAATTTACCACTTATATTTAAGAGAAAGTTATTGTCTAAAAAGACAACCATAAAGGAAATGCTTTTGCACAAGAAGGGTAGAAAGACCTGCTGCCTCTATCTTGAATAGATGCAGAAGGTTCTATGACCTAAACATGGTTTGTTGAAACAGTGATCAGCACCCATGCTGAAAACCAAAGCTATAGAGCAAATCAGAAAGCTAAACCAAACCACAATCGCCATATCCCTTGGTCTCATCAAAAGCGAGCAAGAGAATTAGTTTACAAAGGCAAGTCACAGGGTAATAATAGATGGATCCTGAGGATGAATTTGATCTCTGCTCTGAACCTGGGCTGAAGGCTTTCTTCATGAGTGTTAATGAGCATCTTGGTTTTTAGGGCTACTGTTTCTCATGGTCCACAGGCATCAGCAACAAGTACAACCTAACCACACCAAGCTGAGGCATGTTTAGGAGAAAGCTAAAGCATATTTGTGTCACAGTAACTCAGTGTTTGGGATGCAGCTGATGCAAGCACTGGTAAGACACAGGAGGTCTGCAGTGTGCTGCGGTCAAGAATCAGAACCATGACCTCATCCTCTTCCAGCGCTCGGGCACGAGGGAAGCTGAGATTGGACTAGCAGCCAATTAACCACTGATTCAGCCTGAATTTCAATATTCTTCCCTTTATGAGCTCACTCATCATTTTAATTACTTAAGGAAGCTGCACAAATGCATTTATTCCACACTTTGACATGCAATCTATTACTGGACCTAAGTTGAACAAAATGGAAACCTGCTTGAAGAATGGAAAAAAATTATCAAGAAGGTAACATAGCAGAGTAATACCAATTTTGAAAGGCCACCCCTCTAAGCAAGACTGAGAAACTGCAGCATGGCAGCACAAGTGGTAGGATCTCCCTCACCCTGCAACTACACACTGAAAATACATAAGACCACTACCATGGTCCTTTCATAATAAACAGATGAGTGGAAAACAAAAACAAACAAATAAAAACCCCAACACAACAAAAAACCCTCTGGAAATCAAATTGCCCCATGCCAGGCTCTATAAAAGAGAAACACCAGGTGACTCCTGCGATCATGCAACCTGTGGCATGCAGGAAATTCCAGGCCAAAGCTCAGCATAGAAGCTACAAGCCAAAACAGTGCAAAGTATTTTTAAAAAACCATCCCACCACACCGTGTCTGAAGCATTTTCTTGCCTATACATCAATTTCCCATAGCATTGCTTTGGCTTCCCTGCCATTAATCTCCAAGACCTTTACATGCTGCCAAATGTATTTTCTTCACTAATGCCAATGACACCCATCACTTTCTCTACAAGACAAGTATGAGGAAATGGTTCTTTAGTGGGTGGCATCAGATGTGTCTGGCATTTTACAAGATCTGGAAGACCGGCACTGCCCTGAGGAGTTCACAGCCTAGTTCAGACAGAGCCAACATGTTTCAAATGCAATCATATCTATGAGGCCATGGGAGCATGAGATCACTTCCTCCTTGTGATCTTCAGCTTTACATACTCACCAATTATTTCTATTTTTATATTTTAAAAGTTCCTTTGGAAAAAGGAAGAAAAAAAAGATTCATCATGATTTTGTCAGTTTTGGTGTTTTACTTTGGGTCCATCCACCTACCTTCAGTTATTAAACATTCACGTTTCCCTTTTTCCTCAAGTACGGGAGGAAGAACTTGGCAATCAACCAGGGAGGACAAGCTGACTAACAATAGCTTACAGCTAAACTAGCAACTGCTCAACCAAATTGCACAATCCATAGAAGATGTGCCACAACTATTAGCTTGGGGATGATAAGCCTATAATCAAAAGCCATCATTTCTATTGGCATCTCGTTTGTATTTAAAGAAAAGGAACAAAAAATCTGGTGCTTATATATTTCTGCAGTGTCTGAAAGCAAAGAATTCCTTAGCTTTCTCCACATTTTCTGTTAACTGAAAGCCTGGAATCTAATAACTACCTCCATATACAGGATTTGCCCAGATACTAAAATTCTGAAGCTGGAAAGTTACAGATATTTTTTCTCTTTTCTCCTTCATTGCTAAATAGGAAAGATTATGGCAAAGATTAAGATAGACTAGGCCTTCAATTTGTTTCCACTTCTCATCTCTCTCAGATGAAGGTTGTAAAATGTCAACCAGAACTGAACCAACAGATGATCATCAAGGAAATTAGTTACAGCAAGAGCCAAGTTTGAGACTCTGCACTCACTAGGAATTCCAGGAATTCTTCAAACAGCACACCTGGATTCTTCCAGCCACCAGGAAAAGCTCCAGGACAGATCTAGCACACCTAACTCCTACAGGCTAAACATCAAGTTTCCCTACATGGCACCAGGAAAACAGCTGTGATTCAAAAACAGGGGGTAGTCAGGATGCTGGAAAGCTACTTGAGACACGTGTGGTGCATTCAGTGCTGTGACTCTAAGTGATAGAAATGTGCCTGGGTCAGCTTCACACTGCCGACGTGGGGAAACTCACCATTCACATAGTTTTTGCAGTCCATGTTGAATACTGTGGTGCAGAAGTTACATGGCTTATGTAAACAGAGCTGCCCAGGACAGAGTCAGCTCTGGACTGCCTATACAGCCCCTAGTACTTGCCATATCGTACATGCATGTTTTGCCCTTTTGAACTTTTTTCATGTATTTTGAAATTTAAGCATCTGAAAAACCTTACTGAGTAGTTTATGCAAAATGGTCTCTCCCGTGCCAGCAGTCTTTCATTTATAAGAGAGAGAGAGGGTTAAAGAGGCAATAAAAAGACCATTCGTACCCATACTGCCCTTGAAACACTCACATCAGATGCACACGATGGAAATTATGTACTCCTCTGTGCTAACACCTTACTAGGAAATATGGTGAGAGCACTGAGAGTCACCAGTTATACATAAGAATTGTTCAGCTACCATGAAACTCCATGGCAATATGGCCCCTCATCACAAAAATGACTGACACAGTCACCATCCTGACAGCAAGTCCACGTGACAGCTGAAATTTTCAAAGGGCTCTAAAAAGGCTTACTAAATTTCATTCGTTTTCATGGCATCTGGCTTCAGGTCCACCAGCACTGGTTTTAACTACAAAGGGCAAGTTTCACAAAAGCAAGTTTAGTTTGTTATATCCAACACGTAGCTGGAATAAACAAGGACATAAGTAGCAAGCACACATTCTAAGAATGTGTTTAAAAATAGTGTTGTTCTGACAGAGACAGCATGTACCCATTTTCAACAGTAGTACCAAAGATCTGTTAAAAACCATCACCAGCAATAACTGAGTTTCCCAAAGAATATATGGTCTATTAGACATCAGATACTGACCATTCCAGAGGAAAATAACATGCAGGAGAAGACAGGCAGAACCCTGCATTTTGCCACCTACTGCTGGAATATCTCCCCAAAACACAGATAACACACAGTCACAAAGAATGGCAGAAATTCTACTGTGTAGAATACAATTCCACTGATATTAAAATGTATCAGAAAACCATACTGATATTGTGAAATATTAATTTTAGAAAGAGGGAGAAATGTTTTGACAAATGTCAGAACTTCCTGTTACTGCATTCCTACAAGAAGTGTTTCTTTTTCTCCCTCCAAATTAGTTTGCTCTGAAAGGCTGCATTAGGTAGAGCAACATTTAAAACATTTGAACAGTCAAATTTGAAACAAAACAGTCTGATCCTGATGGAACTAAGAATTTCATGTGATGTAAAAATACTGGGTTTGGGATTTTCATCCACATGAAATCTGACTACTTTGGAGCTCTGTTTCAAATCAGAAAACAATTTCCTTAGAATCCCAAAACCTCCACAAAATAGAGCCTCTGTCTACCAGTCAACTGTACGCAAACCTCAAGTTTTATAGCACAAGTTTCAACATATGTCCTTACAAGAATATCCAGTATCATGTATTTCCTCATGTGAAACTTGAGAATCTTAACACATTAGTTTCAAAGGAAAACTTTCACTCAGTCTGAGCAGGATTTGAATTTTATTTTTTTTTGCCTTGTTCTGCATCTCAATCTCTGTTTTATTAATTTATCTTGCAAATACAATTCTTGATTGATTTGCATGTGCATATATATATGTATGTACAACTCAGAGCAGAAAAGCAGCAATGCCATTACATCAGCCTCAACACCTGCACCATGTTGACTGAAGTAGAGGAGACTGCCTATTGTTTCTCTTTCTTATTACTGTCTATCTTCCCAGCCTTACGAACACCTTACTTCTCTGCCAACAACATAAATCATGCTGATTCTATTTGACTTGTAATTTTCACTGTGACTGGAGAGGCAGGTCTTAAAAGAAAAAAACAAACAACAAAAACCAGTGAAAATATCTAACAAATATTCTTACAATTTTTATAATGACATTTGCCCCAAGTGCCCGTTTTTTGTGGAAAATGTTTAAATTGCTCTATTTAAAAAAGTCTACAGCCCTAAGGGAGCTTTTAGAGTTATATACAAAAGATTTTCATGGAGATGGAGGGCATTAAGCACTTCATGCATGCAAGAAAAAAAAAAAAAAGAGCTTGAAGAAATGTTTCAAAAAACAAGCAAGAATATTTTAAGTCTGAGAAAGAGATCTCGTCCATCATGCTCACAGAAAAAACAAACTGAAAAGAAACCAAAAGGAAACAGATGATACGCTACAGAACAGACTCTACCAAAAAACTTATTCAGCATCTAATGTGACTGTCACAAGAATTCTTCCTCTAATCTAAAATGTAAAGCATAAAAAACTCCTAATTTTGCACAGAAGTTTACCACTTTACTAAAGCTATGCATTTAGACAGAACAAACAGTAAATACTCAAGTCTGCCAGCACTGCTGAGACACTCACTGCGCATCACCCAGAAAACAGTACTGTTTCAGCACACAGAAAATTCAGACTGGAACTAAGACAAAGATTACTAGCCATGACAGCAGTGAATAATGGCACAGTCTTCTAAGAGGAACACTGGGGACAAAATCTGGTTTTAAAATGGATCTAGAGTAATTTATGAGAAGGTTTAACAGTCACCTGCAGCAGTAGCAAGAGTTGGGACTCAAAGACCCCAGTGCCTCTGTCTTCAGAATCAGGCCCCTACCAGAAGGCAGCTGTGGGAAGGATGTTAGCTGGAGAAGCATCTGAGTACCTGGAAGACAGGCTACAAAGGAATAAGCATTAAGACAAACCCCTGCGGGGCTCCTGGACTGCTTTGAAAATGTTTATTTTTAATTTCAAATCTTGATTCTGAAGCGATAAAGTCATGCCCCAAGCAAAGGAACCAGAATGGTGATGCTGTTTAGAGCATGATTTCATCCTTCCCACCCTGTGAGTTGCTTATCAGCTCAGAAGGACACTGTCAAGCTTAGCAGCCCAGGCTTGCTGCTGGAAGAACGTGGAGCTAGCAGGGTTTTTCAGGTCAGGCTGGGACCTGGTACAATGCTGCAGATTAAGCAACTTCAGTGAATGAGGTGAGAGTCTCAGAAGCAGACAATTTGATCCTGCGAATAAGATTTGGAGCATCTAACCAAGCATTTATGTAGGAAGGGACTGCCAGCACTCAGTTTGTTCCTACTTTGATGTTCAAGGGATCAGAAAGGGTAACCTTTCTGTAAGAGAACAAATTATACTGAGAAAGCATTCTATGTCACCCATTTCTAATGCATACAAAAATACTCTGGAAAAATGAGTTTTGGTTGCTCCGTGGCAAAAGCTCCAAAACTGTTTTAAAGATCTGCTCTGGGTTTGCCTTAAAGCTCATCAAAGCTCATAGCCCATGAAAAGCCGTCATTTTCTCATTGCTAGTGAACATACTGGATAACCATAATAAACAAGCATTGTGAAAAGAGGATCCAGCCAGTGAACAGGTTCTTGAAACCGGGACACAACATTCAGGCGTTTGTCTGTCATCTCTGTGATTTTATGCCTGAGCTCTGTCATCAAGAATACAGATTATCTGCAAGTCTTTCTACTGTCTCTTATGGACGCCAAGATCCTTAATAGTATGATTTAATATTCATTATCTATTACCACGTAAAAGAGAAAGTCCTGTGGCATTATTGCTGCCTCTCACAAAGACAAGCATGCAACACCAGCTGTTTTAAATGCCAATTTACTGATGGATAGTGTCTCAGAAAACAAGGCAGACATGCCACTGGAAATGTCCCCATGCCTCTCTTGTATTGGATGCATTATTCTTGTAACCTTGCAAGAGTCAGGGCTATTCATTAACCAGCTATTAGCTGAAAAAAAATGTCCATTAAAAAGTAGCACCAACATTTTGAAAGTGTAGTAAACTAAGACACAGTTAAACCTTCAGAGGCAGAAAAGGATTTTAGCTAGAAACTTCATCATGAACTTCTGCTTTATCTAACTGGATTTTGTACTTTAGTAGAGAGCTGCTACAAAAATCCAGGTAAATTCTGAGCATGTGAAAAAGTGGGGGGGGAAAAAAGAAACAAAAAAAAAGAAAATTATGATCTTTCAGTAATACCACAGATGACGCCATGCAATCTGTTCAGAAAGAGAATTCCTCATTTTGGCAGTTAATTTTGTGCCACCTTTTATTACAAACACAAAGGATGCACACAAAACTGTATGAGTGAAAGTGATTTAAAATGTGTTTCTAGTAATGCTTGAACGAGGAGCTGCTTGTGAACTTATTCACACAAAATATTTCCATTTGTTAAAGTCATTATCCTGATTCTCTGACTAATCCCCTTGCACCCCTTTCAAAAGAGAAAAAAACAACAATCCAAAACCAAAACTGAACAAAACCAAAAAGACAGAGAACAATTTAAGTGTTTTGATGTGACAAATGCCAGACTCCAAAACACATAAAGGTGCTTGAACAATCACTTGAAACTCTCATGCCAGTACCTTGCATCTTCAAATAAACCTCCTGAGCTCATTCAAAATGCAAGCACTTTAAATGTACAAACACGAAAAGAACTTTCTAGCTCTTATAAATAAGATAATGAATCACAAAGTTAACCTTTTACTTTCAAGATGACTCTCATTGTTTTCAGCCTCACCCTGTTCTGATCCTGGCATGTTCTGCTCCAGAACACACAAAGAGATCAGAAAGGCTTTGCTTAAGATTCAGAAAGAAGATAAAAAGTACCAGTGATTAGAAGTGTGCTCTATCCCACCTGAAAGGATGGGGGAGAGGGCTGATAGTGGAAGGCAAAAGAGCACATGATATAATGAGAATGGGGAAATGCTCTTCCAGAATGAGATAGAAAATGAAGGAAGCGGGAGTGAAAGTGTGGGAAGGGATCTAAACAGTTATGAAGTAAAAAAAGAGGCAGTTTTTTAAATTCCTGAGAGAAAAATCACCTACTGCAATCAGGAAATGGATGTAATTTTTTAAGATTTAGGCTAAGAAAACAAACAAATGAAAGATTTAAAGGAAAAAGTGAGAGAGAGAAACCTATTCTGAGGGAGTTCCCAGTAGATGCTGACACCATCTGTTATGAAGCCTTGGCTTTTAAAGGGGAAGGTGACTGAAAAATGCTTTTTCTCCAAAGCAAACCTGGACAAGTCCATAACCAGGGCAGACCTACAAGCAAGCATCAGCACAGTGGTCCCTTGGCTATCCAGAACAAAGAGACAAAACTAATAAGCTCTTCAGCTGCTCATGGGGAATGAAGGGATGGCCCTCTGGGGATAGCATGTGAAAACCACTGCTGAATAGGCTGAGCATCCTGAATACGTTTTCCAAGCATCTGTTTGGATACAGGCCTTGGCTGCTGGCCTGGAAGACGGCAGGACTGGAAGCAGGGTGGAACCCACAGCCTCCAAATCCTGCTCAGTACTTCCAGTCACAGGCTAAACTGGTGGTGCAGAGAGGAAGAATTCCTACCCAGTTTACTGCAGAAGACAAATTCCTTCCAGGCAGCAGCACCCTCACTTCATCCCACAACCTGCTATCCAAAACTGACTCCCAAGAACTCTTTTTGGGGTTATAGGTTTGGTTCTCTTGGGGGTTTTGTTTGTTTGGCAGGGGGCAGGAGAAGGAACTGGGAGATGACAGGGTTGTTTGAGGTTTTTTTTATATTTTATTTTTCTTTCTTGGTCCACTCTGCATTCTCAGGATGTAATTAAGATTCAAAGTCAAGAAAGGAGAACTAGGTCTATGACAGCGATTAGCTCAACATCCTGTTAATATCTACCCATAATCTCTCCCAGTCTAGGCATGTATCGCCTTAGAACTCTTCATTAAGAAGCAGCTCAAGACAGTTTATGAGTCCCCAGGTAGATAATTTTCCAGTGGTTGCCTCCATGAGTTAGCAATCTCCATTTCTTGTTATACATTTAGTTACATAGGCAACAAATAATGTCTGCTGAGAATACACAACCAGGTATTACACTTTACTTCCATGAACCCCATCCTCCTCATATCAGTGCTTGCACCTTCCACACGCAGAATATAAGCTTAGCTAGAAATGAAAAGCTCTATTTCCCCATGCAGTAGGATATCCTTTATTTTACATATTTAAAGAAAAATACAACTGAGCACAAGCAGCTAGAATGACCTCAAAAGGCTGGGGTTTTTTTCCTTTCAGTTTTTTTACTTGTTACCAAATCAACTTAGTTTCACAATCTATAGGTGTCAGTGCTTAGGAGAAAAAAAACCATCAGTAAGTTATAGTCAAAGCTTTTAACAAGTTCTCAAAGTTTCATAATACCCCATAAAACAAGTATCACTTACGTCCCCATCACCTAGCACAGTGATCCATATTGAACATGTGCCACAACAGCATATGCACACCATTTCCCTTACAGCACTGCTCCGTCAAGTCAAGCTGACATGTGAGAATACGGTACCCCACATTTCCATTTTCTCCCATCCTCAGTGATGACAGGTAGCAGGTCTGTAACCCAGCTTTGTCTTGAACAACCCCCAGGCAGTCTGACATAATGGGCGACTTCACTAGCCACTGCGGCAAGACAGTTCTGGCTATTCTGGTAGCTACAGCGATATAGAGGAGGACAGCCAATTCCCGCTGATGTCCCAACATCTCGGGAAAACATCAAAGCACTAGAAATAAGTGATCCAAATGCTGACAGGACTATTCATTTCAGAATGGATGGGCTCTGTCTATTTTCCCAACAGTTTTCTCCATTTATGTACATACTCCCTAACACACACACAGGTTCTCATCACCAGACAATGGTCAAGTGACAGAACATTAAGAATCACTCTTATCTTTTTTCCTTGTTGATATTTTTAAAATAAAAATCAATTAAATTTATACATAATTTATAAAAGTTGTTTTTAACTCAGCTTTTCTGCATATAACTACAAGGACATGGAAGGTAATGGTTCTGCTGCAAAAAGAGGGAATAAAAGCTACAAGCTCCCAAAGGATGATTTATTCCACACTCTCCAAATTCCAGAGTGAGGTTTCTCTTGCAAACAGTAGTTAATAATCTGGATTCTTCTTTGCTGCACTATTATTTCACTGACAGAATTTGCTGGCAGGATAAAATGTAGGAGAATATTTTACTCTGCATATATTTTACACCTCCATCTCTTTTGCATCTTACTTCTCTTTTAGTACATAGAGTTTAAGGCTTCAGAGCATTTACACTCCTTTATGTGCCCAACACAACAGGTACCCAATTGCCATACATACAGATAATTACAATAAGATTAGAAAAGCACTTGAATTTAGGTGAAGTCTGTGCTTGTAGAGTCAGGACTTGAATTTCTGATCGTGGAGATGTTATTGACAATACAAAGGGAGAGCAGTGTTCTGTTGGGATAGAGAGGTAGAGCCAAATCCAAGACCTACCCATCAGAGGTCAGGCTAAACCAAAACTTCACCATGATGATGGGTCCTAAGAAATTGTCCCTTACGTCCTCCCCACTGTTTTCCCTCAGAATCAAACAACAAGTAATTTTACAATGTGACAGATACCTAAGAATTACTCTGAGAAGCAATTTAAAACAGCAAAGACTCAATTTTGTTGGCCAAAATACTCCTGAAAAAGACTAAGACAAAAGCATCTTGACACCAAATATTTGAAGAACTCACTGATATTGTTGGGCAAAAATGTGCTAATTCAATAAGACTGAAAACCCACTGTAGCAACATCACCAAAACACTGTGCTTGATCTTGAAGAGTACTTTAAGTGAATTTTGCTCAGAGATGAAAGCATAGTAAATCGTGAAAATATACATTCATATGGGTATTCATAATCACAGCGGAAATCATGAAGGGTCTCAAGTTTGGGAGTCACAGGTCCACAAAATCAAAACAAAATGATCACATGTGATTTAACTCATAGCACAAAAGGAAAAGAAAGACAGAAAACACTTAAGACTTACAGAGATAAAGAAAGACTGCATAATGTGTTCATATGCATGACAAAGAATCTACACAGGCCCTCACAGCTTTCAATTAAAAATGTAAAAACATGACAAAACCTAACAAAGCAGATGCAGTGTTCAGTATCACAGTAAGCTGCACTGAAATAGTACAAATACACAAAAAAGCACAGAAAAAAAGTGTAGAAACAAATATCTCTGTATTTATGATATCTACATATACCAGCAAACATGCATTACTTGTTGAATACACTTTTCTTCTACAGTCAACATAAATGGGGGGGCACGTTCAGAGCAGGTGAGAAAGATTTTAGCACAGGTAAGATGTTCAGTAACACTTCTTACGACAGTTAATACTAGACTACTGCAGACAAAGCTAATTATGTCCTGAACATTGTTTAGATCAAGGAGTTTGACACATCAATCAACACTAAGTACAACAAACAGCAACGCGGCATTTCACAGGGGAAGACAGCAGAGCTGTTACGCAGTCACTGCCTCAGGTACCTAAGGAAGCAAAGTGCCCTAAGTTTGACTTGAGCAGATTTGGTGGGCAGTGGGTTCTTAATGGTCAAAACGTGTAACTTTGCAATCCAGGGCACCTTTCCTGTTGCAGTACAGACATCCAGCACATTAGGTTACGCTCTTGTCTCCTCTTGTTGCTGTCTAACGGAGAATGTCAAGATTGACGAAGGCAACTCTGGGCTTTTCCCCATGCCCTGCTCTTTGCTCTCAGGAATGTTTGATTACAACTGTCTCCCTCAAGCCAAAACATGTAGAATTCTTATCCCAGAATACACCTTCTTTTTTCCCAATAGTCTCCTTACTTAGTGTTTGTGCACTGCACTCTAAAGGCATTCCTAAAATTGCTTCATGGTCTCTGTATTGACAACAATTTTTCTCCAGGCAGATCATAGGCTTAAAGAGCTGCACCTCTCTTCCTCTTGCTCCACATTAAGGGGACACATGCAGTCTAAATGTTTTCAATGGCTATATTTAAAGCAGAGCTAGAATTTGCTTGCAACCTACCTGTATTGATATTTAGACTTTGATGGAGCACTGCTTTCAAGTCTTGGCTGTGCAGAAAGTTGAAAAGAAAACTGCTCACTACAAGGTAAGTGAATAATGCAAAACAGAGTTCCCAAATCATTGCTGCATTATTACAGGGCACACAGTTTTACCCATAACACAACATGCACAAAGCTTTCAGCTCTGATTAAGAAAAGCATGGTCACGTAAAAGATACTGCAGGGATGCCAGAAATTGTTCTTTTCTAAACGGAATCCACATCATACACAGTTTCTTTACTGTGAAACTTCTGCAAAGATTAAAATGATTACACATGATATCCTAGAGAAGTAACTTACTTTTATATGCATTAACTCAGAAACAGTTTAAACTGAGGATGAAATTAAACATAAAACGTGTTGTGAAATGACTAATACATACAACCATTACCCTTTAAATACCTCTTCTGCAAAGTCAGAATCAATTACAGTGATCGTGAAAGCTGGAGTAGTCTCCCTCATGACCTGAAAACAGTCTCTTAGAACTTGAGATGAAGTCAAAAGGGAGACACAATTCATGTCATGAAAACAAGACAGACACCAACACTGCTCCTCCACACACGGCCCATTCATCTGGGCATCCCACAGACAATTTTTCTTCTGTCTGCTATGCCAGCCACCCTTGTTCCATCTCCCCGCTAGTGATTAATTACACTTCAGTGCAGCAATTCATCCAAGGCAAACCTTTGAGACAGAACGACAGTGTAGGAATCTTATGCTTTGCTTTTTAAGTGCTTTCTTCTACCGGTGAAACTGAAAGTAGTAAAGCCGTGTGGTATCAAAAGATAGTATTTCTGACTGCTGAAAGACATCCAAGATTTTGCGGTAGAGAGAAAAAACCCAACCTGTTATGCATCTTCATACTAACTACTTAGCTGTCACTGAATATTTGTCACATCATATATATATAGTTCAATGAAAGTTTCTTCAATAAAAGAGAAACACTTTTCAAATCCAAACCTATATACACATTATACAAGCAACACTGCTCTGCAACAATGTGTGCTGCTAGCCCAGATTAGTCCTGGCTGCACTTTGCCAACCATGGAGCTTTCTCAGTGTATTCTGCTTTTCCAGTCCAGAATTCCTTGTACTGCTCCTACCACCACTCTGCTGTCTTCCTCCATGCTCTTTTTGACAGCTCTTGTTAAAAACTAGCCAAAATATAAGCCTGGTTTATACAGGAAAATTTCCTCACTTGCACAAAGGCAATCTTCATGCCTACCTTAGTAAATTAAACTTCTAATAATAAGAAAATAACGACAACCATTCTCATGGGCATATCTGAAATCTGGTGCTAGCTATGAGATGCAGCCTGACTAACTCCAGCACAGGTGCACCTCGGGAGGCAAAATACACAGGATTTGATAACATAGTTTTTTCTTCCTCTTCTGCTTTGTTTATTCTTGTCAATGTCACTACATAATTTCTTGAGTTATTCCATCAACAGGTCACAAAAGTGCATTAAAAAAAAAAAAAAAGAGAAAAAAGACACAAGTATTTTGTATTTTTTTGTAATTAAAGCAATAAATGGCTAGATTAACAAAATACTCTTCTAGGTAAGATCACTAATGACAGAATCGGTAATTCTTGAATTAGGAGTGCAGTTTATTTTAGCATGGGCTTCAAGCTTTTGCTTAAACCCAGTGTGATTTGCATGCACTATTCTACAATTAAATTAACAGAATTTACTTTGATTTAAAAAGCATTGCTTGTGCACAAAGGTGGAACTCCAGTTGAGGGGAATGGTGTGTATTCACAAGGACAAGGTTGGATTACAATCACCTGGTATCCCTTCCTATCTGAATTTTTCCTATAATCCTGGCACTCGAGGTGTTCGGTCAGATGCCAATTTGTACCGGCTATTGGGATGACTGGAGGCAGAGTCTGGAATTCAAGACCTGCAGACTCCTATTGGAAATACATATGAGTTCTCATCACAAACTTCTTATGCGTGTCCTGAAACAGTCAAAAGAGATCAGTATCAGGTCTCAAATTTGCTGCCTTTGATATACCTGTATCCTGTGACTCGTACCATCACCTTGGATGTGTTAGCAACAAGCCATTCAATTAACAAAAATAAAAACATGGCCTTCATGCCATCAACTTATGTATATTTTGAAAAGAATATTTATAATGAAAAAATCCAAAGGCAAATCTAAATTGAATTCTTGTTATCTTTCCTAATGCATCTTTAGATTTTGCTAGTGATGCTATGGGGTTTGTGCATGTTTCAGATTTTCTCCTTTGTTTTGTTGGCAGGACCGGGGAATTCCCAGGGCTGAGACTGGTGGAGAAGCAGTGTTCCCAAGGACTGTACAATAGAGCAGTGTTTCCTAAAGTAGGTTATGTGAAGGATGAGCAGAAAGGCATCAGAGGGAGGGGTGACTGGAAAATATGGATGATGTCATCCTCATGATAAGCATATCTTCAAAAATATATGGCAGTAATTTATCTTCCTTGTATGAACTATGCTTCCAAAAGTTGGGAAAGTTCAGACCTATCCCAGTGTTTCCTTGTTTAACTGAATCCTTTTAACCAAGTAGTTCTGGAAACATGGACAACTTGGTTATAAATGGCCACGTGCTTAGCCTTTGTCTTAAGCCTATGGCCAGATGACCCATTTTGCACATTTCGACCAAGAATAAAGTGACCTCATTTTCAAAAGTGCTGAGCACCAGCTGTTCCTATTGTGCTCAAAAACTGCACTATAGGTTCCTGTTTTCAAATTCTTGACCTCAAAAGAATTTTCAGGCAGCAGAGTGATTACATGTTCTTCCACTTGCCATATGCCTATTCATTCTAGTTCAAATATAGAAGTCTGACTAAACTACTTTAAAATCCTGAATACACCAAATTAGAATAAGTACTCTTGCCACTGGAACTTAAATGCAACATAACTGAGCTACATGATCTAAAAGAAATATTTTTTTGCACAGAAGAATGACTAGATTGAAAGTCAAGAGTATTTCAATCTTAACTCTTCGTTTCTTTTTTGTTTTCCCTCTATTTAATGAATAGCTTATACATGAGGGAATGGTAGCATCATCAGAAAGTGTCAGAATTTATACTTCTGGGATTACATTTCTTTGCTATCTGCTATATAAAGTTAGCTCAACAAGTTCAAGATCATTTTACTACAGCTCTGGCTAGTAACTTTTACACAGCAAACATGTATTTGTCTTTAAATAGTTTTAAACTGTTACTTTAACATACCACTGTCATCTCCAGACAAAATATCACATTGCTTATGCAAACAATAAATACAATTACCTTATCTCTCCCCCAAACCCTTCTTCAAATCAGCAAAACCAAGAAAACAACTTACCCACAAATAACAAAATTATTGTTAATGATCAGTGCACAACATACGGGTTTGATTTTTAAATTAAGTTGTTGTTTAATAAAAAGGCACCAAGAAAAACTCAAAGCATATCAAACTTGCTATCACTTCTTGTTGCATCTCTACTGAGAGGACACTGATTTGCATCAAGCTTGGCCTGAGTGCACTGTACAGAACCCAGTAAAATGTCTGGGCTATGTGTGAGGGAAGTACCACTACACACAGAGACAACATATATATGCACACCACTTAGTAATAAAAAACCCCCATAAATATTCTCTCTCCAAATACAGCACAGTAAGTAACCTCAAGAGCAATTGCTTGTACTCCCAAATCTAATAGGTCTTTATACCTTGCTTATGCCGATTAGTCAGAGTTCTGTTTTGATTCCCTTGTAAAAACAAACTTTGCACTTCAAGCTCTGCCCATGTTTTATTATATCAGAAAGCAAAGCTGTGGGAAGGGAGCTTTCCTGAAAGCAGGGTCATCAGCTGGGGGCAAAGCACCCAGAAGAGGTGAAGGTAAGATAAAGGCAGAGGGGTTCAGGGTAAAGGCCAGGTGTAAAAATGTCTTGCTGCTGTATAGATAGACTCCATGTGAGAACTGAGAACCACAGATAAAGCAGACACACTAGTAGCTCAAAATCTGGTTTTCTGAAATTCTCTTCATACTTGCTGACATTTTACAGGTCCAACTGCCTACAAATGGCACGAGAAACTATCTGGAAGTTACTGGTAAAGTGTACATGAAGAGTTAAAAGTTTTATTTTGGAAATAGTTCAGAATAGAGCCACTCACTGTCAGATCACCACCAGTCCTGAGATGTATGAAGGTGCTTTAGAGAACACTGTAAGATATCAGAAAAATAATAATGGTCTCTTTCTCTCAGTCACATAATCTTTGAAATACAAATTGTTTCCTTGGTGTGAGGAGGGTTTGTCAGTGACATTTTGAGAAAAAATGGCTATAAATCCCGCAAAAAATCAGCTTATAAATCACTTCCCACATCAGAACTTTTGTCTTCAGAGTTCCTGAACTATTTCTCCACTTGTACTTGTCTGGCTGCTCTTCTAAGTAACACAACTCACTTCCTTCCAGGCAGACTCAACTCCCCTTTGTAAAACTGACGTTAAGCTTTTTGTCTGAAGAGTCAGGGGCATGTTCAAAATTTCTAAAATGTCATAGTGGACCTGAAGTTCATTTGACCAATGCCTGACAAAGCACTGCTAAACATGGAAGGCAGCAGCAAGAAGCTACAAACGAGCACTAAATACCACCAAGTTGCTGAGTTTCCTGTATCAGGCTACAAAGAAATAACTACTTCTTTGGCTTCACTGGTCCCAATATGGAGGAAAATTTAGGAATTCCGACACTGAGCTTTGTACTTACTCCCAACTGAAACACGGAAAGTGAAAGGGAAGAGTGAAGAGAATGAGAAATAAGTGAAGGGGGAAAAAGAGTTAATCGTTGATTAGTGAAGATAAGAAGCATAGAAACTTCAGGAGTGCTAGACTTGAAATAAAAAAAGAAACCACTTAAAAGCACATGTGTTTACCATCAAGACCATAAAAACCACATCTCCACTTGTTACACACTGCTGATGCTTTGAGAACCACAAGAAAGTGCAACCCACCTCCAAAGCCAGACCGCATTCATTTCCAAGGTTTGCACTAGTGGCAAGGCACAGAGCATTTGCTAATGTCACAAGAAGAGGTGGCTGGTCTTGTTTGATGAACTATCCTAAGGAAAGTTATAAATCTAATATTCATTTGTTTCTTAATGCTATTCCTCCATGTAAACTATAGGTGCAATCACAATGGAGACACCTTCTATAATCATGAATGCAAGGACAAGCAACGTAAGATTCTAACTTTCGTGGTTCACACGCTAAGAGGAAAAAAAATCTCTGCTATTTTAAACTATACAGCAAACATGAATTACTTATCTGAATGCAAGCTACAAAAGCAGATTACACCTTCTGCTTTTCAAAGAACAAAATCAATACAACAAACCCACCCATACCATGAAATATCTGAGCATAACTGATATCTAGATCTCTATAAAAAAAGCCATGCCTTGATTTACTCTCACTGCTGCTATGAACTGGTTTCAGGCAGCTTTTACAAGCACACAACACAGCAGCAGCCATGAGACATCCAACAAAATAGCTTGCACTACTCTCATCCTTTCACAAATGCTTTGCCACACAGGCTTGGTGGCAGGCCATCAGCTCCTTGTGCAAGGGACCTCAGAGTCCCACCACCCTGCTCCTGACCATGGGAACAGCAAACCCACTGTCATCCAAGCCCTTTTTGGCTGTGACAAGAGGGGGGTGTAGGATTTACACTCATATAATGTATTTCTATAAAGAAGACTTCCAAAAAAGGCAAAATTGAGAAGCAAATGCTGAAGAGAAGGTTTAAGTGCAACTACCAACATCAGCTCTTGCAATTAAACTCATTAGACTTTGGCTTTCTCCTTCTGTGTCTTCAGAAAGACATTGTGTCATTTTTGTGTCTTCAAAGATAAAAGTAATCAGGCCAAAAAAAATACCCAAAATGCTCACACATAAAACCCAGCTGCTTAGCATATTTCATTACCACACCGCCTTCAAAAATACTGAGCAATTTAAGCCTTCCAGCCACTTGGCTTTAGCTAGAGATAAGTGCCTGAGATAAGAGAGGTATAATTGTTCAATGTAATACTGTAGCATGTTTTATATAAACATTTGCTAATGCTGCACTTCATATATTTCATTTCAGCATTGTGAAGTGTTGCTGAACGTTCCAAATTTATCTGTGGTCCATTCTGTTAATATTTACACCTACAAGGTTCCTCTTAATGCCAAATTAAATATACTATGCTAGCTTCAAAGTAGAAAGGGGCACTTTATGCTTTGCAACAGAGAGCACACTCTACAGGTTTCTAGTAGTACCTGCTTATTCCTCTCCACTGTTAAGATGGGGGAAAACTGGAAAAGACTTTGTTAATTTGTTAGTGAAGAGAACATGAAATTGGGATTAGCAAGAGATATTTTTTGCACTTAATAAAATGCTTTGTGTTTAATGGCAACTTTTCTATAACCTAACTATTAAGTAAATTAAAAACTCTGAAGTTAGGGTCCTCACATAGCAGACATGTTTATAGACTTTTTGGTAAGTCTGGTCTTATAATGGAATGTGTGGTGTGACACTGCTATCTCTCCTAGGCTTGCACTGTCAGTTCTTCCACATCGTAACTCTTAGACAACCTCACGCAAACTTGCCAAAGAGGGAGCAGTCCCAAAGGTCTTATGTTCTCCCAAGTTCTGGGGATCCATCACAAGGTGTACCGCAGAAAGACTGAAGCCAAAGCCCTGACAAAGAGACACCGGAGTACTGACAAGGGAGAAATCATATATGAGAGAAAGTGATGGAAAACACAGCTCACTAAGACCTCCTGGGTTTTTTTTTGCTTTAATAGCTAGTTGTAACTCCTGGGGAAAGCTCTGCAGTCTCCACACAGAGAAATCTCCCTTTGAACACTTTGGTTTTCTGCCTGCTTTTCTGCTGCAAAATCAAGGGAAGAAACTGCCATATTGCAACAACAGCAAGGTGTAGCTCAGAATCATGAGAGCAAAAGATAAACTATGATGTCACACCACAGCATATTTCAGCAAGGCATGACATCTTGCCACAAAACCTGGCACCCTGCCCTGGTTTTAGGATAGTCAAAAGTAATACTCAGGAATAACCACTTTAGGCTCCAGTTCTTCCCCTTCTCTCATGCTACACCTACATACTTTCGATGTAAGTGTCTCGGGATCTTCTCCTCCTTCATCTCTAAGTACCAAGAGGGGTAGGTCCCCTTTCACCACGGTGCAAGCAGGGGATCACCAGCCTAGATGCACAGGTGATACCAGACTGAGAGCACCACTGCCACAGCAGCAGCCCCGTTCATTTCAATGATAGCTACTGCAAAGATAGGTATGGCATTACTCCCTATCAGCATGACTATCTCCCTTTACATCAGACAATTAGGAGTTAACGGACACCACTAACAAATGCAGGACTAAAGCATGCTGATTTTCATACTGCAAATGATTCTTGGTCTTCCCTGACCATCATCAAGTTGCCTGGGTCTGTCTAGAGAAACTATTCTACTGTTGTCAGCAATGGACTTGCCTTGCTTTTGCTCTCACGCTACAATAAACTAGCAATAACTCAGTTAAAAATCAATAGAGTTGTACTCGTATACAAAGAAGAATCTGACCCCATGGTCTATTAGGTCATTTTTAATGATCCTACAATTAGAGAAACCAAATTAAACGTTTAACATTTGACCTTTGCTGCTGCTTCTAGATTAGCTAACACAGATTAAAAGCACATACTTTTTTTCCAAGAGTTCACAAAATAAAGGTTTGAAATCCTACAGGGGATATTTGATATGTTCTTGTTGTGCACTAGAAGTTAAAACTTTTTTTTTTTAATGTGGAATAGTAACTTCAGACTCTAAAATCATGTACTTTGGAGGTACTCTGACTAAGCATGCACTAGACAATTAGATTAGATCATGGACTGAAGTGGACAAAAGTCAATCTTCTGTGAGAATCTCAGTGATACAACAGTGGTTAACAACACTTCTGCAAATCAAACAAGAAGTGACAAATTCAAAGATTGCTGAGAGTGAATTCTCAATTTTTTTTTTTTTAAACTGAAGTCTATTATTAAAATTGCATCACTTTTTTATCATATTTACTGTTTTGTATCCTATATTTTCTACAATTTGCATCTTTTTTCCAATGTTTACATTTTATTCTTGCTAGGAAACACATCTGCAACATCAATTACAATTACTAGCAGCATGCACAACTAAATTAAAACACCTGCAGAGGTACACAAAGCATAAACAAAATACTCTTAGGTTGGTACACACCATAGTCTCCTCAAATAAAATATATTAAATGGATGCGCTCTGATGTCACACTAACAGGTAATGTATAAAACCTTCAGCAGAAGGGTGAAGATTAAAGAGAGCAGTCTTAAAAAGTATAAGTACATAGTATAATGATAAAGTGAAAAGTATAAACTAAAATTATATATAACCAATATGAATATATTATGCCACTCAGCACATGCAGTAAAGTTAGTTTGTACATAAACATCAAAAAGACAATTCCCATGAGCATCACTGAATGTGCACAAGGGTCCCTTGTGAAGGCTGGACCATGTGCAGTGCATACACACATCATCTCTAGAAGAACCACAAGCAGCTGTCTCCATCCACATCTACACAACACACCTGAAATCTATTTCAGAAAACATTTCTATAATACTGGTCTGTGAATTGACAGGGCTTGGGGACATAATTTTGGATACTTTGGCAGCTCTGCAGAGAGCTAATGGTAACTGGATTTGGCTCTATGCTCCACCACAGTCTCCAGAATATTTGCTGAAAATATGGATGGGTTCAGTACAGGCTCATATAGGAATCCAGATATGTGGATTTTTAAACCTGTTTAGTCCAATTTATCAGATTCCATAGATGTTGAACATCTGGCTCCTGCAAAAACCAGCACTTTCACCGAGAAACCCAATGTGCCACAAGCTCAGGAAGCCATACTATTAGCTGAACCAAGATTAATCTTGTGAACCAGCCAACACCTCCAAAAAAAAGGAAAGGGGATACCTTGGAAACGTGAAATATTAGGATCCACTTCTGCAGTATTTTCTCAGGTCAACTCTGTCTTGAAACAGCAGTTCTGACTTACTAATAAGCAGAAGACTTCGAAACAAGTAATGCCTTGGCACCAGATCCTGCTTGCAATTTGAATCAGGAGTTGACATTTTTGGAATGTCAGGAGTTGATATAACAAGAAACTCCTGCCTAATGCAAGCCTTTCATCTAGGTATGTGTCACCTGCAAGAAGAGACTGCTCATGAGGCCCAGAATTCAGAGAGAAAGGAAAGGAAGGAAACAAGAGAAGGAAACTAAATGAAAGGAGGAATAAGTGGAATTACAGGAATAATTAACAAATGCTTCTTTCATGAGTTCAGAAGAGAATGCCTGATGACACAAATCCTATTAATATCCCAGTTACAGGAATCTGGAATGTGTATGTTGTGTTTGGAGAGATGCGATTAATGCTGCCTCTTGACCTAACAGCTGATCTGCTGCTCTTCCACCACCAAAAATACCAAGACCCTCAAAATCTCCTTTGCATGTGTGTATATTCTTCACCAGCAAGAAAAGCTGTAAAACAAGACAGGATAAGACCTAATGCGAACTTAGTACTGACAATGCACACAACTCAGGAGTGCCATAGGGCAGCTCCCTGCATGCAAAGCAAACAGTTGTCACTCCCTAACCCTAGCTAGTGTCACACAGTACACCTGCAAGCAAAATATGATGAAGACTGTTAAACTGTATCACCTGAGCCAGCTGGAGGTGGGAAGCATGCTGGAGAGAAGCACCATACACACCTGTTCTCTCCTTCCACTTCCTTGGCACCTGTTTGTGGTTATAGTTGAATACAGCAGTGTGGGCAAGACAGACCTGGATCTTAACTGGCACAGCCAGGTTAGGTTGTTACTTGTGGTAAAAAAAGAAAGGAAAATTTTTCACACTGCTTCCAGCTCTGGCTTGAAAAATATCATCCAAAACTGTCATTGCATGGCAACATATACCAGAGCAGGTTTTAGATATTATTTTTCTCCCTTCTGGTCCCTCATAACAAAATAGCCCTCCCTGTGTTATGCACAGCAATCACATACATGCATCCATTCAGGAGTACAAAACGTAGGTCAAATGCTCTGATCTGAAAAGCTGGATTTGAAGCTAATTTGCTATTAAAGATAAAACACTTGCCAAGGGCAGCTATGCCATCAGACAATTATGACATACCCAGTACTGACAAAGCTTGGTTTGACACCAATTCATGAGTAAAATTCAATATCAACACGATTTTGTATCCCTTCTTATTGCTTGATACACACCATCCTGTTCCACTGCTGCATTAATTAGTGAATAAATTACAATGACACAGTATGGTAGAGCTTTTTACCTCAACTCTTTTAACTTACCTTTTCATGATTTAACTCTAAATGCAAGCTACAGTGAAACACTTCATTTTACTTAAGTCCATTGTTTGTGGGTATGAAAAAGGGATCCCTGTTAGTATCAAAAAGGATAACCATAAAAAGGCAAGTGTATCGTAGTGCTACATGCCTATTCCTCTACTTGGAACAATCAGCATTGGTATGAAAACTGAACGAGATTATCATCTGGTAGGCAGAAAAAAACTGAATCAATTACTAGCCTCTGAAATGAGCTCAGACATACACAAGTGAAGGAGTGATGGTCCTGATCAAATGCAGCCAGTTAAATAACTAAAATTGAAATCTAAGGGTGAGCTGGTGAAGGTGAAGCGTACATCCTGTGACCAGGACACAAGAACACAAGCCTGCTCTGGCAGGACAGCAACTCTGCCCATGACTCCTCTTTTTGTTCTCTGTCATTGCACCCCATCCTTGCTGCTGGTAAGCCTGCCCCAGTTCCTCCAGGTGTCCAATCTTCAAAGGCAGACCTCAATTAAGGGGGAGCATTACTCAGCAGTTACAGCTACATCCTCCTCAGCCTTTCCAGTACTCCTAGGTAGGCAAACAGTATGTGCAAGAGAGATGGGTACATATGTCATTCGTGGAAGCAGCACTGGTAGGTGTTAAGTTTCCTACCTGAACAGTCAACCAAATCTTTGTGCACTTTTCCCACTAAATGACAGAATCAGACCCTCAGGGACTTAACATGCTTGCAACATATGAAGTTTAATAAATTTATATAAACAATGTTTTACTGTACTGCACAACGGGCAATAAGGCAGACCACATATCTGATGAAAAGTTATTGCATGTGGCTCTAAAATAAACAATACCTCACATAGCTACTTCACCCTCTTATGAAAAGAGGTAGTTAAGAATGTGATTTTTGAAGTGAGGGTTCTAAGAGATGCTTAATTTTATGCTCATGGTTAATACAAAATATTTCTGCAATTAAAATAATTATACAGAGTCTAAGATTGACTCAATGGTAAATGCCTCGTGATTTTAGCAAAAAACAAAAACTGCAAAATGCTTTGCTTAGAGATGGCTATATCTCTTTCCAGACTGTAAAAGTTGTTCAGAAACTGAGACCTCACTAGAGCTGGATGGAAAAAAATGCAGAAAACCACTTTTTGCATCTGTGTTCTGTGAAAACATTTCAACCAGATCCACTCTCATGCAGACATTCAATGCAAATGCCATTTCAAGATTTCGTTCTTGAAAATTCCATGCCTATGGAACATTTGTATCTAAAGAGCAAGAAAGTAACTCTATCCATCCATAATGAAAGCAGAGACTAAAGATCTAGTAACATATTACAAACCCCTAAATATTCCCCCCAAAAATATTTCTTTTATTCATAATTTTTGACTGGACTAATGCAAAGGGAGGAGGTCAGCACATGGAAAAAAAGCAAACCATGCTTCTTCCACCCATAATCCCATTTATTCCTCAGTAAAACTGCCCTGAAATTAACACCACAGGCAGAGGGATCACTTGGGCCTTGGGTGAACTTTCCATGGCCAGTGATATCTGTCCTGCGTCTCTCAAAAGAGACATTCTGCAGACATGCCCAATTTCAGGTGGGGGTCGTAGCTGTTCCAAATTTCATGTTAAAGCAAATAAGCTTCTCCTCTGAAGTTTTTGTCTCCTGTACTCCTCCAACCAGCAATGTAGTAATTACACCTAAAAGCACAAAAATCTTAGGAACACCTTGTAAAAAAATTTCCATTTCACTCCGTTTTAAAAATATTTAGTTTAAGGCTAACATGTAGTGAAACAGGTCAGTGTATAGTCCAAGAATGTAAATTCCCAGGAGAGCAGAATTTAGAACATTCTATGAAAATGGAGACTGGTACTTCACTCTAAAATGCTGTGAAAATGTAAGAGGCAAAGTTAAGTACCACAATGAAATTTAGTACATCATCTTTACTGGCTTATAGGAGAAACAGTCCAATTTATGACATTTACAATGTTATCACATATGGTCAGAAGTTCATCTTCCAAAACTAGGTCACAGGTCATCAACAGGAAATTCATAGGAAATTATGGAGGAAATTAAAAGAACACAAATGGGCAAGCAAACTATTTTATATAATCTAGGTTCTCCCAACACAGCTTCCTGTGTTATGATGAACTCAGCTTTCATACTGAACTTTGAATTTTCCAGGCCACATTAAGAAAGTATTTCTCAATTGTCTATTATACTCTTCAGGCTTCAAAATGTGGAGGTCAAATTCACTACAAAGAACCATTCATTTTTTTTTTCTTTAAACAATATAGCTGAGAAAGATCATAGTAACTGGAAAAGGTGTTTTGAGATCGTTAAATGCAGATTTCTGCTCACTACCGGCACCTCAAGAACGGGTGTGTGAGATCCCTCATTGACACATACACTGCCTGAGGACAGTACCCAAACACAAGATGACACTCACTCCTTCAGTTCCAGCCAAACTGCAGCTGCTTTCTCCATCATGTTTGGGAAGGTGACAATTAGTGTCTGGGAGTCTCTTCTACTCTAATGTTAGACATGCTTTTCAAATAAAACCCCTGGTCAGCAAGGGATAAAAAACGAGGGATGCAGTTCATCTAGGCTATCTGGACAACTTCTGAAAAGAAAAACTGGTGAACAGAAGCAGTTACTGCTTAATCGTTTGAGCTGAAAGCTGAATACAATGTACTGCCTATACCTTTAATGTATCACAGAGAAACAAAAGTTAAGAGTAACTTTGCAAGACAGATACAAAATGAAAGATTTACAATATGCCTCTGCGGTCTCTCTTCTTGTTACTTTCCTTAAATAAAAAACACCTAGTAAAAAGACTGTCAACTTCTCATTCATTCTTTTTCACAATATCCAAGTACCTACATCAAGTCTACAAAATAAAAGCAGTTTCTTAAGTACCATTCATTCTTCCTTTACTGCTTTCAAATTCAATAAAACCAATGAGATCTGTTTTTTTCAATACCACAACTTGAAATTTCTAATAAACTGTGCATTTGTAGCAATCTCCTGCAGATAGCATTTCCCACTGCAGTAACAACAAACACTCCTATACTTTAAAAATTATAGGAATCACATCATCTACAATTTGATGAAAAACAGAACTATCTCTGGGTTGTGAGGAGATGGTTGTTAAGGTAGAAGTGATAACAGTACTGAATAACAATCATTCCACATCATTTACTGCTGGTATTATAAACAGGCTTTCTTTTTCACCTTGCAGAAAAGCAAGATGGCAAATTCTTAAGAACACAGTGACATCCAAATGTTAATCTGAACACAGGATTTCACCTGCAGAACGAGGACTGCTTTGTTCACACTGAATGCACCTATTTCTGGATGTCTGTTCTTACCCACTGTTACCAATTCAAGGCGTGGGTTGAGAAAGGATCTTTTTGTGACTGGCAATATTACATTATAAAACAAATGAGACAGTTCTCCTACTGAACAGATTACAAACTAAGTGTAGAGAACTGCAAACAGTTAAAATGCCCAGGAAAACAAAGTTGATGACTGACACAACTGGGAATATCTCCTTCACTGCCTAACTTTCAAACCCAGTGATTTTAATCTCTCTTTGAGGGAAGGAAAAAGAAAAGTTGCTATCTTTTTTATAATGAATTCAAGCCTGATGAAAATCAAGTGTTCCTGTTTCAGTTACCTTTTGCAGACTGTTTAAAACCTGCCAATACAGCCCAGGGTTCTGTCTAAACTAGACTGCTCTACCCACTCCATCATGCTGCATGCCCAAATATACTTCCTGTAAAGCCAGGTCTTCCTTTGTTCTTTTTTTCCCCCATCCTCTCCACCACAGTCTATTTGAGCAAGATAATTCCAGCACCTGTATGTCATCCAAGATACAAAACAGCAGCAGTAGAGCAGCCAACCTGATAAACCTGCTGAAAAAAAGCAAGCCAGTAGCTATAAACAGCTTTCATATCCCCTCATAGCTACAAGGTAGTCACTCGAGAGCAACAAATACTGGTCCGGGAGAGTTTTGAAACTTCAATATTCAAGCATTTTCCCTAGGAATTCTGTGGTTGCCATTGGCCTTGATACCAAAAACTCTTTAAGAACAAGTGGAGAAGCACAATTTCCTGAGACTTCTAGAAAAGCTTTTAATGCTCATTTCTGCTTCCCATCCTATCTGATTTACCTAGAAAAAAGACATATAACTGATAGCATTCAGTTTAAGTCCAGGAACTCAGGACTCAGTTTCCCTCTTCTGGTGAAAATCAAATCCAATGGTTAGACCGAATTGCATGAAGTATTCATTAGATACTTTTTACATGCAGCAAACTATATATTTAGGCTCAGATTTACATCTACACCACAAAACCATCAGACACCCAGTTTTGATAATGGTAGTTTCATAATTTAAAATAATGTAAAGTATCATGACTTTCAAGGAAAAGAACCCAAACACTATTAATATTGTATTATTTAGCAACTCTTACACAAGCTCTAAATTAGCTCACAATTTTTGATCATGGCTCTAACACTGTCTGGTCTCTTCTAACAATGTAAAAGCACATTCAGGAGGATCCAAGAGTAACTGTATCTGAAGTCTTTTTTCAGCACTGCTTTACTTGAGTCACAGCCCAGAACATGCATGTTGATTCTGTTTTAATATTATTCACAGAGATATTCTACAACTTGTTAAATGGTATGAAGCAGCCTCATGTTAAAGAAGCTTCTCCGAAGACTGAAAAGAAACCCCCAGTTTTTGAAGGATTTCTACAACATGCTTAGCAAAGTAATGTCTTTCTAGTCTTCACACCTGATTGTACTTATACCACTTTAAACTGTGCAAAGAATGTTAGAAAAATGGCAGTTTACTCCAGGATGACCTCTCCAGCATACAAATGAAGGCCTATTGTTGCTCACAACTGAGCAGGTCATCAGGCTAACCCAAGGTGATCTGCAAAATCCTCACATTTCAGCTCCCTCCAACAAGTAATGCATTTTGCAAAGATGTGGCCGCTATTCAATTCCAAAATGGCAAGATATTCAACACCCTTGGGGTTTATCAAATGTTGCCAACAGAGTATAACTTCTACACCTGTGAAAGACTGGGAGCTATTTGTGATGAATCAGTATTGTGTTAGTTCTGAATCCTTGTCTGTTCTTGAAAAGAGGAGCTTCCTGTATCTTCAGTGGCTATCATGATGCCTAGTGTGTATCTAGAAAAATCACCTCGATCACAGGACTGCTGGAAAACACACCTAGGAATGTATTCAAATTCAGATTGACACCCTTGTACAAATGCCAGTTACACCCTTTGGTGACCTGATCCTGGAGGCACCTCCGTGTACCCCAGCCTGGCCGAGGGTCCAAGCAAGCCAGCAGAAAGAACACAGGGACTTGGAACGCAGGCAGCAACAAGAAGCTGGGGAGGAAAAATAACCGGAAACTTAGCCTTGCAGGCATGAGTGCTTCGAACTGAGACAGAAACCTAAACGGGTCTAGGTAAGATAGGTACACACACAACTTCTATTTCTTTCTTATAGTCATCCCTCTTTGATTTTACTTCTAATGCCATGAAGAAAAACAACACTCTGGATCCCCTTGTTCATAGGTCACAACAGTCAAATGCAGTTTGGTCAGCTGACTGCACAAGTAGTGCTCACAGTAGTGCTGACTGCCCACACCTTGGTCTAAAAGTGAAATCACGGATATGCAGAAAATGTCTTGGTATCTGATGGGCAAGGACCAGGCATATGTGTGGCATAACACACAGGCATGGGCACAGCATTGTATGTGAGTTCATACTGCACAGACAACCACAAGAATGAAAACCAGCGTCCACAGGAGGAGAGACAAGCCTGTCTTTAGTACTCTTTTAGGCAAGAAACCAGGGAAGGAAACAAAGTACAAAACTGCCTGGTCCACAAACTTGCACCAAGTTTGTGGTCTGAAGACAGAGCACACTTAGACCCACCCCCCAGATGAGGACGCAGTGAAAGTTCTTAATTCTCTGTCAATTAAAGTGGATGCTCTAGAGGCCAAAAAGGACTGGAAGACACAGTGAGCTCAGGAGCAACTTCCCAAGCAATTAAGCAAATACAGCCCGTCAAGGAACTGGACAGAGTGACGCACTTGGGGTTCACCAGGTTAGCACAGACTGAAAAAAGGAGACAGAGCAGGAGCCAAGAGGCAAAGCTAGTCCTGCTAGCCATTGACAACTACACGCTCTCAGTTTTTACTGTCCCAGCAATGAGTCTGGCCTAAGACAACCTGAAACTACTCAGAATTCAGGAAGATCACATTACAGTTAAGAAGGTGAATGGGAAAGTGTTTCTTAATACCACACTGAGAGAAAGCAGGTGATGCAATACTGATTATTCCATTAAATATTAATTACAATACAGCTACCTTCAAGCTAGAACATACTCCTTTAGATAGCTGAATTAAGGGACAGGAGAACTGAACAAGCTTCAAGGCTTTGCACGTATCTGTCATTTCTCAATTACGTTAAATTGAGTTCTTCAGATCATACATAGTTATCTCCAAATATTAATTTTTAGAGATTCAAGCTTAAAAAGAAATATCCAGGACACTAAAATTTGCTCAAGTGACTCCCAAGGGCCTTCTTACTGTTCAAGGAGCTTGAAGAGGCTGTCCTAGACCTTTCATCAAACATCCTTGAAAGAGAGAGGATATCTTTTCTTCCCAGTGATTTTAATTTGCACATAGATACCATCAGTTGGATAGCAGTGTTATATACTTCTCTCCTTTCCCTTCTTCTTCAACTTGGTAATCAAACTCCCATAACAGTAGGCAACACAGAGACCAACTTCTAACTTTCAACTCTGGAGGGCTCAAACCTTTGAGAGGAAACTGTATGTGAAGAGTGATGAAGTAATTGCATACTTTTTCAGAAGGTAAACTTCAAATGAGCATGCTCTGGAATTAGTTCTTACCATTGTAGAAAGCTCTTTAGACATTCCTTCATGCTGTGTGTGCTAGACTGTTACGCTATACCACCTCCATCTCAAACTGCCACAATACCTCCAACATCAAAATCTTCAATCAAAGTAGCTCAAGAAAGGCTGCAAAAAATGTTATTTCTTTCAAGGGTGCTGTTCAGTTCTCATTACATTTAATGGCTGTGTCAACCACAGGGTGCAGCTTCTCTCTGCTAAAACAAAATCCAGGATTTCCCTTTGTTATTTAGAAGGGGGAGGGGAAAAAAGCAAGAAGCTTCCAACATTTCAAAACCTATACACATTATTTCATGTGACTGTTTGGAGTCCTTCTAAGTTTCATTAAGTTTTATCCTGCTTGGCAGTTGCATATGATTTCTTTATTTTCCCTTGAATTAAGCAGCAATCTATCAAAAACTTCAGGTATATTTCCCCTTTTTCAGTCACATGTATGAATTTTATCAGATTCAAACTTTTCAATGTCTCTTTTCATGCAAGGTCAAAGCTCTACACTGTTGTAATTTTCTTTTTCAGTGTTTTTTCTCCAAGACAGTTCTCCACTGGGAAATTAATATTCTGCATGAACAATGAACTCCTTGCATGGCCTTTGAACCTAGCGGTTGCTAGGAGGCCTAAAGAAACCCTGGAGTACAGCCTATTTAATAGCATGTATCAAGAGATTATTCAGCAGCAAAAATGTGTGATTTTCTAAATTGTCTGCTTTTTCCCTCCTTACTTCCATCTCCATTCATCTGTCAAACAATGTTTAGATTTCATATGAATTGCATTTGCATCAATTTTCTATAATTATGGGCAGTTTGTTCCCTGAGTACTGAAAATGTGACTGGCCAGCCACCAATGCTGCTTCAAATCAAGTAAATATCAAACTGGTCCTTACTTAGCTTTACCGAAAAGGCTGCTTAAAATCAGGTGTGCTTCACTTCAGCATGAGGTTTGGACTTCCATTAGAAACATAGTTCTGCTTAGAGACTGTATTTTCCTCAAATGAAACACCATGGCATTAACTGCAACACCATTACTCAGAACTTCTCTGTGCTGAAACAGATATATATATGCTTCTCCATGCTCCATTCAGACATACTTGAATATTAATGTTTCAAGCTTCTCAGCATCTCATTAAAGGTTGTTTGATTGTATGCTTTTCCACATTTCCCCCAAGCACAGTAACTGAGGCAAAACCCCAAGGTTTCTTTCCCACCCTCCACCCCCATCCCAAACAATGAGGCATTTAATTAAAAGAGAACAACAACAATGCTAATGGTGATGAGGTTAAATGGTTGGATAAACAGAATGCAGCCTTCTGAAAAGCCCATGTGTTTCAGGACACTTTATCTCCTACAACATTCTGGATGACAAAGAAAGTATTTGTATTCCTGATCCCCACAATTTTTATGCCAGAGGACTTCCTATAGATTTCCTGCAAGGATGAGAGTTTCCTTCAAATAGTCAGAAGTGTTTAGATACAGCAGTTATTCCTCCCAAAACTAATATTTGAAAAGGCAGTGACTGGACAAGGATCCTTTAAAAATACATGAATGTGGAAACTATCCATCAAGAGAGAACAACTGCATTTCCAGGTAAAAGCCTATTAAGTTGCTGTTGGAGTTGTTTTTGGTTTTTTTGAAAAAAAACCAACAAAACCAAAACCCAACAAACCCAACAAAACCTCAACAAAAACAACAAACATTAGCTGATTTTAATTTTCAATGTGTTCTCCCTCCAACAACTTTAGCAAATCAGTAAAAGTAAACATGACATTTGTCCTTCTTCAGTTGTTGCAATTGAAATCAATGCACAGTATATTCATAAAAAAGTACTCTGGCGATTACTTTAAAACATTTATAATAGATTAAAATTCTGTGCCCCCTCCTACCTCCCAAGGACACAGGTATCTGCTAACAAGTTCAGGGTAACACATCTGATTCTGCAGATTGCTGGTGTTTGGTTGGATTGCACCAATTTTGCCAAGATAAAGCTTTCACAGAGGCAGACTGCTTCCCTGAAGAATTAAAAACATGCAAAACCCACAGTGCTTGGCACAAAACGCTCACGTGAGCTCCTTTTTTCAGTACAGGCTTCCACACTGAAAGAAAGGCCTAAAAGTACCTACTTCAACAGAACTGACACAGCGTATCTTACAGTGGGAATATCAGGACTCTCACGCAAAACAACAAAAATCTTTGCAGCATGGAGAGATTCAGCTTTCCAGCCCCTTTCATGTCCTCCAGTACCAATGAAATAAATCAATGCCTGCACACCATTCAGCTGTTAAAGCATAAATTATCCTTGTAATTTCCTCTCAATATGTGACTTCCCAGGAAAAATCAGAGCCACTATTGCCAAAATATTATTACAGAGGCAAATTTTTCAATAAAATGTATATTATTTCCCTTGTGCACAGGCATTAAAGAAAGAACAGTCACAAGACATTTTTAAAACATGAGAAACCAATCCTGACTAAAGAGATACATTTATTAGGGCCAGAGACAGGAAAGTGAGCACATAACTGACAACCACAATCTTTGGCTCAACCTTTGCAGCAGAAATCGGGGTGGGGGGGAGGACAGGGTACAGGATGAGAGACGTTTTCATAATGCAAAATAAATACCTTCATTTTCTCCTTTAAAGGAATCTGCCTACTCAACCTAAATTGAGCCTCAGAGGGAAAAACGTGCCTTCGTGATAAACGGGAATTTTATAATAATGAAATGTTATGTCCTATCATCACAATAAGCAGGCAGCAGAACAACAAAGGAGGTTTCCAGGATTTTCTGCCCCTGGTTCCCCTCCCGATCATCATTTGTCCAAGTCTTCTTTTGGGTGTTTATGAAATGTCTTAATTCCAAGGCCATTAAGGTGCATTTCAGGATGGAGCAGATTCCACTAACAGCACTGAGGCTTTCCGAAATCTCACCAGCACTCCATCGGAGGCCAAGCCTCTCGGTGCTGACTGCCTTTCCCTGCGCTGTTTTTTGTTTTGTTTGCGCTTTCTCTTTCCCATGCACAAACATGTTGGTGCAGTGTCCATTATTTCCCCACGGCCTTCCTTGAAAGCAACTGACAAACGAACATGTGTGTGCACGTGTGTGTTCTGCCACATACACAGGTCTGGTCCCCTTCTACACCTCGAAAAACAAATGCAAATGTGTTTACAGTCATTTTCGCCAACGCACGCTTTGCCATTGCAGAAACATGCAGCCGAAACCCAAAGAGCCTGTAACAAGGCAAGAGCGCTTGCAATTACAGGTGACCCTTTTCCTTTCCAAAATGGAAAAACACGAAAGCCCATTGAGCTAACCAGAGTTAACTGCATCTAAAGACGAATGTGTGAGGCAGCAGTAAATATCCAGCACATGCTTTTACACACAAAAGGAGCAAAGGGCTCCATGCTCCGCACAGCCGGTCATTTTTATTCCACGACAGAAAGATGCAACCGTTTCTCTCGTATATTTATTTCGCTTGAGTAATAGATTTTAAACACCATATTGCGAGGACCCTGCTGTGAATCTTGCAGAGGTACAAAATGGTGGATGTATGCTATTTTTTTTTTTTCATTATTCATAACAACTCAGCCTCCCGATCGCAGGCTCCCCTCCGTACCCACCAACACAGCCTTTCCCGGCCAGACACACATCCCGCAGCAGCCTCGCAATAAAGCTCTCTCGCATACACAAATTATGTTACAAACCTGATGTCATGTAGCCCCGTGATGCCTGGGAAATAAAAGCTGGGGGGAAGTGCTTGTGCAGTCGGTAGTCCTTCTCGCTGCGGGACCTCATGCGGTCTGAGGCCCGGTCGGAGAAGTCGGAGCTAGGCCAGGCCCGCCGCAAGGTCGTACTCCGCGTCTTCTTCATGCTGGGGATGCGGTGCTGCCCGCCGCGGGTCCGGGCTGCGCGCCGCCGGGCATCAGCCGAGCGCCGGCCCCGCCGCCGCCGCGCACCCTGCGCGCATCGCGCCGCTCCCTCCTCTAGGGCGACCGCCGCAGGTCCCGGCCTTTTTTCTTTTTTTCCCCCTCGAATGATCCAATTTTACACACGTCCCACAATGCATTACACTTCATTTGCAATCGGTCCGGCTTACGGCTCCCAGATTTGCGTGGAGGAAAGGCACGTTGTGTGGCTTCTCAGGCAAAAAAAGCGGGGGGGAAGGGGGAGGGAGGCTGCAGGGGCGGGGGGCTGGGGGCCAGAGATGTGCGGCGTGGGAGCTCGGGGGTCCCGAACAATGGCCCGATTGAGCCCGGCCGTGCTTAGCCAACTGTGAGCCGCGACACAAAGGCCCGGACAGCGAGGGACACCCGGGGCCGCCGGCTGCGACCCCGACCACGGCGCGCCCGGCGCTGCGAGGAGGCGGCGGCGGCTCCCGGCGCGGCGGGCGGAGCAGCGGCGGCGGCAGGCGGAGGAGGAGGAGGGAGCGGGGGAGGAGGAGGAGAAGAGGGAGGGCCGGCGGGCGCCTCTCTGAGCCGCGGGACCGGCGGGTGCAGCCGAGACCCCGCTCAGGCCCGGGGGGCGGGCAGCGGGCCGGGGCCGCCGGCACCGCCACAGCCACACCTCGCCATGGCCGCCCGGCCCGGGGCTCCCCGCAGCCCGCTCCGCGCTGCGGCCGGGGGCGAGCCCGCCGGGAAGGGCTCCGGACACTGGGCCCGGCCCGGCCCGGCGAGCACACCGCGGGCGCTGCCGGAGCGCCGACCGGGCTCGGCCCCGTCCCCGTCCCGCCCGGCTGGGCCTGGCCCCGGCCCGCACCCGCGTACGGAGCGCCCTGCCCGCCCGCTCCGCCTCCTTCCCGGCCCTCCTCCGTGCCCTCCTTCCCGCCCGGCCACCGCAGCACCGGGGCGGAAACACGCCCCGCTCCACGGGACATCAGGCAAGGTGCTGCCCACCCTGCCCGCACCTGCGCCCACCTGAGCGGGGCCAGGACACCGGGGCGCTTTACGGACTCCGGCCACCAAACTCTGCGAAGGGACCCGGCTCCTCCTCTGAGCACACCTGGTGTCAGGTGCTGCCAGCGATACCAGCGGGGACAGCCGCAATGCAGAGAGGTGGAAACCTTGCCAATAAACTACTTACATATTTGGATTTTTATAACTAAGCAGGTTGTGTCGCATTTCTAAGAGCATGGAAAAAGAGTGCTGTAATTTCCTAACTGGGAATTTTCAGCAGTGGTGAACCAGTAGAAGGATGACCATGAGTGAATGAACTGAACATCACAGCCAGTGGACCGTGAGACTGTCCTGTAGCTGCCTTGGCGCCCGGCTGTGGGTTAGTCACTTCAGCGCCCACCTCAGCCCACCTGGCTTTGCTGCTGCGGGCAGCACACACACCAAAGAACCATTCAGGGTTTCATATACAGCAGTCCCTTTCACACGAGTAGAAATTACATTAATCGGCAAAAAAAGTAAATGCTATGGGGTCCTTTCCCATTCAGGCTCATCTTTTTTTCAACTGCATGAAAAGCCAGTTTGAATGACATGTTTCTATTGATGCTTTGTATATGGGCAGCAACAGGAAAAAAAGTTAATATGAGGAAAAAAAAGATGGCCTAGAGCTCCTCTAATAAAAATATAAGATTTTCCACCATGCAACTTACTCATCCAGCAATTTACTCAGCAACCTACGCATAGCTTATAATAGAGCATGTTTTCACCCTCAGACCAGAAAAACCATAAGGAGAACTTCTAGAAACGTTCAACTTTTCTCATTGAAAGCTGAGGTTGGGATAGATAGGTTAGCACTACCCAGCTAAGTCAAACCTAAATAACGTACTTATTTTACCAAATGTAAAAGCAAACGAAATTCTAGCCAGGAGCGTAAATTCTCATTCCACTGTCTGAAAGCTGAATGAATGATGGTTTTGCCTTTCCAGCGGTCAAAAAGTAGTTGAATGTAGCTGGCCAGCTAACTTCCACTTAGAGCTGAACTAAACTCAACCTTTCTCCTAGTCTAGACACACCCCTAGATATCAATCTGTTCCATTTAAAAAAGAAAAAAAAAAAAAAAAGACATGGGGCAAGAGACAAATAGGAATCAACAATGAGGAGGAAAAATGAGGTCAAGAAGTAGAAAGACCGAACAAAGCAGGACACACACAACAACAAAGACCACAGTGATCTTTACACTGGCTTTCTGTATAATTATTCACAACTAAAATATTCTAACAACTGTTGGAAAAAAACCCAAACAGGATGGCTCTGCAACTGTCAGATAAAGCACACATGTCCCAATTCTTTTCAAGCAATTTGTTGTGCACTGATGAACCAGTGACAGTGTACAGAAGTCTCTCAAGGAGCTTTAATTGACTAAATTTGAACACTTCTATGAATTGTCATGAGAGTAATACAGTGCATACAATTAACATATGGTATCTTCTGCTTATCAGTTGTAGGAATTAGACTGGTTCATAGTTTTTGGCAGAGATAACAATGCATTTTCATTTTGTGGTTATTTTAAATTAATAACAATTTGCTCCTACAACTATGGAAAAGATGAAGGAATGAGAGGAATAATTAATCCAACTAGCAAAGTTGATTTCCCCTTCCCAAATGCGGGGAGATTTGTTTAAAAGCAATTTTGGAGGCCTCCTCTCAGTACTGAGACATTATTCCCGTGGTCAGCTTAAGTTTCACATATGCAGTCTTCTCACAGTTATCTCATTTGGTTTCAGCTTAAAGATTTCTGACACAGTATCTGAAAGAGTTCTCTTCTTTGAAGAGAGGAATTCAGAGCAAGTTTCCTCCTGCTCTTGCATTGTTTGAAGTCAAGTGTTGTTACCAGGATAAATCAAATATATAATTAAAGACCAAGTTTAAGTTTTGGCTGTTTTCTTTGGAATAAGACCTAGAACTGTGAGTGTAATTGATTTTTTTGCTTCAGTAGCCAAACTGAAGTAAAACAATTTTCTTCATATGATCTGAAAGCTAAAATTCGAGGGCTTTAAAAAAAAACAAAACCAACAAACCAGCCCACAAAATTTTATTCTTAGGCATTTATAATTACATTTTTTTATTAAAAGGAGCTGTATTTCTGCCTTCATATGGCTATGTCAGAGCAGGGTAAGGAAAGAAGTGTTCTCAGCTACAAATGGCTGTCCTGCTTGAAGAACAGTGGTACAGTACCCTTAGAAGCACTGTTTGTAACAAATAAAAACATGCTGTTTAATCCAAGAGTTCCAACAGGGGCAGGGAGGACCCATTTTCTTTGGCTGAAACCACTGAGAAATTCTGCTTTAATATGCAGATATTTTTGCATTGGTAACGTTTTGCCAGTTGTAAAAATAACTATGGAAATCATCTGATGGAGCTTGCTAGGAGTAAGGAAAAACACTTAGTGATGGGAAAATGAAAAGGAGATGGTTTCAAAGCTTTTTGCTTGCACCTTTTTTTAATTTATCCCCAGTTGTTTGGTTTTGTTTGGGTTTTTTGTTTGGTTTTTGGTGTGTTTTTGTTATGTTTGTTTTGTTGGGTTTTTTTTTAATAAGGAAAAGTTTAAATTCAGAAGGTTTTTGCTGAGAATTAGACAAAACATTCATTTTTATCATTTGGTATTTAAAGTTCAACAGGTACCATCTCTTTCTTGAATTACTAGAGGGAGAGGGGAGGCTTGGACAAATAGACCATAGAGATTTTGGGGAAAAGGTCTGAACTAAACCAAAAATAGGCATCCCACCTCCATTATAACCTAATAATTCCTTATCAGGATTTTGCAACATAATAGTAGCCATTTCAAAGGCACTGATTTAACATTATAAATTTTAAAAATGAAGCTTAGGTACATATAAGACATTACAAAGGATTCTTATATGTGCAAGCTTTCAGTCACAACACTGTTTCAGTTCACATTCACAAGGAGCCTGAAGGCTTTTGGAGAAGCAATTCAAAATCTCTGCCTCTAAAAATCTTGTGGTATCTTTTAAAAAGTAAGAAAGCAAATATTACTAGGAATATCTATTGCATTTGATCTTCATAAAGACTCACTTATTAGTTGCTAAGCAGGTCTGTTCTCATTCTGTAGATGGAAAATGTAAAAAAGAAAAGGACATAACTGGCCCAGAGGACTGTAAGAAATCAGTGGTAAAAGCACTTTTAAAACTTTATGGTCCCAGCTTCCATTTCATAGGCTTATTTTTCCTCAGCTGAAAAAAAATGATTATGTAGCAGAGTACGATATGGTGAACTGTGTGTATATATATATATTTCTGTGTATGTGTGCATATATGGTAATTGCTCTTATGTAATGTGGTATTCCAAGTTTCAGTTGGGACTACTTATATTTTCCTCCCTGTGACAAACAAGTTTCCACAGGGAGAGCAGCAGCCTTCAGTAGCAGGGTGGACTGGTGTTACCACCTCAGCTGGATTGGCTTGGAGACTGACTGTATGAGGTTTTCAGAATAAATAAGCACACAAGCCAAACACTAAATTAAAAATGGCAAAATAATAGGACATGCAGGGAGGAAGGCAATCCTCCACTACGACTAGCTACACCTCTAGAATCACTGTCTCTCAAACCATGTATTCAAGCCTGGGTCATCCTTTAGTCAGTCACTCCCTGCCTGTTGCACATAGCCACCTGGCTGCCTCACAGGAGGCAATCAGAAGGGCTTCACTTTATTACTGTCAGCTGAGCCGGTGTCTGACACACACCCAATACCACCTGAAGAAGCAATGCCAAGTGCCACACAAATCCTTGTGGCTTCACCCCCTGCAGGTCTATGATAAGGGTGCTTTCCTGGTCCTCAGCTTCAGAGACAAAGACTATGGATACTGTTGGCAATACTGGGACATATGGGAGACTTTGCACTAAGGAAGGCCACAGTCACTGGCAGCCAGGTAAAACGGGGAGCAGAGGATCATTTTGTGGCCTATGAAAACAATACCATCAAACTAACTTTTTAAAGGATGGAGATAGGATGCTGTAAGATTCTGGGAAGGAAATGCAGAGCCTATAAAAGTGAGAGAGGGTCAGCAGGAAGGAATAAACAGCAAATAAAAGGGGAAAAGGGGGGGAAAGCCTGGAATACAGGCGGGGGTGGGGGGGGAGAATGAAGTGTGAGAAGAGGTGGGAAAAATATAATTAAGAACTTTGGAAAGACACTAAGCTCAGGAATAACATCACAGGCCTTGACAATCTATGGGTTTTTTAGATTAACAGCTCTGCATAATAGTCTTCCTGAGAAAATACATTACTAGCGCTTCTAATATTAGCAAATCCAAGAAGGGGAAAGTTGTCCACTGCACAAACTCACCATTTTCATGCATCAATTCTTTTATCTCTGGACCAACAAAAGTGCAGAACTCAGACTCTATAAGACATGGTTTTAAGCAATCCTTTACCGGTTAAGGAAGTCTAGCAACAGGTTGCAAGTGTCTTTGGCTGCAGGAAGCACTAGTTTTCACTTCCAGATATTTGTAACCAGACATACTAGCAAGAATAAACCAGAAAACTTATGATGCAGCACACCCTTTCACGACAGCCCTTAGACTTCTGACACTAACACTACTTTGTCACCTCTTACTAGTACCTGTTGTTCCTCAAATATGCAAGAGAAGCCAAGTACTTATATGCTTGTGGTCCAGGTCACAAAATAAGGCAGCCTTTCTTGATGGATTTATTGACAAGGGAAAAGTTTGGTTTGCTCAACTATCTCCTTGGAGAGAGCATTTTAGAGGCCCCACTAAAAAGGGAAAGAAAAAATCCAAAGAGCAAAGATGGAAGTGCAAAAATTTCCAAATATAAAAAGAGGAAAATGTTTCAGAGCTTATCACAAGCAAGTCTTTAGTCTTGCTATCAGGTTGTGTTATACCATGGTAGTAATCCTGGCTTAGTTACAGCACCTCTTAAACCAGTTTCAGATCATATGTCTCTCAGTGCTATGCTTTGGGAACGTGTGATGACAGGAATGCAGCGCTGCTGCTGCACACATGCTGTAGCTCACCAATTCATTTTTCTGTGTGCTGCCTTATGTGCTGTGGTATTTATTTTAACTTGCATAACTTCTAAGGAAAACCTGCCTCTATTATGAGAAGAAAGGCTCCCCTGTTTTGTTTTTTTTCATGCCAGATCTTCTGATTGCATTTGTGCTTCCTCTGCACAGAAGACAATTGAGGCAGAAGGGTTTTCTGTCTGGGTTTCCAAATCTACCTAAAAACATATCGGTGTACCAGGAGGAACACAGGCTGTAGGATAGAGCTTTCACTTTGATGCATGCTTTTCCTCTCCTATTATCACTGACTCAAAGCTGGTTAGTTAAAATGGATGGAAGCTGGGCTTGTAACTCCTCAGTGAACAAAACTAACTAGAGAAGGAGACAAGCTGTGAATCCTACACAAATTTCCGCACAGTCAAGCATTTATTAAATCTCTCACATATAACAGAATTCGAAAACTTGGAGAAGTGGACTTGCAGCAGCTCAAATCTCAACTCATTCACTGGCTGTTCTTCCAAAGGATATAGTAGCAAAAGATATGCCAAAAATGTTGGCCTCAACTTTCTTGTTTTCCACTGGTGTCACGTATCATTAGTACCCTGGTATTTAAGCAACACACTGATATATGGGGGCCAGCTGTATTGTAAGTTAGAAAGACAGCCTAACTTTCTGCTTTGGGAGTCGACAATAATGGAGAGCAAGAAGTGAGTAGCCAAAGTAGATCCCACCACCAATAAAAGCCATTACAGATTATCTTTCTAAAGACTAATTTACACATCTCTGTGTCTATTCCCATTCCTCCACAGAGCCTATTCTGCAGAGACAGCACCAAGCACATGAAGACCTTGGGCTCTTGTGAAGCTTCTGGGTGCTACATCAACACAAACAACAAGCAGATTCTGTGTGTCAGGTAGGCAATCATGTACAAAGGACAAATCCGTTAAGAAAAGAAGGCCCTTGCCAGTAGCAAGTGGGCACTGTTTTGCATGTTACATGGCTATTATTTATCAGTATGTTACTTTTAAACTCTACATTCTTGTCTAGAAGAATTACTTGCCATACAGAAAACTGAGCAAAGCACCATAGGCATGTTTGCAAACAGGGCAATGAACATATCTGCAGTCCTCAAAACGGCATACCAAGGGAACTAAATCCCAGCAGCTGCTATAACACCACAGAGCATTTGCTGAATAACCCAGTACTAAGCTCTCTCTCAAAATTCTTGCTTATACAGCTGTGCAATATAGTGAGTATATTTTATATTTGTATATATATAGCATGAACAAGAGGCAGAGATCTTAAAAACCTTAGAAAAGTTGGAAGGCCTGAAAATAGACTACTCCACCCTTTGTAAACAACCTCTTGTCATGAATTTACTTCCATATGTGCATGAAGTTCTGCCTATATTAAACAGGCTTTCAAAACACTGGTTTAGTACTGAAAACATGTGGTTCCCATCCAGAGTTTGAAGAGAATGCAAACAAGAAATAAACCCAAGAGTGAAAAAGCACCAATTCATCACCTCAGAGAAAAATAATTCATTTAACTTGTGGGATATTTTATTATAGTGTTAGATTCAGAGGCTATCTCATTGGTACATACTGGTATTTGGGCATGAAAAACTCTATAGAGGAATCATAAACACAGACAGGAATTAGATGACTCAATACATGCCCAACTCAAAGGCCTTTGGAAAATCAATGCAAAACTATCAGTCTGGATGTTCTCTGGACCAGACTGCAATGTTGCAGAGTCAGTTTGCTCCTGTGAAGGTGATATTTTTTTAGTCATTGGTTTTCAGTGGGACCCTGGGGCTTCTCTGTTCCCTCTGATTCTGCAGTAGCACCCTCAGAAGCAAGATTCCACTCCTGGGACACCTACGCTGTCCACTCCTGGTTACCATGGCTTGTTGCCACCCTCCACTTGGCTTTTGAAGGTCTGATATTACCCACCTGTGTGCAACCAGAGACAATTTCCCATTGCCCTGTTCAGATGAAGGTTTATGCAGGCACCACTTGCACTTGCCTCTCTGTAGAAGCTGTTCTCAGCATTTCTCCTGAATGCAGAGATTTTTGTATTCTAGTAGAGGAACAAGAAAAAAACATTTTATAGCACTGGGTCTCAAACTTCTCCCATCACCTTGTAAGAAAATTAAATTCTTCATCTTGGGACTAGTCCAACAAAATAATTTTTGTCTTACTAAGTGACACCCTACGTAACAGTGCAATCACTTAAAGCAAATGTATCAACCACAGGGGGCTCTGCTACCTTTTTTTTCCCCATATATTCTTCTATATCACTGTGTGGCTGTCAGTTGCTTTGTTATTAATTAATCTGTTTTTAAATACAAAGAGGGACTTAAATCCAGCAGAGCATTGTTTCTGGAGGTCAGTGCAAGATCCTCTCCTCTGTGGAGCTAAGCAGCTGGGAGCAGCATCCAAAACCTTTGCCTTAGCAAAATGTTTCTAACGCAGAACTGGTGTCACACTGGCTGTAAGAGCAGTCACTGGTGCGAATTTTTCAACCTACAACTTTATGACCAGAGTCAAAGATGAGAACAAAGGTGAGAACAAGTGAAATGTGTAGATGTTATGAAGAAGGAAAATCCCTTATTATGAAGGAATTTCATTGCAATAGTCAAAATAAAATTGTGCAACTAAGAAAAGTAAGCTAAAATCAAATTAGAAAAATAAAGAAAAAAATGCATTTCTAGTTCTGAAAAGCATGCTCCTCACTCCCACCACAAAAGCATACTTATATCCTTTAAAGCATGTGAATGGCAGTGGCAAAGGATAACATTTCTTTTAGAATGCTTTATGTATTAGAATGAATTTTAGTAAGGCACACAGAACCACATATACTTAATATCTCCAGAAATCTAAAAATCTTTCTCAAAAGAAACAAACATCTTAAATGAGACCATTTACATGAAAGTAAAATTTCCTAGCATTAGAATTCTATTTGAAAGAATCATGTACAGAATTAAGAGCTAGAAAGTCTTTAGTCTTCATTAAAACTGATCACTATTGAGCTGAACTCAATACCTATCCAAGCCAGCTGTGGTAAATCTTATTAGTTATGGTGCTCATCTCAGAAACTCTAGCAAGGAGTCACCATGTTCCCATACTTAAAAATTGTGCTTTGTAACCCCAGGTATTCCAGGAATTAACAAAAACTCAGGACAAATGTTTCTTAGGGTCTAACAGAAAGTAAAAGAAACTCCACATGCAAGTGTTCAGCGATGTGCCTTTGAACTTTTTCTTAATGGGGGAGATATTTAATAACCTTTCCATCTCTCAGGCAGTGTAAAGTAGATCAGACAATCTGCCTTCACAACTGGCAAATTTCAGATTTGTCAGAGCATGATGCTATTGTCAAACTGTTTTTGTACTCCTTCCTCTCCAAAGATGGATCTTACTATTATCGCAGCTGATGGAACCAAGACAAAATAAACACAGACATCAGGACTGAAACAATGATAGACTATCCGAAAAGGCATTTAAGTCCCCTCAGTCATCCAAGGAGTAAAAAGTTATAAAAACAAATACTTCTTTTTATTGCCCACATCCCCGTGTCATTGCTGTGGTACTTAAAAAAACCACAAACCCTATGGATTTCTACCCACCGCATAGTAATTACTGAAATAACAAAGAATTGGAAAAAAGTATTTCCAAAGCCTGATGCTATTACTGAGCTGCCAGTGAAAAAAATTCTCACTAACACCCCTTAAGTCTGTCCTCCTGCACTCCCTAATCTGAACACAAAAGGTTGGGTTAAACACCCACCCCCCAACCCTGGTATTAAAACCGCCTGCAGTTTTCAGCTTCAGGCCAGCAGTGACAGTACTTTAAATCCTTGGCTACTTCATGAAGATGCAACCCAAAGACAGTCCCCCAAAGTTCTTTGAAATGTTAAATACAAAGCAGGAGGAGGTCATAAAGGAAATATTCCTTATAAAAGGAATGGATATCATATGCAGGCTTTTCAAATACATTTCTAAGTTGTTTTGCTTTCAGCCACCATACTGTCAATCTTGCATTGTCTGAAGCTTTTGAAATAAAATTCACAAATTAAATGAAGCACACAAATTAGTGTTATAAACAGCTGCCAATATATGCACGTTACCTTTTAGCACTCATAGATCTCTCCAATGTATATTGTATCTTACTTCTTATCTGAAAAGACTGTTCATCTAATAAATGGTCTACAGCAATTATCAAAAGCCCAGCCACTCAGAAGTAACATATAGGTTTTATTGCATCATCTTCTGTAGCATCTGCCCAATTATTGCAATAGAAGCCAGTGTGGTTCCCTACTGCACTGGAAATCCAGCTATCTGTCTGCCAAGACCCTTCAAGTGCACACAAAGAAACAAGGATTGAGAAACCTGTTTTATCTTTTCTTATCCAGTAAACTAACAAGCCTTTTTTCCACTGCAGCTTTTCTCAACAAACACAGGTAATTACGCAGGATGGGATTTTCAAAGTAAGTAAAAGAAAAAATAATCAGTTTAGCATACCAGCTTCACCAAGTACTATCATCTTAAACTCTGAGAGAGTTGCTTGCAGGGTTGGGTAGCAGACAAACACAGTGGTGCCCTGCCACTGACACAGGGACCAGCTGTAAGCAATGAGCTTTGTGGTTCAAAACTGTGGGTAGGTGGTCACATTTTCCTGTCCACTTCCATTCCACTGGAGGTAAACAAGGTGGTAGGAGTTTTATTTCTGTTCCCTACCTCTCCATGAATGCTCAATGCCTCTCCTTTCTCATTTGAGTATCTTAAACTCAATGAAAAAATGAGTTTTACATTCATTTTTAAGAACCTGTGTTTGGTTTCTCTTCTCATAAGGTCTCATGAGCCATGTCCATATTAGCTTCTGGCAAGATGCTCCACCAGACATCTATAAAAGCACCCCTGTCCAGATTTACACATTGTGTAGTTGAGGAGGAATGTAACTGGTTGCCATAGTGATGTCCACAGTCTGAGGAGCCTTTGGACTGCAGTGTCATGAAAGGCACCAGAAGTTTAAAACCTCTTTAACTAGATGAAGTGGTTAAGGGAAGCAAGTGCTCCAGCCAGCAGCGAATGCATGCTTAAATCACTAGTGAAAAACCAGCCTGAAGAACCAGGCTGGTGCCATTTGAAATTATTTAAGGTATTGAATGTTGGGCTATTTGCAAATTAGTGTAGCTCAGCCCACAGAAACTGCCACTGCTGTGACTATATGCATGTTTGACAAGCTGCTGTCCTCTGCTTCTAGGTATCAGTAAATTATTTGGGTACCTTCACAGGAGGGAAAATCTGTTCATGGAAGTGTTCCAGCTGCAGGAAAAGACTGAAAGGTTACAGCAAGCTCAGGAACAGCACATGCTTTTGGCGAGGTGAGATGGAGGAGGATGAAAGGCAAAGGAGGTAAGCAGAAGAATTATTGTTCCTCAATGATTAAACAAGCACAGAAACTATGATTACAGATCACAGACATTTTTCTTATAACATGCCAAACTAGCACACAGAGAAATATGACTCAATAATTCAGTCACACAGGCAGTATTGGCTCTGAAAGAACATGGGGGCCTTCTGAAACAGGGACTCTGCCCTGACTCCCTACTTTAGGGCAGTGAAGGAGCATAAAGCCTTTGAAGTATGCTGGAGAACAGGCATGCTGGACATAGCCCTGGCAGCCAAAAATTCTCCTCACTCTTCTCGACAGGAATCAGTTCCAGATACATAGAGATCTCTGGCTGTCTGCTGGACTCCTTACCCCTATAAAACAAGCAAGAACAAACTCCAGGCAGTTGTAACCTCACGTAGGCTTCAGCAAAGTATACATCTAAAAAAAAAATCACTAAAGAAACCCTAGTAGGTAGGTAATTTATTATTGGGGGAGATCAGGTCCATAGAATTTCCTAGGAGTGAAAAGCAATGACTCACAGACACAGTTCAGGCTTGCCTTGACTCACGCTACTTGTAATATCAACTACAGTCAGTCAGTATGGTTTTTCCAAGAGAAAAAAGATAATATTTCAGTATGAAACAAAACTACTAGTACTAGTACTCTCTGTCCTTAATTAACGTAACCAACCACCCATTATTTGCAAATGACTGTGGATGATTCAACAGTAATTTTTTTTTTAAATCACATATTTCTGATAAGACTTCTTGTCAATTTTAAGGAGAACTATACCACTAACATTATAAAAGTAAAAATTTTTTTCTTAAGTGTATGTTATCAACAACTCATTTAAATATTTGGTCTACTTCTTTTTTTTCTGTGTAACCAGTTACAGAAGTTTCCAACACATTTTACTTTTTCCCTATTTAAAGGAAAAAAAACCCAAACCAAATAAGAACACTGATCTCTGTGCACGTGACTACAATAACATGGATTCCTCTTTTAGCAAATCGAGGTGTTGAGCAGGGCACTTCAAAAGTGGCAAGGTCTTTGTTCAGAGGGTGTCTGAACATAATCCTGTTTATCTGTACCACTTCAGAAAACTGCATTCTCCCTGATTGCTACACCTTGAAAATCAGTGCAAACCTTGGTGGTTTCAGAACAAACAGACCAAGAGACCATGGGTAGAAAAACAAATTTCACCACATCCATCTTCTAGTAACAATATTCCACCACACCTGGAACAATTAGGTAAGAAATTCAAACCTTCTAACTCATAAAATAATGTTTAAGAGAGCTGAGCATACCAACTGTGAGTGAAATCAGTGGTCAAAAACAAGAACAAATTCAAAAAGCATTCAGACTATCTTTGCCTTCTTGAAGAAAAAAAAAGGGGACACTATGCACCTTTCATGGCAAGAAGTGCCCAATCCCTTTTCAAAACAGGATGCACAGCTTTAGAGTCAATTATACAGATGTATGCAGCAATGCAAATACAAATTACAAGAAGTACTACAAGCAGGGGCATCTCCCAAGTGATGGAGGCAAGTTATTGAGTACTTAATGCTCATAATAATTACGTTTACCCACATTTCAACCTATTCCTGCACAGAGTAGGGTGTCACATTTACCAAAAAGGGGAATTACTCATTCTGGATGAAAACTAAATACCTGTATTAACAATACAGTTATTCTGACAAACTGGATAAATCATGTTCATAATTCATGTATGAATTCATGTTTTGCTTGGCATTTTTGGAAGTCAGTTTTTTCTTCGATACCATGATTTTCACAGTCAGAAACAAAACATAATCACGCATCATTCCCAAGGACAACTGGGACAACTGAATTATCCGAAGATGACAAGATGAAGCTCCTGTGATACATTTTTGTATCCAAAAAGCAGGCAACAAAAACAAAGTCACAGAGAGAAGCAGATGGCCAATGAGTTATCACTCTTGGTCTGATGACTTATGTGGGCTCAACTTGTTTACTCACATAGTTGCAAAAAGAGTAACTCTCCTTATGTTAGCAGCAACTATATTATATATTATGCCTGTCTTATATACACAGCACATAACGCTACCTACACATAACATTAAAGGATCAAGTATATACCCTCTAATTATGGGTCCACCTGCCATGACAAAGGCCACAGTCGACCCTTCTCAGGGCCAGAGAGTTAAATGACTAGTATGTCTTAACACCACATCTCAAGAAAGGGTTCAAAGGGGATCAGTGTTACAAGCTGCCCTGCTCACTGGTTTGGAGACAGGACAAAAGTGCTCAGGCTGTCTGGGGCAGGAAACTGAGTCTATAGGTACTGTCTATACCTTTTACACTACCCAGGAACCTCTCCCTGTTCACTAGCCTCTGTTGATGCAACCCCCATGCTAACCCTGCATGATGCACAGCAAAACCATTGTCATATGGTCCTGAAGCAACAGGCACCATTTGTGTGTCACTGAGCTCTGTCATATGAACCATCCTTGAAAATACAGATTCTTCTTAGATCATCTCACCCCCTGTTTAGAACTGATCTCATTATATTCTCTTTAATTGTTCTCATCTTGTGGGCATAGAAGAATAATGCTGCCTTTCTAAGGACATAAAATCCAATTATGTAAAAATACAGTGTTGTGAAAAGAATTAAAATATTTTAGCCAACAAATTAGGTGCTGAAAATCAGGAAAGGTCAGTGTGTGACCATTTAACTCCCTGAAAATCACCAGGAAGTATTTTCTAGCTGCAATTATAGTAATGCTACTGCCCTCAGCTATGGTTAACCATTAGCCTTACAATTGTAAAGGCTACTGGTAACCACCTCCTACCCCACGCTTTCTGAAGAAAGAGCTTTTGCATCATTCTCCCACCAGCAAAAAGTTTTTGTACTGCAACTAAAATGAGTAAAGGATTAAAACTGGTCAGTGTAATTTTACGTACAGGCAAGTGTCCTGAAACCAGAGCAAGACATTTTTTGGTAAATTTTTTGAATTGCCAAGATGTAAATATGATGCAGGATGTGTTTATAGGTTCAGGATGTGTTTATAGGTGCCCTCACAGATCCGTATATGCTGAAAAGATTAGTGCAGGATGGTATGAGAGTCTGAAATTGTTAATGGCTTAAACATGGTTAAGATCACCGAAAGACTTTTGTCCACTGTAGTAAACTGTACAAAGTGGCTGCTCACCAAAGCCCACCCCTTCCCAAATATGCCTACTAATTTGGACTGTGACAAGAACATGAGATAAGATAAAGGTGGTACTATTGTCCAATTATCCTAGGAGAAGAATGTATCCACGAGTGTGCGAGACTGGAATGTTAATGGCTCAGACAACCAAGGTGCAAGCTGAAGATGTGCAAAGTAACCACACCGATGCTGAGGAGGAGCACACCTACCACCTTGGGCTGCAAACTGGGTGTTGAACAAGATTAGGAAAGAGGAAAATCCCAGGCGGTGGGGTAGTAATGACTCAGCTGTGATAACTCCCCTCTAGGGAAGCACTGGGACAATTGCTGATGGGCCATAATGGACTCAACTATGCTGGCATAACAGGCAGTTGTAATGTCTTAGAAGGTGTCAAAGACTCACAAAATGTTCAGTGATCCAGTATTACATCAGCCATTGTAAAACTCCCCACCCCATGGGAGGTGTCAGGGGCATTCCCACCTAGCCTAAGCCTAATAAAAGCCAGACAGACTTCTCTCAACTCACAGGACTTCCTTACCACTTTTGACTTCATTCAGCACATGGGTATCTTCCCTCACCACCTTGAGCTTACCTTGATGGATCCAGACTGCAACCATCATTTTGACAAGACTGGAACCCTCACCACCAAGAAGACCAGAAGAAGAGGATCAACGGGATGCCATCAGAATCCATGAAGTGATTGCATTTTTTCTACTTAATCTGTCTCTCTTTCACTCTCTTTCTCCCACCCCCCCCAACCCTTCTCTCTTTATAATTTTTTTTTATATCTCTCTACCTCACATTTACTGTTAAATAAAGATCTGTACTATTGACTTGGGCATATAGTCTTATTTGCACCTCAATTCTGGCAGAGGTATCTCTCTAACAATTTTAAAGAACCTGATCATAACAGATGGTCGCATTGATTGGTTGGTTAAGGATCAAGTGGTCTTCACATTTCCACATCCATAGGTATATTACTATAGAGCTGGACAGGGAAGTGTCTCTGAATAAACTACTGAGCTCCAAACAACATCTTCTGCAACAAGTACCCTTGCAGTCCTGAGGACTTGAGTGGTACTGTGGGAACAGCAGATTCCACAGTCCAGAGACTGAAGTCTGAAAGAAGGAAGCAGGTCCAGCACAGGAAAGCAGGGCTTCAAGCAGGATGCTCCCATCTGACCCACCAACATGTGGTGCAAGACAGCCTAGTGCTGTATCTGGTGCAGCATCTGAGCTTTGTGACAGCACAGAAAAGTCTACTCCCATCCTTCCACCCACTCCGTGGTGTAGGAAGTGTTACACAGACAGAGTCATGAACACCATCTGCTTAACTGTGGCATTTGACTCCCTTCCTCCAGTATGTACAGCATGTAATAGTCTGAGATGGTCTAAGCGCACTAATACAATCCAACATCTTACATTTCTATATGTCGTGAAGAAAAATCCAAAATGAAAACATAGTTTTCATCTCCCACAACATTGCTCTTAGTTTTCTAACTGAATTTGCTTGCACTATTTCTTAAATGAAAAAAGAAAGAAAGAAAAAAGAAAAAAAAAAAAGAAACTCTGCAGGAGCATGAAACTCTTATTTAAATAAAAATTATCAGTCATAAATACGTGTAATACTTACTTCTGTACAGAACTACAAAGTCTACAGAGGAAACAACTTTTCTTTTCCGCCATGGTATCTTTATTCATTCTACCACACAGAAAGAATACTAAATTTCATACATTAATGCAAATAAAAGGAAAACTTCAATCCAGAGCAGGGGAAAAAAAACCCCCAAACTTCTTTCTAAATATGTGAAATTACTAACCATCTTTCTCCTATTCACATCTGCATTTTCAAATGTAAAGAAAAAAACAATTTCCAAGGACTTGGGTTGTCATGTCAGTGTGGTTTATTAATTGCACACCACTGTATGGTCTATTAATTCTAGAATGGATATATATTACTTATAGCATTTCTGTAGCTTGGAATGCAAGTAACTGAAATAGCCTTCCAGCACTCTGATAGATATGACAGCTAGTTAGACAGAGGCACACAACATAGCACTCTCCACTTTTAAAAGTTGTTCAGGGATTTGCATCATCTTTCACAGTGAAAAGGTTGATGTTTTTAAATTTATTTTTCACAGAAGTCCAAGCTCCCACAATTGCAAATTTGGCCACTTGGCTTTCACCGGGCTTCAGCATCCCAGGTAAAAAAGAAGGAGAAAATCAGTTCCCAGTAGGCTCCAACTGAGAGTCCTAAAGGGGAACACCCCAGTGTGTTGCTTGCTCTCCAGGGTGTCCCACGGAACTCACCTAGCACCACGCAGGAAGCAGAGTTAGAAACAACCCTCGCATCTCCTAATGTCAACCCTGCATCTTAACAAGAGATCAAAAAGATGTTGCTCATGCATATATTATCTGTGGGCTATATGCCAGCTTTCCCTAAACTGACAAGCATAGACAGAAGAACAAGGTAGCTTTTGACACACACAGATACAAATGATCCCAATCTTTCATTTATCTTTAATGCTAAACTACCTGTACAATGCCCCTTGGGGAAAAAAATAATTAAAAGCATTTAATTTTTTTGCCCAACTTCATGATAAAACTGTTTTGTTTGACACAGGAAAGAATGGCATAGGGAAAAAAGGAACATACTTTTAGTACGGCAGTGATTTAAGGCAGGGAGAAGAATGAAGACTGCTCACAGGGCTCATTACCACACAAAAACCTCTCACCTGTCAGAGGAAGCCCCATCAGCTCCAGGCTCAAGCTGTGATCAGCTTACATCTGAAAACTGGTTCTACCCTGCCTGAGCCCAGTTCCCGGTGAGCACGTCTACATGCCTCTAGACCATCCCACCAGTCCCATCAAGGGCACTTTCTGCTCAGGGCTAGAAAGAAGGGGAAAGCAGAAGGATTTGAGGTACTGATGCTTATCTGAAATTACACATGCAAATAAGCAAAAGGGCCAACTGCAAGCAAAAGGGTTGTTTCTGATTCTCATAAGACAAAGCAGTTGCCAAACTAAGAAAAATACAAAACTGCTAAATGAAACACAAAATGATGACCCAGTTTGACAGTGAGTATTTGCATGTGAACAGGACTGGCTTGTTTGGGATGATTAAAGCAATGCAGATCAAACCCCCAGCATGTACTTCTGAATGCTCTCCCAAGCCCAGGCAGGCCAGCTGGCCACAGAAAAATCCAGCCACGGGAAAAGTTGTTCCTCCAGAGGCTGGCAAAAAATATGGCACACACCACCCATCAGAAGCTAGTGCCTGCTTGCTCTGGGCATCCACAGCATTTTGGTACCCCCTAGCATTTCCACACCCTGCTCTGCGCCCAGCATTTCCTGGCAGACATGGGAAGATGAGCCCTGTTTGGGCAGGGAAACATCCCACCAACAGCTTGGTTCACCTCATCTTCTTGTGCAAACCCCTGCACGAACCACGGCTGCAGTAAGATGGCCCCCTCCACTCAATAAAACCCGCCAGTGCAGGGCTAGGAAGATTACACTGCAACCAAGTCAAAGACTCCCTTCAAAGATGTCAAGCCATGCCTTTGATTCCGGCAATACTCTGCCAGACAGAGGTGCAGTGAGTGAGGGACGTGCAGCTGTAATTCCCTGCCGGGACTGGCCGCCTTTCCGCTAGAAGACAGGACAAGTCTTACTACTCTGGCCACAGAACTCCTGCAATGAACACATGTCAATTTAGTCCGGAATTTTATGTTTTGGTCATCTGAATAGCAGATAGTATTTGTACTAGCTCAGATACCATGACTCTCAGGATAAGACATTAAAGAAAGTAACTGTTCACCTTACTAATCCAACACTCTGCAAACTGGAGATTTATTACTGGAACCAACAGAGTATGGAGATCAGGGATGAAATATTAATAGTGCAATGATTCAGTTCAGACCATTTTAGCAAGCTATTTAAAAAAATACAAGAAGGTAACATTTGAAAACATTTAGAGAAACACATTCTTAAGTGAGACTTGAAAGCCATCTGAATAAATGCAGCAGAAATCTTCCACAGGCGTGGGTTTGTAACTATGATTTATAGTCTGATAGCCAAGCAATGAATGTAGTCTGTCATACACCTGAAACTGCTTCACATTTGTGATTCATTTGCACAAGAACTGCTTTTAACAGCTTCATTTTTTAAAAAAATTTTTAGTTACAAGAGCATTAAAATGGAAGAAAGGATCCAGCAATCCCAAATACATATCTAGTCCAATATTTAGCCATCTAAAGAGGCCAGCAGTGTGCAGCAGGAAAGAATAAGGTAGTACTCATATCTCCTCCTAATAATCTCTGCATCTCTCCCCACTTTCAGCTCAAAGGATTTGCTGTGCCTGCTCCAATTCTTCTATCAAGCAGTCTTTGTGAGACCTCTTTCCCAGAGGCTTGCCCAGGCTCTCCCATCAAGCCTGTATAAACCTTTCTGTACCCACAACATCATCTGGATAGAAGTCCTGCAGGCTACTCCCTCTGGCATGAAGAATTACCTCCTTTTCCTCTTGAATCCATCTCCCTTCAGTTTTATTTCCCTCCAAATAATTTTAACTGAAGAAACAATTCACTTTCTCATCTCTTACCATCAAGAATGTATTCATCCCTGACATTTTGTGTTTAAATGCCATGAACTTTTACCTTATTTTAATTTATTTTTTAATCAGGCAAGTTGAATGTAGTCAAGAGATGGTAGTGATATAAACTACCTTTTAGTGTAGGGTTATGAAACTTGTAATGAACCTTTATACACACTTTTTATACCAAACAGCTTCCAGAAAAGTTGTTTTAGATTATTTTGATACTGATAAAAATGGTTATGTCATTGTGCAAAATATCCTTGCTGTAGAAATCATCAAAATACTTCAGTCTGCAGTCTTTCAGTGGTTGCTCTAGGTTGGCAAATTCTTCCAACTTGAGCCCTAGTTTTCTAGGAGTTCACCTACATCATCACTACAGGATGAGAGATCTGTCTAAGTATTCCCCAGTTTCACCATGATTATGCTTGGAAACTTATGAGGAATCATAGTGACACCAATGACTGCCAATCATCTCAGAAACTTACCATTTGATTTTTTTTCCAAAACATGTAAAACTGCTCACACACTGCCCTTGGATGGGCCATCTCTCCAGATTTTATGAAGACACAATGGAAGAAATGTGACAAAGGCACATAAAAAAAGGTAGGAGTCAGTAACAAAGACACACAAGAAGTACTCTTAAGGCAGTACGAAAGAAAAGGGTAAGGAAGAAAAAAATTGCAGAATTTTCCTGTACTTTAAAAGCTAAGTACCACTTAGTGCCCTCTGCTGCATACAGAAGTAATAGGCAAACCACCACTGAACAATGACATCATCTGATACTAAACAACACAGTATGTTGTATGTATGACAAATGTTTATTTCCTTAATTATGCTTGTTTTCTAAAAATACTAATAAATTATGCAAATATCTTCAGTACCAGCTTAAAGCAGATGTTTTTTACACTCTCTCTTCCCATCTAGTATCCTGTGTTCTGCCTGCGAGCAAGCTGTCACCTCACCTCCCACATGTACACAGTGGGAAATTCATGCTGAGTGAGTGGAGATGCTGGGTAGCTGGGTGGGGGAGCGCACGGCACCCTCAGCATGAGATTTAATCATGAGATGCTCATGATGGCTGAACAGCTCAGTGGGATCTGCTCTACACACTGCTCTTGCCCCTCCTGCTAAACTCAAGGGAGTGGGAAGTGCCCACCGCTCCCTGCTCTCAGCTAAAAGAAGCAAAACAAAGACAAACAAACATGAAGGAAAGGTCAAATCTCTGATGTAATTTCCAACTTCCAAATAAACGTGCATTAGCAGTCTATAAAAGGTCCTTCACACACAACATGAAAGAAGTAAATGCAGACTGAAGGAACCACGACCCTGAAGAGGATTAATAGATTGTCAGAACCGAAGAGGTTTCCTAATGTGGAATACAAATATTTAATCTGATCCTGAAATCTTATCTCCTGCCTCTAAGAAGATTAATGGAAATTCTTTTGCAGCAGACTATTAATTCTGATCCATTTCATGAACTCAGAGTATTTTCCAGAAGGAAAGTTTGTGCATCTTAACTAGTTTATTAGCATTCTACTTAAAATCAAACTGAACAAATGTGATCAAGATTAAAACCTGTTCAAGAAAGTTAGGTCATAGAAAAATGTCATGTGCATGTGTACACATTGCATGAAACAGGCATGTCACATGCATGCACAGACATGCAAAGGTAAGGTATCTTATGTGAGACATGAAACTTTCAAGGTCTCCACGCCATACTTGAACCAAAAGTGGCATGCAGATATTATGGTAGTAAAGTTTTTTCAAAAAAAACCCCACATTTTTCCAAATTGATAATCTCTGCTCTAGTCTAGAATGAACAGAGATATTCCAGAGAAGAATTCATTCATACAGCCTTTTTTCTGTCTTACACAGACTGAGTCCAGGCACACAGCTAATATCATTGCTGTGATTGGTTCTACCCTAGAAATCTATGTCACTGGCCAAGTTTCAGGCTTCTCCTTCATTTTTCCTTTAAATAAAGTGACAAGGAAATGGAAGTACAGCCAGCCAGCTTGCTTTGTCCAGCTTTCTTTCCCCTGGAAGAAAGTGAGGGAGCCATCCTTCCCATTTCTTTCATTTCTGCCCATAATCTAAACTAGCAATGTGCCAGATATCCCAAACCTAAGTTTTCTGCATGTTTTTTCCTAGAAAGCTGGTGGCTCTAAGTAGGGTCTGTCTGAAGCAAGAGGAGCATGGTAGGCACTACCGTGGAGAAAGGGAAAGACCTCTGCCAACTCTCCCTCCTCCTACGAGTTCTCCCTGATGATCCAAAGCGAGATGAAATGCTTGGACTCTGCTCCATGGTCACGAGTTACTCCGTCCAGCTTGTCCTGCAGCCCTGCTAAATGCAGGCATCTTTGCTGGGTGATGGGAATAGAGCGATGGTGATGCCAAATATCTATTTAAATCAGTGCTGAGAAGCATCACACATCAGGCAACCCTCAAGCATTTGGCAGATCTGCTTTAGATCTATATTAGATCAGGTTGAATTCAGCCTCTTCCTGTTTAAAACTAGCTAACCTGCATTTCTTTGCTAAGTAAGGCTTCACCTGGGAGCAGTCAGTGTGATAAAACTAACCCAGCAACATCTATACCAACACTCCTGCTTTTTTCTCAATAATCAATAAATAATAAAGCTATCAGGCATCAGCTGAACATTATCTCTGCACTATTATTCCCTGAGTTTTTACTCAAGATGCCAAATAATTCGAATAGCCTTATATTTGTCACGAGAAAAGAGCGTGCATGCAGTTGCAGTACCTCACATAACTCAGTTTGGGCTTTTAATCTAGACAAGACCTTGACCCACAGGCAATTCAAAACAGTCCTCAAGTGCAGCACTGTGTGGGCTTCTGCTTGCTACCTGAGAAGGTAATGTAGTGCACCACTTGTACACATGAATGCCTGCATCCTTCTTGTAGTCAAGGAAACATTTTAACTATATTAACTATATATGTATCCCTTGTTAATTCTTTATATTATCTAGAGCAGAAATACCTCCCTTTCACAGGATGCCAAAGACATGGGCCCATTGCCTCTGAGCCCATGGGAACCCCACACACCAGAACCATCTGCTTCAGCAGGGCCTAATGAGTGCTTCACAACCATTATTTTTGCACATAATAACCACAGTCATGAAGTGAGTCTCCCCTACAGCAAAAAGAAAGCATTTAATAAGGATCCTTGCATAATTTCAGGTAAAGCATGTTAGTTTCCAGTTCTCCCTGTATCTTACGAAAATATTCAGTTGGTGAGAAGATGCATGAACCCCTGAGGTGATGCAATAATGCCACAAGTGCATTGCCATAGGACATCCTTCCTAGTACAACAGCCCACATTCAAGTGGCCCTCACTGTATTTTCCCTCACGTATCTGTTGCGTAGCTAGCATGAAGCAGAAGTCCTTGGGGAAAACATAGTATATGGGCATATATTCTCTCATGCTCTCAGCTGTAAAATGGCAACAGTAACACATGCTTCCCTAAGGGCTTCTGTGGCCACAGAGTCAGAAAACTGTCATATATGCTCTGCTTCAGAGATAGCAAGATCCATACATATACGACAACAGAGGTTTTGTCTACCATAACTCACAGATAGGAGAGCGTAAAACTTTAGGTTGTACCAGAAATTATATATCTGCCATTTCTTAAGCTGAAAGCAGTTGCCTTCAGAGCTTTTAACTTTGGGTTTCAGCTTTCAGCCCAGAAATTGCTAAGGTATCTTAAGAAAAATAGAAGGATAGTTAATTATGTGGACACACCCCTCCACACTGTATGTGTACAACCCTAAATAGCTGCTTTCTTACATTGTGGAAAGCTATTATCCCAGGACATACTGCCCTGATGGGCCTCATGTTGCTTCTATCACTGTTGCCACCAGGAGTGCTTTGTGCCAAGTTGACAGACTTTAGAAGTTATTTTTTCTTTTTTTCCCCATCTTAAGGCAAAACACGAATTTTCTGTGCAATATACTCAGAATACCTGTTGGTGCCAGCAACTACTACATGACACTCATCAAAAACTTAACCTATACAAAAAAAAAATCTTCAGATTAAACAGGTTACATTGGACACTGCCCATGGAACTTGATCCTGAACTTCAGCACATGTGCTCCCATCTTGAGCAACCCTCTCCATCATGAGGTGATAGAGAAAGGCTGTGGTTATTCTGTGAGGAAGCAGAACAAGGCAGGGTTGCATCCCCAGCACTGAAGGCAGGGCCTGGAGGGTGCTCCTGGGCAGCTCCCAGCTGGAAGAGACTGCTTTATCACCTGGTGCCCTTCAGCAAACTACTCAGGGTATGTGCTGGGAAGCTCTCCGTCTCACAATTTCTTAGGCAAGCCCACAGCCTCTCTGGCTGCTGCTACTTTAAAGGCTATGTGGTTGGACAAAGTACATATTTTCTGGCACAACTAAAGTTTCTCAAGGAATGTAGGCCATGGTAAGAAAGTTTTCATTTTCTAGCTCTCTCTTGATTAAAGCAGAACTTGCCAAGTCAAAGAAAAGCTGCTCCCTTAAGCCAAATGCAAGTTATATGCTGCTGCAAACAAAACCAGTTTCAGAGTTCCTCTCTTCCACCTCCTGCTCCCCCTATAAAAAGGAAAAACCCCAAATGTTCATAATGCAGAGCATTTGGTGGCCTAAATATGGGTGTTACCAGATCCTCCACTGACATAAAGAGGTCAGAATTTGAGAAGCTGAGCAAATGACTTAAGCTTCCACAAGAAAACTTGACCTAGAACAATTAACCTGAGAACAGCACGAGAACAATGTCCCAGAAAGCTCATTTCCAAGACAAGTTTGTGCTGAGAAAACGGTTCGTACTTCAGGACTGCTGAGAGTAAGTTCTCACATTTACACCTGACACAATTAATTCATTTGGACACACAATACTCTCAGAACCCAGGTGGAAAAACAACTGCTTTTTGCTACATAATTTCTTAACCTCCTTATAAAAAACGCTAAGAGTAACACACTACCATATCCAGCACTTTTGGCATCTGTCTACAGGATAAAGGAAAACTTTGTTATGCAGTTGTAAAACCATTAAGCTCCTTTGAGAAACAGACTTGTGTTCCCTGTGTTGTTGCACTGGTACCTAATTGCAACAGACCACTCCTGATCATCTTTACAAGTTTTGATACACTTAAAAATACTTTCTTCAACTATAATCAGTGTTTTTAACACATTTGTCCTCAAATGTAAGAAGTAAAGCACCATACCATCTCCTGTCCTTAAATAAAATTGCCTATACAGTTAGTTTTGATCCATGAGTACTTTTCTCCTTCCCAATTTTCTGTTAACCACCCCCCCACAAGACACACTTAGATTATTTGATTGGGGTTTTTCATTAGCCATCTGCTATTCAGAAAAATACATGGAAAAGTTACAAACCAAAGAAAGACAGGCAGATAAATGGGTTCTCACTAACCTTTTGCCAGGATGGGGGAGCTGAAATGGCCTGTGAAGGCCAAGCCAAAGGGGTCTACACCAGGCAGCAATTTTGCTCCTGTTGGTTGGTGAGAAAGTGAGCAAGCAGGGAGAGCTGGTGGCTGGGAGGGAAGGAGGAGCACACCAGGTAGATGAGTTGTTCGCTACTAAATTAGAGAATAATCAGCTTGGAATTGCAAATAACTGTATGCATTCTGGGAAGCGGAGAGGAAGAGATACTCTCTGCCAAACTGCCCTGAACTATCAAACATCTGCATTTTTCACAGGGTCTCTGCCTCGCCTCCTCTGCCAGCCTTCCCTGTGTGCCAGCAGAAGGCTTCTCCCCAACACCTGCAGACCACAGCCTTTCACTGGGAACACCAGCTTGGTTAGCAGAAAAGTGCAGGGAGCTGGCATGTGCGCACACACACCTGGAAAGGAGTGCTGGAGAGCTGAAATCGCTCCCAGGCATCGCTCATTCCTGCAAACCTTCTGCTACAGGAAGCGCTCTCTGCACCAGTTTCAAGTCTTTTTATGTTCAAGGCAGTTGCAATGTTGCCAAAATGCTGAGATTGTTGAAGCTGCTTTGATGGCCTCAATGAATAAAAAAACCACAACCTCTGACCTACACCTTTGCTACCCAATTTTCTGTTAAAGCATACCTCTGTTGAGTGTAAAAACCTAAAACTTATAATTATGAAGCTGAACACGTTTTCAATATGGATGGATGGTTATGGGTGAAGTTACTTTTAAAAGGAAAACTACTAGAGACTTTTCACAACCAGAATCTCAGATGTCATTTGAAAAGCATGAGGATTCAGACTCAAACCCAACAGATTCAAAGGTGATCAAGATTTGGATGAAGCCAAAACAGCAAAGACTTTAATTTTTCAGTCAACAAGCATATAGGAGAAGAGATCAGAGCTTTGCCAGTGGGGTCAACAAACTCCTCATATAGTACTCAATACATTTCTGGATTAATATAATCAAAATCTTTTGAGCACAATCAGATATTATTTACAGATTATTATATATATTATTTTTTATTATATTTTACTTATAGGTGATATCTATTTGGGGAGGGGGGGGCAAAACCTTGCAGGATGTGCTCATAAAATTTCAACATCATTGAAGCAGATTAATCAGGGTCTAACCTCCTGCCCACATGAGAATAATACTTCCTCACACCACCACTGAGTAAAATTAATAGCCTTAAAGCACCCCATCCTATCCTGAATAGCTTTCTTGCTCACGTTTACACACATGTAAGTAATACATAACCCCTCTTTTTAAGCAGACTGTTTCTGCTTTGTTTTCTGTAATCATCAGTTACCTCAAAAGGTATGACAAGGGAACAGGTCATAGCATCACCATGCTTCACTGCCTTCTCCAGCAGCATCCTCTGCCCTGCCTTGTACATGAATCCTTGCTTAGTGGTTAGCATTAAGCTTTCATGCTAGTGACTAACCTATAGTTCTGAGAGTCTTTGGTGTCCTGCCCAGTTTTGCAAATAATTACACCTTTATAGTTTCTGCTTTAGTTGATCCTAAGACTAGAGGTCTTTTCTCCTACTAGCAGAAATGCAAATACATATTGAAGTAAAATGCAGCTTTTCCATTACAATTTCTAGTTGTGCAATCTTCTACTGGTTGCTTCCACGTATTTCTCTTTCTTGGGCTCTTTGTAGCTGACATTTCTCTTTAGATATCTCCAGTTCTACAGCACAGGAACATTCTATACCCCTCTAAGACCACTTCTTGATGACAGAAATGTTATGAGCAGTCTGCAGCACATTTATTCTGTAAATATTAAGGGAGACTTTGCTTTCCAATCCAGTCAAACCAACATATTTAAATGAGTAAAAGGAAGGAAAGAAAAAAAAAAGAAAAGGAAAAAAAGGATTACTTCTATAACATAATCGCATACTTATAAATAGCATGCTTTCCATGTGTGTCAGATATCAAATAGCTTAATGACAACTGATAACTGGCTGATTTCTGCAATCTGCCATCAGCTGCTATTTTCAAGAGAACATGAGCTATTCCTAATACTGCAGTACAACTCCACTTAGTTGTGTAGGAAGCTTACATTTTTCAACCAGATGGCAGGTATATACTATTTTAACCAAAACCCCATTTTAAGAACAGCAGTTGATATAATGGCAGTGCTTGACAAGCCAAGAGGCACACAAAAGTAGAGAACTACATAATATCATTTAGTATTGGCCTTTAAAAAAATAACATAATTATGAACATCAACAGATGGGCCAGGCAATCAGGCTGCATGACCTCATTTACTGGGAAAAACAAGGTGTTTTGTTTGGTTTTTTAATTAAATAAATTTAAGCTTTTATTTCCAAAATACACTTGTAAAACTTGGATGTGATTTTCTCATGCATGTATCAAGCCAAAAGCCTCTGCTCCCTGAGTCAAGCAGGGACAAGAGTGTTTGGCTGCATGATAGTGTGATTAATCCACACAACTGCTTTAACACCCAACAGAGGGAAAAAGCCACCTTAGAATACAGGGTTTGATATGATACAAATAACTTGTTGTTAAATAACTATGTTAAATAGCAACATCTACTAATTAGCAAATAAATTATTTACACTGGCATTTCTACTGCAGCAGAAAGCATTATCCTGTTCTTTTTTTGCTAAATAGCAACAGCAAATAGTAGCTGTGAAATCCACTTTACAACTCACACAAGTAACGCTGCATTTTTCAGAACTGCCTTAGCCTGAACAAGTTTTTTCTTTTCCCACCCCAGTAAGAAGTGTCAGTCCCTTTTGGGATCTGACCCACTGCAGTCTCCTATTGCTGCCCCTAACACAGGGCATGGTTTCCCCTTTTGTACTTACATTATGTCTGGGATCCTCTCTTCAAATACAAATGCAGAATCAAGAGGAGAAGTAGAGTCTGGGTGACTGAGAAGCACATTGAAACACCCCAAGTGATCACCGTGGCTTCTCCTCTCTTCCGTGTCAGAGACTTCCCTTGTATTCAAAGCTCATTTGAGTGGAGAAGATCCCATGTCCTACCAGTCAAACACACTGAGCCTTTGGATCCTCTAAATCCCTAACAAAGCATTTAGGAGTAGATGTCTCTATGTTTACTGTTGTCTGTTTTTGGATGCATGCCTATGCAAGAAGGAAGCAAACTCTCTTTATATTTCACACCCATTCACAGTACATTTTTTTCAGGGTGTTGCTAAAAGGAAAAAAATTCCCAAGCTAGCTCAGCTCCAAATGGCCAACCACACAACCATTTATTTTCCCCTGGTTATACTGACTGAGTTATTTTCCCACACGTTCCTGATGTGGTGAATGACTTGTCTGAGCAAGCAAGATAATGCTTTAGGCAGCAGATTAGAAAATGCAAATGTGCAGGGAGTCCAATAGGCACCTTTTGGGCTGCGCCCTGCTGGTGAGGCTTGGCTTTCTATCACCAGATGAAGCTGCAGGAGGTGCTCATCTCTCTGAAGGCTTACACTACGGATCTCAGGCCCTGAGTGAGGTGGTACAATGTCCCTATGTCCCAGCCCTGTGCCCAAATGCACTTAGTGAGAATTACTTCTGCCTATGGCAGGCATCAAGGCTCAGCCCTACAATTAACCACAGTGACAGCTACCAGGTGACTGATCCAGGGCAGGCTACTTCTGCCAGGACAAATGTATAGCTCACTGGGGAGAAGGGAGGACAGCCTAGGAGCATCACAGCTCCTACTCTATCACTTAAATGTGGCTGTAGCAAAAAGGTCAAGGAAAACCAAGGATAAAAGTGGTTGAACTGGTTCTTGTCCCCTGGATAGCTTTGGTAGGATAACTTCACTTGCTCCACACCTACCTCCAAAAGAGGACAAAGCAAGTCCTCATTCCCTGCACCCACGTCTTCATGGCAGGGAGTGCCATGTAGGAGAGGTGTCCCAGGCTTGTGAGGTCATTGCTTGCACTGCCTCCTAAACAGCGAGTCTCAGGAACATCTTGTACAGAGAGACTGGTGGCACATAGTTATCTCTGACTGCTCTAAGTGCCACATGGTAACAAAAATAAAATTAACAAGAGTTTCCTGGAACAGGTCTCCACATCCCTGGAGACTTTCCAGTCTGACCTGACTGGATCAAGCCCTGAACAACCGGGTCAGATCTCACAGGTGGCATTGCCCTGAGCAGGATGTTGGACCAGAGACCTCCTCAGGTGCCCGTACTACTCCACTTCTGGAATCTTCTTCTATGTGACCTTCTCACTGAAACCAACACACCACTGACGATTTACTCTCCAGGCCAGCAAGTCCTCACAAGCCCAGCAGCCTTGCAACAATTTTGGGGCCAGTGAACTACAAAAGCACAGTGAGGTACCCTCCTCCAGCCAGGAGGTCCCCAGAAAAGGGTTCTCCTAATGGCTAATGGCCCTCCCTGAAGAGCTCCTAACACATGCAGGACCTGGGAGTCAAGAAGTGCAGAGCTAAGCAATGTCTCAGGTATAAAGAAGGATTTTCTAGATTTTTCTGTAAGCTTTTAATTCTACTACCTTCACTGTGAGCTTTTACTCTTCATTTATTTTGTTTGGTTGGGGTTTTTTTGCATTGAAAGAAAATCTGTGCAGAACTAGCAAGAATAAAGATATCCCTTTTTTAGTATTTAGAATAATTGAAAATTTGTGTCATATTAAAATCCTTATGGTATTGGGAGTGAATTTTTCAAGTGGCAAAAATGAAACAATGCTGAGTAGGAGCACCCTGACACCTCTTTTCACAGGCTCTTCATTTCACATTGCAGTTACAGTGATCTAAGTATGAAGACAATTCTGACATTTAAAAAAAAGTTGTAATAGGAGATCCTGAATGTCAGGTATGCTTACCCATGGAGTCCACCCTGGTGGCCAGCTGGATGGGTCTGTCAGCTACACCGCATGGTCCTCCCAGGTGACTGGCTCAGACAGGTCTCAAGAGCACAGCCGAGACCCCCAGGACGACAACCCACTGCTCAGCAGAGTGGCATAACATCTTCTCTGGGGCAGGAGCATGGTGAGGGTGATGGTGAGGTAGGAAAAAGCCCTATTCCTGCTGCAAAGACATCCTGAGAGTTGCAGCATCTCCCAACACCAAGTCAGTCTGGCTCCCTTCCATCTGACTCATGCCCACGTACCAACACAGCTGGCTCATGGCTGCGCAGGGAGGGAAGCCACGTTTCTCCCCGAAGGGACAGCTTGATTCATGCTGAAAGGTACACCAGTCTGGATCTCAGGAGGGGTAACTGCTCATTCTCGCTGACACCAGGGTTATTTAACTCACTTCCCAGGAACAACCCAATAGCCTCAGAAGCTTGGACACATCACACTTGCACAGCAGTGGTCCCACAAGGGGCAGAAGGGTGTACGGACTAAGTGATGTACTTCAGATATTCAGAGTGCCCAGATCCCATTTAAAGTTTCACAGCAGGAGAGGAAAGGGAAAAAGAGAAGATGAAAAAATAAATTTTAAAAAATAAAATAGATGTGCCTGAAACAAAGACAGACAGTAGCCCTGATTTCATTGCTGCAGCTGGTATAAAGACAGTACTTTTCCACACTGCAGTACATCTCCAGTTTCTTCGCAGACCTACCTGGAGGGACCAAATAATTTGCATCTATCTTTTTCACATAGTATTTGCACATTCCACATATTATTTGCATTTATCGTGAAAGGATGAAGAATAATAGTGCTTAGTGCAAGAAATAAATACATTTAAAAAACAAATCAGTCAGTGCTGCCAGTCAGACAGATGCAAAAGTTGACAAAATACAGCCTTTCATTATTTTTTCATTCCAACCAATGCACAAAATACATGAAATATAAAAGAATGCCTCACATAGATTTTTTCCAGCTGAATGGAGCTTTGACAGTCAAGAACACTGCATTTTTCACATAATAAAATGTGATTTTCCGTCAATTTTACCAGTAATGAAAATGTAGCACATAGCACAATTGCTTGAAAGCCAATAAGTTGAAGACAAGGGTGAAGTTGAAAGTTGCAAAACTGGGAGCCTCAAGGGAAAAGAAGTGGTGGATAGATGAGAACTGGTCCTCTGCCATTCATTTACTTTTCTACCAGTGCCTTCTGCCCCTTCCTCCCGCCAAAAGGGCTCCCCCTCCTCCTGTTCCTGGTGTTCAATGGGAGGGGCAGCCAGAGCAAAACCATCCATCTGGTTCCCATCACAGGATGGACTGCCTAGGCTAGCTCCTGCCAAAGCCTGTCATTAGCAATCAGCATAAGAGAGAGCACGAGAAAACACAGCACAGCTAAGACAACAAACCTAATACTTTTAATACGCTAATCATAACAACTGTACTCAATTTTGTTCTTTATAAAAATATCACGGGAGTCAGATGGGTCATCCTGGTAGCCTCATGTTATCAGGGAAATTAATGTAACAGGCAATACAAATGTTATTTTCTTATGCCACAGTAGATCCATCATCACCCATTAGATACATCTGCAGGAGTAAAATACAGCAAGGACTGATGATTTGATTAAGCAGGTGCAAAACCTTGCTACCTATTAATACACTTTGTCTCCTTTTAACTACACCATAATAGACATGGCATTTAAATCCTGATGATGCCACTATAATCCAAGATCTAGTATTTTATGACAGCTTGAAGAGATAATCATCAAACTGCCAAAGTTCTCTTACCACAGATCAGCACAATCCTTCCCATCTCCCCTAGCCTTGCTAGGCAGGCAGGGCAATGCTGGCGTTTCCACAAACTGCCCTTCTTGCATATCATCCTTTAAAATCTATTTTATCACTCTTTCATTTTAGATGACTGGGGGTGGAAAAAGCCAAACCCTCATCCAAGCAGCCTATAGCAAGACCTTCTGCAGCTGCTGCCATGGGAAATGAAGACCTACAGGGATATTAGGACCCTGTACTGCTGGACGCTGCATGCAGATGAAAACAGCACTGCCAGCTGAACTTTGCAGCCATAACTTTCCCCCCACCTCAGCAATCTAATCACACACTCCCCTAATTACCGAGTAAGAGTAGCTGTTAATTACCTAGCTAAAGTAATTAAATCTGACTGGGGTCAAAAGTGATCTGACAGTAGGGAACAAAGAGAGGCGGCAAGCTCTAATCCTTTGCTGTTCTCTTAACCTGCCTCAAGCCTCAAACCAGACCCATCAGGAGCTTGTTCTCCTCCCCACAGGCAACACATCAGAGCACTTGTCCAGGTCTCCGAGAGCCACATTTTTCCCATCACTTTGACAAGAGCTGCCCCTGCTCCACTGGCAATCCTACAATCCTGGAAGAGCACATTGGAGCAGATGAACACTTCGGGATCTCACCTGAGATCAGCTCTGCATCACAATTCCTCCCTTGAGCTCCTTGCACCAGAGTAACAGCAACATCACAACTAACATTCACACAGTAGCAATCAAGGCTGATAAGTCTGTAAACACCTCCCCCTCCTACACTTCCCTGTACTGGAAGAAGGGGACTGAGATGGGAAATAGGAAGAAACCTTCTTCAGGAAGAATTAGCATGTGTCTACCTAAGGATGACATGGCTCAAACTCTCTCAGGACTGTCCCATGCACATCACTGTCACCTGGCTTGCCTTTCTCAAGCTCCCTTCTTTTGTTAGGCTGTTCCCACGCACATCTAAAAATATCCTGATGAGTGAAGAACAGCTCTTTCTTCCCCCTTTCAGGAAAATATTTCCCCATTTGTTTCCCTTCTCTCCCTGCTTCAGTACTTAGCTCTAAATGTTAATGACAGATATAAGAAGAGGAAGGCATCTTCTAGGAATGACTTGCCCTGGGCTATTCCATGGGTTGCTCAGAAGCAAATCCCGTAATTTATAACCTCTTTGGTCAAAGAAGAACATTCCTAGGACCAAAGAAAAGCACAGCTAAATGCAGAGATGGAGAGGGCAGGGAGATTGTCATGTCCTCTCTTGCACATTTTGCTATGTTTATTATCCTAGAGCTTAAGAAAGTAAAGATCACTGGGATATCACGGCTGAGGCACAGCCCAAGTCTGCTCTGACTTGCTGTCAGATAATCAATGACAAACTTTCCAAGAAGTCTTCTTTCTTCCCCTTTGTGCGACGGGGGCATTTATGTCTCAGCCAGCTACACTGAAACTAACACAAGCCTCCAAAGGTTCAGACTGGCATCAGTGCCACAGTCTAGAGGGGAACCACAGGTGAGGGGAAGGAGGCAGCACTGCTGCAAGAACCTGGCCAATGTCAGTCCCTATCCCCAACTTGGCTGCCTCCATCAATTCCTGCCCTTCATTCCTGCTGTCTTGGCTTGACACTGCATGTTCCCCTGTGCATTGGTAAAAGACTGCATGCTGGCTCGACTTCTTCAGGTTGCTTGCTGGATCCCAGTGACCATTCCCCCTCCCACGATGGGAGGCACAACCAAGGGATGCAAGTAGGAGCCGGCCACAGGGCACTACATGCCCAAGAGAGCTACAGAGCAGGACAAGATGGAGAATCAGGACAGACAGCTCTGTGAAAAGACAGAAGAGCAGCTTTGAAGGAAGAGATATAGTGGAAACAGAAGTTGGTCCCTAAAAAGGGAAAAAGAACAAAGAAGGCTGTGGAAGGGCAAACCACCTGCTGAAGACCAAGCAGTTTGGATGGAGAAAGAAATAACCAGGCTGCTGCTGATGGATGAGCAGTTCAATTTCTCTCCTAGATCTCCATCATAAGAAGATGCGAAATGGTGTGTCAAAATCCTCAGGAACCAGAGCGAATAGAAATATATCATTCCTTTATCCCTTGAAAGTCATAGATCAAGTAGCCTTTTCCTCCTTTTCACCATTCTTCTCATTTCTGAAACATTTTCACCTGCCTATCTATTCTGTAAATTTATACTTTAAAATAGCAGAAGATACTGTGTATAGAAAACCAGCCTGTTGTTTAGACACAGTCAAACCTAAACAATATAAAGAGGAAAAAAAAAAAAAGAGAGGGAAAGAGACAGGCAGATGGTGGTGAGCTGTGCAGATAGGCATTGCAGCCCAAGTGTTATTGCAATATGCTGAAGCACTGTTTGTGAGAATTTCTAATTTGCTAGTTTTCACAAGCTTAGAAATGCAAATAAAAAGTCTGACTTCTAGGTAGGAAAGTTGGGAGCTCAAGTTTCAGCTCCAAACTACATTCCAAGTAGTGTTGTACTTAAGATTATAAAAATAATGCATCTATATTGAAAAATCTGACTTGGTATGCCCCTAAACTAAAAAAAATAAATAAAAACTAATATCATTTGGAGAGGTAAAAAGAAAAGAACAGTATAAAACATGCTTTTCATCAGTTGATCATGTATGTTTGTTTTAAAGTCGTCACATATATATCATTTTTGCAGAAGTGTTTGCCCAAAATTCAATAAGGCTCTTGAATGTGAAGGAGTACCTCAATACTGTTTGGTTACCCTACATTTGAAGAACAGCTTTGCACAGATTTTAAATGCATAATGTTTGCTATTATTTATACTATATACATTATACTTAACAGGATAGTGCCCAAAACCTGTAAAAATATATCCAGGGGTATTCATGTTAGGGAAAAAAAAAAAAAGTACTTCCTTTCCCTTCCCTTGAAATCACTGCAAGCCCCACTGGGGCAGGCTAGAAGGAGAGGGCAAGTACCTCGCGACACCTTGCCTGAACAGGCCAAGCATGCAGGCTCCGCTATCTGCATCCTTCCCAGAGCTTATCTGCCATCCCTGTGTCTCAAACTATGTCAGGGCAGCTGAGCAGTGATGAACTATCCTCATTAACAGTGAACTTCTTTGTTTTGATGAGGCAAATGAATAATGATGTTTGTGCCCTAAGAGGACTATAAATCACCACAGCATTTAGCTGCTTAGCTTAATACTGTCAAACATACTTTGCAATGGCCAAACACAATCCATATGATAAATTCATGCAGCTGAAGTTTTCAGACCACCAGTAATTTTTGTCTTAAAACCTTCCCAACTGAGAAAATAGGTAATAAGTAAGTACGAGTGACCTAAAGTGGCATACATTTCTCAGAGAATGTGACAAACTGAGGCAGAATAAAATAATCCAGAGCTGAAAAGGCAGAGGTAATACTTTCAGCTTTGTATTTCTGAGATCTCATATTGTGTGTCTGCAGAAAGACCAGTGCTTGCAGAAATTAGTGCAAAACATGGGATCTCTTGGGGCTGAGATAGAGATCAAATTTGGAAAGGGATCTGCCGTGGTCCACTGCTGGGGCAGACACGCACCCACTGCTGCTGTTTCAGCTCAGCTCCTGTGGGGTTTGTCTGAGGATCCTGAGAGGACCGGTGCCAAAGATCCCACAAAAAGAGAGAGCCACAATGCATTGCCTCCCTTCTCACAGAATCATAGATTGGTCTGTGTTGGAAGGGACATTTGAAAGTCACCTAGTCCAAGCCCCCACCATGAACAGGCACACCTTCAACTAGTTCAGGTTACTCAGAACACCAACCAGCCCGATCTTCAATGTTCCCAGGAACGGGGCATCTGCTGCCCCTCTGGCCATCCTGTTTCAGTGCCTCACCACCCTGATTGTAAAAAATTTCTGCCTTACACCTAGTCTGAATCTACCCTCCTTTCCTTAAAAACCATTACCGCTTGTCCTATCACAACCGGCGCTGCTAAAAAGACCTAATATTTTCGGTTAGATATTAGAAAAAGGTTCTTCGCTTCTGCTGTGAGGTCGGATCCGAGTGCGGGGCCCTTCCTCCCCCGCCCGGCCAGCGAGCGGAGCCGGCGGGGTCCAGGGGAAGGCGCTGGTGGCGCGGCCGAGCCATCCCCGCTCCTGCAGGGTCCTCTAGCGGATGCTGCGGGGTGCTTGCTCTAGCGGATCCCGCCGGACCCGCTCGCCCCCGGCGCTGCCCCGGACCCGCACGATGCCACCATTCCAGATTGCAGCAGCCGCGGGGCTCGGAGCTCGCTGGGTCCCCCCTCCCACCCGCGCACTCCGCGGGCTTCACTTCGCAGAACCACCTGCCAGAAGCGGTGGAAATGCAACCACAAAACCAGTCCGTGCTGGCGAGGATGCTGAGAGACCCGCGGCTGCCACCCATGACCCGCGATAACCGGACACCAGCTTCGTTCCAAAGCCTGCTTGCCAAGGGCTTGCCATCCCCCTCCACGGATGACTCAGCCCCTGACTTCTGGAAGAGTCACCCCAACAACAGGAGGGCTGGCATGCTTGGGGTGAGCAGGCTCCAGACAGCACAGGATACTTTTAATTTATTTTATTTTTCTTCCAGTTTCCTGCAATGAAACTTGGATTTGCAACGTCATCTGGGTCAACTCGTACAGACAGCATTCTGTCAATGTTCTCCCATCAATGTGGGAAAAGGGGGTAACACCAAGGCTGAAGACTCGGATGACTTCAGGGCTGTATTTGCTGCATCACAGATAAACACCCCACTCACACTGCCGATATTCCCCCAAGGGGATGCAATTAGGCAGGCAGAAGGCAATTGCTTATGGGAACATTCCCTGTGACAGAATTTCCCACTAACGCCAAGTTTAGCACAATCACAGTGGAGTCCCTTTTTTACTCCCATTTAGAAGTGGAATACCAAAGAGAATGGAGGCTCAGACCACACTGCGTTTCGCTCATCTCCAAGGCCCGTACCTATGAGTAATGTCACTAAATAAGACTGTTAGGTGGGAAGGGACCTTGGGAAGCCTGCACCTTCCTGCTCAAAGCAGGGCCAACCCTGACTCAATGTGATGTTGCACAGGGCTTGGTCCACTTCAGCCTTGAAAACCTCTGAGGACACAGCTCCTAGAGTCCCTCTAGGTAATTTATCAATGAGCAATTTTCCTCACAGGGATTTTCTTCTTTAATATTTTCTCAGAAAATCCCATTCCAGATTGCAGTCTTTGTCCCTTGGAGCCTGGCTCCATCTTTTCATTAACTTCTCCATAGACAGGGGCAGGCTGTAGTAAGGTCTCCCCCAAAGCAATCTCCTTTTCAGGTTGAACAAACCCCTATTCTCAAGTCTCTTCTTCCACAGCACATGTTCCAGGCCCCTGGCCATCAGGAACCCAGCAATTTCACTGTTTCACACAACGTGCCACTCATATTTTATAGAAAGTAACAAAAATGCTGAAGATACAAGTGTGAAGCTACAGGTCAAAGTTTCAATAGTTCAACAAAACAGCAACAAACCTACCAGCTATGCATTTATTTAAAGGAAAGGCATACAGTAGAGATTATCTATGGTTTAAAAAAAAGGAAAAAAAAGAGCAACCCTCCTTCAAGGCAGCAGAGGGAACCTACTTACCATTTTTCACATGCATCCCTATGAAATACACTTGAACATACTTAACTCCTTGAAAACTTAATGCCTTCAATATGAGTCATGTTCTGAAATGCCAGCATGCTTTATACCAAAGAATCTACTGATTCACATACCAAAAGGAGTATAATGATCATTTCATACAGGTTAATTATTTGCAGGAAAACAGATGTCATATTACAAAAAATGCAGACTGCAGTCCCAGAGACTGCTCAGTGCCCAGCACTTGGGGAACACTAGAAAAATGATTAGCACCTTCGTATACATTGATGGGAATAGCAATAATTAAATATCATGAGCTCTGAATAAAACAGGTGAAGGAAGCACAGAAGGCATATCTGGCCAGCCTGGGAGGTTACTCTAGCAGCAGCCCTCCTCCTCTGCTATGGCCACAAGCCACATTCTTGGCCAGAGCTGCTAGGAAGTGCCCATCGGAGCAAGTACTGCGCCCAAGCACAGCTCATGAAGATGTTCAAGTGCCCTGGCAAGTCACTGCAGTGTAAGGAGGAAATTCAGCCTTTATGCAAAATGACATTTGCACATTCAGTGAGTTGACACTGTCAAGAGCTGCCACCCAAATGTTGGCACAAACACAGCATCCTGGCTCAGAGAAACCAAATAAAACAGATTCAGTTGCCTTTTTGTCATTTGGGAAGATGAAACCAAAACCACCCAGCCAGACTGGTTAGCTGGCTGTTCCACTCCTCTGCACTGGAATCAGGATTTCCAGCTTCCTCTCCGAGCAAGCTGGAAAGATGAGTTGTCACCATGACAGAGCTGCACTGAGAAATGATGAAATCACTAGCAAGGCTCCTACTGACCTCAGGTAAACTCTAACACACACCATAACAGGCTTCAGAGAAACTTGAAAGGAGAAAATTAATACCACTACTCTTTTGGATGGGGAAAAAACCAAAAAACAACAACAAAAACAAACAAACAAAAAAACCAAACAAAAACCAAAACAAAAAACCAAACAAAACAAAACAAAAAAAAAAAAGCTATTCCTTGTTCTTTTCCCTTACATTTCTGGGGACGTGACTTAGAAGCTTATCTCCAACTAGTGGCTGATCACTTATTTTTTTCCCACTGGTTATGTTTCAAAGGTAAAACCATCACATTAATTCAGAACAAGGAGGTATCAGAATAGTCCATGAGTTGTGCAGATTCTTCATGAGCTACAACTCATCTGGAAGACACATCTTTATTGTTTCAGCTGCAATTGGTTGTTATTTTTCAAACTAACGCAGAAGACAAAAAGTCTCCATTACCACTCAGCATGCCAAAGCATACTCAAACTGCTCCAACACGTTATACTGGAATTAAAACAAAGAGTTATTTCAGGTTTGTTTTAATTCATTGCTAATGTGGCAATTGTTTTAGGATCCTTTGCCAGGAGCAGCTACCCTTTGCTGAGAGTTAATAAGTTAACATCAAAAGCAGTTGTGTCCTGGACCAGAACAATGCCAGGGACCAAGGCAGAACTGCAGGGCTGAGCAGTGCAGCACATTGTGCCCAGTACAGACACAACATTTGAAGCATAGATGAGATACTATAGATTCTGTACTAACCAGAAGTGAATTAAAGATTAGGATGTTTGCTTACTGAACAAGATTGACTTCCCCAGGTTAGCTACCTTGTGCTTGGCTATCCAGGGGGGTGTATAGAGATCAACAGCCACACCTGTTGGCAGCAGGTCACTGCTCAGCCAGTGTTAACCACTACCTCTCTATCTCTGTTCCTGAGACTTTTACAGGAGAAGTCAGCTAAGCATAAAGTATGGTTACAAACAGGGAGCATATGAGTTGGATTCCGAGTCCTGGAACCGCGAGTATGACCTCCCGTGGGGAGCAGCAGGGAGTACTCTTCCCTCTGGCTTTGGAAATCTCTACAGCACAATGTCACACAGGTTGGACAGCAAATACAGCTCGCTGATCCTCTGTCACACTGCAGCTCTGCACATCTTGGGGTGCTGTTGGAAGAAGGTTGTGAGGCACTGATGCCCTGCCAGCCTTGGAGGGAACAACCAAGAGGTAACAAATTCAGTGTCAAGGGTAGCAGCAGGGCTGGGGTGAGCAAAGATGAGTGTTACCCTGTGTGCCAGAGGCTACTAAAAGACTTTGAGAACAACCCAACGCACCATGGTAGGGAGACAGTCTGGACGTGAAGGCAACAGATTCACAAAGATTCCCACCTGCTCAAGCACATTCACAGCATGAGAGGCGTCACAGCACCCAGCCAGAGCTGGGACCTGGCTACAAAGGGCTGGCAACCAGGGTGCTAATTCATAATGCATCTGTAAACACCTTTCTTTTTCTGGAGCTACATCAAGGTCTGGAAGCAGAAAAAACAGTTATTCCAAACCAAAACTTGGCACAGTAGCCCCACTTGTGATTATTTAAGAGCCAACACATCCCCAGGACAGTAAATAGCTCCACGCTCTGCTTAGAAAGGAGAGCTCCATAGAAACAGAAATGGATGAAAGGCAGCAGTACCACCAAAACCCCAAAGTAACAGATACAGAGCATTGCAAATGGATCAGGTGTCAATGACACACAGCTTCTGCAAAGACCACCAAAGCATGGACTTACAGGGTATCACAGACATAGCTGAAGAGGCTGTAATTTCTCTCTGCCCGTCAGCTGTGAGGCTTCAGATGGAGACTTTGCCCAGTCTAGGAAAAAACCTTTTCAAAAAAAAGGCAGGCATAGAGTCCAAGAAGCAAGGAAGAAGAGCCAAAAGACATTTGGAAACGTGATCTGTAGGGAAAAGTTTGGATGTTTAAGAGGTTCCAGAGGTGGCAAATACATCCAGAGAACATACAGTCCTAAGACCAGATAACTGTTCAAAAAGAATGGTCATCAGTTGTTCTACTGCACAAAGAAAAACAAATTTTTGAGAGTATCATGAAAAATCTTTTTTACTATACAGAGAGTTAAGGCACAACACAAGATTTGTTGATGGGTTGTGAAATCACCCTCATCAGAGGTTTTGAAGATAAACATCTATCCTTCTTGGGGGCAAGGAGATGGATTAGAAGATATCCTGAAGTCGCTTCTGGCCCTGAATTTCTGAGTACTCCAGTTCCACTAGTATGTGCTTTCTTGTCAGGAGGCTTTGATTATTAGCCTTAAGAGAAAATAAAAATCTTGTCCTTCATTTAGTTCTGGGATGCCAATTCTCATTTTCTTCCCTCTTAATTGTTTTATCGAGTCATCAAACTTCAGTGAACAGAACCTCTTGTGTTCATACATACAATGAACATGATGGATACAGAAAACACCAGCCCTGCCAGCTTTAAAACAAAATACATTGATTTAATTCATGGTAACACACCCTTGAATCTTGCACAATACCCTCAGATAATGGCTTATGAAAAATAAGTAGAGCATTTTGCTGAGCAGCAGAAATAAAGTCAGAGGTGAGGGGCAGCAGTGGATAATTGAAAGATTTAAAACAAATATGTAATAGTCAGATCTGTTTCCTGTTTCCAGAGGTAAAGGAATTTCCTGTTTCCAGATCTGGCTATTTAAAGAAAATCCTGATAACAGAGGGTTAGGGGTTGGGTCTTTTTTCTAAAAATGCCAAATAAAATAAGTTAATAGGGCCAGTGTTCCTGAGCTCATACTTTGGAGAGGAGTGGCCTCTCATTTGCAAGCCATGCACATCACACACTGCCAAGTGTCTTGGTGGCTGGGCTTAGGCACAGCACTCAGAGATGGAGGAGGAAGATGAGGTTATGGTGGTGAAAGGCCCAGCAAGCACCCACAGCCTCTGCATGAGGGCTCTACTTTCAGCCTCTTCTTTCAGCCCATGCTATAAATACTGAGGTCAAGCCAGACTGACTAGCAAGAACACAGGAACAGCAAGGGGCCCTACAGCCAGCTCCGAATCTCAGCAGCTGCAATTACTTGATGAAATACCCAAAGACTTCTTTTCTCCAAGCATAAAGCTGGATGCTTTTCATTCCAGCTGTTTTTACAGATTAGTCAGTCAAGGAAGGGGAAAAGAAAAAAAAAAAAAAAAAGAAATCCTAGATTGTTCACTTGTGGAGTGTTTCTGTCATGCTGTCATTTTAGTGGTTTTCATCTCTGCTCCAGGGCAGTTCAAACAGCTAAAAAAGGGGGAAAAAAGTGGGGGGAGCCATGTGTGTGTGAATCTCTTCAGTTCACAACAGCAGTTGAATGTATGCAAACTGCTCTAGTTTATAACATTTAGCAAGACACTACAGAGAGAGAACCCTCTGCTCACTGTCAAAGCAGCTTAAAGGTACAGCCCTGCTGGTAACTGCAGGAGAGCTCTGAGCTCCTCACTATAAAAAGGGTTTGACATTATAAGTACACTTGTGTTGTACTTTTGTGTTGTGTTTTGAAAATTTGAATGTTTCATGGACTTTACATAGCTAAAATCACTTTTCCCCCTTTTTTTTTTTTTTTTTTTTTTTAACATACCATGCTGTAGCCTTATGACTAAACAGTTTACTACATTGGTTCAGGAAGGAATTTTTCTCTGACGTCTTTGGGAAGAATTCTTACAGAAATTTATGATTGTGCCAATCTTATGACAGGGGGACCATGCTGTACTGCCTAGTATTATTTGGGATTTCACTCAACAAGTTTGACTTCTCTTATGTTCTTCAGCTCTCATAGCACATCATCATCATCATCCCAATAAGAGAAACAACAATTATAGGTCTATTATTGTTATGGGACTGTGGAAATATTTTTGGTTTAAGTAAATGGGTTAATTATAATGGCATACATTTGTTGAAGAGATGAGGAGTAAGAATCCACCACTGCAACACTCATCTCTTTTCCCACTCATGAGCATACACTATGCATGTCTCAGCTTCCAAAAGCTAAAAACTTACTTCTCTTTTTTTCATCTTAATGGGTCCATTTCTAAATTATTTTTGCTTGTACTGCTTTGATCTGTCAAGCCTGTGGATCCCAAGTTTAACAACAAAAGAGAAGTTCAAATAGTCACTTAAAACTTAATTAAGCATAAAGACTAGAACTTAAACTTATAATATGAAGTCAAGAAAGAAAATAAAGGATTTTTTATGGGACAGGAAAGGGAATTCCTTCCTAAACCTAAGAATGGGTGACTATCAAGAAACTGACATGTTTAAGCTGTATGAACTCCACTACTCAGAAAATCCCATGAGGCAACAAGCACTGTTTATGATGTGAATGTAAGGACTAGAGAAAGCAAGATGGAAAATCAGTTGCCCCACTCCACCATTTTGCAGCTAGATGATGTAACCAGGATCAGAAATAAATATTTTCTTCCTGTGAACAGCTCTGATTTACTATCTGTATGGCAAAACCCAAATCCCCTTCTAATTTCATTAAATTTCTGTCTACCACCACTACACAGGTATGATTGTATTGTTATGCAATTTGCACAGAAACTGGACACTTTATTTAAAAAAAAAAGTTATTTGATGCCATGTCACATAACTAATTATTACAAAAGTAATATAATGTATGGGTATCTGAATTGACATTAATTTTACTTCAAAACTGCCTGTGGGTTTTGTAATCATGTTTATCCTTCAGCAAGATGATTTATTGCTTGGTGTTTAACCAAAAAGAATTTATCTTTTATGATTTTCTCCCCTTGATATATACTCTGTTTACCTATTATTTCAGACTTCTAAAAAGAATTTCATGAATTTCACAGATGTGGATATTCATCTATTTGCGAATTATATGTCTGCATGATTTTTCACATCCTGTCTTCACACAGAAGAAACTCCACTGGTTTCTGAGGGTGGTATATTATTTATACTACAACTGCAGGCAAACTTACTTCTTTGAAATCTGTTGCACTTCATGGAAGAACAACCAAAATCAATGACATGTGTGAATCTGTTTCATTTTCCTTAAGTAAAGTTCTGAAGTGTTTTCACATTGGTGTGAAAAACGTTTCCTTTGTTTTTGTTTTTTTTTCTTGTATATAAAGAAACTAAAAGAAAGCCACAAACAAAGAACAAAAACCACAGAAAAACCCCACAAAGAAATAAATCAAACTAAACCTACAAACCTACAAAACCCCCAAAGTAAAAACCCCAAACAAAATAACCACTTGGGAAAGTTAAACATTTAAATGATAAATGTGAGGTAAACTTCTATAAGTTTCCTACATCAAGATTTTATACTTATTTTTATTCTGTCACATGTCTACATCTGTGTGGACATATTCTCAAAGGTTCCCTGGTAACACCGTGCTGGGCTCAAAGGCAAGAGGGACTATAGGATCTTCTTCCATATGGCCTGGAATAGCTGAATGAACAATTCATCATATTTCTTCCAGCACAGAACTTTGAGGAGAGGTATCAAGAAGCATATCTTGAAGCATATCTCAAAGTATTACTTGCAGATTTTCTTGTTTATATTACCTCTCTGAAAAAAACCCCTGTCTTCCCAATAGAACATATGTGATTAGATATGTTGCAGTATATATGAATACATTATATTCCACATGAACATGTTTATATCTTACCCATATGCCTTCAAGTATGCATTCTCATAGCTTCACTCTTACGTTCATGCTCAGTGACTTTAAATTAATAGGTTTAGAAGTGAAGAAACAGTCCAGTACCTTTGTACTGCAACTAAAGTTAGATCTCCAGACTCTTTATTTGATCTTTGAGCACAGAAACATAGCAGTGTATAATTACTACAAAGGTGTCTTTCTTCTTATGTTCTCTTTTTCTTGTTTTATTTGATGACTTCCAATATCTTTAAATGTAGTTTTGAATTGCAGAATATCAGACACATGCTGAGAAAAAAGCTTTTACGTACTAACATGTGTATCAGCTATAGGTAATACCTTCCTTTAACTCCAATCAAAACTGTGTGATATGCATTCATGCACCATCTCCACTCCTGAAATTCCTCCCCTCAATCTCTCCTGCTGAATTCCAAACCAAAGGATGCAAGCCTTTTATAATCTTTCATGTGGAATCCATTTTCACATATTATCTTCAAAATGTATATTTTTTCAGGATAGCTGTACCTTTGCAAGGCTAAATACTTTAACCTCACAGTTTTTTTAATAATTTCTAAAATGTAGCCACCCCCTAGATTAAATAAATCTGCTAGTGATCCCATTACCGGAGTGATATCACATGCATTATAAGCTGTTCAAGAAAGAAATGGTTTCATCTCTGTCTAGGTAGCTGATTAATAAGTAAATAACTGTAATGAATAGTGAATACTTGAACAAACAAAGATATGTCTGCAAATTCATTGAAACTTTAGCTAAATGGAAGCAGGTTCACTGAATATTGACCAACATTGCAGGCCTGGAATTTTTGTTAGACCTCAGAGTTACTGTCAAGGCTCATTAAAAGCACAAATTCTAGAGGTTTTTTTGCATGGAATCACTGTGTGATTAATTTATTTAATTTTTTTTTTTAATAGGATCTTTAACAACCCTTTTAATATCCCAGGGACTAACCTGTGTTCTTTGGAATAGCATGGTTAAACTAGTAAATATGAAATAGCAAAATTTCCTGTGCTTCCTGGACCCATTCTGATTAAACAAAATGGGGAAAAACCCCAGCAAGCCCTTCCCAGTACCTTAGTGCTTTTTTTTAAAGTTAGCAAATGGATGAATTAAATAACATACACTTGATTATGAAAATTATTAATTTTAAATGCTATAAAAGTAAAGTATTACTGTTTTACATTCAGTATTTATTTCTGTTGGAACAGAGATTTTGGGTAATTATGAATGGTAATATTGATCCCTACACAGGAAAAAGGGCAAAGTACAAGGACCATTGAACACTGCATTTTTCCAATGTTACCTAATTAGAACACCTGTGCTGAATAAGTTTCAGCTGATCTATTTGCAGAGTGTTAAATAGTCCTTAAAATTCCTCATTTCTTAGCAGTAACGGGCCAGCAATGTTTGCACATTAAGTTGTGTAAGAAGTACATTGACAGAAACTGCTCAGAATACTTATTTTCCTACAGTGTATGTAACCAGTGGTTTCAAGCAGAGTGCTTACTAGAGATTTATGCCAATAACTATATTTGTGGATATTCTGCGTCATTTTTGTTAAGGGTGAAGTGTTTTGTCTGTGCTACAAAGAACTCATTCTAGGGAAAAACCCAGTCACTCAATCTCCTCAGGGAAGTTATTTGCATGCCAAAGAGCATGTACACTTCTAAAATGTTAAAATGGAAAGTCTTTATCTCATTCTGCCTGTCTCACTCCTTGGTACCTCTTGCCCCTCACTATACTGAGCAAATTTAAACCTCTTCAATATCAAGCACAGTATCATCTCCATTACTTTTGTTTCTAGAGAGATCTGGAAATAATTATTTCTGGATGCTGAGTATTTAAGTGTAGTAGAAAAATGGATTTTTTTTCCCCTCCAAGGCTTAACAGTAAGTGATCGTTACAAATCCAGACATAACTGTTTATAGTAGCTCTGCAAGAGTCACATTAATGGCTATTAATCATCTTTTGATTGCTCGTATCTGTTAAGTTCCTCTGAAGTTAAATAGAAAACTAGCTCTAGCAGTTAATTAGATGAAAGTCAGGGAAAGGCAAGGAAGTCGAGATGCTTTTAAATGTGTTTAACTGCTGCAATTCCACAATAATCTTATTGGTTTGGATAGCTGTGCAGTTTATGCTGCCAAATCAACAACTTAGCAGAAGACAACTGGGAAGGGGTTTGTGTGTGTGTGTGTGTGCACGTGCATGTGTGCGTGTCTGCGTGTGTGTTTGCAAAGAGAACATTGTCTTTAAGAGTGAGAAGGTGTCACTTGCTTTCTGCAATGGAGTAAAGGACTTATTCCAATTACAGAACTAGATTTACTGAAGAACTCGTGTTGATTTCTGAGAATTCAGGCTGCCAAAGACTCACAGATCAGAAAACTATGCAGACATCCCCATATGTCAGGCTTGCATTCAGTTTTGCCTCTGCCTTTGCTCCTTTCTGTCTGATCATTTTAGCCATGTGTGAGGGAGAGGCTGCTGCTATCCACAGTAAGCAGACTGGACCAGCACTGAAGCAATCGCTTGACAGTGATGAAAAAAAGCAGCAGGGATGTTGGAAGACATGAGAGAGGTGAAACCTTTCTATGAAATAATTCTTTGAGCTCAGACTGAAAATTGACCAGGGTTGTGAGACGCTACGTCTGGGAACAGGCAAAGAAGAGGAAGAAAAAGATTTTATTTGAAATAAGTATCAATGGTCATAGAATCGTAAAATGGTTTGGGTTGGAAGGGACCTTAAAGATCACCTAGTTCCAACTCCACTGCCATGGGCAGGGACATTTTCCACTAGACCAGATTGTTCAAAGCCCTGTGCAACCTGACCTTGAACACTGCCAGGGCTGGGGCATCTACAATTACTCTGACAACGTGTTCCAGTGCCTCACCACCCTCAATATGAAGAATTTCTTAAGCCAAAGGGTTTTCTGTCTCAAAAGTCTATTAGGAACAAACAGAGAAGGGATTGAAGGTGGTAGAGAGGTTCGTGTGATCCACTCAGTTTAGAAGTTGAAAAACATTCTTAAGATGAAGAAAGTTTTTTAAAAAATACTGTGCTTGCATTATTATTTTTCATTGTAAATGCTTTCAGAATTAGAAAAGAAGTCTGAATTCAGACAGGGATGTGAAGAATTAATTACAAGGGAGGAGCTGTTCAGTTTTAGAATATAGCATATATATTTGACCAGCTGAGAATGTATCCAACAAAAAAAAAAATAAAGAAAAGATGGAGTTGAAAAGAAGGATGTGACTTTTAGATGCACAGGACCTTGATTAAAAGAAAAGTAAAATTCATAGAATCACAGAATATGCTGAGTTGGAAGGGAGCCACAAGAATGATTGAGTGCAACTCCTGGCGCTCCACAGGACCATCCCCAAAAGTCATACTATGTGCCTGAGGGAATTTTCCAAATGCTTCTTGTACTCTGACAGGTTAGCTGCTGTGGCCATTTCCCTGGAGTGCCTGTACCAGTGTCCAACCACCCTCTGGGTGAAGAACATCTTTCTAATATGCAATCTAAAACTTCCCTGACACAACTTCAGGCCATTCCCTTGGGTCCTGTCACTGGTCACCACAGAGAAGAGATCAGTGCCTGTCCCTCC
>JAWWEW010000131.1:40384077-40405009 GCA_035583185.1 Anabacerthia variegaticeps | reverse complement strand
TAGCTAAAAACACCTTTCCCCCCTTTTTTTTTTTTTTTTTTTTTTAAGAAAATGAGAGTTACATTTGCTGGTTTTTGGCACTTAAGAATTAAAATTCTGTCCAGGTTCAATCTTGAGAGAAAAAAAAGCTGTGCAGCTATTTGTACTGTATTGCAGCAGAATTTCATAGTGATTTGTGAAGGAAAACCAAACCGGTTGGGTTGCACAGGGGTTAGCTGGGCCCAGGACTTTTACACAGGAGATCATGAAGGTAGAGGGAAGCGGGTGGTACTTGGGACAGAGCCAGGTGGTGTGACACCCACCACTCTGTTCAGCTCACATGTGCACAGGCTTGCGGGTAGGGACCCTTCCAGGGTGGTAGAGGTAAAAAATACACAGTGAGGTATTTCAAGTGTTGGAAGCAAGGCAGCCTGTGACCAGTGTTCTACTTCCTGCCCTCCAGGGGCCCACTTCATTATTCCAAAATGAAAATGACACAGGGCTGCACACTCCTAGTCTTCATCTTGATCAGGAAGCAAAAATGTTAGTGTTCCAAAATTGTCCTGATCTAGGAGTAGAGAGCAGAACCTGAGAAGTTCCACCAGTCTTCATAAAACAGCAGTTTCCTATTGCTCCTCTTATTCCTGATTCCACAGGAGCACATAGACTTGCCCATCTGCCAGTTACGAAAAGCACATTTAAGCAGGCGCAAATCGAGGGGAGAGGAAGGGAGATGGACAGGACTGACACTAACTATCTTTCAACTCCTTTGAATCACTCCCATGGACTAAGGGAACTGGAAAGTTTTGTTATGGGGAAACACGACGGATGTTCAAACCCAAATAGGGGAGCAGGAGGCAAAGACAAGTGGGTAGGTGAGAGAGGATAATGCTTTCTTTAGCTACCACTTCACATAATGCAGGGATACACATAGTGCTGCTTTGGCAATGGTCACTCTAGATGGGAGCAATATTTTTAAAAAATGTTGCTTCAGATTTTTGCAACACTGAAATAAAACATTATTTTGTTGTTATCTCAGCTGTGAAATATTTGGAGCATTTGAGTCAATGCACAGACAAGTGTCAAAGGGATTGAAAACCCTGATTTCCTGCTATTTTTCACAGTGAAACAGATGCTGAATGGAAACAGGCCTGCTCACCCCAGCTGCCAGAACCCAAACTGGCTATAGCAAAAGCCTGATTCATTTTTCCTGGACACTTTTTCCACCTATTTCCTGCTAGGCAATAACGTCCAGCAGCAGGGAAACAGCAGTGTTTAAGGGCCATGGTCACAGCACTACCCACATGAATTAATGCAAAGTCTGTACTCCAGATCCATTCCCATGGCAGATGCTTTTACCCCATCACAGTCCCAGTTTGGATTTCTGCAGACCAATAAAACCCACCATCACCACAAGTGATCTGCCAGGGCTGGCCCTCCCGCAGCTGGCACCGAGGAGGGCTTGTATGAAAACCAGCAAAACAGCACTGTGGCAACCCCAGCTTGCTGAGCCTCCTCAGAGGTGGGCTATCCACGTGATGGTCCACAAAGGTCCTTTCTGGATCTGCCCCAGGCAGTCCCAGGCTCCTGGCTTAACACAAAACCCTCTTTCTAACATTCTCAACAGCCCAGTGCCTTTTTCTGGGCTGGACTTTGAGAGCAGGCCAGGCACAATCAGGCTAGGGAGACTCAGAAAGGTTTACAAGAGATTTTCACAATGGCATTTGATTTTCTTTCTACAAGTTATGAGACTTTCTTGCAGCCAGCAGGTATCACAGGGCTTGGCCAGAGTTGTAAAGACATTGTGCCCAACCAGTCATGCAGAAGCTGCAAACATTATTGCACGTATTTCACAGTGACTATGGTGTTTGCCATGATGCTGTAGGACTCAGTGTGCATTGCCGCAGTATTCCTAGGATCTTAGGACTGAAAAGGCATGGAGCCTGCGATGTGTTCAATCAACCCCAAACCATTATGGATGCTAAAAGACAGAACCTTACCTCCTCACTCACTGTCCTTGTAGAGGAATACCAAGCTGGCCCCATCAAGCCCCTGACAGAATCACCAAGAGCTATGTGAGACATTTCGTACCCAAGAAGGAACAAAGCTGCCCCCACAACAATGTCCCTCAGAAACAGAGCAGACACTGAAATGAGCCTGCAGAAGCATGACCAAAAGTCAGGATAATACATCACAAGTAGCAGTAAGTTATTCAGTAATCTGAAGCACCAAGCTTTCAAGACCTGCAGTCGTTCAGGAAGTCTGGAAAAAGGCAAAATTAGCTCCAATTTCAAAAGCAGCAGAGCAAGTGCAAGCTTGACAACAAGTACTCTGCAGCTCCCGACCTTCAGAAAATATTGGAAAAGGTATTACACAGAGATGGGGGGGGAAAACCAGTACATGCCTAGACTGCCTCTACCTTACAATTTTACAGCTTCCCAACATACCTCTCCCATGAGGCGGAGGCGGCTGCCAGGGCCAAGAAAGGAGGGCTCCTGAGGCCAGCAGTAATGACCTAAGTGACATGACTAATGAGAGCAGAAATCAGTAAGCCTTGCTTACACACTCACCTTCATCACTGCTAACACCAGTGGGAAGTATCTGCCAAGAAACGTCTGGTCTAGACCACAGCAAGGCATGGAGCTGCCTACCAGCCAGGGAGGGCGGTGACTTATGCTTTCAGTTCCACTTCCCACTCACTCCAGCAAACTATGACACCTTGTTTCATTGGGAGAAACATATGCAAAGGAACCAGAAATTATGTTTTCTTTTCAATGTCAAAATCATCAAATACCAAGAGCAAGTTTCTCCACTTCCTGACATAGAAACTGTGTCCTACATAATACAAATGAGGCCTTCATGTACTAAACTGAAGGCTTGCTGAACGCAAAGTTTTAAGTGTGGGATGCTGCAGGGTTTTTCTCCCTCATTTTGTACAACTAGTGGGATGAATCCTGCATATTTCTGGCTTTTGTGCACTGTAATTTAATGCTACAGTCACTGCCGTCAGACTTAGTAAGACAGCTTGCACACCAAGAAAATATTTAGTTAGTATTTAAAAACAAGTCCTGCTTTCAGGTTGAGCAGCCTCAGAGTCAGGAGACTGAGGAACCACTAATGACAACAGGTCTTGCATCTTGAAACTGTCTCCTCCTATGTGTGATTTCTACAGTGAGACCAGGACACACTATATATTCCTTAAACCCAAGGCATAAAGCTTTGCCTATAGGCTTGATACTCTTGAAGTAATGCTATAGCACAACACAATTTTTTGAACAATCACTCCATATTACACTTTTTTCTAAACCACTCATTTATTTGCAGGGTTTAAACATTAAAATGGGAAGACGTAAAATAGATATTTAAAATCTAATATACCTATAATATCTATACCTGTCCTCAGAAGGTCATGACACATCTGGATAGTGCACACATTGCTATCAGTCCTCCAGGGGCTGGTTTAGCCTGACTCCAAATTTCAAAGTTTATTCCAAAGCAGATTCCTCCTGGGCTAAGTTTAATCCTGTAAAAAGTAGAAAAAACATGCTATCTACTTTTACAGAGTGTGTCTTAGGCCCCTAAATCTGAAAAGTCATTCATCAGCAATTCCTTAGGGAAAGAGAAATTAGTATTCCCACACCCTGTGACCTTCCTTCCCATAAAACTCAGGGTAATGGGCACCAATATGCCTTGACGCAACCCCACACAGCAACTGCTCAGGGCTGACGGATGTGGATTTCACCACATACCTATGACAACAGTTTACATGGATTAGCTGGTTTGACTCACTTCTCTTTTGAATGATTAATACAGCTTGAAATCACCTAGGAAGCAGCACCGCCTGAGCTTTCAGGCTCCCTGGTCAGAAGAGAAAAAGGTTGCTTTAATCAGGTTTTTAGCATACTTTCACCCTTGCAAGTTTTCACTCCCTTCTCACCATCACCCTTTGAAGGGGCCAGCTGGCTAATGTCAGCTATGTTCACCATGCTGTAGGTCAGACAAATTGAGTACAAGCAATAGGCCCAATAATTAAATAGCAAGTTTGTATTTGGTGCTTTTCATCTGTGCACTCCAAACACATTAAGAGAGAAGCAGTATACTATTATTATTATTATTATTGCTGTTTGCAGTACAGGGAAACTGAGGCATGAAGAGATGAATTTCTCTACTAGGTTCACATAATGGGTTGAAACAAAGCTTGGGAGGGGACCTGTTAGAACAAGTTTGAACCTAAATAGCAAAGAAAAATGAAGTTATTATCTGCATTCCATCGACTGCTGTACCATATGTTTAGATGTGGGCATGAGTCAAAGCGAAGCACCCAACTGACTCCTTCAGCTCTAATGCAACAAGCAAAACCCCAAATTCACATTCTCATGTTAATGAGTGTAATCCCTGAAACTTTGTCTGTGCTTCTGGTGACACTGTGTTATGAGGATCTATGCTGAAAATTTAATGGAGGATAAACCCAGAAGATGAGCATTGTCTCTAACACTACATATACCTGATCCCATCTTCCCAAACCTCTCAGCTTCCAAAAGGAGGGGTTTGGGGTTTTTTTAATATGGCTACAGGCTCTTTTCATTCCTGGTAAGATGGTATTTAAATGTACTTTAACAAAGCATTTCCTAAGATGGTTGGTTCCTGATGACATCTCCAGTACCTACCAGGAAGATACTGCACACACTAGCTACTCTTTAGCCAAATCAGAGATTCTGAGATTTAATAATGCAGGGTCTGCAATACAAGAATGAGCAAGTCTTTTATTAATAAATATTGTGCACGTAACCAAACGGAAGAAAAAGCAAATGAAAACTAGATATAAATGGTCTTTATTTCCTTTGACCACTGCTTTGTTCTGCTGTCCCATTACTTGAAGTGTAAGAACTCATGTACACCAAGAAACAGGGAAAATGAACCAAGGGACGAAGGACAGGAGAGGGAAGGCTTCACCTCAGTGCCTTGATGGGCTGGATATGCAGAGACTTTTTGTATGTTTAAAATTACTTTTCCTTGGGTTTCTGCTCTCAAACCTTGACTCAAACAATCCTAGATTGCAAGTTCTGCCCTCGAAGACCTGCCAGAGGGCCTCCAAGGAGAAGCAGGGACAAGACAAAAGGGCATACCACTATTGCTCCAGTGACTCTGAAATCAGACAAGCATGCCCAAGCCAAACTGAATGCAGCAACACTACTTCATGTCTCACATGAGACAGCAGCTTCTTCTCCGCTGTATTTTAATGGGTCAGGTATTTGACCCAATAAACAGCAGTGACAATATTCACAGTGCATCTAGGGGTGGAAAAAGCCGGTACTTTGACAAAAGGCTGTGTCCCCAAGAAAGCTTACTTTCTTTTTATGCCTTCCAAAAATTGGCACACACCCTGCAAATAATTTCCAGAGTGCCTTTTTTCTTTTTTTAACAGAGGTCAGCATAAGAATTTAACCTCACTGATAGGCAATGTCATGGTAGGGATGAGTTCACCAGAGCTGTTAAAAAAATATCACCAAATTAGGATGCTGTTGACTTCCTAGGACAGACTGAAATGTGGAAAAATAATTATCTGGAAAGGTGCCTGCCTGTCTTAGACCAGGGGGGCAAGACAAGGAGAACACTAAGAGAACAGCAAAACCAGAGCAATCCTGTCAAGGGTGGGCATTGAAAGGAGGCTGGACATGCTAAAGAAAAGGCATCTCCATACAAAGGTATGAAGGTATCCAACAGAGGTGACCACTGAGAGTATTTGAATATAGCAAAAGTAAGGCCCAGCCAACCCAGAAAAACGACACACAGACACACGCAAGCAAGCCCTTTCTCACTTGATGGGGGACAATACCTGGCTCAGCAGACAGGAGGAGAACTAGATAGAACCTGAAGCAGCTGAAAGAGTTGTGTCAAGGGGCAGCAACAGCAGGTATCCAGCACAGGTGATCCAGTGGCTGCACAGGCTACAGACCTGGGGGGAATTGGGATGTGGTATATGTACACCTGTGTGCATGCATGCCTGCGTCAGGTAAGCCAGCAAGAAGGAGGTCTCAGTGATGACGGCAAGAGGTAATTATAGCCTGCAAAGGTTGGAGCTTGTAAAAACTGAATTAGATTTCCTCGAAAGTTTGTAGCTGAAGATTGTAGGCTTAGTCTGGACACATGGGATGAGCAAGAGGCCGAGACTAAATAAACACTAACTACGTGTCAGAATGGGATAGGACAAGCAAAAATTGTGAAGGGATTAAGGTGTTTGAGAGGGAGGGTAACAAGATGGCTTATACCACCAGCGGGCTACACTGAGAGGAACATCGTGAGAAAGGTAAGGAAAGGCTAAGTGGGAAGAGATGAACAAGGGAGAGCAGGTAAGCAATACAGAAGGGGCAGCCGAGACCATGGAGCAGGCTGAAGTACAGCAGGCAAGGGATCAGACTGATGAGAGAGAGCCAACAGGAACATACAAAACAGCCCAGAAAAGCAGCAGTGAGGACTGAAACAAGGAAGTGCCAGCAGGACAGCAAGAGAGGCCAGTGAGGATCAGGGGAGGAGAGCTGAAACCAAAGCAGCTAAATAGAGATGGTGAAAGGTACTGACCTGACCAAGAAAGGGTGTTGAGACAAAGAAGACGTGAAGATAAATCAAAGTTCAAGGAGAAAAGTTTCCTCATGTGTAGCAGAAAGACTATAGGGAAGACAGAGGAAAAACATCCAAGACTTTTATATAGCATTAATACCAGAACCCCAAACAGATGTAGCTCAGTCACCAGTCAGGAGTTTATATCAGTGTTTTGCCTTCTGTCTGACCCTGAAATACTTCAGACCAAATCTACACATTTTGCAGAGTACATTTAAACTCTGCTCTCCTTCCCACCTCTCTGCAGAGGAAAACTAAAGCCTGCCAAGATCCCGTTTACTTCATGATTTCCTTTCTCACTGCACCACGAGGCTAAACCAGCACAGTGATGAGATTCAGAGAGATATGTGCTTGTTTCCGTTCACTTTGTAGGACACAGTCCAGCCAGAACAATGACAATTATTTCCTACAATTATTACTGCATTTCACACCCTTTCCTGTGGGTTATGAGAAGCAACACCCCTTTCTTGACAATACCTACAGCCAGTTTCCTTCCTCACCAGAGACCTCCAATGTTCAGAGCCTTTCTGGGTTTGTCGCTTCTCTCCAGCCCACTTACCCCCTCCATAAAGAAATGGGGTTTCATTTTCTACCAGAAACAACTCGCTCCACAATTTCACCTGAAGAAAAGAATTCACTTGGCACTTGTTAAAATAATCTATGAGAACATTTCAAAAATCTCATTTATACCATTATTGCCCCATTCAGAAGCAAAATTTGATTCTTCTCTAAATTGTCACTAATTTCTGCCAGAAGGCCACATCTGGCCCATCACAGATAACCACAAGGTTGGCTGTTTTCCTGGAGAGCAAAGGGGACTGTTTTGCATGCTTTCTGCAAGGACGGCTTTGGTTTATCTTCCTCAGCACTTCAGGATGCTACAACACTTAACCACTCCCCTGATGACATTACCAGTTACTTCTAAAACAGTGGTCATTTTATCCCTACAAATAAACTTCCATCACTTCAAATGCACTAATTTAGACAGAAGGGATTTCGCAATCTCTTTGTGTGATTCTGAACTGGCTCGGTGTCTTCTATCCATAGATCTTCCAGAGATGTACAAACACTGAGCCAGAAAGCATCAGCCATCTTCAAGAGCTCTCCATCAACATCACCATCAAATTCACTCCAAGGCAATCCTGTAACAGTAGGACATGCAAGGTCTTCAACTTCACTTTCATTTTGTAGATGAAGATGTTGAAACAAAAGCATGGTTTGTTCCCTTGAGGTCTGAACAGTCAGTCACAACTCACAAGGAAAGATGTGGTCTCTGCAAGATCCTAAAAAAAATACTTCAAAACCAAGCAGACACGTTTAGTTGGTCACATTTAAACTCCATGCACCTTCTCACCTCTCTCTAGAGGAAAAGAAATAGTTCTATAGGAGGAAAATGCTTTATCTCCGTTTGACCAAACACCCCCTACATTGGTGGGGGTGATTTGAGGAGAGTTATGCAGAACTTTGCACCAAGTTGCAAAAAAACTTTTCAGATAACAGTGTAAATTGGATGTTTTGAAACCAGAAGTCTCCTTTTTTAGTATAAAGGTAGTCTGACAGCTAGAAGACATTTACAGGCACTATCTTTGCACAACACTTCCCATCCACAAGTCCAAACACATCCTGCCTTGGATTCAGCTTCAGCTTCCTGACCCACCTCCTCTTACTCCTTTCCTGGTAACACTGTTTTAATTATAACTGAGATAAAATAGCTAAGCGGCCACTAGCAGGCTAATAAGCACAACACACCTACTTGCCTAATTTCAGAAGATTACATCAAGCATTCCTCCTCGAGCTGAAACTGCTCACAGGGCTGCAGGGGCAGGAAGATTGTGGCAAACAGCACTTAACCAAAAAATGTGTATTTTGCAGGGAGAAAAAGCAGGAGGAGGAAGGTCCTGTATCATCTTTAAACAACATCATGGAAGAAGAATATGGGTATTTCTTAGCCTTCTTTACCTGTCAGATAGGTATAAAACACAGCCCAGCTTGACAGAAGGACTTAACCATCCTGCATTCTTTACCTACATAATTACACCTGTAATAGCTGAACCTTTGTTCTGCACTGCATCAAAGGGGTTTACCTTTTGTAACATAAACTCAAGAAACGGCTTAGAGCAAAATAAATTAGGCTTTACCAGTCATCCAGCAAGACACGCATTTCTTCACTTCCACAAGGCAACTAATAAGCTGGACGAAAACATCCATTATAGAATCAGAGAATCAATTAAGTTGGAAAAGGCCTCTGAGATTATCAAGTCCAAGCTATGACAAAAGTGAGAGAGAGAGCAAAACCAGCAGCATTATGTAGATCAATGCAAGATGCACATTGCTGGACTGCTGCTATGTAATAAAAAAGCTTACCAAAGCAAAGATAAAGGCCTGATTTTGCAAAGTTCAGCCACTGTTTCAGAAGCAGAGAGTGAGTCCCCATAACGCCAACAAAACCCCATAGGGATAAATTCTCCAAAATACTCAGCAAAGCAACCCTACATAATTGCAAGGAAGCCACTGGATTCCACACTAATACATCTTACCTCATCTTTTAATGGGGAAGAAGAGTTTGGAAGAAAAGAAGACTGGGAATCCAAAATGAAGTGATAATACCCAGCTCCTCAAGAAGCCACTCCTTGCCTGTTCAGGTTTTGATCAATACTCTGTATTCAATGTCACATTAAGCTTACAAGTTATTTCTAAATCTTCTAGACAGAGAATCTTTTCAACATCCTGCTTACACAAAGGTCAAAGCACTGAAACCCCAGCCACATGGGGACATACTGCCACCACCACAGCACAATATACACACATACATACATGTACACGACTCACGGGATGACTTACATTGGCCTTCCTCTACAAATGAATGTATATCCCAACTGTTCTCTTCACTTTTACTATTTCTGTCCAATTCCTTCCTTTTCATTCTCTTTTCCCTCTGCTTTCTATAACACTGAGTTAACACTCGATATATTTCATGCAGTGAGGTGCCAGCCAGGTCACACAAATGAATAAACTCTGATATTATGATTTGCAAAGTTTTAGTTTTCTTACACTTAAAGACCTGATTCCCTTGCATGCAGTCACACCATAAACCCACCTTAATATACAATCACACTTTGCGTTTGCAGGTATCAGTGCAATAAATGATAAGTCAAAAATCTGTTTGGTGTACTACAAACTGAAGCATAAGGAAGTGGTGATCCCAAAGCACCCCTGGGATTTAAAGCTTTCTCTTAAGATGCAGCATTTCACAAGGTGTGTTGCCGCTATAGAACATGGTTTCTCTGAGCCACACTAGCAGATACAAGTAAAGAAACAAGGGTGTGATTTTAGAATAATATTCAATAATGCTTAAGTCACCACAGCAGGGAAAAACTACTGCAAAGAACTAAACATTCCACAATTTCTTCTTTCTCCTCAGCATCAGCCTGTCTTGCACACAAGCACAGCAGCTAAGGGTAGAGTCCCCAGTATGCTCAGCTTCCTCTCTCACTCTCACAGCAAAATGTCAACACCCTACATGGGCTGGATCTTACACCTCAACCTGTGGAAGTGAGCCCTTCCTCTGTCTCCACCACTCCTGGCATTTTTGATGTGTTAAGGATATCTATGGCTCAGCTGCTTGTTTTCTCTAGGGCTGGCAAAGCAAAGTAATTCCTGGGGACATCGCCTTATAGCTTGTGCCAACACAAGGTAAGTCCCAGGAGCTCTTCCTTCAGCTCATTGCATCTCGTGAAACCAGCCCTTGAGCAGATTTGGGCAGAGAAAGATTTCCAAGTAACTGCTTCTCAAACCACTGCATGAGATGGTACAAGAAAGGCCTCTTTCAAGTTAGCATCTGCTTCTTGGGAACACATTACCTACAGAGGGCCCAGCTACTACTGTCCTTTCTCCTACCTGTTGCATATGGACCAATACAATAAGCCAAAATTGGGAAGTCATTTTTGTTTTATTGGCAGACGCAACCTTAAGGAATAATACCAATAGAAAAAAAGCCCATTTTGATTGTTTCACGCTATCTTATTTGCCATACTGAATTATTCCAGCAGGAAAAACAAAAACAAAAAAATCCCTAAGCAACAATCAGAAATGAGCAAAAATCTTAAATGTGACCTTGTGTGAGACCCTCTGTTCCACAAAAGTTCAACAAATATATTTTTAATTGTCAAATAGTTTTACATCACAGAGGTAGAGATAAATTATTTTTTTCTTGTATTGGTGGTACTTATGAACTGTTATCTTTTTTCTGCTCATAGTATTCAAAAGATGTGACAAAATAATTCTCCTCACCTCCCTAGATTACATGTTATCCCAAATGTTTTTACTTCACAGTCACACTATGGAAAATATGCACAAGTAACCACACCAAAGTCATTATAACTATCCTTATGAAGAAACATTTAATCTCCTCTTTTGGCATTTGTAGAGATCAGGACCCAAAAACCGCTACTACGCTGCACTCAGTTTGTTCCAACCCCAGCATTTTAAAATAAAACAGCCCATTTTGATGTGAATACTGTAGCAAATATCTCCTTTTGTAACAAGCTTTTGACAGCAAGAACCCCTGGCTTCATGTAGGTCCTTACATTCTGTAATAAGCTCCTGGGAGGTCCCCAGGTTTTTCTTTCAGCAATGGGGGCAAATTCCTCAGACTTGCTTTTCTGGTCCTTGAAGCAAATTATCAGATGAAGAAAATGATGCATCTGTGAAAGTAGAAGGAAGATCATATAATAGGCAGCATACCAGTGCATTGACCCTCTTCAACCCACGATGGGGAACTCAAAGCAGCATTTCCAGGATGGGATCTTCTGCTCCATTCGCCCTGAGCTTTGGTTTTCACCAAAAAGGGGCCCCTGTCTCCAGTGCCTGCTGCCCACCTCTCAGCCAAGCTGAACTCTCTGACACCACAGGCCAGGTACACACAGCCCTAGAGACTCAGCGACCACCAGCGCTACACAGAGCAGAAAAGGGACCACCTCCACACACAATTCTCCCGTGAACTCTGCTGAGAGCCACCTGTGGCTACAAAAAACAGTTCCGAACTCTCACACGGGGAGCCAGAGATGGTCTGGCAGCACACAAAGAAGTTCTTGTGTGTGCCAGATTTTTCTTCTGTGAATGTGTCTCTTTACTTTTGAAGAGAAAAACTTTCAGGTTTTTGGAGGAAAGGCTGTTCTGTTGGGTTTTTGTTTTTATGAGAAGTATTTAATATATGATACACAGAATACAAAAATCCTAAAACATTATTTTTTCATTGTTTTATCATGTTTTCTGAAAATAAAGCTCTTTTGTTTGTTTCACACTTACCTCCTAATACTTTAATTTCATCTGCTCAAATCCTTACATCAGAAAAAAAGCTAGAAAAACATCTTTGCTCTACTCATATTCTCGCATGACTCATAATTCAATCAGCTTCCACAGTATAGGTGCTACATGCAAAAATAATTCTCCAGATCTCAAAAATACATGTTCTTGCATCTTTTCTAGTTCTCTGGCTTTTTCACATTGGTGTTCTACCATCTTTCATTTTATTTTCTATTTCTTAACCCATCAGTTTACAGAAAAAAAACCCAAACATACCTTAAGTTCAAACCAAACTGGCAAAACACTAAGTTTCAAAAAATCAAAGAGGAAGCTTAAGTTCCTGCCTTTGTTTCTATTTACCTTTCTGTTATCAACTTGAGTATGTTCTCAAATATTTTTCTATCCTTTAGACAGAAAATGTCCAAGTACTTGGCTGCTGCATAAAGAAGACTGAGAAAACTCTTTGGTCCAGTTGTCAGCCAGAATAAATACACAAGAACTGTTCCAGTGGAAGAGCTGTGGCCTTCAAAGAAAAAAACAAATCCAACTGTAGTTCTGAAGGTGATTCACACCCTTGCCTTTAAATATACCTAACAAACATGTTCTTAAAAGGAACAAAGACCTTTTTAATTGAGTTTGTTATGCATCTGCATTCTCAGAGTTGCCCAGTCATCAGCATGAGGTCCTGGTCATGAGTGCCAGGAGTGTGGGATGCCCAGGCCACCACCACAAACAATAATAGACACCTTGACACCCAAGACAGACATGGAATGAGGAAGGAAGAGATTTCAATGAGTGGCAAGTAGACTGAAAGAAGGAAATATAAGCTGCAACAACAATAATCCTTTTAACATAACATCTATATTTTCCGCATCCTTTTATGATGTAAAGTAATAAATTTTGCAGACCTTCAAAGAATCAGGATGACACTTTTACTTTCAAGGAGTCAGGTGCTAATGGTGTGAGATAGCCTGCCCAGACACTACTAGCTAGTCACAAACAAACAAGCCATCTAATAAAGCCAAATAATAGATTCCTACCTAATAAACCAGATAACAGACTCCTGTCTAATAAAGTAAAAGAATGGACTTCTGTCTAATAAAGTCAGGCATGCCCTTACCAATGTATTAGTCAGACAGGCAGCTCTGGATTCTACATTTAGAAATGTAGAAAATCATGCATATATTTGCCTGGGCTTGCAAATGCCACTACATTGTATTTCTAGTGATGCTTTGGGCAGCATATTTTGCATGAGTTACACCATCAGAAAAGGTATATAATCTGGCTGAGTTGGCAGCAAACCTTGCTTACACACATAAGCTTCTCAACTGTTTAAATGTAAAACAGAATAACTGAAACACCTGAGCAGAGAATTACTTGATTTTATTCCACTGTACCTTCTACAATTCACTGAAAACAGCTGCTTACAACGCTACAAAGAAAGCTGGTTTGTTCAGAAGATAATAGGAAAAATGTATTTACTCTTTCTAGCAACTAAATGGCATGAATATTCAAATTTATTGACAGCCTTCATAGTTATTCTGCAATAAAAGCAAAAAGTGTGACCTACCCTCTTTACTGAGTCCAGGATGAGTTTGGCTGCAGCACTTTTTTACCAAACTGTCATCATTCATGTTATCTTTACAACCATGCTGAAAGCTGCAAATTGTTTCTCAAAGTGCACTCTCATTCCTGGAGGCCGAGCAAGTACTTTCTGGCTGGGTCCTCAGAAGCTGATCTGCTAATAATTCAACAGTAAAATATCTCTTCTTGGGTAAAAAGCAAGGAAATGGATATTAGAAGAAAGAGTAAGACAAAGTGAAAAGTCCATGTTTCATGTATTCTTTTTCTCCTGTATTCCTCTTAGCTTGAGGCATCCCTATTTCTCATTTGACTAGAAACACCACCTAACTCCTACTGCCACTGGGAAATTCCCACTGATGCAAATAAAAGCTGGATCTTTTATGTAAGATGGGATGGGAAGCTATACTGTTACCTCCAGTAATCCACCAGGATTTAAGTAACAGCTCCTAAAAGCACAAGGATCATCCATCTACTTCCCTTCCTCCTTTAGCAAGTCCCTTTCCAGATCCACTGTGGTGCACAGGCCCAAATTTGCTGACCAGGCACACTGAACACAACCAATCTTACCCTGCATCAGGAGCAGATTAACAGATCGGTTGTATTAGAAATTGTAGCAGGTGGGCCAAAGTGCTCAAAAACTTTGTATGCTTTCTGTGTTTTTACTAACATTACTATGCAAAAATACATTTTTTTTAAATCATTTATTCAGAAGATGAATTCTCTGCCAGCCAATGAACCACATTTTTTCATCGCCTGGAGAGTATCCGTCAGATTGCAGAAACACTGAAAATAAAGTGTGAATGGTCAATGTCTCCTGCCCTCTATTCTGAGACCAGCTTCGAGGTCTGTTGCCTCCAATAAGTGCCTTCTGACAAAGAGCTGAGGTAAGAATAAAAGGAAGAAGATAGAAGGAAATGCTCTCTAAGAGCAGTTTGAGACTCTAAACCCAGACTAAAACCATGATTTAATGATCTGAGTAAAAGGACTGTGGTTGCACAAGGAGGAGGTCAACTGCAGACAGAAAAGCCACAAAAGTGGGTAAATGAGGTTAGGAGAGGAAGAAAAAGCATTTTGTTGATTTGTTTTCCATAACTTCCATTCAGCGAGTCATTACAACCTAATTTCTTAGTATTTAAAATTAAAGAAAGGGGAGGCTTACTGGCCATTTCAAAAGGTCTGTCAGGATTACCTAAAGTAGCTATTGATGGGTGTTTTAAAAAACACCCATAACCATGGGTTAAGTGGTTGGCAGAAAAATAAGTCTTTCCCAAGACAAGCCATGTGGTAAGAAAAGCTCCTATAAAAAGCTGCTGGCAGCTATGGCTCTGTCAATCACCTTAAGGATCTGTCAAAACACAGAAATACATCTGAGACAGGCCAACATTTTGGGGGGGAGTCATACATTTCTTTTTCAAGAACAAACACATTGCAACCAAAGGCACTAACTGCCTAATCTTGTTCATAGCTGTGCATTCCAAAAAGGTATCTCATTTGCCTCAAAAAAGCCAGTGTCCAAACTGTGTGGGTGGGAGAGACAGCCAGACGGCGCTGGCTGCTCCTGGGTCTCCCATCACCCAGAGCAACTGGAGGCAGGAGGACCAGGGGAACCTGTTACGCAGGAGCCAAAGTTCCAAAAGGACCTGTCCACAGCAAAACATGTGGGAATCGTGGAAATCATCCACAAGATCCACCAGGGCTGCTGTTAGCTGCTGCTGTCTTCAACAGGGCGTTACAGGTTAGAAGATGGGAACAACCTAGCCTGATGTTATGGCTGTAAATTGAAGGTCAGACCGGAGACCTCTGGAAGACCCTTCCCACAGAAATTACCTTATGCATATTTGTTTGCAGACTATAACAAAGAAAACATAGAGTGACAAGTCCACAGTAATTTATCCTGAACTCTGTTTTCCTCTCTCCTCACTCCAATTTAGGCTCTTGCATCTGAGATGGCTCACTGTGGGCTTCTGTGTTGGAGCAAAAGGGACAGTAAAAGCTGTGAGACCTTTTTAGTTTTGACCCACACCAGCTCAAACTACTGTGGCAGTGCAGATACAGAGGGAAGGAAGCTCAGTTCCTGCTAAGAGTAAGGAGGGACTATAGTTCTGCAGTCAAATATCTGAAAATGGACCTGTGCCTTCCTCAACAAAGAGGCAACAGGGAGGAAAAAAGGCAAACTGGGGACAACACTGGTACAGATTGACTCACGCACCTAGTAGGTCCCAGTGGTTGGTTTCTCAACTCAATTTTTCCCACGCTGTTTGGCATCATGCCTTGCCTTAACCACCTTATGTTTTTAAGGATCAAAACCATGCCCTTTACAAAACACATGGTCTGACTCCAAAGCAAAATAGCACCATATCCATTTCAAGAGCTAAATTTTGAAGGCTCAGCCCCAGCTAGCATCAAAGGCAGCCAATGAAATTTCTGGAGCCATCAGGAGAGACAAGACATCTCTGAAGAAAGTGTGTAGAAGCAGCTGGAGTAGAGCCAAGGGAAGAATGATGATGCTGCAAGCAGTGGGGTGGATAGGCTGAGAAGGGATAGGCTATTATGGGCACTCTATCAGGCTGGCATGATCCTGGCACAAAGCCACTGGTAGAAAAGATGACAAGAGCTTCCATGCTGCCACAGGATTTTAAGCAGAGAGACAGCATTGAGAAAAGGTCAGTCATGGATAAAGGTAAAATCCACACTTGCTATGTTCACAAAAAGAGACTCAAAAGGCAGAAAGCAAAAAGCCTTGAGGAATTCACTGCAACAGCTCAGTTTGTAAAGGAGGGTTATAGTATTCCAGTACTGCAGCATAGTCTAGATAAGCCTGGGCTAGCTTTAATCTAGGGGTTGAAGTCACTTACTGCAGCAGCTCATAACAGGCTGCTTGAGTGGCAAGGGGAGTTAGACACTGCTGAAAACCTTAATTATTGCTGCAGTTGAAGAATGCAGACCACACCTGAGCTGGCTAGCTCAAAACTAGCGCAGATACATTTATGTTCAGCTGAAACCCATGCAGGAAAAGTCCAGAAGCCCAGCTCCTAAAACCTATGGTTTCAGGAAGGGAAAAGAAAGATACCCCACGAGATACCACTTCCACCCCTACTTCCCTAGATGTACCTCTGGGCATTGCCACAGAGAGAAAAGAACCTACTGACAAACATGAAAAGGACCATACTGGCAAAGAGTAGAAGATGCAAAGTTGCCTTTACGTGCAAATTTTATATTTTCTTACCATAATTAGGAAAGAACAAGCCTGCAAAAAGTCATAAACAATACTAAAACCTATAGGTAATGTCACACAAGAATCACTATTTTGAAGTTTATTGAAAGAAACACCATATAAACTATTACAGGCTCCAGTTCCCTTTTGTGCAACAACAGTTAGTGTTTACATGGCATACACTAAGAGTGCAATACCACAGACTGGGACAGTATGACATAACTTCTCTTGTGCCTACTGACCCAATGTGCCCCACTTTAATTTTCTTTGTTAACAACGAGAGCAAATAAGTTAAGGATAGCCATGTATGAAGTATTATGTGTTTATGGCTTCAGATTCAAACCAAACACCTATCTCAATGTCTGTGATTGCAAACTCACCATAACTCTACGAAAGCTTTCAAAAGACTTACACATGCAACTCATTCATGAAGCAGGCTGAGGACTGCCACAAGAAGTAATTACCACAGCCCAAGCAGTGAGAAAACAGGTAAAGCAAATCCAGGCAAGTTTTGAGCAAGAATTCTTTGCCTGGTTGCCTATTTACAGATTACCTCTCATTCATAAGTAACCTCATATGTGTGTATAATTATCCAAGGTTTTGCACTGAGAAAGCACTTATGGACTTAAGCCCCAGCTCTGCACTGCAGTGCCCAGCACATCAGTCTGACAAGGCCACCAAGTTCTCTGCCCAGGAGAACTTGTGCTCTCAAAGACAAGCCAAGGAGCAATGTTTGGACCAAGCTTTCTAGCCTACATCCCCTGAACTGCCAGCCATCCCTGCCGCTCCAGAAGTTACCACCACACACGTCCTTGAAGCAAAGAGAAGGGGAAAAGGTGCAGAGCAAGCACTGAGGTTCACGGTAGCTGTCATAGATGACAAATTTTGAACTATTTGAAGGGAAGGTTTGATAAGTGTGCAGCACACTGGTAGGGGAGCACAAGCTTCCGCTAGGCAGGTACCTGCACATTCAGAAGTTTAAATACTGGGGTTGGCAAGGTCAGAGCTTTTCAACTTGGGGTCTGCAAGTCCACAGGTGATCTGTGAACTCCTTTCCAAACAGTCTACAGAAAGATAAAAGTGAAAAGCACCACTTATATTTGCTATATTTCCACTGGAAATGCAGAAATCTGCAAACTAAAGAAAGCTGAGGATCATCATACTAGTAGATTGTTGCTCACCAGGACAAGAGGCAGTGTAAATGATTCAAAGCAATGGAAAATCCTCAGGAATTGGAAATAGGTGCACAAGCCACTGAGCAAAAGTGTTCCCAGTGTGAAAAGAAGAAATAGCACACCCCAATTGTTAAACATTGTCCTAAGTAGCGGGAAAAGTTCTGTCAAAATTATTTCCTTTTTACCGCAGTCACTCATCACAAAAATCAACACTGAAGTCTGTAGCTCACTTTTCTTATATCTCACCAGATGATTGGTGTCTAGTGGCTCCCAACAGACTGGATATGTTCTGGCCTTTCTCTCAACACAAACATTGAGGAGACTGGGAAGACAGCACTGGGATTAATTTAAGTCTGAAACCTGAAGCCCAACAATTATCTGAGCAGAAAAATTGAAAAGAGTCATGTGCTGGTATACAGATAAATCTGCTTTCCCCTTTTAAGATCAAACATGTCACTGAATGAGACTAGTTATTGACAGAGAAAAGCAGAATAATGATAGATGTAGTGATTCTGACACTAAAACATTTTACAGCCATACAGCCCTTGAAAGGCAGCCAAGAAGCAAGTCCCTACAGACCTTCCAACAGCTATTTGGCATCAGCTTCACCAAGGAGCTCTAGCTGTACACCTCTAGCAAAGACAAACTAACAATCAAAAAATACCTTGGAAACGCAACAAAAGACCTTGAATTAATAAGAAATCTATAAACCAAAGGCTACAAGTTACTGCCATAAATAAAAAATGACAAGATGATAGACACTACCCAAGGAAAGAAATCAGAATGATTGTGCGTCAAGTTGCCTACGTTTTGTGACTTCATCTCTATTGACAAAGTATTAATTAAGACTTCCTCTTCATACTTTTATTGAATGAGTATTAATTAAGACTTTCTCTTTGTACTTTTCCTGAAGTTCACCTGGGTGAACTCTTCAGTTTATTTCTCAGAGTACTGTACACATCAAAATAAAAATGCAAAAAATACTAGTCCTGATTTTGCAAGCTTAATTCTCAAAGGGCTCCCAGCTTAGACACAGATGACCCACTCTGGAATTAAACAGGAAGAGACTTCTCTGGCAAATCTCTTAACAACAGTAAGGTAAATCCAAGAACAATGTGCCTATATTCAAAAATATGAGTCCTCCCACCAAACTCAGACTCAACTTGCTATCAGCACATGTGGGTATATGCACCTTGTTGAATAAAGACCACTCAAAGTAATGGAAAACCTCTGTTCATACAGCACTTAAAACATTATATACACCCTCACACACATATCTATATGAAGGAACTCAACTGAAAATTGCCCTAAGCTTCTATCATGGAATGCTTAAGCATGCACTCTGCAAAGCTTCACAGCCCTATGAGCCCTATATCCTTCCATTCCCACTTTGCAGACACCTCCCAGTTTGCTGAAAGATGGAGATGATAGCATGTAGCTATGCCCCCTAAGAAAATGCATTAAGTACTATTAAAGTCTCCACTTTTGATAAAAACAGAGCAGACCTGGCAACTATCAGCCTTGCTTTGCTACCACATGAAGCCCTACATTCAAGATTATCTGTTCATAGCACTGAAAACCTGGCTGGCTGGCTTTCCTTCTCTTTTGGTCTCCATCGTTCCAGATGTTCATATTCAGAAAGAAGGAGTCTCTACAAAGCTGACATCTGGTCTGAGGATTCCTGTTTGAAAAATAAACTTTTTTCTAGAGCACCTATGATCACAAAGACTTGAAGTTATTGTTTTTCTTCTCCCTGTTTTTACCCACTGTTTACCCCTTTGTGACTGGTCTTCTCTGCAGCTTCTCACAAAACTATAATTTTTCTATCTGCATAGGATTTTTCAACAAGTAACACCAAAAGATATTTCTTTTTATCCAATAGAATAATTGAGACAAATGATAAATGACAGCAGCAAAGTCCTCAAAGCTATTTTTCTCCCCACTTCAGAGACAGTGGGTCAAGGTGCCTTTTTAAATTATCTCTTCTGTGATCCATCTAGGGAGAAAATTCTCCCCTTTATTTATTCTAAATAACTCCTTCTGCTAATAAAGTCTACTATGTTAGATACTGCTTTAAAATAGACCTTAAAATCCTGTCTTTCAACTGGTTAAACCAGCCTGTGAACATGCAACTAATTAGGACATTCCTACAGCCCAGGAGAAGCGCTGACTTCTGACAGCCAGACCAGGGCCACTCATGTGACATCAGGCACCTGTAAAGGTCTGTTCAGGATCATCCAGCCGTCCACAACTTGCTCCTCCTTTGACTTAAATAGGCACATGAACACTGAGGATGGGACAGTGCACCAGGACCTCCTTCCTCTACTCTCCTTCCCGGTGCTGTGGATGTTTCACACTCTTTGGACCCTCAAGATTGCCCACACCAGCCTGGACCACCCCACTTCTTATGGACCATTTGCAAAGCCCTTCTGGGAGGCTCCGACTAGCAGACACAAGAAGTGGATGGAAATTTTCACACAGGTGGTGACCTACTCCCATCTTCAGAAGTCAGAGCATCTCAACAGCACTCTTAGAGTTAGAAAGTGTACAGGTTTTCCTGAGCAGAGACAGAAAAGACAAAAGAGGCCCTTCAGGGGAACCCAGAGAAAATACTTGGCTTACTCTTAATGCCAGCTATTGTTATTTCATCTGTCAATGAAAAGGGAACTTGTTTGGGCACTAACCCTGTAATGCACACAAGCAGGAGAGCAAACATTTAATGCCAGTCTGCTGGAGTGGGAGTCAAGGGAACAGTCCAACTTCCACACAGGCTGAAGAGCGTCTGGAAGGCTCAAGGGCAGGCTGAGGACTATTGGCACCGAAAAAAGCACACCATGAATCCTTTGACTGAAACAAACTGAAACAACTCCCATAAAAGAAAACCATTTAAAAAACAAAACAAAACAACAAAACCAACCAAACCCCAAAAAAACAAAACAAAACAAACAAAAAACAAACAAACAAACAAACAAAAAAAAACAAAACAAAAAAAAAAAACAAAAAAAAAAAAAAAAAAAAAAAAAAAAAAAAAAAAAACCCCCCCCCAAACAAAAAAACC
>JAWWEW010000131.1:40366564-40383977 GCA_035583185.1 Anabacerthia variegaticeps | reverse complement strand
AAAAAAAAAAAAAAAAAAAAAAAAAAAAAAAAAAAAAAAAAAAAAAAAAAAAAAAAAAAAAAAAAACAACAAAAAAACCCCACCCAAACAAAAAAAACCAACCCCTGGAAAAAAATTAACCCCATCCCCAAAACCACAAAAAAAACCCACCAAACATATAGAAGTTCACTGCAGCACCACATGGAGCTTACAGGACTTCAGTTACCTCTCTAGAATTCAAACACAATAAAATAATAGGCAATAGTAAACAACATTTTATGTCAGTTTGATGTCATTGTGAAGGGACATAAAAAATGAACTGCATGCATTGCTATTGTCACAGTAGCAGGACTCTGTAAGCCCATGGATCCAAGACAAGTAAGTAGACATGATATATTTATTAGGCTGCTAAGTCTTCCTCCCAATGACCCGGAGAAAGGTTGCTGCATTCAGAAACCTATCTACTTATTCCATATTCTTTGCATATAGAAATATATCCATGGATATTATGACCAAAGTGAAAAATACAACTACAGTTTGAAAGAGCAAATATTAATTTGTCTTTCTTCTTTATCTAAAAGTTTCACTAGACTTGCAATAGGCCTCTTTTAAAAAACAAAAAAAGTTCTCATTTTTAAAAAATACTTGTTTTATAACGCCTCAGTAATACCTAAGACTCTGCTGCCAAATCTCAAACACAATGGCAGCACCCAGCTTCTTCCAATGCTAATACTACATTGCAAGCTTTACACCTCCAGTAAAAATACTGTCCTTGCAGATTCACTCCATCCCAAGATCCTGTGAACACCCAGTAAGAGCAGATAGTACGGCACATGTAACTTCAAGGCAGCAGATAAGCAGGAGTCGCTGGAGCTGCAGTTACTGGTGAGGGTGGACACAGCGATGCAACTGCCCTGCTGCCAATGCAGGGACTGAGACACTTGCTCAGCCACAGTCCAGCCCTGAAACACACCTTTATTCCCCTTCTCCTGGCACCAGGAGGAATCAGCTGCCCCACGGTCAGCCCAGTCCTGCTAGCCACTGCAATTTAGGCCATGTTATTGTGAAAGCCACTGGGTCACTGCCCAAGAGCCTTTCAGTGGGATTCCCCAGACCAAGGCCAGCAATGGGTTCTTCAGCATTCTCGTTCTTCTCCAAAGGCATGCATGAGCTACCATATGTACCCCCTGAAGCACTAACAGTTAGCAAAAATTGCTTTAAAACTAAAGATTCTGGAAGGAACCGAAACCACACTCTTCAGATAGAAACACTTTCCACAGTCACAATTACAGATTTTGTAAAGAACCAGGTTTGGAGTTGTTGCCTAGAGTTTAAGTGAATTGGTTTGTATTTCTCAAAGAGCAATCTCTGATTCACCTGCATATCCCTTCAGTAATTATCTGATAGTGGAATTCAAGGTTAAGTTAAAAGGCTGCTGTATTTTACTACAACTTCTGCTGTTTTGGTACCCATCCTGTATCCCCATCAAAGAACAACATCAAAGTCTCGTATTGCATAGATTAGAAGTATATCCAGTCCAGAAAACACACTACAGAAGTCATTATTCTATGCATTAATTTACTGCACAGTATAGCAACTTTCATTCATAAGAAAACCAAAAATAGGCTTCATAAGTGCTGATGGCAATATTACACCACTGTCTTTCTGTTATGGAAAAAACAGGCAACTAGAACCACTGTTCACATGCCCTTTGAATGTGTGCTCAATTGTTATTGTGGCTCAGCACAGGAGCCTGATTAAAAAAGGAGTCATGAAGTCCTGCTCAAGTGTCAACAGGAAAGTACTTTGTTTCATTAAGATATATGTATTCATACATTCTTTACATTCATATATTTCTCAGGTGAAATCCCACGTCAGAAATGGAGGGATAGAGTACAGTGATCTCTGAAGATCTCAGAAGAAAGCATGTTTACATATTAGGTGAAGAGATTTCATTCCAAAAATGTAATATCCTTAAAAACCTTTCCAGATCTGGCCCACCCAGGGAGCAGTTTCAATACTGGAAACTGGAGACTGCAATAACATTCCCAGCAATCAACATAACTAGAAAATAATCAAAACATTTATGCTTCTGTATTTAAAACCAAAAGCAAAGGTTGAAGAGAACTTGAGTTTTCAGAACCCTGTTAAATTTCTGTTACTGCAGAAAACTATTAAGAAGTTCCTTCCATCCTCACGTTTCACAGACACAGTTTCTTCAAGGGAAGCCACCATGTGATTGTAGTTTTTATTTCCTCCAAACACTTCAGCTTCTCATTGACTACTAAGAAAAAAGAAGTTTGACTACCATGTATTTGCTGAAGCCAAGAAAAGGAGTGATGCTGCTCAAGAGGCAGCTTTGGATGCCAAGAGTTTTAGAGGACACACGATCTGTCTGGGTTGCACCTTTTTCTGCTACTCTCTCTAAAAGGATGTCTCAAATACAAATAAGAATGTGGTAATGCTTTGGCATGCCCTGCCAGGAGACAGCCTGTGATTCTCACAACCTACAGAAAGGACAGGTTTACCACAGAAAATAATGGCCTGAGGAAACAGCGCCAAAAGAGTGGGGAGAGAGCACCAACTTCGTTATCGTTCCCTTTACAAAAGAGCTGAAACAACAACCTGCCACTCAAGCTCAGGGACAGCAGTGCTTTCATACACAGCTGACCTTTCCAGGAGCCTCTCTGCACTAAGTGTGCATTGCAAAACTTCTCTGAATGATTTTTGAGTGGTTCTGGGAATCTGGAGACAACTGGAAGCTGGTGAACATTGTCCAGATTTTCAAGAAGGACAACCCTGGAAACTACAGGCTTATCAGTCTCACTTCAGCACCTGGTAGAGTTATGGAGAAGATTATTCTCGGAAGTATTGAAAGACACCTGAAAGACAATGCTGTCACTGGTCACAGCCAGCACGGCTTCATCAGTGGAGAGTCCTCCTTGTGAAATCTGATTTCCCTCTGTGACAACGTAACCCACCCAGCTGGTGAAGGGAAACCAATTGATGCAATCCTTTCGAGTTTCAGTAAAGCTTTCAATACTGTCTCTCACAGGATCGCTCCAGACAAAACGTCCACCTGGATAAACATATCATGTAGTGGGTGAGCAATTGGCTCACAGGTCGAGCACAGAGGGTGACAGTGAATAGAGTGACATCAGACTGGTGACCTGTCACTAGTCGGTTCCACAGGGCTCCATCTTGGTCCCTGTGCTCTTCAACATCTTCATCAATGACTTGGACACAGGACTGGAAGGGATACTAAGCAAGTCTGAAGATGACACAAAACTGGGAGAAGCTGTTGACTCCCTGGAAGGCAGGGAGACCCTGCAGAGAGACCTTGACAAATTAAAGGACTGAACAATCACCAACTATTTGAAGTTCAACAAGGGGAAGTGCCAGATTCTGCACATGGGATGGGACAACCTTGGATGTACGGACAGACTGGAGAATGAGATACTGGAAAGCAGTGCCATGGAAAGGGACCTGGGGGTCCTGGCCGCTGGCAAGTTGAAAATGAGTCAGCAGTGCCCTGGCAGCCAGGAGGGCCAACCCTGTCCAGGGGGCATGAGGCAAAGCATTGCCAGCCGGTCGAGGGAGGGGATTGTCCCGCTCTGCTCTGCACTGGGGCGGCCTCACCTTGAATATTGTGTGAAGTTCTGGGCACTGCAATGTAAGACAGATATTAAGCTATTAGAGAGTGTCCAAAGGAGGGCAATGAGGATGGTGAAGGGCCGTGAGGGGAAGCCGTGTGAGGAGCGCCTGAGGGTACTTGGTGTGTTCAGCCTGAAGAAAAGGAGACTGAGGGGAGACCTCATTGCAGCTACAACTTCCTTGTGAGGGGAAGAGGAGGGGCAGGCACTGATCTCTTGTCTGTGGTGACCAGTGAGAGGACCTGAGGGAATGGCCTGAAGTTGTTAGGGAAGGTTTAGGTTGGATATTAGAAAGCACTTCTTCACCCACAGGGTGGTTGGATGCTGGAACAGACTCCCCAGGAAAGTGATCACAGCCCCAAACCTGAAAGGGCTCAAGAAGCGTTTGAACAATACTCTCAGGCACATGGTGTGATTCCAGGGGATGATCCTGTGCAGGGCTAGGAGTTGGACTCGATCCCTGTGGGTCCCTTCAAACTCAGCACATTCTGTGATTCTGCAGAATCAGGGGGCTGGGACACCTCTCCCATGAAGACAGGCTGAGAAGGTTATGGGGGGACTTTCTAGCCCCTTTCAGTAGCTAAAGGAGGGAGGCCTTCAAAAGAACTGCAAAAACACTTTTCATGAAGGCATGTAGCAATAGGACAAGGGGAAATAGCCCTGAACTGAAAAAATAGGTTTAGAGTAGGTATTAGGACAAAATTCTTTACTATGAGGTTGCTGAGGCACTGGAACAAGTTACCAAGAGAAGTTGTGGGTGCCTCATTTGTGGAAGTGTTTAAGACCAAGTTGGATGGAGCTCTGAGCAACCTGGTCTAGTGGAAGATTTCCAAACCCCATGCCGTGGGCAGGGATGAGATTATGTTTAAGATCCCTTCCAAGCCATTCTATGTCTCAAAACCCATTTAAAGAGAAATTTTAAACTGTGGCAACACACACAGAACGTCTAAACTTAATCAACAGAAAATCATTACAGTTTGATTAGTAAAATATGAAGTAACTTGCCTCTCACTAATAAATTACAAAGACAGGACAAAGAGGGAAACATGACTGAGTTTTCATGGCACAAAATGATGAAGAGGAGCAGGCAGGATGGTCCCTGGGCACCTCATCCACCTCAGTCTTTTTAAAATCAAAAAGGATTACATAAAAAAAAGAAGAGCAGGAGAGATGGAAAGCTGATTTAGTGAGCGGTCTGGTGGAACACAATGCTGGCAGCCCAGGAACCCACTGAAGCACTGGGAGTAACACCTGGCAAGGACTTCATTCATTCAGTGAGTGCATACTCACTGCACTGCTCCCTGGCAAAGACAAGGGCTCTTTGAGGAGGGGAACAAGGAACACTTAATTAAAGACCAGATCCTCATGCACAAACAAAGAGATGGAGAGAGTGAGAGACCTTTTGCTTCATCAAAGCCCCATGGCCAAGGGCTGCTCTCAGCACCATGGTTCCCTTGCAGCATTGCATTTTATACAGAGCATACACTCAGCTTGCAAGGCTGGATGACTTATTTGCCACCGGAAAAGATGCTTTCCTATACAATGGTGCTGTTTGTGGGGAGGAAGGAGATGGGAAGACATTACTAGCTGGCTATTAATCTCATAAATTCTTCTCTGGAGCTGCACAATGAATACCATGGATCTGTGTATTTCACTTTGCTTGTTCAAGGCAAGTTGCTTTGAGAGAAAAAATGAAATTTAATAAGCTGTATCTTTTCTTTCATTGTGGTTTTTTAATTATTTTTCTATTTTCACAATACATTTTAGACAATCAGCACTTCTACTGCAGGCCATCCACAGTTTTCTTTAGAGAGCAGAAAGCAACTCTGACTCCAAGACTTCACTCTCACAACAAAAGCACAAACCACATACTGAGAAATAAGGCACTTTATATGCAGTCGATACTCATTTAGCTCTTGTGTCTGTCTCCCCAGTCCCCAAAGTATATTAAAGACCCAACCTAACACTTGTGAGCAGCAAAGTGCTGTATGCAAATTTGGAAATAAATTCATAAGCACCTCAGCCTGGCCATAAGCTTAAGTTTACTTTTTTTTTTTCCCAGGCTGCAATAACCAACTCACAGATATAGAAAGTGCTTAGTCAATCTTTAACTCACTCTAAGTTGGAGTGGGAAAGAAGGAGAAAAAAAATTGTAGTTTAAATCCACTGTAGTTCCCATAGTTATACCACAAGGCATACAAAAGGTGTAGCTGAGTGTGTGGTAAAGTCATCGGATGTTTTATTACTATGAAACCTAATGCTTCCCTACTGAAAAGAAATTTTCATTATATAAAGGAGATAATTGGGAGGGAAAAAAGACAATTCATGTTTTATGACTGGCTATAAATGAATGATGTTTAATGTCCAACACTCTACATTTCATCATAATCATCCACTAATGACTGAAAAACTTATTGTGAAAATTTCCAAACCTAAACTGGTGGGGTGTTAATTTAATTTTTTTGGTGGCAAGACAGAATGTGGCAGGGAGAGAAAAGAAAGGGAGCACTTAGCTCTAGCTCCCAGCATGGCAAAAAAAGTTTCCCCTCCTACGCCTGGCCAAGCAGGAACAATGCACAACAGCCCAGCCCTGTCGACTTCACTGAATGATAACTCGTGCTAGTTAGTTTAATTATTGCACATACATTTCTCGAAAACTTCACTGGAACATCAGCTACTAATTGGAGAAATTGCTCTGAGCATGACTGAAGGGTTATTATAAAGCTTGGTCACTTCTTTTCAAGCAATCTTTACAAAAGGGCATGGCCCTTCTGCGAAGCGTATGAAAACCTCTCAAAGATGCCCATTGTCCATGACACAGGAACAAAGTGCAGGAGATACAGAAGGAACTTTCAGCTGGGAACACAAAAGGTGATGAAGACAAGAAAACAAGGTGGAACATCCTCCTACACCAACAGCACCTTGCAGAGAAGAGCTGAAAGAGGGGGGAAAACATCAGCTTCCGGGATGACAAATATTAGTGAGTGCAAATGGAAGGTGTGTCACAGAAAGGAGTCTTATTAAAATACTAACGCTCATTAAAGACTTAAGTTGCAAAAGCCTTGCAAAGTTACAGGAAAGCTTCCGAAGACAATGAATTTCATCACGGGACCTATAGGTTTGCATAAGGTTTCCATGACCCCCTAAATCAGCATATTAAGCAAGCGCTGGTTTGGGGATTTTCTTTATTCAAAGACTGCTTATGTTTCCCAAAGTTTCCCTTCAGCAAACTTAAAAGCCTAGATACACTCACCGATTTCCTAATATCTAAATAACTCTGATCACTGTGAAACTGGATGCTGAGCAAGCTTTTATGGCATAAATGCTTAATTTAAGAAAAGTTCCTGAGCAGTGAGTTTAAAAGTCACATATGAGACACTTCATCTCCTGTATCCTCCGGCCCCAAGATGCCAGTGCTATAAGCAAGTTTCTCAGGTGCTTCATATTCCTGCTGTATTTCACTGTGAGGTCTAATTTTATAATTCAAAAGACAAATCTTCAGACACTAGAATGTCATGTGGATTTTAATCCCTTTACTTTGTGGCTCAGGTACACCTGCACCGAGCATACTAGGACTGTCCAGTCCCAGTTAACTACAGATTGCACTTTCATGAACTTTTCATTACCGAGCCAGGGTGACTTAGATGTGGAAAGACTATTCAGTAACGAGTCTTCTGGTTTACATTTTACAATCTCAGCAGCAGTAATCATGCTATTCATACTAGAGGTTTAGTGTTCCCTCCTCCTCACCAGCTACTTTTTCCTCCAGTTACTATCTCCGTGGTCATCAAAGCCCATTACTCATCAGACCAGCCAAGACTCTGGACTGCAATGAACAAGAAACATCAGCAACAGCAGCAGAGGTTTGAAAGTCAGGTGGCACTCATGATTTCTGGGTCATGGTAGCACTTAACAATACAGGTGAAGGGAAGCATCATCCAAGGCTGTCTGGTACCTGTGCATAGAGTTCGTGCAGCCGAGAGGAGGAGACCTTGCTGTCCCTTTCTGCCAGGCAACAGCAGGAGGCTGGGACAGTCCCCCCACACCTCTCTGGGGCAAGCAGCTGGTCCTCCAGTTACCCCATCCCAGCTGGGCTCCAGGGGCAGGTGAGGCAGAAAGCTGCCCCCACCTTTCTGCAAGCAGCCAGCGAGCCAAGAGATAAGGCAAGAACCAACTCAACGGCCTAACACAGCACTGTCCAGCTATCCCAATGGCCCGGGGCTGCAGAGAAAGACCCCCTGGGTGAGCCCCTCATGCACCCCTCCACTGCTGTGCACGGGGACAATGGGCTGGATGAGAGCAGCAGAAAACAGCAGCTTCACCTTGAAAAATATCGTGCCACTTTTTCCCCTTGACCCCATCGGTTATTTATTAACAGGAGTAAAATATTGCTATTCTGTACCTCCCAACAGGCAGGTTTTCCTCTTCACCTAGGATACCAACCACTGGTTTTTTTAAAAGCTGAAAACCGTGGAGACTTTCTGTCTTTAAATGTGTTGTTCACTGCCTTAATGCAACAAAGTAGATACTAAAGTGTGAGAGAGCTCCCAGATAAGTCACAGCCATTTACACATTAGGCACCTAATTATGTTGAAAATACAATTACACGCATGTAAGCAGATGCTCATGCCCACAGGCCAAGCCCATTACTTTGACAATTCTTTAACTACCTACCTTTACAGTAAGTGTGAGCTGAATCTACTTAGATACACGACCTGAATTATCAGTCTGGGAGCAGAAAAAAGACAGTGGAGAAAAAAAAAATCAGTTGCTCCCATCATATTTAGTGCAGCTAAGGGCAATACACAACAGGCAAGACTTCAGCAGGTCCCTGCTCTTCTTTTATAGTCTTTAATCAAATACTGAGGGGCATTCACTATTTTTAAAGTCAAATGAAAACTTTTGGCTCCAGTCTTTTGTAAATTCGCAGCAAAGATAACCCCAAGGAATGCATATTATTTACACACCAGTGAGCTTACTTATTAACATGAACCTCTAGCAAAAGCTCCATATTTTAAAATGGGCCACAAAAACCTGTTCACATTCCTTGTCTGGCTTTTGTAACATGAAGGTCAGAGCGCACCATTCCACAGCCCTCCTGGGTAGTGAGCTGAGGAATGTCACCCAATGGGCAAGGTCCAGGAACACCCCAAAAATCAAACGCTGATCCTTACACTCTGTCAAGGTGATGGGGCCAATTCAAAAGCTCTTCATCCTCCATCCAACTGCAGCCAAACAGCTTACATGAGCTAGGGTGAGCAGCAAGCACTAACCACTGCCCAGCTTTTTACCCTGCTCTAAATATTGGTGGAGCACACAAAACTTTTCTATCGCCAGGACCTATTCTCCAACACTGTTTTGTCATTTGAGGTTCAGAAGAAATTTTGCTATAATGAGGAAAAAAGGTCCACCGGCTCATTTTTAAAAGGGTTGCTCATCTTGAGCCCTCTCAGCACAGAAAAAATTGTAATATTCAAATAAGTCTGATGGAGAAACAGTGAGTGACAAACAAGCATCTGACTATTCTGCAAGAAACAAGATTGCCAATAAAGAGAAGTGATAAGAGCCTGCATTGCTTGTTCCAAAAGGATAAAGGCAGCTAAAAACATTCAAAAGCAAGATTAAAATCAGGAAACTGGGAAACCCCAAATATTCATGTTCTGTTCTTTGCAGGAATCTTATTCAACTAATTTTTTTAAAAAAAGAAATGCATGGAAGCATCCTGTTTTAAGCATCTGAAACTCCCAATGCAGAGAAAGCATCTCTAGCTCTGTGACCTGTTCCCAGTGCCTGCTACATAGTACACAGATGATATAAATTGTAGGTGAGGAAAAGACAGTTTGTCTCACTGTCACCACTGCAGCAGCTGTGGGGAACAAGTCCTTTACAACAATAAAACAAACCTTCACAATTTGCCTTCTCTCCATAAGAGAAGATGGTTTCAAGCTGTGAAGGTTGCAAGTTACCTTAACTCCTAAGGAAAACTTCAGCTCTGCTGTTCTTTACAACTCCCAGATATAATCAGCACAAAGATATTTTTGGGGAGTTTTTGTTTGTTTTTTTGGTTGGTTGGTTGGTTTTGGGGGGTTTTTGGGTTTTTTGTTTGTTTGTTTGGGGTTTGTTCAGGTTTTTTTTTTTCGTGTCAAAATAAGTGCTGCAAACAATTTTGCTCTCCATGCTAGGATCTTTTTGTTTCCTGAAGAAAATTGAGGATGAGGTGTGCTTGGTCCTAGGCCACAGTGCACACTGGTGGGGTTCCCTTGGGGAATCACACGGTAACTTGAACCTTCAGCCCACCACGGCATAACAGGTTTGCCGTTCACAGCTCCCAAAGCCACCTGCCTCTCACCACAACAAAGTATACCTCACACACTCGACTCCTGCTGGTTCTCACTATATAAGACACCTTCACAGCAACACCGTGGCCCAAGTCTAATCTAGCAAGTAGATCCGAGTATAAAGTATTGTTTTAGCAAACCCAGAACTAAAACTCCGGAGCCGGGCAGCCCCGGGAGCGCTCCGCGGGCGGGGGCCGGCCCGCAGTTCACCCTGCGGGGGGATTTTCCAGCACTTCCAGTGTGTGTTTCAGACCTCGCCCGCTGAAGGGAGCGGGGGGGACGCACCTCTCCACCCGACCCTACGGCTGCGACCCGCAGCGCATCCCGGTAATGCCACCTCTCCCTTCGGCGCACAGTTCCCCTCCTGGGGGCTGAGCCCTCCGCCGGGCACCTGCGGGGGCTCCGGGGCAGCACAGCACAGCTCAGCCCAGCCCGGCCCGGCCCGGCCCGGCCCGGCCCGGCCCGGCTCTGCCCGCGGTACCTACCCAGGCACTTGATGTGGAAGCCGCTGGGGGGCTTGAGGGAGCGGCGCGCCCAGCCCTGCCGCAGAACCTCCAGGTGCTCCTCCTTGCCCTGCACCAGCAGCACCTGCTCGTCGATCCAGCCCAGGAAGAAGGTCTCGGCCACCGCCGCCGTGGCCCGCCGGTCCCAGAAGTGCTGCATGTTCTCCCGCTTGAAGTCGGCGAAGATCTCGTATCCGATGCGGTGCCGGCCCAGCTCCGCCGCCGGCCCCGCACCTGCCCCTGCCCCGCCGCCCCCCGGCCGGCCCCCGCCCGCGGCGTCCAGCACGATGGCCAGGGAGTGCGGGGCGATCTGCAGCACCCGCTCCGCCCTGCGCGGCATGGCCGCTCACCGCCCGCCGCGGGGTGCGGGCACGGGCATGGACACGGGCATGGGCATGGGCATGGACACGGGCACGGGCACGGACACGGACATGGGTACGGACACGAGTACAGACACGCCTCCGCGGCCGCGCTGCCTCCCTCCCGCGGCCGACTGTCCGCGCTCCGCGCCGCTCCGCCCCGGCCCTGCCCGGCCCTGCCCGCTCCGCCCCCGGCACACCCCGGCTCGGCACACCCCGGCTCGGCACACCCCGGCACGGCACACCCCCGGCACGGCACACCCCCGGCACGGCCCGGCTCGGCACACCCCGGCTCGGCACACCCCGGCTCGGCACACCCCGGCCCGGCACGGCACGGCGAGGTGGGGCGGCCTCGCGCGGCTGCCCGTCCCGCAGCGGGCGGAGGACGCTGTGTCCCGGCTGGCAGTCCGCCCCACACCGCACCCCGCCCGGTCCCGGCACGGGAGCAGCATCCCCAGAAGCGAAACCAGCGCGCTGCGTGTCCCGGCCGGCGGTGGAGGCTTCCCGGCAGCACCCCGCCCGTCCCCCTCCGGGAGACCCTCACCCTTCCCTTCCCCGAGTGAAACACGGGGACATCCCTCAGTCACACCCAGATTATGCCAGCAAGTCTCATAATTCCTTACGGTTTTGCTTCCTCCAGGGGTTACACATCTGTAGGTAGCATACCCAGCGAGCAGCATTGTCCCGGCCACGTGCCCTCACTTTTCACCCGCTGTAATCCTGTGTCACTTTCTGTCTTAGTGGTTCTGAAACCTGATGGTGATGGAGTAAGTGTATGGTTCACTCCTAACTTCTGTGGCTTTTTTCCAACAGTTTAGTATTTTGCCTCCTCTCTGCTCTGGGTCACTCATGGGAGAGCTCAGCAAAACTAAGCAAGGTGCGAGCAGAATTGGAGGGGTCCTTGCCAGCAGAGCCTGGCCTGGGGTGTGCATCGAGGTGGTAGGTGGCTGCTGAGCTGCAGGTGCTGGCAGCAAGGTGTCAATTATGCTTGTGAGAAGACAGACTTAAGAACTTCGATCCTGTCTTCTACAGGAACCCTCAAGCCCCCAGCAAAACTGAATCTCATTTCTGAAAACAGAGCTTGAGTTCCTGAATGATCTGTGGCTGCTGGACACCTTGGTGGTGTGTGAACTGTGTGGATGACCTCAGCAGCACCCTTGCCTTGCCTCAGGGAGCAGGGCACCATGGCACTTGGGACATGGGCAGTGACGCTGCCCCAGAAAGGCGAAAGACATGAAGAAGAAAACTGCTGTAGAGAAGGGAGGGAAAGAGTGGAGGCCGAAGAGAGGTGAGTGAGAGGAGAGAGCAGGCGGCAGCCACTCTGCCAGGCAGCAGTATGAGAGCTGCTACAGCCACCACATCCCATGCTGTGCACAAACTACATTTTTTTACCTGTTGCTCCTGAGTTCACTCGCATCAATATCCCTTGACATATTTGGCCCCCTTAAACCATTATCCATTTGCTTCTAACCTCATTCAAATCATGTGCCGCTCTCCAGCTGACTTCATGCAATTCCTTCTCTGGGGCACTGCATAACAGTCAGGTTCCTCTGACATCCCAGCTCCCTACTTTTGGGGTTCATCCAGTACTGTTTAGGCACCATACCAAGAAAGGTCAAATTTACCAGCATCCCAAAGAGTTTTACAAGGAAAAAAGTTATATGAAACTCACTTTTCCAAAGGGGAAATCAGAGGTAAAATACATTATCCAGAAACACTGTGAACCATTTTGAGCAGGGGCAGAGCATATTAACACTTGGTTTGCAAGTCTCTAACCCTTTCCCAAATATTCAGCACAGCAAGATCTCAAGGGGCCCCTCACCTCAGCCAGCAATACTTTTGATGGTGTTGCTGTCAGGATTTCAAAGGATCTCTTTCACATCGCTATTCAGCACTAAGCTTTGCCAAGAGGACCCCTTTCCCCACCCCCAGTATCCTCATTGTCCTCCAAACTGCTTCACAAAGTTCATCTGAGCCACTGGTTGCCTGTTAAAAGAGCGAGTGTGTTGAAACTACTGTCATGATCTTGTCATTCTCATGTTATTCTTACCTTGTGCATTCCTCCTCTCTGCATTGTATCAGCCTTTTATCTTGCCCATCATACTGGCATTTCAGTTCTCCTGGGCAGGGCTCACCTTTGTGTTGCCTTTATGTAGAGCACATTGACATCTCAACTGCTGATCAGAGTCACCAGGTAACTTCAGGGCTTGGATGAGTTTTCCGGTTTCATTCGTATCTGCAAGAATGAGGGAGGCAAATTAAGCTATTTGGTTTTTAGATTTTTGCATCAGATACACACTGAAGATTTAGATGTGGGGCTCCACCTTTTGCCTACAGCCCCCAAATCTCAAGTGCTAGCCAAATCTGTGATCCTTCTGCTGCCTCTGGCAGAAAGGCATGTTCAGTGCAGCATGCTTGGTAGGCTTTGGTCATGGCATCAGTGTTGCTCTCTCCATTAGCTAAGCTCCTTTTCCCTTCAATACTAATTTCTGAAGCAATTGGTGTGGCGAAACACCCCACACAGTCATTTTCCTCCTCCTTGCAGTAACATTTGTGGGTTGTCAACATCTTCCCTACCCCTGGCTCCTTCTCCTGTAAAGGCTAGTCCTCAGCCTGCTAATCCTCTCCCACCCTGCTTTCATCACCTCCTCACTCACGCCACTTCAGGCCTCTGTGCTCACAGGCTGGCCCTCGTTCCCTGCCCTTTTCAGCACGCTGCCCCTCTCTGCAGCTTGCACACACACAGTGTCACCCACAGGTGTAAGGACAAGGCAGTGAAACAGTACACAATGATTTGTCTAAAACTTGTCAGATGAAGCAGATGTGGCACAAATCAAAATACACCATGTGCTGGGGGCTGGGTGCTGTCCTCATACAAGCCTGTGCCAGGATTGCCCAAGTGAGGTCTCAAGGGCCTGGTTAAGAAACTCCCCTTCTTTCAAGAGCCAGGGTATAGGCTGTGAACAACAAGTATGTACTGAGTAAACCAGTCATTATTCATTGTTCCCCTTTTTTCCCCATTTCCTTACTGATTCAAATCTTTTTGTTCTCAGAATTCAGGAAGGTTGGTTTATTTTGGTTTATTTACATTTTGTTGCTTGTTGACTTGGAGTTAAATAGCATCTCTTCCCTTGTCATTCACTCTTAGTTCAAGGGACTTCTTCCCAACAATCGAGATCTATAGCCAGATTATAGACAATCTGGTATTTCCCAGTAGAAATACAGGTGAAAGACTGTCCTAATCTTCTTATGGCCAAGTAATGAAAGGGGGTGAAGTGGAACTCCTAAGTGCCTCTGAAGTGTTTGGAAAGGCAGAAGTTTACATTGCTACTGAGGTGAAACCCCTGGAAATTCAGACATGTCTCTCTGAAATGCATCAGTCTGCAGCAAATGGCATCATTCATTCTTGGTGGGAGCAGGAAGTCAAACACACCTGACAGAGCTATGTTGTTGTCTGGATGTCTGTACTGATCCACAGCTCAGGTGTGGCATCTCTGCCTGCTGCAAACATTGCCTCATTAAAAACTCTGTGGGAAAAGAGTATTCCCCCAGAATTCATCCAAGGCCACAGAATGGAAAAGAAAGGCTGAGGTGAAACATATATGTAATGGTGGCTGTGCATCCCTCATTTGTGCACAGGTAAGGCAAGTTCCACAATTTTGCAGCCTACGTAGTGTGTCAGCAAGTGATCTGCTTCAGATATGGTATTCACACAGTTAAGTCAGCAAGTACCCTTCAGGAGAGGTTTTGGAAGACTGTTTCATATCAGAAAACTATTTTTTAATCTCTCTAGTCGTTTTATACAAGAAGAAATAATACCTTCCCTTCCACTATCCATCCAGTGTTGTTTCTGGGCAAGAGAGTCCTTCATACTTCCCAGCCATATCACCTCATTCCTGAGAAGAAGCTACTGTTATTGTTATGTGCTTTTCAGGTGGTTGAAGTCTGTGTGGCAAGAAACTGTCAGCTACAGGATGGATTTTTGAGATATTTCTGGCAGGGCATTTTTTTTAATATACCTGCATCTATTCTCATGTGGAAGGCTGACTCACACTGGTGGTGCAGTGATGCACTGCTCAGTGTGACTGCCATCCTAATGAGACCAGAGCTTGTGGACCTCAATAATAAATTTTGAAAAGAGTGACTCCCTCCTTCTGCCCCATTCAAGACCTACATGAGTCTGGCTAGACTTTCTTAGACACTGAGTCAATGTAAACTGGGTCTGGCTTTGCTGCTGCAAGTGCGTAGGAGAAGGGCCAGAAGCAAATATGGTGGTAACATGGGCCTGGTACTGCTCTTCTTGTCATAATGTGAGAAAAACCAGACACAATCTCAGAAGAACGAATGTTCTAAAACAACAGAGGCCATGAACAGTGAGGGCAACTTGCACTTAAGGAAAGCAAGATGAGGGAAGGGGTACGCTAGTAGTTTTTTCTTAAAACTCTTCACAGAAGTGTGGCATCCTTTGTAGCTCTACATTTGCTTAGTTTGCATCACATCATGATGCTTATTTGCCACCAAGAATTTCTAAAACATCACCTTGCTTAGCTTTACCCTTTTGTTTTTGTAAGCAGCTTTTGTAATACAGAAATAATAATGCTTCTCACGTTTGTAGAGTCCCCTGAGACCTGCTATTAAAAATCAGGAATGGCTGTTAGACAGTCTCTGCTCTGGTAGGAGTTTTGTGCTCGGTCACGTCCTGCTATCCTCCATCAAGAAGCCCTGCTCAGAAGTTCTTGCTCAGACAGAGTTCCCAGTGAAGTCAATGGGAGTTTCCCGCGTGAAGAGTGATGAGCTGGGTCCAAACTAAACACCCAACTAATAAGCAGAGTAGGAAACAGCTGACTGCATCATTTTTAAGCCCTGTGCTTTTACTTGACTCAGACTTGCTGGCATCATGAAGGATCCCAGGGGCAGAATGCGACCTGAGGGAGGAGAGGAGATCCCAGGTTATGGGCAGACATGCCCATCTTCCTCTTCAGGAAAGTCTTTGGAATGGTGTTTAATCTTTCCAGCAAGATGAGTGCCTCTTGGATAGGTGAGCTGGTAGGTAGACAATTATCTATTGTCTGCTTAACAATAGCCTGCATATTCTGGGGAAGTTACACTAACCAGGAGAAAAATCACTTCCCAGCAGACACCGAAAACAAGTTCCCACTTTACTCATAGGACATGTATAATATAGGGTACAGGTCTCTCACATTCAAACTCAGGTACCTATGATTAGACGTGTAAATAACACAGCACTAAAACACCTGGATCGGAAAGCCCTTTCATTTTATTTATCTGTGAAGTTGCAAAGAGGGAAAAAAACTTACAGATGTTTTGAAGCCAGAAAGCTGGTGTGCAGCTCATCAGAGCAGTGCAGGTAAAAGGGGCCAGAACAGATTCTCCACATGGGAAATTCTTGACTGTAAAATAATAAAGAGGAAAGAGAAGGGCACGTTTATATCTTGACTTTCTAAATATATTTTCTAGAGGTTCTTGTATGTGCCTTCTAACCCATAACTGCCTCTTACCTGCTATGATATTGATGGTTGTGTTTGGCCAGATTACAGTCAGATACTGTATTTGACATAGACAGGATTTTATTTCAAACTCTGCAGTCTCTACTGAAGGCATAAAGAACTCAATATTTGCAGGCAACATGCAATTTTAATTATGGAAATGACACACCAGTTTGCCTAAAATATCTGCTTGTCACATTGCCTTGCAAGAACCACTGAAAACACATTGAGGCAGCTCAAGCACTGACATGCCAAAAGAACTAGCGTTTATTTTTATGATTCCCCTACCAGTAATGGAAAGAAACTGTGAATGAAATGACCATTAGTTTTCATGGGCTCTCTGGAAGAAAGAGCAATAAATTCTATTTCTCTACCCTTTTTCATATTTCCTTTCACAGCCCGTGGCCTGAAGTGTGGGGCCTCTGCTGACTCCTGGCCCAGCCTAGCAAAGGCATGTGGCTGATCCCCAGCAGATCTTACTTTGCTGAATTTATGGGTCCAAAGTCAGACCAAGGAAATCAGCATTTTCATCTGAAATTTCTCTGCTTTGAATAGATGTGTTTTCCTCCTAGTGGCCTTTCTCATGTAGTGCAAGGCAAATCCTGTAAGTGCTGGGGGCAGTGCAAAGCTGCACTCTGGAGAACAAAGTTACAGTGAAATACATATACCCCTAAGAGCAAATGTAAATGGCATACATAGGCAAAGTGAGGTAAAGGAAAATCCTTGTTCACATAACATGCACAGCCAAAAGCTCCAACCCGTACTGGCTCAATTTTCCTGGAGGAACCCCACTGGACTTGGGGCCAAAATGACAGAATGATAATCTGTGACTCCACACTTTCATTTGAGAAGTGTATTTTGCTCCTAAGCAAGAAGGCAAGGTAGACAGAGCTAACCATTTCTAAACAAACAATTAAATGAAGTCTTCCACCTTCCAGAAGGAGAATTGTTATAGTTTCAAACCTTTTGAATTCCTTCCAAAAGCTTGGAGGCAATCCATTAGCATAACTACAGTGGTTAACAAAGGCCACCACAGATATGCATATTCTGTTAACGACTCAAGCTAGAGCTGTT
>JAWWEW010000131.1:40316922-40366464 GCA_035583185.1 Anabacerthia variegaticeps | reverse complement strand
TTCTAAATTTAAGAAGAGCGATTATTTTATTTCTTGGCCAATAAAATATCTTAGTTTCCCTTCAAACTAAGACAAGAATTTAATCAGGGGCTGTTATAATAATGCCCAGGTAGGGGTGGGGGGAAATAATAAGAGGATTCTGCACTACAGGGCAATCTGCAGGTAAAGTGATCAGCATACAGGGTGAGAGAACCAGAGATGGTCACAGGCTTTGTAAGCAGCCTTGGCTCTGCCCTGGCAGTGGAGCTGTGGGCAAAAAGTAGGCGTCAGTCTGAGCTGAACAGCTCTGATGTGGGCTTGAAAAGGGTAGGAATACCACCTCTCTGACCCAAAGTGGAGCTGTAAAAACTGCATTGGTGGGAATCATACAGTCCATCCCTGCAGGTAGAGGTGAGGGACCTTCAACAGTGCCCCCTGACATGGTAGGAGCTGGCATGTGGAGCTGGAAGGACAAGCTGATGCATGCTGGCTTCTCTGAGACCCCCTTGGTGGCACAGATCTGGGGAGGCTTTCCCAGACTGCAGGATGGGGAAGCTCCCTGGTCCTTTGGCTTGCTAGTTTTAGGAAGACAGCTACTCCCTTCTGACTGGGGAAAGGGAAAACGGTTGGTGTTGCTGGTTTGGGGCAAAAGCCCTTCAAGATTTTGCCTTTCAGGCAGGCAGGCAGACAGATGCCCATACAGTTACACAGCAGAGGGATACAGTATTTCAAGATACAAGAAGGCTCCACCTGTGCCATGACATTCTTGCTCTTCCTGGCAGAAGGCACAGACTGGATGGCGGGCTCGCTCTCTTTAACCAGCCAGTGACATCCTTCCACTTTCTGTGCGCTGATCCTCTGACCAAACTCAGTTCAGAAAATGTGAGCCGGGCTTACAGCCTTCCTCTGGGCTCCCCTAAACCAAGGGCATGTCTTTCTAACCCCCAGAGCTTTGTAGGAAGAGGATTTCTGCACTCAAGCATGAGAAAATGCCTCTGAGAAAAGGGACTAACCACAACCACAACCTTTGCATGTAGAAAAAGGCTGGATGTAGTGAAGAATGTTGGATAACATGCCTACCTTGGGTTTTAATTCACTGTTCCTGCTTGCAGCTTCTCCAACCACTGATGTCCTAACAGCGTGTTTTTAACACATGTCCACCTTTTCTTCATCAGAATTCCAATTTCTGGTGTTTCTTTGCTTGATACAGATGCTTCTGGAAAAGAACAAAATATCCCTGACAAAGAAATTACCATAATGGGATGTTTTTCCTCTTTTTCCTTTTTACAGAAATTTCTCATCAATTTTGCTCTACTCAATAACCTTCTACTCATTTTACTTCAGGCCTTATGTTGCTTGTCTTTGATGAACTAGTTCAGACTAAGCCGTGCCTGGTTTACATATGAAAATAACAGGCACCTTACAGCTACCTGCAATAAACAATTGCTGCTTTTAGAAGCAGACCAATACCTGTTACACTGTGGTGAGAAACATCCCCTTTTGCCCTTTTAACTGGTGACGGGCAGTGGAATAGCCCAGCGAGTGCTCCTGTGCGCACGGAGGGAGGTAACAGCCATCTTCCCCAAGGGGACTGGCTGCAGCTCTCCCGGCGCTGGTTTTGTACCTGTTGGGTGAGTGCCAAGGACTGGCACACATTCAGGTTATGGTGTCTGCCAGCCGTCGGCTAAGCTTCTTTGCTCCTCCATCATTTTCATTTCACTCAGAGCAAAGACACAAATACGGAGGCTGCAACAAGGAGCTGGTGAAAGGGGTGGTGGGGTGGATGTAAGAGAATTTATTCCTGGTTTAATAGCCCTCCATTATAGCTAAGCCTTTTGCCTAAATGGCAATTTGGCTCTCATCTCCTAAACACTGCTCGCTTGCATTAGACTTTTTATAACAGCTGTAATTACAGTTGCAAGCTCTTCTTTTATTTTATGGGAGATGAGGTAAACCTGCCCGATGTCACAAGTGTTGATCCTCAAGTACAGCCATGTCTTTGAGGCAGTGTCCCTGAACAGTGGGATCTGATGGATGAGTCACAGGGAAGACCTGCTGTTTTCCTTGCTAGCCCTGCCTGTTCGCGGGACTGATCTCTCTCACAGGTAATTTTAAGCAGCCATCCTGCTGCTCTCCTGCCTCTTCCCTTTGCCTTGGCTTGTCAGGATTAGACAGTTTAACCAGTGACCCCAGTTGTCATCAATCTCAATATTGAATGCACCAAGATAATACAGGCAATTCTCTGCTCTGTAAAGACAGGCATTTATGAAGTATTTGTGAAACCATTTTAGCTAAAGAAGACAGACAGCTCAATTTCATGCCTAATATTGCCTGACAGGTGCGGACACACCCTGGGATAACTCTCTTGTCATCCTGACTAGAAGGTCAAGAGTCTACATTTGACAGAGAGAATCGCCTTTGGCACTATGACAATAAAACGAAAACACAGCAGCATCTAGAAAAAAAAAACCAAAACAAACCTAACAAACCCCTTTGTAAACCAGATGTGCCAGATTTAACATTTCCCAGAGCTTAGTTCCTTTTAAATTTTGTCGCTCCTCTTTGAAGATTATCCATGGACCCAACCACCACCAGGCTAAACCAGAAAGTTTAGCTTTTGTTGTTCTATTAGCCATTATCGGCTTACTGTTTTAAATATCTCAGGCGTGGTGGGCAGTGGCTCTCTCTCCAACCCTCTTATCTCCTCTCCTCCTTATCCAGCGCCTCTTCTCCCTCTCCCTCTCCTTCTCCCTCTCCCTCTCCTCTCCTCCTAATTTCCTCCTAAAGTGCTAAAACCGACTCTTGTAAATGAGTTTTGTCTTGATTTTAATGCAAATGAGGTTGTCTGTTTGTTTATAAAAAGTGGATACGTCGTTGCTTCATATTTGTGCAGAAGAAAATTACATGTTGGTAGCTAAGAATCAGATCATTTCTTTACGTGGAAGAAGTGGGAAAGAGTAATTTTTACCATGGGTTTTATGAGAAGAGCTTTGCCAGTGTATGCAGTAGATTTAAAAAGAAACTGCTTAGGCTTTTCTTTCTCTTTTCCATAGCAAATACTGCAAGTTACAGAACCCAACAGCCAGCTTTTGTACTCCTGCTTCCTCACTGAAAGAGCACATTCAGAGATGCTGCAGCAATCAACCATGGTTAGCCCATACTTGACCTTGTGGTCCCTTTTTGAGGGCAACCTACTGCTGCTTTCAAAGGCTGGATGGTTCCTAGGAGGTTCACACCAATCTGGGCATCGGAAGGGGAGAAAGAGGGAAGAAACTTCAGTGTTTCCTTGCTTCCTTTTTGGTTCACACTACCTTGTCATACAAAGCACTCGAGGAGGTGTAACTGGGAAGACCCCTGTGGAGAACAGAGCTGGAGGTAACCCTGTCCTGACACGCTTGTGTCTGTGGCAATCCAGCTTCAGCAGGTGCCACTGGATGGTGCTGTCCGGAGGGCTGCAGGAGCACTTGGATAATCTGAGGCTAAACAGCTTTTGTTTTCAAAGTCGTGATCTTTTTGACATGCAGAGCAATGTGCATGGAGTCTGTGGGCATCTGTGGCATTCTGGCAGCGAATCCTTTGTCTTGCCCCGTATCATTAGCTGTGGGCAGCCTTGGGGGAAACCTGAAAGCATAGAAGAGCATGGATGACAGCAGAGCACAAACAAGCACACACAGCAGCCACTGAAAACCAAGGATGGAAGAAGTTCATTTGACAATGACCTGGCTGACCCACCATTTCACCAATGCTGCTTTAGGTAGTCCTTGCAGTTTAGCCTCCACTCCAAGAACTTCCTCTTCTCCAGGGCCAGAGCATAAGAAGGGGGGGAAGGAGGTGGCACAGAGGTCAGGGTAAAGAGGGGATGGCTGGATCATCCCTCTTCTTGGGGGTCAAAGCCCCAAGCAAGGCTTTTCCAGGCTCCAAAGTGGGCACTTTAGAACTTGGGGTCCTCACTCCTCCTTGTCCTCAGGATCCCTTGCCCAGTCCACTTTCCATGACCTGTCAGCTTCTTTTTTCACCCTGTTCAACCATTACAGCCCCCAACACTCACTTTTTCCCATAGCACTACATTAATCTTTCAACAGATATGATTCTTTATTGACGATTTAAGATCTGTGAATATTTTACTGCTATTACTTTACAAAAACGTCCTTCTTTGTGCTGACACAAGACAATTTGCACTTGATCCCTGTGCAAATCTGGGAGAGAGGTGTGCATTTCTGTCTGGGAGCACAGCAGGTCCCTTCCAGATTCCAGTGGCAACGTGCCTACCAGTCAAGGAGCAGCAGTCCTTTATCTCACGCTGGGGTTCATCCCTGCAAGGGCTCTGGGGAGGCCCTGGTGGACAGTGCTTGCCACAGGGAACAGGAAGCTCTGCAAGGGCTTAGGGCAGCCTGGCTGTGGCCACTGGCACATGCTGCCTGAAGGAGCCCCTACACCTCCCTCGTGCAAATAGCTCAGAACACACTGACAACCAAACATGATGACAGAGGAGAAGAAAAATCACAGGTCAAGATCAATGCAAGTTTTGGGGGCTTTTCTTTCTGGATATAGCTATTCAAAATCAACCCCTGGTATGCATATACCCTTAGAAGATTTTATAACAATGACATCCCTGCGATGTTCCCCATTCTTCCAACAACAACGGAATCTGTGGCTCCAGGACATTGCAAGCACAGGGCATAGCTCACCATGTAGGGCCTGCCTGCAGTTCACCCCATGACCAGATCCTGCTAGCTGTCTTTCCAAGACAAGGACAAAGAAAATACCGAGCTGATCTTGAAATACCCTGTGGTCATTAAGATGTAATGTCATTATTTTACAAATAATCAGCAGAACAGGTCAGGGTCAGTACAACACCAGAGCAACTGCACAGGGTGGGGAGGGTGCCTGGGGCATGCCTTAGCTCTGCCAGCTGCAGGTTGGCCTGGCTTCCTACACCAACATAGAGCACAACCAAGTGCATCGATGCTACTGGGAGAAAGAGCCTAAAAACAAGAAAAGGAAAATTTAACCAAGTATTTACCAAATACCATTAACCCCAAGAGAAGTCAGAGCTTCCCAGAAAGTTGTTTCTCCAAGGCTTAGTGGGGTCCAACTGGAATAGCCCATCCTTTTTTAAATCATCACACTTAATAACCTGCAGCATGGGCTGTGACTATGCTGGGAACATGTGCTTGGAGAACACCTGGAAGCCTGCTCCTGAGCAGGCAGGAACACAGTCTTCCTTCTAGCCTGTGAGTACAGGGTAGGGGAACTCCAGGAGATCCTGATCCTGGTTTGCAGGAAACAGCCATCAGTTTTACAACCTAAGAAGGCAGGTTACTTACAGTAAAGCCATGCAGCAGAGTTCAAACAGCCAGCATTTGTAGATCTCCTTATGTGGATAAATTAATAAAACATCAAATTAATTTAGCTAGAAATAGGACAGCAATTGCAAGCCAAAGTTTACCACAATGATTTGCATTACAGTAACAAACGTGAAGCTTAATCATAGCTGAACATCTCTTTTTCCCCATGGAAAATGCTATGCCCTCTTCTCATTATGGACAGTGCATAATTGATTGTGCCAGTTTTTCCCTAGCAATAAAATCCCAGGTAAATCCTACATGCTCTGCTCAGCAGTGCACCTTTCACCCCATGGGGTAACCCTGGCACAAAGAATGTCTTACCACATTCCCCCAGAAGCAAATGGGTCCCGCTCCTTTCCCGTGAGTGGAGCAACCAGCCTGATGTTGCTCACATGATGTTTGCTGACTGCAAAGAGCACAGCCTCTTCGGGATTTGTAACCCACCCAGGAATTAGAAAAACACTTCTGTTAAAATTAGCTGGTGTACTCAGTAGTGCCTGGCTTAGGCGGATAAGAGCATTCCTCTCTCACTACCTAAAAACTGCACTGAATTCATTAATCATTCTTATCAGCATTCCCTTTGTTCCCGGGCTATAAGAGTATTTGAACTAAAAGCTTCTCAAGTCCAAATCCATTCTGAGTGATGAGTATCTTCAAGGTCATAAATTAACACAAGCAATTGCTATGTTACTTACATGAAAGTCTTCAGTGGAGGAGCAGTGACCCAAAGAGAGAGAGACTAACATTTGTCTGACCTCTCTGCAATCTCCCGGTGAGGTAAAGATCTTATAAATAGGCAGTTTTGTAGCATAGAGAAAAATTAGCACTTTTGTTTTTATAAAGAAGGTGGTGGTTGAAAACTGGACTAAATTATTTTAACTTCCTAATGCTGGCTCACAGAGAAACAAATGTACAGCAAGCCAACTACTGAGCATTCTGGTATCTTCAAGTGCATTTCTAATTTCCTTTATCTGTGATTATAATATATATTTTCATGTTTACTACAGCTGTTTCCTTTGGCACACTTGTAGACTATTTTGAGAGATCAATACATTATTGAGCACACACGTCCAAGTACCAAGCTTCCAGGAGGTGCTGGGGCAGGATTCCTTGATGTCAGTTACAAAACAGAGGATGTGTTTATCTATATATATACACATGTATGTACATGCACATGTATGCTTATGCCAGGCTTACAGCTGGTGACTCTGGGGGGATGAGGTACTGGCTGCTGTGAAGCAGCTCCATGGTTTTGCCTACATTTTAGGGCTGAAACAGGCACCTGGAATGCCCCTGGCTGAGGGTGCAAGGCAGCCACCCCTACCTCTACTGGTGGCAAAAACAGGTGGCAAGAAGGTTGCTATGATGCCATCACAGCAAACAGTGAAGAAAAATCAGGCCAAGTTCATCCCATGCTGAAGGTTAATGGGTTATCTTCAGAGTGGGACAGCAAATATAAGGGGGTTTATCCTCATTCGGGTATTTATCATTGTTTTACTAAAATTTATTTATTTTGCTGGTATACATAGGTGTGTGTACATATACATATCTGCATATATCAAAGCTAAAGAGAACCACCTGGATTCAATACCTTTGATATAATTACTTACTAAAATAGTTTGGGAAATGAATAATTTAAATACTGGTTGTCAAAAAAGAAAAAAAAAGTATGAAAAAACCAAATATTTTTACAAATTCAAGCCTTTCCATTACCTGCTTTAAAATATTAAAAACCCCACAATAATTCCTACAGAGTGCAGATAAGACAGAAAAGCTAAGCTTTTGTATGCAAAATGCTTTCCATGGAGAAAGTATGTCCATGCTCTGAAGTAAAAACTCTGTTGGAGGGTGAATAGTTAGACTTTTAGAAAGATTAACTGAAACTTCAGCCTTATGGTCAGCTTTCAATGGCCCAATAGAATCAGATACTTCTTATCAACTCCTAAATGCAGGCAAAAAAAATGTCAGCTGCATGTTTTAATTTACTTTGCAAGGCTAAATTTCTGACTCTCAGATCTTCTCATCCAACCAGCAAGTTTAGATGACGGCAACCAGCATGCATAGGTAATGTAGTTTTGTATTCATACAACACATCCCATAAGCACAGCCGTACAAACATCCTTGCCTTTGCACAGTATCATGTTACACAGCAAATTATCTAGAGAACTAGCAAGGAAATTTGACATGATTTTCTTGAAAAAGAACCCTGGAATAAAATATTTACATCCTTTTCGGGTGAGAGAATTTATACTGTCTCGAATAAATCTTTGGGGTATTTTAGAGTTCTGTTTGAACACATACATACCTGGGTTTCCTTATCCAACACTTGCCATCGCTTTGGCAGAAAAATTGCAACACTGAGACATGTACAGTTTTACTTTCCTAAAATCTTGTTCATTCCTATTAGTTTTTGCAACGTATATTCCTTACTCATCTCCCCCAGATTAAAACTGTTTCTGTAAGGTTTGCAAAGGCTGCTGTCCCCGTTGCTGGTCCCACCGCTCTGCTCAGTCACACACCCACCAATTTCTGCAGGATAAGTCTCCCACTCAGATGCAGTCTGGACATGTTGATCTCAATCTTTTTTCCCTGAGAGCTATTTTTAAACTACTCTATAAGTAGCTTCTCTTTTCTTTGATACTTAATTAGTTCCAATTAAAATAGACTACATTTAAATAGTATACATTGAAGTTTGATGAGCACCATTCAAAATACAGTAAATAATAAAAAAATTTGCACTTACACTGAAATATATGTGCCCTTTTTATCTCCTTAAGACTTCCAAAGGGATTTGGGTTATGAATCACAAACATTCCCCACAGCATTAGTTTTATGAGTCATCATTAATCACTTCTCCAGCATTTTTAAGAAGGTGGTTCCTGCTTGTTGCATGTTTTCATTCACATCAGTCATTTACATAGCATAAAAGGTGCGCCTAGCACTTTAGAGACAACCAAGACAAAAACCATTGCTTTGTAGTGTTTACAGCAATAGTAAGATCACACAAAACCAGAGAAAAATTCCCTTTGTGAATGAAAAAAAGAAATTGCTACTATGGCAAAGTAGCAAGCATTTTTTTTCCATGGTGTGAGATACATTTGCGTTTCTGTATTTTCATATAATTTTATATAGTTTCTATCTTTACTACTCACCATTTTAAGTAGGATCCTATCTACACAATTCACTTAAGACTTCAATACTATTGTAACCATGAAAGCGTTTTATGCTCTCACCCCTCTCAAAAGAATACAAATCATTGTTTCACTGTTAGACTGTTTTGGGGGTGGGGGAAGGCACCCCAGTTCTCCACTGAACATTTAAACTACTTGCACCAACATGTCTTTTAAGAAGCAGTAACAGAGGTGCCAGAGTTGCTGTAGCCTGAGTGAGTACTTAAAAAAAATTCTGGAAATGAAATATATTTTCCACTCTTAAGAAAAAAAAAAAGTCTAAGATACCTAGTCCATGACTGCCACTTGGCTCAGTATATTTAAACAAAGAATAAGAAAGGTTTCATTGGTTCTTCATTTGTCACTCATCTTCTTATCCCCCACTCTACACACTGAAAAAAACCTCATAATATAACTACATCTGCAATCCATGAAAAAACTGCATATGCTCACACATTTTTTCAGAACTTCACTCATGATTTCCTCCAAGTATCACAGCTGTTATTTTGGACTCCAGTGCCACAGATGAATGTATCAGCCCACAAGAGAAACCAGAGTTATGAAACAACTGTGAAAACTGCAATTAAGGACACAGTTTCAGAAGTACTCTGTCACAAGCTGTTTATTAGAACTTCACTTTGACAATAAATAAGGTATTTCCCAAGCAATCAAAATGTAATTACTTAGAAAGTTAAACAATGCAAGTTTTCACAATGCAATTTTTTATATATACATAATTTACTGTATTTTAAACACCAGTTCATCTGGAGCTGTACAACAGTAGGATGTCTATTTTCTAAATTCACACAGCAGGAGACTACCAAGACATGTCTTTGATCTGGAAGCTGTGTGTGTAAAAATAATCCCAAACCATTATCAGCTTCAGGTTGGATGGTCCAACTGTTAAGAACGAATCTCTGTTCATTAGACTAGCTGCTGAATTCCAATTCAGATGTATGGCCTACCCAGGAGAAACAGTGCCCTTTTAGAGTTACAGTTTTAAAGGACCAGTAAGCTGCTCAATTCCAACAGTATGATGTAACCATTTGTAGTTTACTGTGCTACTGCACAACCGGTTCTGCCTTCAACACCAGTGACACAGGACAAACTTCTGTAAAGAACAACCTTTTTCATTGTTGTGTATCTCTAATAGGAAGTACAAACTTTGCACTTAAACATACTGTTAACTATGAAAACATCCTTCAGTTTTGGTCAAATGAATTAGCATTTCTTCACTTAAATACTCAAGACATTTAATATGCCTCAATAATGCTTTAAAAGAGTTTAACATTCAAAATTAACTTCAAAAGAATGTTCTTGTTAAATAAAGCACCAAGATTTCCCCATATGTTCATTCCTTAAAGAAAGTCTGTGAAATATTAGTTTTTTTAAACATTAGTTCTGCTAAGAGTTGTAATATAAAATAAAATTTAATTCTTATGGTTTGATCAAAGCCATGTTTCCAAAGAAAGCTTTGCATATTCTGTGCAATATCCCATTTTCTTTAAGTGCAGAGGTACAGGTCTCAAAGTTATGCAGCTGCAATTGAGTTATCATCTGCTTGACGACCCTGAGGCTTTAAGAAAATAAAGAAAGACAATTAAAAAAATCCAAACCACGCAAACAACCTCCTTCCCAACAAAAAAAAACAAAACAAAACAAAACAAACACAAAAGACCTGAGGTTACTAGGAAACTAACTTTGCAGTACACTGTTATCATGTAGCTCTGGTACACAAGTATAGCATTAAGCTTGTCCTTACTTCTAAACATTTCCAACTGAAGAACAAAAACAGAGGACATCCAGCTGAAATTTCAGTTCGGACCAGTGAGTACTTGGTAGAGGCCTCAGATCCTTAACTGCCCTGTTAAATGCCTTCTCCATACACATCTGGGCAGCTTAGCATAAGGCTCAGCTGATCAGAGTTCTGAGCTTTACTGCAGTACAGAAAGCTGAAAATTATCAATGCATAAAACAGGACTGAGACTGACAGTTTCTTGGAGGAATTTTAAGCAACATCACTAGAGATGGGAGAGAGCAAGGAGGAAGTTTTAAAGAAGAAAGGGCATCCTTACAATAAGGTTCTCTGAGGTCCTGACAATTCCAAAGCAAAATCAAAGAATTATGAAGCCTGAGAGAGTGTACAGGAGTGTTATGAACACCACGCTTTTGAGGAAAAATATCTTTTCTATTTACTTTGGGGGACACCTTGGCAACAAATCTGGAAGAGCCACTGACTGACAGCATACACAAAAGGTATGTTCTGCCTATCTGTTTTAGTTAAAACAAAACTGAAAGAATGCCAGGCCCATTTCCTAGAAACATGATTACAGATGTCTGAACAAGTCCATCTCAAATCATACAAACAAACTTTTCAGGCTCCTTGCTTGTTAAGAGCCTGAATAAAAAGTGAACAAAACATTCTGGAGATGGCAGCAGTGGAACAAGAAAGCATTGTTTTGGGCAACTGGATTTAAATGATTATTAAAAAGTCAAAAGACAACCATGATCTGTTTTTCATGGCATGACTGAACTGTCTTCAGTGTTGTACCACTTTTGAAAAAAATCTAGACTGAGTGATTCACTGACAGAATATGTTTTTAGAAGTTATTTAGGGAGGTGCGGGATGTTACAGTGTCTCTGAACCTAGTCATATGCATTGATCAAACACTTCTCTTTTCAGAAGTGCTACAAATTATGGTATTAAAAGTATTTCATTATATTTAGCTCGCTCCATCATTATGCTCAACATAGAGGGAACTTTAAAACTCATTTAACAGAGTAAGACTGTTGGAAGATGGAATAGAACAACAGGGACAGGACAAGCACATTCAGCTCGTTGATCTAGTGGTAACCAAATACATATTGCACCAAAACAGATTTCCTAAAGAATTTGGTTGATGACACCAAGGCACCACACCAGATTTTTTAAAGCAAGTAATTCTGTTACAAGGTGGCCTTTTTAGTCTGCTTAGAAACACTGAGCTTGAACAGAGCTGGAGTGGTTGTCCCCAAAAACCGTGTTTCCCCAAGAGGAGCGTTTAAACACAAGTCACTTCCCATGGCCTTACCTTTACAAAAATGTGTGTTGGGATGAATCGTCTGAGCAACTGATTGGTGAAGTTTGGGAATCGCATCAAGTTAACATGAAGAGAAGGTAACTGCTGATATCCAGCCATTAGAGGATAGAAGTTATATAACATTTCCTGCTGTGAGCCAGGAAGGATTCTTAATCGGATCTTAAAATACAAAAGAAAGCAACAAACCTAAGTAAGTTCTGTGTCCAAAAGCAGTCCACTGGTTATTTTCTACTTATATACTGGTTACTTTCTGAAGTTGCAAAGAATGTAACTAATTTTCCATTCCAAGTTAAACTATTGCTCCTACACTGAAACACCATGCTATCTCTAAACAACATGAGAGACAGCTCCTAGTCAGGCTTCCATTCACCCATTTCTAAAATGGGGTCTGCATCCACATATTCTTCCAGACACAATTTGCCATACTTTAAACATCTGAAAACCAATGAGTTTGTCCTCTCGGCACATCAGTGTAAGTCTAGTCAATGTATTCTTCACTACCAGATAAGCCAGCAGGATGAGTAGATGTGACAGTTTTGTACCTGTTTAAGGCCAGAGAACATGAAGGCATCACTGGGTTCTACAGACACCTCCACATCCTGCACTAAGTTGGTCTTATTTTGCAGGTGATACCTGACAGGTAGGGATTCTCGGACTCGACCAAATGATGGCAGATCTTTGGAAAGAAAGTAAGAAATCTCAAATACAAAACGCATTTTCAAGTTTCATTAAAAAAATGTGTATTGCAAAAAGTAGTGAAAAGTTTGAATAAAAATATGCAATAACTAGGCATCTAAAGCATTTTTGACAAGTGTTTTTAGAAACAGATTAAAGAACAGAACACAACTTCATCACAATTTTTCAGTAGTTCTTCTTCAACATCTAGTTACAAACCTCCCAACCTCTAACACTGCCCAAGAATGCTAACTAGAAAGTTAGCATTGGTTGTTGCTGGGTATTTTCAGCGTACCAAAATCTAATCAGACACTGTCAGGAAGCTTCTTCAAAATATAACAGGATAGGATACTAGAAGAATATCAGTAACAAAACAAGGAAAGCATTGGAATTATGTGTGTTCACAGTCCCCCTCTGTTCCTGTGCAGGTAAAGTGCTAGAAGAGAAACAGTTCACCTGCCCACAGGCATCTCCAGCTCTCCAGGCTGTTTCTTTCCTGGGACGCAGCCAGTGTGTGGGTGGATGGAACAACTTTTGCCATAGGCAGCTAGAGAAACCTACTGGGAAGGCAGCATCAGCAGCCATAACTCTGGCCTCTGCCATGTAATACAGGCCGATCCATTGACAGTTTTTAGGAGAACACATTCATGTAACTACCTTCCTGCTCTTCCCTTCAAGGGGGAAAGAAGGGCAAGGCCTGAGGCAGTCTAAGTGATGGTATGGTTTATTTCATTAGCCCCACAATATCCAGCACCAGTTTTCTGCCTTTTGCTACAGGAAATACAAGCTCGGGGTCTTGTAAAAAATTTTGGCAGTCCTAAAAATTCTAATTGGGACATATATGTTGCCAAATATTACCTGCATTAACATGGAGAGGAATGCTCTCTACAATCACGTGTGGTAGAGTGATGACTGTGCTAACAACAGGTACACTTTCCACAGGTGAACTTCTGCAGGAAAAAGTCAAATACAGACCACATTGAATACTATACAACATAAAGTATCAAGTAAATACACTAAAAGAACATCATTATGTTTGACTAAATCAGTATTTTAGTAGCTTCAAAAAAACTATGAGTAGTTTCAGTGGTAGAAACAGAAAGCACAAATACGCAAGTATTTCATGACTGGAGAAGACAGGGAGTGGAAGGTGACAAAGTAGCTTTGTAATTGACCTAAGACCTTACAAAGCTTCATGGAATGCTAAAACCAGAACCCCATATTTATCTCTTAAGTGAAATATGTATTTATCAAAAGTCTAACAAACTAAGAAGTAATTAGTAAGGTCTGAAGACAGTGCTTGTTACAGGAAGATGCAAAACTTCTTTTTGCTTTTTTGCATCTCCCCTCTCCCAAAAACCCCCAAACCAGTAACGTACTACCACCCCCAAGAACAAATCAGCTTACTTCCTCTCTGCATCAGGGCCAATGGATACTTACCTCTTCCAGGAAATTATGTAACATCCAGTTGGCACTCCACTAGCATTAGTAACTGGAGGACATCGAAGGCAGAAGCACTCACTGGCACTCTCACCTGTCTGTAAAACAACTATCAGCAAGATTTTGTTTAAAATCAAAGCACAATTTTTGCAGAAGCCACCAAGTCTAAAAATCCAATATGACACAAGCATTCAGCCAGAAAGGCCTTTGATATGCTTGGCAAGCTATATCTACATAATGTATAAATTCAATAGATTGAGAAGTATTTCAATACATGAAAGGGTGACATATGCAAATATATGACAGTTCACTTTCTGAACAGCCTTATGAGGTCTTTTATGCACACACAGAATGAGTCATTGCAAATTCAGAGTTCATAAACACACATAAAAAGCAAAATAATGCCAATTCAAATTTACACTCCTCCAACAGCAGATTCCAAGGCATCAGCATAAGATATCTCTGATGTCTGAAAATTAATATGAACATGGATACATCCCCTCTCCCACCCAAATGGATGAGAGGTGGGGAAGAGAGGAACACAAGAAAAATCTGCCTTTGAGTTTTCACTCTTCTTTTCTTTTTCTCCACTCAAATGAACTACAAAAAAAAAAGGTACCTTTTTATTTAGAGAACGATTTTTAAGAAGTACTAACAAAATAGGTTTTAGTCTTTCAAAATTAATCATTAGTCTTAAAAAAAAAAAAATCAACCAAAAGATGACAGCTATGGTTGGTGCCTGCGGGGTTCAAATGTCCTGGCACTTAGCTCTTTAGGAGATTCAACCAGAAGCCATCAAGTACCAAAGCTGAAGATGAAATATCACAGTTTGAAGAGTAAATGATGTGGGAAATAATTGTTTTTGCCAGGTAACCCTTGAATCTAGAGAGGAACTAGTGTATTTCAAGTCCATGATTACATGGCTAGACAGCTGCCCCACAATCAGGCAGCCACCCAGACTACCATATTTGATCTGAAGTTTTGATAGATATTTTCACGTCTGACTCCACAAATGCAAAGACAATGTTGTGTTGTAAGATTTCGGATTGGCTGTATTGTTAAGTACTCCGTTTGTCTAACTTTAAAGCTAACATACTGCAGTTTTAATGGCTAATATCTGCAAGATAAATAGAAAAAAAATAAAGTAATATTAAAAAACCTCACATGCTTATTACTAATTGTTTATAACCTACCCTTTCTAGCTTCACATTTTTCGGTTTTGTGACTGCAATCATGGACATGGATCACTGGTCTTTGCCTCTATCACATGGCAAAGTGCTTGCATTCCAGAAAGTATACATAGCCCATAAACACTGGAAATATTGAGTATCTTTTCATATGGCTATCTAAGAAGTTGCATTTCAGAAATATTTTCGGGTGCTTTCCCTTACATCTGTTATATTTAGAATTTTGTTTACCATCCACCATTCAAGTCTATTCACTTGATCTAGTGAAGCAGAACTACATTTTGAAGCATACTGCTGACCAAGTTGCATTCTGGCAAGTATCTAGAGTATTAAGCAGCTTTCTTCCATTTACAGTTTGATAAGCAAACACTATTTAAAATGTCCCCTTTTATTACTCCAAATTTATGCAAAAAGTATCCTCCAGATAGAGAGCATACTCTAAGAAAACTTACCATTCTCCACATAAGATTCCAGTTGATCTACTGGGGTCATGGAAGCTGACAGCTGTAGCTGGCTAGTTACAATAGTGAGAGGCCAAGGAGAGGCACTCAGGATGTCAGTCATCAGTAAAAATGGTATATCTGCAAATACTCTGTCCAGGTGCTCCAACTGTCAAAGACAGACACAAGCTCTGATGACTTCTAACCAAACAGGGTGCAACCATTCATAATAGAGTGATTCCAAAACATCAAAAACTTTTCAAACACATACCTTTGTGGAAACAAATTTGACAGCAACATCAAAGGGAAACACTGTGTCTATAGTTACAGTTTCATCCTGTACAGGTAACAAAAAGGGTGGGAAGAAGAGGGGGGAAAAAGTTATATTCACCTTCAGACCTGGCTATTGATGACAAAGGTTACTGATGCAAAGTTACATGTAAAGATAATTCTAACAAACACCCCCTCCCGCCCGGAATAATGTATCTTTAAAGATATTTAAGAATAAATAGAGAAAACTCTTCTTTTGCTTATAGTTATGGAACTGTTCACCCTAAAAAGGGCTACCATTATGCTGATTTGTAAGCTGATTATACTAAATGCCAACTTAGCATTTTTTCAATCTACTAAAAAGGTTTTTGAGATACTTAAATTACAGCTTTTAGAACATTTAATGGATTTCATGAATGTCTGTCCAGCAACTGATGCATCTTTAAAACCTACCCTGTGACACTTGCAGAGGATTTCTTTCCCCTCAACAACAGTGTTGATTAAGTAAGAAATGTAAAACAGAAACATTCTTGCACCAACAGTTCCACAACGAATGTATATTGGTTTTTCCAGCTGCAAAATGAAGGAGACTGCGTGAGTCAAGCTATACCTAAATTACCTTAATTAGGCCAAGAGCTGTCCAAAACATATTAACCATCTCACTTGGTCCAAGAGGGCAACAGTAGAATGGGTATTATTCTACCCATAAGGAATCTCCTTTGATCATGATCATGCAGTGAATTTTAATCAGAGTAGCACAGCTGCAGCTGCGTTGCTACTGATGCTCATCTGTTACTTAACAGTATAAGGAAAGAGCCATAACTGTGCAATATAGGATATACACGACTTCTAATCTACTGGTCGCAGCTTCAGTTTGATGCAAAACCTACATATTTGATTCTCTGCTATGTTGAATCACACTTGCTGATTTTTATCCACTGTCCAATAGGCAGTGCATTTAATTAACAGTTGAGATTCGACTCCTTATTTCTTATCTCCCAACTGTATCATCAATCCCAGAACATACTTTATTCCCAAATTTAGTCCAAAGGGGAATCCAGCGAAAGAACTACTAAATGACATGTAAGTTACATTAAATACACAAGTATTTAATTTATTGGTTCATACATCTAAAAGTAAACTTCTGTCCTTCTATGAGAGTTTTTTGTTAGTTGGTTCCTATTTTCTTCAGTGTGATATAGAAGTAAGGTTTTAAGCTTTACCTTTTCCCCTGGTTGTAAGTCTCCTACAGGGATATCGGGAAGCAGTGCAGGAAAAGAGTCATCACATGCATCTGTTCCACAAAGAGTCACCTGAGTTTTCTGAGTCAGGTTGGCATCTTGCCCTAGGATTAAAAATCATCTTCATATCCAGACAGGCTTACAACTCTAAAGCATGAAAACAATAACTAAAAATAATGCTATACTGATCTCAAAAAAAATAACGCATATGAATTAACATTGCTCATCTGGTTGAGGGAATCTTTCAAAAGTAGCAGCAGGGGGTAGATCTGACAACATCTTAAGTTTTCTAAGGTTGAGGGTTCACATCCCTGCAAGTTTGTTTCACCTGTTTAGGCCCAGAAAAAGGTATCTCAAAAACCAGAAATCACATCTAGATGTTCCCTACCATATATGCAATGCAACATGATTATGTGATCCAAGTTTTCTTGAGACTCTATAATGAAGTAAAAAGGAAGTTTCGCTGTTCTGTGATTCTTCTGTTTTCAAGAGCATGGTTTAATGATTTCACATATTTTTAAAACTCTTCTTCCAAACTGGTGTTGAAAACACATAAAATCAAATGTATAGATATTAAAGGACACCATCCTTTTGTCAGAGCTTAACTAGAATGGCATTACTGCAATTGTGTGCAATAATTTTCAAAGCACCTTGCCAGAGTTGCAAAGGCGGAAAATACATCACCTTCCCTCTAAATTGAATGTCACATTTCAATTGCTATTTTAATGCAATCAGCAAGACACTGCCCTTGCATATCACATGTTAAAGAGTTAAGATCGACCAAGGAAAAAAACCTGAGAAAAACAAAGACCATCTATTAAACATTGCTTCAAGAGACAAGTCCAAATATCCAAATAAACAAGTTCCAAGAACACTCCACTGACTTTAATGAACCTTATAACTGCATAGGATATGTGGTTCCATTTCAGAATACACAGAACATATGGCATCCTATATGCTAGTGGCTTAAAAATATTTTTGCCTTTTAGGATAATTGCTACAAATAGGCATTCTAACATGTGGGCTTCACATATTAAAAACTCTCAATAGTATCTACATACAGCTAAATACTACTTAGACATACAATATTTGCATTTATTCCTTTTCATTCAAAGAAATACTGCCTCAGTTCTCTATTATTCCCCAAATTTCAAGTGGTTTAAAAACCAAATCATGTTGTCCAGGGCAGGGGAAAAAAAAACAAACAAAAGCAAGTGTGCATAGGAGTAAAACCATAAAGACTATACTTGAAAACATTTATCTAGCACTGTCTAATGGTTTCATCTGAGGAAGAAAAAGATCTCTCTTTGGGGGGAAATAAAATTTAGTTATGAGCAAATTAAATAAAAATTTAGAAAGCAATAAAAAAGCCTAACCAAGTTTTCTTTCAAGCTGGTAAAGACTTATATTCTGAAAATACCCATGTAAACATCACAGACAAGGAGAAGTTAAAATAATCATAAGTGAGTCTATTAGCTCTTGTTCTTACCACTGGTATTTCAGCATTCCCAGCTTTCACTTTGGTTTGCCTCTTAATTACTGCGGGAAAGCCATTTACTACAGTTCTCTGAATTGCATCAAGAACAAGGAGTCAATTATCAGACTGCTGGATTAAAAGAAAATAATCCCAAATACCTGGCTTTAAACCTGCTGTGAGCTTAACATCTTTGGCCACTGCCTCCTCATGTGACTGGACTGTCACAATCAAACAATACATTTCATTAGTCAGGGCAGGAGGTTCATGACGGAGCTGAACAGAAATGTTTGGCACTCTAGAAATAATCCTTTAAGAGAAGAGACTCAGTTATTGTATGTTTCTTAAAGAACATGTTTTTAAGCCTAGTTTAAAGGAGACTAAACCAGCCTACTGTTTCAGAGAATTCTTACAGCTGATGGCCTATTAAACTAAGAGATGGACGACTCTTGAAAAGCAATATAATGGGAAAAATCTCAATAAAAACAGACCACTTTGGAACCCCAGTAATAAGTATTAACGGTTCAGATGCTCTCTCAGGAAAGAAAAAAGCACCTGCATCAACTGCAATCAAATGTAATTATTTTTATCATTAATAATACCTTTCCAATGCATTTTTTTAGGGATTCTTTGTGTGATTGCTTTCATAAGGGAACACCTCCCAGTTTACACAAAAATCTGGGAAAAGTCTGCCTAGCAAAGTTAGGTGAAGGGGAGAGCTAAAGTGTACTTGGTAGACTCAGAGATCACTTTAAGCTTTTCCTGTGCTTCTAGCTATCCAGAGCCTCAAGAATCCTAAAGAATTGGATAGTGTCTATCTTATCCCCAGTTAAGCAAAGACATTAAAAAGATTGTATAGAAGAAGCCCAAACAAGCCTTTTATCTTCTTAAGCAGATTGATCAGGACTTCACAGGATACTAACAATGATACATCATATATATAATTTTTTTTTTCAAGTTTTACTCACATAGTGCTTGCCTGAATAGTCAAACTGTCCCAGTGCACTTCATTGTCTGGAAGCTTAGGTCTTCGCTTGAAAGAACGTGCTGCCTGCAATGCTTCTTGAGAGGAGGCAACATCTCCCCCTCCTCCTCGCCAGTTCAGAATCACACATCGGCCAGATTCACTTCCCAGGATCAAATCCACAGAAGTGATCTGATAGACACAAATTTAAATGTGTATTGGTAACTTTGTCTTCTGATCACCTATGGTAAGAATATAGTTTTCCAACATATAAAGGCATAATAAATACATGTATCTTGAAAAAGCTTCTGGCAGCTTTGCAGACCGAGGACCTCACCACCCGGGATTTCATTTAATGAAACAGTGGTGACAAGGTACCCATGCTTATGCATATGCAGTGTAGTAGGTGGCAGTTTCCTACCCTCCCATAAGGCTATATCACATCTCACTTTTTGTTTTAATGTATTCCACATATTTTTTTTAAAAACATTTAAACCCACAGAAAATCTTGCAGAAATACTTTTTGTCATTTTTTGTTTGTTTGTTTTGGCATTGTCAATAGTTTTACTCTCACTCTTTATACCCAGTTTCAAGAATTCAAACTTTAGAAACAGCAGTGACTTAACTAGTGCCAGATTAAACAGCACATTGGAGTTTAAGTTCATTGTATGTAGCAATGTAAGAAAGGTGCAACATAAATTGACAAACCTCAATCTTCTTTCCTACGTCTTCAGTCTTTGCAACAAATTTGAAAGAGAACTTTCTTGTTTTGCCAGGCACTAAGCACATTGTTCCTTGTGATGACTGTTCTAGAATATCACTCTTCTGATAGGCTTCTTCTACTACACAGTATTGGTTGTAATCCTACAGTGGAGGAATGGGGAAAAAAGTTCATAAATTCAGACTGAAGACACCTTTAGAGAGTAATGGGAGTATGGCAAACATTAAGAGACTGTAACTGGATCAAACTATATGAGTTCTTCCCACTTTTCACACTATCAAAGTTAGACTTAGGAAGTAATTACAATTCAATTCTTTGACACAAGATATCCATTACATTAATGTAACTTCATGCATTACACAAAATAAGACACTAAAATGATCCTTCTGAAACTGTAGAGCTTAATTGAAAAAAAAAAGATATGGCAGATGAACTAATCAAACTGCATTTTGGAATTTTATCCCAGTATAAATATACTTGTTGAAAGTGATAGATAACGGAAAAGAAACCACAAAAACATCTTTCAGCTTAAGCATTAACATAATTTCTGGGAAAAAAAGCTTTTTTTATGTTTAAAGACACTGAGAGATATTATTCCATTCTTATCATAAGCTTCTACCACTAGCTCAGAGATAAAAAGAACATAGTTACCTGATTATTGAAACTGATGCAAAGCTTAGAAAATCTGATAGGATGAGGGCAATCTGCTTTCAAGTATACATCAAATTGCACAGGAACATCAACATGAAAGCTAGGAGCAAGAAATTTGGCTTTGCACTGGACTGGAATTGGAGGAAGAAAAAAAAAAGACACAGGAAGTACGTGTTAAACACAAACTACAACATTAAATTCCAGAAGCACATGTTTGAAATAATTGTGATACGGATGTTTCTGTGTATACTTCTACAACTTCAGTTTGTAGGCGGGACAAATTTGGCTACTAACAGTGTCACAGAAAGCCTCTTCATAGCACTTGGCCAAAACCTTTGCAGAGGAGAGGAGACGCAGATGTCCAGCAGAAAATAGATAGTCCTGTATACTTGGATGCAATTTTTTTGTAGAAGTCACTCATTCCCCCTTTCTATGGGGAGTATTGTTTCGCACACATTCTGCCCTCTTTCCTCAGAATCCTACTTCAAAGCACACCAGAGTGTGAGAAGTCTTTCAAAAAGCAGGGAATTCTTCTTTAGTAATCCATATCAGTGATAAGAGATCACTGAATTCTCTCATTATTTCTTACCCTGCTGATTTAGATGAAGAAGAGAGCAGTGCTGGAACATTATTGCTGGCTTTAATACACACTTCATATTTTTTTCCTAATTAGTTACTTTGAAGTTATAACTACATCAAAATTTATGATCTGACATAAATTTGCTTTCTTACTTACCAAATGGTATAAAATCTTGGACTTCTATTGTAAAAATATTACTGCCAGCCAAGGAAACACGATCAGCCCACAATTTTTGTGATGCTTTCACAGCAGCAGGGTCACAATCGGGTTCAGGATCAGGGCTTTCATTCTGTACACAGGTAAAAGATCACAAATAGCAACAAAAGAAGACTACCAAACACTGATCACTCCTAGAATTATTCAAAAGGGTAATAGGAGTTCTGTCACTTACCATCAGAACTTTTATCAGATTTTTTTCTATTCGAGATTTCTGATCTTCTTTAAGAGTAGATGCTAATAAAGAGAACAAAGGTTACAAGACAGAAGCAAGTGTTCCTACTTTATTTTTAAACTTAACAATAAATCTTTCCTTTAGATTACATCTTTCAAATCACACATTCTGGGGAAAAAAATTCTAACATCCATCTACCATCTAACAAAGGATTCATTCAGTTTTCAGAACTTTTCCTGTTTTAAATATTCCCTCTTACTTTCACTGGAACCAAGTCCAATATTTTTTGGTTAGACAAGCATTTCATAATTTATAGGAGCAAAATCCCAAAAGAATAATGCTTATACCTTCCTGTTATTTATGTTTAAAAACAGAAGAAAGCATAGAAAAGTCTGGAACATGCAAGGAGGAAAGTTCAGATAATATTAGAAAAAACAACTACAGAAGGTGACAAGAGGAAGAAAAGGACTATTTAAAATAAGCATTCTTCTCTTGCAGAAAGGTGGGTTTGCATTGTTTGCTACTCTCCAATACAAAGCAGAGTAGCCCAGCTAGCTAAAAGCTGCAAACCCATTTTTACCACACCTACCCTAATAGTGGTATTAGCAATTTAGGGCCCAAAAGGGTTATTTCTGCAATGTCAAGTAACAGACATTACATGGACCAGAGTGCTTGCATTGTTACTGTGCAGAGACTGTGTCACATTTTTTCCTTAAACATACCACAACACACATATTTCATCAGCAGAGTTCTAGTAACAAGTCTAAGAGAAGCATATTTGAGATTTTAAAATCCAGAAAAATCATATTAGCTTTGTTACTAGGAAAAACGTTTTTCTCCTTCAGCTATACTACAGTTCTTTCCCATTCCAAAACTCAGGTAGTTCCTGTTACATTATTTCAGCAGTCTCAAACAAATCTCTGTGCCTCAGGTATCCTGACACAGTCTACTTGAATGCAATGAATTTTATAATAGAATAGCAAGAAAACTCAACTTCCAGTGCACCACAGAAGGTAGTGAAAATTCAGCACACGTACACAGCTATTTTGTAGTCAAATAATTTGAGCTACTGTAAGCACTGTATCTAACAATGATTTGTCATAGTTCAAAATACATGTACTTAAACTTCTCTGTATGGGCTGAGTGTATGTCTTAAAAGAATACCTACCTCTACCCAGCAGCTCTAAAGAGTACGTTATATAATCTTTTAGCTGGGCCATGAGATATGAACATTTGAGCGCTGTCGTCAATATGGAAGTGAGAAGAGTCCACCATCCTTCACTGCGATATTCACACATAACATAATCCAAGAGCCTGCAACACAGTAAAATTCAGGGAAAACAAGTTACAGTCACCAATTTTTTAGAAGCTTGCCTTTATTTGGCATCATTAATATAAAATAAATCTTCACTAATACAAATGCTAGATTAAAATCAAGTCTATTGTTTATATGTGCCAATGATTTATTGAAAACAGCATGAAATTGTAGTAAAGAAATGCATTTATCTCCTGAAATTTCTATTTCAAGCTAGAAAAGTTTTCAGAAGAGAACAAGAAAACTCATCTGTCTTCATATAATGAACTAGCAAAACAGCAACTGGACAGAAGTATCTTAGTCCACTACTGCATTAAAAAATATTGCCTTATTATTGAATATGCAGTATTAAGAAAAACAACCCCAACATCCACAATAAAGTCCCCTTTCAAAGTGAAGAGCTTTAATGTTCCTTAAGCCAAGATGTTTCTTCTTTCTCCCATCTCCTACCCCCTGCTCACTTGAAGCGTTTCAAAGATCTACAATTCATCAATCTTTATCAGACAAAACAGCACACTGTTCCTGATACTGACCAATGCTTGCTATTACTGAGAAAGCAGAGAAGTGATTTAACTCTGCTCAACTGTTTAAGATAAGAATGTCTGCCTACTTCAGAAAAATCTACCTAACATAAACAAAAAATGCTTGTTCATAGAACAATCAGGCTTGGTAGTAATTGGTCTGCTTGTTCTAGCCTATCTTCTCCTCCATGTAAATTCCATGACGCTACTAAAAACAGTAAATACATATCTTCTACTTCAAACAAGAGACATGGAAAGAAAGACAGACAGCGTTCTATCAGTGAGATAGAAATAAATAATATTTGCCCAATAAGGCAAATGCCCAAAACAGCTCAGAGGAGGAAGTTTTTCTGCTCTAATAACTGACTCATCATATCTGTTCTGCTTTCTCTAACACAAGTGAAGTTTGTAGACTCAACAGCTTGTGCTTTGAACAGATCCAGGTACAAGGAGCATCTTATACTAGCTTCCAACATTATTCCATAGCAATAAGACATGGGGTCTTGATGAGGAGACAGCATATAAATGAAGCAATCACGACTGATACTCACTTCAAAGCCTTGGCATAATCTTTAGCGTAGTAATATTCTTCTCCCATTTGAACCACTAATAATTAAAAAAAAAAGTTCCAGATCAATACTGAAAGTCTTTGCAAAATTAAATTTAAAAACACATCTGATTATCTATACTCACTCAAATGACTTTTCATTCTTGGACATTTGTATTTCTTGAACTGTGCGACAGCATTACTCAACAGAGTGATTATTAGCTCCTAACAGATAAAACCATTACTGATATCATTATATATGCAAACATTAGGGTTATGTTAGAAAACAGTAGGGTTTTTTTTTTTTTGGTAGAACAAAACTTACCGAGTGAAGGACATTTTTCTCTTTTAACTGTAGAGATAAAATCCCCATCTTTTCCTTTTCAGGATCAGAAAGATCAAAGCCTGCATAAGACAATGAAAAAATCCATGAAACTGGAATTCTGTCCAGACCCAAAAGGAACTATTTATGCCATGAGCAATATGCAATGTAAGCTTCGATTCAAACACACACATTCTTTTGCCTCACAGACAGTTATATCCCTCTACAAGGGAAACTCTAGAAAGCAAATAGCTTTAAAAGAAATTATCTGAAGCTACCCAGAATGAGCAAAAAGCGTATGTTAGGACAAATCTGTAGCCTTTTTCCAATCTGATCTCAAATAAGGATACGTGCTTATGTTTCTGAAGCATAGAGCTTGCCAACAGATTAAGAACTGCTTTAAAAGGGCTTTAAAGGACTCTTGCTGGAACGAAAGAAAACAACTTTAATATATTAACAAGTAAAGTTTCTATTCATCTTAAACTATTTAATCTCAGCAGCAGATTGTAACTAATTTTAAAACAGTAGGGCTGGAAGATAAAAGAAGTTAGACAGTACTGTATTTACAGTAAATGAAATAAAGTCTTTAAAGGAGGGCAGTGATAAAATGGCAAAGCCCAAATGATATGCAGAGAATATAGGCGACCAAATGGAAAGGGAGAAAGGGAAGTAAAACCACAGACAACAATGAAGATCTCAGAACTGCATGTATATTCATATATAGCTCAAAGCTGTTACAATGCAGAGTCACAAATTCTGAGAAAACATCCTCTTTAATAGGAAAATCACAAATTCCTTTCTTAGGTTAAAATCTAGTCATTGCATCCTCTCAATACATCTCAAAATCAAAAAAACTTTTTCAGAAAAAAAAGTCCTGATCTCCTGTCTGCAGCTGACAAGACCCAGTATGGATGGTAGGATGAGCTTGTAACAATCACTTCCACAGATATCATTACTTTTGGTGTATCAGTTCTCCAACTTTTCTTCCCAGGATCACATTTCACTACAGTCAGGGTTCCTGCAGCACAGTGATTACAGGTAGCTTTGGCAGCAATAGAAACAAGGCGGCAGCAGAGCTTCAGTAGGGCCTATTCAACTTTGCTGAAGACCTGATCCTGCACAAACCTGGGGTTCCTGTTTCTGTTTATTATAGAGATCAAGCACCTTTTCCTGTGCTGAAAACTGACACCTGGTTCAAGTCATACAACCAACTAACAACAGAGTGAGGTCTCAGCGCTTCCTCCATCTCCGTGGGAAAGAGACTACATGCTGATGATCACTAAGTCAGCTGGCAGGATCAGCAGCTAAATAAGTTTGTCCAAACTCCACAGACACAAGACACAGAAACATACTTAATATTCCTTGTCGCCATGGTCTTTGCCCATAGAAGTCAAGAACTCCAGTTTGTGTTTCCAGGGGATCCGGATTGGGATACATCACAGAGGACTGTAAATTCAGCAAAGACAGTAATAAAAAAGGGCTGATGTTTCATTTTCTGCCAGGCAAGTGTCAGAAAAGACCTAAAACAGTACCCTCCCCCATATAATAATACTAATGCTCCTGTTTCTCTGCTTCCTATAAATCAACAGATACAGTGCACATATAGAAATGTATATACATAAGTATACTTTTTAAAATAAATAAACAAATACTTTTGAAAACATGTCAATTACTTGTAATAAAATAAATATTAGTGCATTTACTCTGGCATAACTTTTCCTATGCATAACAAATACATGTAATGTTAGTAAACATCAGAAAGACATATTCTTTCCTTAGATTTCATTTATGCATATTACAGATTGTTCCATATTTAAGACTACAATATTAGTTAATTTACTATCTCATTACTTGCAAAGCATTTTCTCCCCTCCCAACTTACATCATGGTTACAAAGCATACTTGCTAGTTGCTTCCGTTCCTGCGCATAGTAGGCTGCCTGCTGATAATAGAAACCTGGATTCTGAGTTTGTATTGCTGTCAATCCCAGCTTAATCGCTTCATCAAACAAGTCACCAAAAGCCTGAAACCTGTTTAAAAAAATTCATAACCAAGATCATGTACAGAACAGCAATTTGAACTGAAAGGTAGCCTACAATTAAAAGCTCTGGTTAGTCTTAGGACAGATGATATTTCTCTGAAATTTTACATCTAAATTCTATGGCTGCGTTTGTGTCACGCTCTGTTCATTCTAAGACGAAAGTGGTCAATAATCAGTGCGAAACAGAATAACAGTGTACGATTTATGTGTTCCAATGTATCTTTATCTTAGACAAAGAACCCAGAATTTGTATCTTGTCTAGACAAGTAAAACAGTGAACTTCATAGGATTGTATAAAACTAAGTCAGAAACACTACTAAGCAAAAACATACTGTTTAGACATCCAGGCAGCATGCTCAAAAGCCAGTTCTGCACTTCCTATTTTTTTCTTGCATAGGTCAATATGCTTCCTGAACTGTGCGATTGCATCCAGTGGAGTATTATGCTGAAAACAGAGGCGACAGATCTAGAAAATATCAAAATAAGAGAAAAAACCACTGTGTTAGGCTGCTAAGAATTAGCACTCAAAAAACTCCCACGAACTAATTTTACATATTTCTGAAAAGCAAAAATTGCATAAAAAACAGAAGGAGAAAAGTAAATGTAAAGCATAATGCACTACACCTGAAACCACATGTTTGCGTATTTCATCTAATGCTATTTTTCTTACACTTCTTCCTCATGACATCCCTGGAACAGTGCATAAATCACTGCCAAATTTCGCATGGAACTGCAGAGCCACTACGAAGATCATTACCTTTAAAGCTTGCAGTGTGCAAATGGAATGTGATGGAATCAAACTCCAAGATTGTTTTAAGTGGTGGGCTAGTTTTGTTTCACCTAAAACTCTCCAAAATATCACAAAAGTATGGGCTGATTCTTAAGGAGTTTCTTTCTTTCTCCTAACAAGCAGTAACTGAACTATACTGACTTAAGCTTTGCAAGAAGACAAAAATATTCAAGAAACAAGCAGCCCTTTTGTTCGTTCTCCCTGTATACAGTGAGAGTTAAAAAGAGTTTAGTCTTTCAGACGACTGCATCTCAAATGAACTCCAATCCTTCAAAATAATCCAAAACTTCAGCTAAGGATCTTTCTTTTATGTGGAATTCAGAAGCCTCTGCAAGTCTGAGTGCAGCTGGTATTCCACTGATAACTCTTTCTAATCCATCTCTGAAAAAGCAACATAAAATGAACTTTTAAACCTTTACACACTAGTGATGCATCAACTTTTTTTAGGTAAAGGTTGTCAAAGATTAGAAGTACAGTTGTTACCTTGTAATTTATAAATCCTGCCATGGTCTTGATTTCCAGCATGTTTGTTTCATGGGCCCTCAATTCATGCACAAGATTATATGCAGTTCTGTAATTCCTAAGCACAAATACTTTAATTAATCATACAAGATAATAAAATCTAAGAACAGGATTGCCAACAGCAGAAAACAGCCTTTCAATCAGAGTGTTCTTCCCCGTGAAGAATGTGCCCCTTACATACATGTTCTAATAATTTTGCATTCAGAAAAATGGCTTAGCAGTAAATTGGGGTAAAGAGGGTGGGGGAAGATTACAGGAGTCTTACTTGAGAGCATTCTGTGTATCCTGTTTCAGCTCACTGAAGAACGCTATTTTGAACTGGTGTCTAACAAATAAAAGCTGCAAAACACAATGAGTGTACATCATTCACAAACATCCGAACATACCTGTTACCAACAATGCAAATACAGGTGATAACTTCAGAGGTTTACATAACAGCACTTTACTCAAAAACCTGACTATGCAACTGTTTCCTAATAGCTCTCTCTGCCACCACGACACAGCAGTGATCTTTCAACAAATTTAATCTATTCAAAGTCTTTTGCTGGAACAAGTGAAAGGCTTTGTAACACCCCAAAATCTCTACAACAGAGTCAATTGTGGTTTGGAACTCATCACTTGGATTCCAGGTTCCAAGAGAGGAATGCTGGCAATCTCAACAGAACATTGTGTGTCCAAGCAGATTTGAGAAGCAAAGTTAAAAAGCCAAATCAAGTGCAACTTTGAGTAAAAAATGTTTAAAGAAAGCACATCCCACAACTTGTTAAGATACTACACTCAAATAGGTTAAACCATAGAGATAATTAAGAAGTTTTTCCTTTTTTAATCTGTAAACTTCATTTTTGGGCTGCAGCTCTTCTAAGGCAGATGTGAGGAAGACAAATCTAAGAACAAAACCAATCAAAATAAAAGTTTAATTTGCAGAAAATAAAACCTGATTTACTTTCTATACTGAGAGAAGAGTACATCTCAAGTTGAATGGGGGGAATAAAAACATTTAAGCAGCAAACAACCCTTACTTTCATGTTTTAACATGCAATATAACTTGTACAGTACTTCAAAAATAAGGTAACATTACCTGATGAGTGGTTTTGTTCAAGAATTCCTTATGAGATTTAACTCTTCGTATTTCTGTGTAATAGTACGTCTGAGCATGCTCATAGAAAGCATTTTCCAACCTGCAACAAAGTTGCTCATGAGTTTCACAAAGTTTCTCCCACATACAAAGAAATCCTGAAGTTCCTCAAAATAAGTTACTTTTAATCCTGCGTATTTCAATGTTGACAAAGTAGCTTGAGTCATTACTAAACTGTCCGGTAACTTACAGCACAGGTCAGAGTCTGCAAATAAAAACTCTTCACACAGGGATAGCAGGAAGTAGAACAAGTTTGAGAGCTTTATATACTGACTTGTCATACAACAATCTCTAGTATTTAACAGAAAAAACTTTGAGGATAAGCTGTTATGGTTTTGCAAGGCTATAGAAAGCAGAGAGATGCCCCTAAATCGAAGGAAGCAAACCTTGCTGAGGCTCCCAGAATACGTCTGAACAAGTCAACATCTTATTTGCTGGACTGTGGAGGAAGGAGTGTGAAGGAAAAAAATATTAAATAAAATTATGAAGGCACAAACTAGGTTTTATTATTCTGTCCAAAGATCAACAGCTACCTGGTTTGTAGATGTAACAGTGGAATTTGTATTTGCAAGATAAATAGCCCAAGGCAAGTCACAGGGGGAGAAGAGAAAGACAAAGAGGACAAGAACACCAAAAGCTGTATGAGTCCTCCTTTTGCTGAGCATATATGGGAAAATTAAAACTAATTTTAGTAAACCATGATTTGCCTTAGTTTGATCCCTTTTTTTTAGATCTGCACAAGACTGTCTACCTTTCCCTAATCTGTTTTTGAAAAGCCTTCCTAAATTATTTGAAATTTTATTCCCTGTAAATATTTGAACAGGAAGCACAAGAAATGTATAAAATGACAAAGACATAATATTTACAACCAGTTAGATGCCACTTCCCATAAATAGAAAGAGAATGCTACACAACCAGGAAGTGGGAGGAGAAAAAAACAAAAAACCTGCTAAGAGTTAAAATTAAAACACATTTGTAGGGAAAATAGTTTAGAACTCGCAGGGCCAAAACCACTGTAGAAGCAGAAAACCCCACTTTGCCTCTACCTCACTTGAGGAAGGGAACATCTTGAGGTATCTAATAATACTTCTTTTTAAAAGCAACATCTCTGACTGTCTTTCCTCAAACTCACAGAGAAACGAAGTGGTGTGAAATTCATCTCTTTGGAGAATAACCCAAAGAATTCCAGCAAACAGACAAAACATTCACTTCTGGTGTACAATGAGCATGGCACATAGCAGTCATCACAACCTATCACCACTCTCAACATCTGTTAGAGTCATAGAATTGTTTAGATTGGAAAAGACCCATAAGATCATCAAATGCAACTGTCAACCTACTGCCAAGTCCACCACTGAACCATGTCCCTAAGCACAATATCTACACATCTTACCTTCAGTAATGGTGACTCAACCACTTCCCTAGGCAGCCTGTTCCAATGCTTGATAACCCCTTTGGTAAAGAAATTTTTCCTAATATCCAACCTAAACCACCCTGATGAAATTTAAGGCTGTTTCCTCTTGTCCTATGGCTTGTTACCTGGGAGTAGAGACCATACTGCATTTCACTACAACTTCCTTTCAGGTAGTTTTGGAGAGTGATGTCTTCCCTGAGATTCCTTTTCTCCAGGTTAGGCTCCCCCAGCTGTTCCTCATAAGACCTGTGCTCCAGACCAGCTTTGGTTGCTTCCCTGGACACACTCCAGCACCTCCATGTCTTTATTGCAGTCAGCGGCCCAGAACTGGACACAGTGCACAAGGTGGAGCCTCACTGGTTCTGATTACAGGAGGACAATCACTTCCCTAGTTCTGCTGGCCACACTATTTCTGATACAAACCAGGGTGCCACTGGCCTCCTTGGCCACCTGAACACACTGCTGACTCATGTTCAGCCAAGCTGTTGACTACCATGTCCAGGATGGTCTTCCTGTCAAGCAACTTACCAGCCACTCTGCCCCCAGCCTATAGTGGTGAACAGGGTTGTTGTGACCCAAGTACAGGACTCAATCCTCCAATTTGTTGGACCTCATATTGTTGGCCTCAGCATATCAATCCAGCCTGTCCAGATCCTTCTGCTGAGCCTTCCTCCTCAACACTCCCACCCAACCTGGTGTCATCTGCAAACTTACTAAAAGTGCACTCGAACCCCTTGTCCAGACCATGGATAGAGATTAGACAGGACTGCCCCCAACACTGAGCCCTGGAAAACACCACTCATGACCAGCTGCCAGTTGGATGCAGCACCATTCACCACCCCTCTCTGAGCCTAGCCATCCAGCCATTTCTGTAACAATACAGTAGTGAGTGCACCTGTCCAAAGTATGGGCTTCCAGCTTCTCCAGGAGAACGTTGTGGGAGACAGTGTTAAAGGCTTTACTAAAATCCAGGTAGACAACAACCACAGCCCTTCCCTCATCCACTGACTGGGTCCCCTGGTCAGAGAAGAAGATCAGGTTGGTCAAGCAGGACCTGCCTGGCTGGGTGTCATCCCCTGGTTGTCCTGTATGTGCCACGATAGCACTAAAGATGATCTGCTCCAGAACTTTCCCTGGCACTGAGGTCAGGCTGACAGGCCTGTAGTTCCCCAGATCCTCTTTCCAGCCCCTCAGGGCACCACACTGTAACGTTCAGTCAACTGGGACCTCCCTGTTTGGCCAGGATTGCTGGTAAATGATTGAAAGTGGCTTATCAGGCAGTTCAGCCAGCTCCATCAGTACCGTTGGAGGAATCCCATCTGGTCCCACAGATTCGTGTGTGTCTCAGTGGTGTAGCAGGTCACTGCAGGTCACTACATAATCCCCTTGGATTATGGCAGCTTCATTCTGCTCCTCATCCCTGTCTTCCAATTCAGGGGGCTTGGTACCTTGAGGACAACTGGTTCTGTTACTAAAGACTGAGGCAAAGGAGGCATTAAGTACCTTTGCCTTTTCCTCTTCTTTTGTTACTATATTTTGACCCATATCCACTAAAGGATTGAGATTCTCCTTACTGCTCTTTTTGTTGCTAACATATTTATAGAAACTTTTTTAATTGTTTGTTTTGGGGTTTTCTTTATAGCAGTGGCCAGGTTAAGTTTTATTTGGGCTTTGACTTGTCTTCTTTTTTCCCTGCATAACCTCATAGCAACCTTGTAGTCCTCCTGAGTTGCCTGCTCCTTCTTCCAAAGGTCATCAACTCTCCTTTTTTTCCCCCCCAAGTTCCAGTCAAAGGTCTTCATTCAGCCAGAACAGTCTTCTTCCTTGCTGTCTCATCTTTCAATACAGGGAGATGGCCTGCTCCTTTAGGATTTCTTTCTTGAAGAATGTCCAGTCTTCCTGGACCCCCTCCCAAGGGACCCTGTCAACCAGTCTCCTAAGTAGGACAAACTGCCCTCAGAAGTTCATTGTAGCAGGATATTGACCGCTCTTCCTTACTTCTCCAAGGATCTCAAACTCTATGATTCTGTGATTTCTGTGCCCGAGACAACCTCCAACCATCACATCAGCCACAAGTACTTCTCTGTTCACAAAGAGCAGATGCAGTGAGCACCTTCCCTAGCTGGCTCACTGGCCAGCTGTGCCAGGCAGCTATCTTACACACACTCCAGGAACCTCCTAGACCATTCCCTCCCTGCTGCGTTGTATTCCCAGCAGACATCTGGTAAATTAAAGTCTTCTGCAAAAACAAGGGCTAGCAATTGTGAGACTTTTCCCAGCTGCTTATAGAATATTTCATCTGCATCTTCATCTCCATCCTGGCTGGGTGGTCTGTAACAGACTTTCCCCGATTCTTTCCCATAAACATTCAACCCTACCATCACCATCATTAAGCTCTAGACAACTGAAATGTTCCCTAACATACAGGGCTACCCCACCAACTCTCTTTCCTTGTCTCTCCTTTCTGAAGAGCTTATAGTCATCCACTGCAATACTTCATGGGTGCAGATCATCCCACCATATTTCCATGATGGCAACCCTATCATACTTTTCCAGCTGTATTCATTCTCAGGCGCTTCCATGGTTTCTAATACAGCAGTAATCCTTGCATCTTCACTGCCACACCTATTTCCATCCCTCCACTAAGCCAGCAAAAATAAAGGTCCTCACTAGCACACCAATATTCCAACACTGGCATGCTGTCCCCAGGCTTATCTTTAGTGAGCCTGGTTTTATCCCTTTCCTCCTTTGAGATCAAAGCCCTTTCAAATGAGCTTTCCTAACTTTTTAACTCTTGTGCAAAGAACCTTTTCCCCCTTTGAGACAAGTGTACACCATCTGTTGCCATCAGGCCTGGAGTTGTATAAACTGACCCACAATTAGCAAACAGAGCAAAACAGTGTTTTACAGTTACTTACCTTATAATATAGCCAACAAGATGATCAGTGTGTGGAAGGACAAAGAGGGATTTTCCAGAAAGGTCACAAGCATTACATAAAGCCGCTGCCCTCTCTGATGCAATAACATCTTCCCCTAGTGAAGTCAAGGAAAGCACAGGTAAGTGGTATGTGGTGCTGCAATAGTCAAACTAGCTCTAAAAGCTTAAAAGTCTTATGAACCTAAAGCTCTAAAAGGTATGGAAAAAAAAATCTAATGAAGATAAAACCAAAACCACAGTCTTTCTTACTTCTTTCAGAATACTATGTGCTTCATCCAGCAGAATGCATTGCTGAAACTTTCTAGCAGTTTCTAGCAAAAAAACTAGAAGTATGACATAAGTTTTTCATCTGTCATGAAATTAAATGCCCTATGTCTTGAGAAATACAACGGCATCTGGAAAAGACAAACACATATACCAAAAACCAGTCTGCCAGATATTCAAAAGTGCATAGCTACAGCTGAAGCAGCAGCTCTACGGAGATTTAAGGTTAACGTGCATTGCATTTCACAGTTCTACTTGTCTCCAAAATTTTATTGATTGAAACAGAATTAAGATGAAAGACCCCTGTAGGTACAAAATATCCTTCAAGTTCTCAATGCTTTTTACTGCTTTTCTTGATCTTAAACAAGGTTTAAAATGCAATTTGCTTACAAGAGGACATGTCTGGTATATTACACTAGTAAACCATAGCTGAAACCAAATGGACTTGGACATAAGAGGAAGAAGTATCAAATGTTTAGAGTCAACTGCCCTGAGCACTCTTTTTATCCTTACACCTTCCTGCAGTCACAATGCACTTAATGTATGTAGCTGATGTTACATAAAAGAACTGCAGATAATGTGACAAACAAAAGTCAGTTCAGTCTGTCAGTCTGAGAACTCCACAACTGTGCAGTTTTCAAGTACCTGGAGGCAAGGGTGTTTTTTTCTGAATCAAAACCACAGCAACTTTTGTATTTCTTCCCTGCAAACTTTGCCTAAAATAAAGAAAACACGGCACAGTGTCAAGGTTTCACTTCTTATTTCTTAATAATCAGAACAAAATGAGATTTCAGTCTAGATGGAAATACTAGAAGAATGTTACATAGGAGAAAAAGCCAAACACAACAACATGGTCCATCTTTCATAGAATGATGTGTTCCCTTTTTTGGGACAGAATAGTTGCATTTAAATTAAATTGAGTTTAGCAAGTAAAATTTCAGGGGCTGTTTCTACTTAAGTAAGTTTTACAAATAAACCATTAAAAAAGTTTTTTTGCTGTCAGTTAAAAGCAAAGCTCAGGTTCCCCTTAATTTGTGCCTAAGGAAAAAAAATTACATGTTTTATATTCTGCAATTCATGCTTGCATTAGCTCTTAGTACATTATGAATCAAGTGAAAAAGTCTACCTGACAATTTCAACTCGAGTAGCACACTCCAACTGTTTTTCCTTCCACTGTGGTTCATCCCAGTCTAGTTCATAGAAAACCACCACAAGTGCTGGAACCAAATTCAGGTGTTTGTTCATCCAACCAGTTTTCAGGATTCCCTTTGGAATATACCATTCATAGGATGTCCTCTGAAAATAATGAGGATATTAAAGCAAGCTACAAAATCCATTTACAAATATTTTTATCAGGAGAAAAGGAATTGCCTCTACATTCTTGTCACTTCAGAATACATATGTCATCTTTCCTTTAACATTCTTCCCCTTAAGGCTTTGCTTCCTATTGAGCAAGACATATCCCTAGATACCTCACATCAGGGCCTGATGTTTGAGATATCAGCAGCAAAGCACAGATTCCAGGCAGACTGGAGAAAAGGGTCAAGTTCAGAAGCACATTTCACAAACTGCCAGTAAATATTAGGCTCAATTTAGAACAGGGCTCTCACAGTAAGTTTGGATTCTTTGCCTTTGCCAGCATCATGGAATTATGTAGACCTCCAAGGGTTAAATCCACTGACATGGCTTCTTGCCATTGCAAAGCTGAGAGGAGACCAGAGACATTCCTTCTGCTGCGTTTCGCTTAAAAGCTTCATGCTTTTTTCAGAATACACTCATTTCAAGTATCTAGCCTGTCCAGCGTTAAACTGAGGTTTCATTAAAGCTCAAACGTTAGAAGGTACCTTGACGCTCAGTCGAGGAACAGCAAGTACTTTAAGAAGCAAACCGTGCTGTCTTTCTCTGCTCCTGGCCCACGAGCTAAGGCGCCCGGGTTTGCAGGGCCCCCGGAGCGCTCCGGCACAACTCCTCGGCCTCCCCCTCGCCCTGGCCGGGGAGCACTCCCGGGCTGCCCGGCCGGAGCGGGGCGGGGCGGGGCCCAGCAGACCCTGCGGGGCACCCCCGGCCCTTCCCGCGGGGGGCACTGCGGGCCGGGCCGGGCCCGCTCCGTACCTTCGTCCTGCACTTGGGGTACTCGTGGTCTCCGGGCAGCACTTTGAAGGAGATGGGGACGCGGTCGGCCCTGCGGTTGGCGCAGAAGGCGTCCCACACGGCGCGGTGCACGGCGTTGTACACCACGTCGAGGCCGGTGAGCGTGACGAAGGCCATGGGCCGGCAGCACAGCTCCACCGGGAAGTCCCAGTGCGACGGCGGGGTCATCCTGAGCACGGCGCGGCGGCCTGCGGGCCGGCGGCGGGAGGGCGGTGCGGGCCGGCCGCAGGAGCGCCCCGCTGTGCCAGGCCCGTCCCCCCGAGCGCCGCTCGGCAGGCGGGACGGGGACGGGAAAGGGAACGGGAGCGGGGCGGGGAGCGCCGGCCGGGAGCGGCCGCGGGGCAGGGGCGGGCGGGGTGGGCCGGACCGCGCCTCAGGAAGCGGGCGCCGGGCGGCGTCGGAAGGGCGGTGGGAGCCACCAATCGGCGCCCTCGCCGCCCCGCGCCGGCCAGTGGGGAAGGGGCGGCAGCTGCGAGGGACCCAATGAGCGGCAGGAGGAAGCGCGCGCGACGCGCAGGTGGCCAATGGGCGGGCAGGGGGGCGGTGCCGCGGGGAAGCCGTGCGCGCGCGGGGCCGGCGCGGCCGCAGGCGGGCCCGCCCAGCCCGGCGGGAGCGGGCACGGGCACGGGCACGGGCACGGGCACGGGCGGGGCGTGGGAGCGCCGGCCATGGCGGCCAACGAGGACCAGGAGGTGAGGCCCGGGCCCTGCCCCCGCCTCCGCCCCCGCGCCCGGCAGGGAGCCAGGGAGCCGCCGTGCGGGGACGGGGACGGGGACTGAGACAGGGCCGGGGGGCGCGGGGAAGCGGCGGGCACCGGGGCCGTGAGAGGCGGGAGGAGCGAGCCGGGCTCGGCGTGGCGCCCCAGCCTCGGCCCCGGCCGCGTGTGTCGTGGTGCGGCCGCGATGGGTAACCCGTGCTGTGCCCTGGCTGCAGATGGAGCTGGAGGCGCTGCGCTCCATCTACGAGGGAGACCTGTGCTTCAGGGAGCTGAGCCCCGTGTCCTTCCAGTACCGGGTAAGCAAGGCTGCAGCCCGGGGCCGCCCCGGGGTTCCCGTACAGCGCTTTGTAAGGGCTGTCCGATGCCCCAGGGAGGGTGATCCTAGGCCGCTGTTCCGGGATCTGTGGTACAACGATGCTTCATAGCACAATGTGTCATGGTTAGGAACCTGCTCCCGAATCGCGGAATCACAGCACGGGTCAGGGTGGAAGGGACCACAGAGGGTCATCTGGCTCCACCTCCTTGCTCAAGCAGGGTCATCCTACAGCTCATAGCACAGGGTTGTGTCCAGGTGGTTCTGGAATATCTCCAGTGAGGGAGGCTCCACAACCTCTCTGGGCAATCTGTTTCAGTGCTCGGTGACCCGCACAGTAAAGAAGTCCTTCCTCATACTGAGATGGAAATTCCAGTGGATCAGTTTCTGCCCAATGCCTCTTGTCCTATTGCTTGGCACCACAAGCCAGTCATCCCTTAGCCAGGCATCCTATTTGAGTATCTATGCCCTGCATAGCCAGAACTGTCAAACCCTCTGAAGGAGCCAGCCTGCTGAGTAGTACTTTCCTCAGCTGGTCAGAAACATAGAGGCTTATAGAGATGTTTGTATGTAAAACTTTGAACTTTTATTACTGCTTAGTTACAAGCTTCCAGTCTCTTGTCCAGAAGCAGTTGTATATGCTCTGTCTACCTGCTAAAGAGAAAATCCACAAAATGCTTTGGGCATGTGCACTCATACAGTTCTGCTCAGGAGAGACATACAAGGAGTGCTGAGCTCAAGATATGCAGCTAGATTCTGGCATGACATTCTCACCGGCTTTCTCAGATTTAAAGAGCTGGAAGTTGCTCTGAGCACAGACTGAGGCAGATCTTTAGATTGCCAGAGAACTTTACTAATGAAAACTCAGGCACCCATGGGACAAAAGGGAGACTTCTGAAAATGCCAGGTGCCTGTGCTGGGGAGGAGGCATCTAGAATCACCTTTTCATGACTTCTTCAATAACTTAAGAATAACATCAGTAATTGTAATGAAATACGGGTCAATTTAACTAATAGAACTGGAGTCCCATCCATGTAAGTGCAGCCTTTCTTCGCTGATAAGGTCATTCTTAGTGAATTTCATTTCCTAAAAAGGGGAAATGTGACATGGCTACAAGTCTACAGTGTGTTGCTAACTCACTTTAAATACAGTAAAACAGTGTCAGACACAGGCAATAATACACCTTTCCTACAAAGAAGGATTTGTATTATGAGAGGGCTTAATGCAAGTAAGTGCATGAGAAAGAATTCGTATGCCATCTTTCTGACTGTCACGTCTTGCATCTGTCTCACATACAGAGCACACCTGTTTTGTAATCAGTGTGCTTTGAAGTGGTTTTTCTAGATAACAGCTTCATTTTCTAACTGATAACTTTATGAAAACAGTTGTCTCAAGAAACTTGGTTGGTGTAAAAGAAATAAAATACTTCCATGTTGGCATTGTAATCCATAGTAGGTGACGGGGAACAGTTGATTTATAAAGCTGGTTTTTCCCTTCAGATAGGTGAAAGTGGTGATCCCAAAGCCTTTTTAATAGAAGTTTCTTGGCCAGAAACATATCCACAAACAGCACCAGTCATATCGATGGACGCTTTCTTCAACAACACAATGTAAGTATTTATGGTGGCCTCACTCCCTGGCCTTGTATGTGGGGGCTTTTTGTTTGATAAGCTTTTCTTCATCTCTCTAGTTTATAGTTGAGTCTAATGGTTTCTTTTAGATCTTCAGCTATTAAGCAAAGTATATTGGAGAAGTTAATGGTAGAAGTTGAAGCGAATCTTGGAACAGCTATGACATACACACTTTTTGAATATGCCAAAGACAATAAAGAGGTGTTCATGGAAAATCAGCCTGTTAACACTGTGGTAAGTAGATAAATTCAGATTTCATGCTTTTAAAACAGAAACAAAAGTGTTTATTACTTCTCTGAATACTTCATAGATCTCTCTTTAGGTTGCAAATGAGTTCATTGGGTACACATGTTAGTGGCTAAAAGTGTCACACAGAGTATGGTGCCACAATGCTCTATGGTCATAGTTGTAATGTTTGATTACTACTCTGCTGTTATACCAAACTGTTTGTAGGCTGCTCTTCTGTCCCACGGGGTAACATAAAAAGAGAGACTTAAACCAGAAGCAAAACTAAAGGAAGCTGAAAGAGATTTAAGGTTTCTGCTGAAGGTTGGAGGGGTAATAATTTACTGCAGCCTTCCTGGAATGCAGTGGATTGCATAAGTGCACCTTGAGGGTCTCAAGGAGTCAGGCTGGGTCAATTTGTGGCTTTTGTGTTGTGTAAGGACATTATTTGCCATCATGGTGCAGATCTGCTTTGAGGAAGAAGGAATGGTTTCCATGTTTGGGAAGTCTGAATGCCTTCACTGAAATCTAAATCGCACTCCATGATTAAATTTGAAACGTGAATGAGGTTTTCTTTTCAACTCTAAAAGAGAATGGTTCCAGTCCCCAACACATGGGGTTTTTTTGTTGTTTTTTTTAAAACTACAATCCTGATTATATGTTGATTAAAAGCTGCAGGCTGCTGACAGCATTGCTTCTTTCTGACAATCAAAATATTTCAGTAATCACACCACACAGAGGTATCTGTGGAACTAATGTACAAGTATTTACAACCACTTTTATCCTTCTCAGACTTCAGTAAGCAATAGTATTGCAATTGGAACTCCTGACGTGCCAGCAAGTAAGAAAAAAGAGAAAAAGGAGCAGTTATCCAAAACGCAGAAACGAAAACTAGCTGACAAAACAGGTTTGTTCACTGTAATATTCTTTTTCTTGATCAGTATGAAAGTCCAAATTTTATAGCAGTGGCATCTTGCTAGAGTCAGTGAGTAGTCACTTGTTTATAAGATTAACTACTTTAAGTCTGTGGTCTCTGTTTTACTTGTTTAGATGTCATTGCAGCAGTAATTTGTACCCTGTGACAGCAGTTTCTGCATATAATCTATCCAACCTAATGCGTAATTGGTAGGCTTAATGTTAACTGTATAAAGGAATAGCTGCATGAGATTGTTCTTTGACAGAATTCGTCATAGCTGGTTAGCCCAGCTCATGGAGTTACCTTCTAAATTAAATTTCAGGTGGACTGAGGTGTTTTTATTTAAACAGAATTACTTTGAATCACATAATCATCGAGGTTGGAAGAGACCTTCAAATTCATCCAGTCCAGCTGTCAACACAGCACCACCATAGTCATCCCTAGACTGTATCCCCATGTGCCACATCTAGACATCTCTTGAACACTTCCAGAGATGGTGACTCCACCTCCTCTCTGGGCAACTTACTCCAATGCCTAACCACTCTGTCAGTGAAAAATGTTTTTCTAATATCTAATATGAACCTCCCCTGCTGCAGCTTAAAACCATTTCATATTGTGCATTCATTTGAGGTTGGTTGAAGAACAAGCTGTGTTTAAGACATTAAAATCTGGTTTTGCCCTCATGGCTTCATAGTGAAGAAACTGAGAAGTTTGGATATTTAGAATTTTGTGTGTTGATTTTGAAGAAAGATAAATATTCACCTTAGCTTTTGTGTTGAAAATAAAGCCTTCTTATTCTGCAGATAACAAAGGGGAGCTTCCACGAGGATGGAACTGGGTGGACGTAATTAAGGTAACATGACTATATTATATACAGTATTATGAAACTACTGTGTATGTACATTAAAAATTATTTGTGCTTATATCTGAAGAAAACTGATCTGATGTATTTTTTCTTGCTTTTCTTCCAACTATGTTTGGATTTGACTATGGTGTCTGATTAATTTCTATATGTGTCCAGCATGTAAGTATTTTCAAGTTATCTTTTTTTCACTGTAAGTAAAGAAAGAGTAAGAACTGTTGCTTATTTTGGATTCTAAGTTATGTATTTCTCAAATGCTTTAAAATGCTAGTCCTTCTGAATATTGGTCAGAAGGACATTGATTGCTCTTTGACCTTGGTTGGTGTAGTAATTCTTATTTATTTATTAAGCAATTAAATTTTAATTTTATGAGGACTTTACTAACCAAATGTACTGCAAGTATTCTGTCTTCATATGACAAGGTTTAAAATAAAGTTAGTGGTGCTGCAAGGTTCTGGAGGGCAGTGGACAAGTAAACAGAAAAAGGGAGCTGTCCCAAGTGGGAGCACCTTACTGTCTCCTACAAGCCTCATTTGCTGCTACAGCTCCTCCAATAATTATTTTCTACTTGCTCCCTCACCACTGAATTCTTTCACCCTCTTATATTTGTTGATTCAGTGAAAGTCGCTGCTTGACAATTTTGAAAGCAAACTATTTTATTTTACACGACTATGAGTAATTTTCAGTGTAAGACCTAACAGCAGTTCTGGTTGTTAAATAAGAGGAAGTAAATTATGAGAGTGGTTTTGGGCAGAGTCCATTCTAAGTTAAAAGTGGCTATTTGTAGTGGATGTCTTGGATTCCAGATAGATTTCATAATAGGCATGCTACATTTAAAAATTATGAACTTGGCTTTAAAAAGTGAGAAATATGAAGTTAATGTCTATTTTTATATTGTCAAAATTTCTCTATGGGAATTCTCTCAGAGATGCGTGAAAATAATGTTCCATTACTTCATCTTTTTTATTTTGGAGAGCTGGTTACGGAACCTTCAAATTAAATAGAAACAGTACACTGAGGTTTTTCTGGGGCTTGTTGTTTCTTCTTTAAATTCAACTTCCATGTTCAGGAAATAAGCTCATTTAGTGTTTAAGCTTAAGAATTAACTTTTATGCTTTTCAGTCTCCTGGTACAGTAGCACAGTCTGTGTTGTTAATTAAGTATACATGTGTTCAATGTGAGATGGAGATAATGTTGTTCTTTTTTCCTAATAAATGGAATGGCAGTCTAAACTTTGAATACTTTCTTTTTGTGTCTCTTTTATAGTTAAGCAAAACTGGTTCTAAAGATGATGAATAAAGGACTTTGGTACAAGGAAACTCCACCTTTTAATACAGTGCAATTTTGGGTCACCATCTCTCTCTTAATAACTTTCATATTTGTTGAAGTAAACATTTTATAAAGCTCGATTTCCTAACTTGTAAATCTAGTCACACAAGTTTATCTAGAGACTATGTGGTCTTCTTTGGAAAAAAACCAAACAAACTTGCCTTAAATGAAGTTTAGAATGTGACAAAGGATATAGAGAGCCAGTGTGGTGAAGTGAATAGTGCTGCAGTGTTTATTAATTTATATTTTAGTCTGTAGTAGAATCCTGTTATAGTGAGCCCAATGATACTGTAAACGTTTCCTGATGTTCTTATTCCGATTGAAGAAAAAAGCACTATAACAGTGATTGGTCACTTGACAGCTTAATTCATCAAAATAAATTATTCTATGGAAATAAGACCTTTGTCATTTGTTTATCTAATATGAACATAGAAGGAGAGCATAAAAAGTGTTGTATTGCAAAACAGACTAGAGCTTGTGGTCCCATTTTCACTAGGTAAAATAGTAAATACTAGTGAAAGCAAGGCCAAATATTGTAGTGTGCTCAAACATTCTAGTCTGTGGTTACAGCACATGTGTGTCTTCTTCACTCTCGCAACATTCCATCTGTTGCTCTTTCTCCAGTGTGCATCTTTACAGATGGCTGGATGTCTGAGGGGAAGGAAAAGTGCTTTCTTGCACTGTCAATGAGTGTTGGGATTTTGTAGCTCTTTCACTGGAGAAATGGCCATTCTTTAGAGGGGTTTGCTGACAGTGGTGGGACAGTGGAAGTCAGCAATCTGTCAAACATATTGGGAGGACTCTCTTTTGGGTGAGCTCTTTTTTTTTCCTAATCTGCTCTCTTGTATGAGAAAGAGAAGTCATCTTTGCTATATGAACTGTTATTTGAATACAAGATGCCTTAATGTCCTTTATTTTTTTTGTTTGTTTTGAGATGATCTTTAATAAATGCTTATTTATCTGCTGTAGTATGTGTTGTTTTGTTTTGGATTTTTTTTTAAATTGTGTGTTGCCTACTGCGCTATGAAAGTTTGAACTTTACAAAGAAAACATTCTTAAAAATTGGTGGAAGAATTCTGTCTTCCCTCTTGGGGTATATGTTTACATGATACTCAGGATAGCTGTGTTATTAGTGTGAGGGTCAGTCACCTCACCGAGAGTCATAGGACAGTATCCATTGCGTTCAGTACACACAGAGCAGGTCCCGTGTCCCTTTGAAAGAGTGCACTCCACTGTGTACAGCAGTCTTCATTTCAGAAAATCAGGATTTCTGTTTGAACTCGACTCTTGTGTAGTAAAAGGTTGTAAAGTACACACGGGAGGACTTTTTGCAAACAGTGTGATCTTGCCTTTGACATAAACTGGAGGCTTGTGGCTGTAGTCTAAGCAAGAGCATCTGGCAGGGAGTACCACTGCACAAAGAAGTTGGTCTGACAGTGTGTGGTGAACCTGTAACAGGGAAGAGCCTTTGGCTTTAGTCTGCCAGTGTCAGAACAAGCAGGACTCTTTCTAGTCGAAAGTTCTGCATGGGGAATTGACTTGTCTTTGCTGGTATCCTTGGTGTATAAATCAAGTTACCATGACAATTTATCTGATTAAAGATTAGTTAGGGAGAGTGGAGGAAGGACAAATAAGAACCACAACTCTTGCTTTTTTCAGTGTTACTGTGTGTAACTTGTTAACCTTGTGAAATGCCTCATTTCTCAGGTAATACTCCGCATGTAAATCACATGCTCTCATGAAGATATCTGAGAGTCTTCTCTGGCTCTGTTAGTAAATGTATTTGCACTGAAGTCTACTTTCAAGGGAAATATTTTGCATTGGGTACTTTTGTACCAGTTTTTTTATTCTGTGTAAATTGTGAAAAGTAATTTGTGTTCTTAAACCATTTTCTGGTATGGTATGATGATTGGAACAGGATCATTTAAAGAATCTGGGTACTTGATATTATAGAGAGGCAGGAGCACTGATAGCTGAGAGAGGTAAAATGTAATGATTCTCATGAAGAAAGGCACAACTGTAAATAGAGATCGTAACTCCTGAGGAAATTCTAAACACTGATGAAAAATTCACTCATGCCTTTTTTTTCTTTTCAAGTAAAAACCCACTGGCTCTGGGTTTATGCTTTATGTGTGATTTATGCTTTATTTCAGTAGGACAAGAGTCTCTTGATTGTAGGGCTGCACCTCTTATTTAAATTCAGGATTTTCACTGTAGAGCTTTTGTTGGCCTGAGAAGACAAGTGTCAATACTAGTAACGATAAAGTAAAACTAACAAGTGTCCAAAATGCTGTTAGTACCACAACCAAAGATGCCCCTTTGCACTGTAACATACCGACTCCCAGGGAATAATGCAGACTGCCTTTATGTTGAGTAGAGAGGTGACAGCTGTGACTAGTCAGCAGTGTGTTCCTACCATGTCCTGCTCATCCCTGAGGTCAGCCTGGCACAGATATGCTGAAATCAAGGCTGATAATTTTGATAGTCCTGCTTTGACTGGTTGTATGTGGGGTGGATAGATAAAGTGTGCTCTACTGATGGGCAATTAGATTTTGGTGAGGAAAAGACCAGTAGGGAAAAAGCCAGCATTTCTCCATAGAGCATCTTTGGCAAAAGTGCAAGTGTAGGGAGACTATCATCCTTTCACCTGGGGCAATACAAATGATTCTGGGTTATACCATTAATTTTTTGCTGTGAAAATCTGTGAACTGGTCTGAACCAGAGATATTTCCCCTTTGAAATTGTTTCCTTCAACAGTTTGGCACCCTAAGCACTTGTAGTTAGCAGCAAAGAATGAAGAGGGAAGGAATTGTTCATTGAACACATCAGAGAAAATAGCAGAAGTGTGAGAATTCTGGGTGGACTGGAGGAGGAAGTGGATGGGAAAACATCCTCATATGCAAAACTAAAAGTGCACAGGGGATAAATTTTCACTGCTGCAGGACAATACAAGAAAACAAAAGGTAAGCCTATTGTTGCAGAGCTATACATTCTGTCATGAGTTTGGGGTATGGTAAAGGGTAAGAGGATTGTAGATTTTATTTCTGTCACTCTAGTTGCTTTCAAGCCTGGACTTGGCTTCATGTCAGAATGGGTCTTCTTTATGGTTGTGAGAAGAAAGTGTTCGCCTCACTTACGCTTCTCTTTCTGAGCCCATGGAAGCAACCTCTGAAAGCCTGGTGTACTCTCAGAAATAAGTTAAGACAAAACATATTGGTTAGGTATTGGAAAATCATGTTAAAATATTTTATGTGGGTGAAAGAAAGAATTAACTGTTTCTTCTCTCTCTCCTTCATTCAGAGCAAAGTGAGGAGTTACTCCAAATGGCTGAATTGCACAAGGCATATGAGAATCTGTATCCATCCATTGGTGTCCTATGTCAGACTGAAAGTTTTACATAGCTGTACTTTGCTACTGTGCCTGAGCATTCATGCCTGTGGTTCCTAGAGATGTTGATGTTTAAAGTATTGATGCTAAGAACAAGCAGATATTTGGAAACTCTTACTCTGATTGCCTACTGCAAGTTGCTTATGTTGTGAGATGGGGTAAGGTTATAGGAATGAGAGAAAGCAAAGCTGTAACTGCACAGCCTTATTGGACAGGAGTGGTGTTGGATGGGTGTCTCTGAGTGCGTAGTTTCTTCTGTAGTATCTTTATTGCTGCTAATGATCAGAAAGGAAAAGTCACCCTAGGTTGAGTTTAGTAGATATTCAAGAAGTGATATGGAAGGAAAAAGGCTATCATTTCATTCTCGAACAATTATCTGCTATCGTGCCACTGAGAGGCAATAAACAGTCATGTATGGAGCCACTCTTCAGAGCAGGATCTTATTCTAAATCAAGTAAGAGTGTCTGTCAGTTAATGCATTTTATGATTTCCTGCAGGAAAAACAAATGTGAAGAAAGCATTACTGAATAAAAAGCTGCCGTCTCTACTGTAGGGAACCACTTGATCTCTCCTAGCAGTGAAAACTATGGTTCAATTGACCTTGAAGAGAAGGATTTTATAAAAGTACAGGGAAAATGTAGCAACTCATTGATAAAAAGTACATAGTCTCTCTAAGTGATTTGCAAATTTTGTAAAGCATTATCAGTTTTATACTTTTCTGTGAAGATTGGCACTACATGACTAGTTTTAGTTAACTGATGATTATGATTTTCTTTTTCCCCCATGCCATATGTCTTTAGATGATAAAAGTACAGGATATAGTATAGAAATTTATTTCCGAAATGAAATAGTGCTAAAGTTACAAATCCACTCACACGAAATAATCTTTCTCAGAAGTAAGGATGTGCCAGAATTAAAGCTGCCTGTGTGATGTTTATGTGAAAAAAAGAATTCAGGAGAGAAATTTCTTTCTGTGGCATATTTTTCAGGTTTTGTTTGTGGGGGTTCTTTTTCTCCCAGTAGTGTTCAAGCAGATGGTTAGTGATTTTCTTCCTAGTGTCCCTCTTAGTAGGAAAGTAATACAAAAAATAAATTTTAGTACACTCCTAAGCCTGAAAAGAGAGGAAAGTTTCTGCTTTGTGAAAGGAAATAAAGTAACAGAACTGTCCCTGTCCCTGTAACCAAGTGGTTATTTAAAACAGGAGGACCTGTTATATGTGTATTATATATGTATAGAGGCAAATTAATTTGCTTTAATAAAACAAGATCTGAGTGGCTTTAGTCTACTTCAGAGTTTTTGTCCATGCAGTGGATCCTCTAAATGCTTATGGATAGTTTTAGGCTATTTAGCTACAGTCCATGTGATTAACCATTGCTTTAAATAAATTTGTGTTGCAGAAGTCAATGTGGATTCTAGTGTATTGGTAATGAGCTCTAGTTCCATCCCTTTTCATTTCATGGAAGGAGAGGAGATAGACTGTTACTTCTCTGGGATGAAAGAAACCCATATGTGTATGCTGTCAACAAAGGCTGCCTGGACTTGGTTAACAGGCATTACAGTCAGTCTGAAAACATTAAAAAGGTAAAGTTCTACAAAATAAGTATAGTAGCCTATCTTAATGTGGATCCACTATATTTGTGTATTTCTTTTATATTGCTAACTTGCTTATGCTGTTTAAAATCCTCTAAGTACCAGCAGATACATTGGCTTATTAGCTAGTTTGTGTTTGTGTCAAGTGACTAATTGTTCAGTCAGATGAGTTCAAGAGCAGTTACCCTGTGTTTCCTGATTTCATGGCATGGTGAGAGTTCTCTAACTCCACAGTGCATTCCTACAAGTTATATCCTTCCACTCTTTTTTTTCCCACCATGGACAAAAAATAAGGTACTCAGCATCACTGTGTGTCTCCCTCCTGTTCTGTTTTCTCCTGTTTTAAATGTATATATTTGAGGCCCCTACTACAACCTCTAACTGGTAAAGATTGGGCAAAATCTCTTTGTGATCATCACAATAATCTTTGTTTCACAGTCACAAGCCCTACTGTGTTAGATGCTGTATTGATGAACGCAAAGAAGGCAGGGGTGATCACTGTATTGCAGGATCAGGAGATGGAGAAGAAACATATGTATTACCTGCATGGCAAATCACATTTTAACCATTATGCTCACAAAACACATAAGAAGACACATGCTAAATGTGAAAAGCAAACACTCAACTTCCTTTGATATCTGTTCAGAGACATAAGACAAGTATTGAAGAGATGAAAGAAGGAGGAAGAAACATCTTGAGTCTGAAGCATTAAGAATGTGGTTGGTTACTCTTCTAAAAAAAATACGGTTGATAAACTGTATGTTAAAATATCTCTAAGCTATTTTAAAAGATGATAAAGTATTTTTAAAGGTGTTAATGATAAACCATTGAGCGGAGTTAAAAATGTCACCAGAAGAAACTTACGCACAGGAACAAATGTAGAAATTCTGATTTGGAGCTGTGAGATTCTTGTATATCAAGCAAATGCAATTTCCTTTACTAAAGAAGTGGAAACAACTCCAAAACCTAGCTTCATCTTACCTGAGATTCTGAATAGTTTAATATTCTGAGTGTTGCAAGCTCAGAATTTTATGTGCTGGAAGAAAAGGTAGTACACAAAATTTGGATTTATATGTATAATTTGCAAATGCAAATTCAGCTCATAAGTATTTAAATCTCCAATGAAAGTGTGTCTTGTGAGCAGAATAGTTAAAATGTGATTTGGCATACATGTGCATGTAAGCGCAATCTTGGTAAGGTGCACCATTGCATCATATCACTTAAGGTACGATCAGACGAAGTATATCCCCTGTAGGAATCTGTCTTATTTGAGAAATATTTATCCTTTGACTCACTCAAAGCTTTTGCCATCAAATGCAGCAAAATAATCAAAACTGCAATGATTCTTTTTTTATTACAACCTGATCTGATTAGATCTCACTATGCTTATTTGTGCTAGAATTAGAGGCAGAAAGAAATGCATTAATGGAAGAATTCTATTCTCAATTATAGAATCACTGTAAAGAAGAGGTTGTAACTCCAGCTAACAGACCTGAGGTGGGGGCTTCCAGGTGGTGTCAGAAGCTATCACCCCTATGTTTCACTGCATTTGGTATGCTAGTGACCATACTGCAGTCTGATGTTCCCCCATTCACTGTTACCCTCTGTGCCTGACCCATGAGCCAATTGCTCACCCACCACATGAGGTGTTTATTCAGCTGTGGGATGGACATTTTGTCCAGAAGGATCCTGTGAGAGACAGTGTCGAAAGCTTTACTGAAATCCAAAAAGATTACATCAGCTGCCTTCCCTTGATCAGCTAGCTGGGTTACCTTGTCATAGAAGGAAATCAAGTTGGATAAGCAGGACTTTCCGCTCATGAAGCCATGCTGGCTGTGACCAGTGAGAGTGTTGTCTTTCAGGTGTTTCTCAATACCTCCCAGAATAATCTTCTCCATGATTTTACGGGGCATTGAAGTGAGACTGACAGGCCTGTAGTTCTCAGGGGTTGTCCTTTCCCTTCTTGAAAACTGAGATGATATTCTCCAGCTTCCAGTCAGATGGGACCTCTCCAGATTCCCCAAACCACTCAAAACTCATCGAGAGGTTTTGCCATGGCATCAGCCAGCTCTTTGAGGATTCTGGGATGAATCCCATCAGGCCCCATAGATTTGTAGGGATCCAGCTGGAGTAGCAGATCCTGCACAGTTTCAGGTTTGACTGGGAGTTGATCATTCTCACAGCCATGGTCCTCCAATCAGGGCACTTGGTCCATCATCCATGTTGAAGACAGAGGCAAAGAAAGTATTAAACTCTTCTGCCTTGTCTCTCTCCCTGTTTGTGAGGCGACCGTCCCCATCCTGTAACAGGTCAATGATATTTCTATACTGCCTATTGCCATTAATATATTTGGAAAAACTTTTTATTTACCCCAACATAGTTCACCAGCTTCAACTCCAGCTGAGCTTTGGTCACACAAATTTTCTCCCAACAGTGCCAAGCTGCATTTCTGAATTCTTCCCATGTCACTTGACCTTGCTTCCGCTGGGCATACACCTTTATTTTTGGTCAAGCCATTCTTCTGCCTTGTATGCTTGACTTCTGACATTTAGGAATTTCCTGCTCCTGTGCCCTTAGGAGGTGATGTTTGAAAAATGACTAGCATCTGCAAAAACATTTTACTGGGGGACCTTACTAATTCCCTCAGCAGCCTGAAGTCTGCTCTCCTCATGTCCATTTTGTTTCAAGTACTTACAAACTGCAGTCTGCCAGGTTAGTGCTGAATTCCTTCTGGTCAGAAGTTTGTTGGTAAAGAAATAAATGTGGGTTTCCTTCCAATCTGTTAAGGAAATGAACTAATTCTTCATTAATCTGAAAGTGGTTCACTTGTTTAATCACTGGAAGTTTTATTGCTAAGCACTTGCATGGAAGAAATACTAAGTCTGAAGAGTTTTCTTCAACTTTATATCTTGCAGATGAGTAGTTGTCTTAGTTTGAGAGAGAAACTAAGATGTAAATGTTGGCTAGGAAATAAAATAATCCCTCTCCTTAAATTTAGAA
>JAWWEW010000131.1:40305325-40316664 GCA_035583185.1 Anabacerthia variegaticeps | reverse complement strand
TGTTAACCACTGTAGTTATGCTAATGCATTGCCTCCAAGCTTTTGGAAGGAATTCAAAAGGTTTGAAACTATAACATTAGTATCTTGATTTAAATGAATAGCAGTACTTTTCTTATTACACAGTGAAGTACAGCATTGGAAGGTATCTGAAGTCTTTCTTAATGATGCTGGTAACACTGTCATCAAATAGGCATGTAACATTTTATCCCCATCTTAGAGATTGTGTGACTGAGACCCAGTTGAGATACATACTGTTAAAACAGAGGTATTAAGTGTCAAACTTGTATCTGTCCATCAGCCAAAGTGTGCAGCAGGTAGGCTAGAGCTGCACCTACCTAAAGTAATGGTGTTCTTTAATCATGTTTTATGATTAGAGCAGCTTCTTAATTTTTCACTATGTTCTCACAGCTTGTCTTTTAGTCATCTTCATAACACATTTTATGGGGATATTTTCAGCAGTGGTCTGTGCACGGGCAGCAAATGGCTGAGCACCTTCCAGAAACTACGTAAGGTATTTCAAGAGTGTGCTCCACATCCATTCAGAGAGGGAACATCTGCTGAGCTTCTTCAGACAGGTGAAACTGGAACCCCAAAATTAAGAGAAGGGCATTCAGACAGAATGATCAGCAATACATTATTTCCTAACAGAGGGAAACAGGTTAATTCCATTAATAAAATAACTTAGAGGTATCACTGGTTTTGGCATTCCTCAGAATCTTGTGGTAAGACAAGTGATACTTTGGTGAGTGTGTTACTGCTGTAATAAATATATAAAACAGACTTTATTTCTCAATAACCCTAAATGCCTTTTTCTTCGCAATGTACTGTTTAATCCACTTAAACATATGTAGCTCTTTCTATAATCTCCAGGCAAGTCTTCTGGCTTAACTAGAGGATCAGAGAGCCTGGAGTTTGGCCAAAGAAAATAAAATGCACGCTGTGAAATTCTATTTAACTGCAGAGAATAAAATTACTACTGCAGAATAATCTTAATTAATGCAATAATAATTTAAAAGCAAAGCCAAGGATTTAATGATTTTTTTTATTTTTTCTTTCACAAATAGATCTTTTCTGATTTTCATATGAAGAACAAAGGAAAATCAAATGTTTTCTTTGAGATTTTAAGTGGTTGTGCATCAGAGCTAACAAAGTCACTTAGTACTTCTTTCTTAGCACAGAATTATGAGTATTGTAAGCAGGTTCATACAAGTCTGTTCTGTCTCTAGTCCATGATACACAAGCAGGAAGATTCATAAATTTACAGATTAATTAGCCAGCAGAGACCACATGGAGGATTCAGTCCTACGTGTCTACAAAGAAGTCAGTCTGTACTGTATATGACTTGCATGTAAGCCCCTCATCCCATAAAAACCTTATGTTACTTAATATAAGTGCAAACATATGAAGCAGCATAAGGGGAGAGGAACTAATTAAAATAATTCTGGGAGAGGGTATTTGATCCATTCCTTAGAATTTCAATTAAAATTACATATCTAGTGACAAGCTTCTGATACCAGGTTCTTATTTGAACCTGAAAGTTGGATGGTTTCCTTTATAAAAGGAGAAAAATGTTAATTAGAAAAAAATGTCTTTTTCAAGTTCTACAGTTTTGTGTCAGAATGAAAATTGTGATGTAAAATACATGTGTGCAGCTTAGTTATCATAGAATCACAGAATAGTTGGAAGGGGCCTTTAAAGGTCATCTAGTCCAACTTCCCTGCAATGAGCAGGGACATCTTCAACAAAGTCCCGTCCAATCTTACCTTGAATGTTTCCAAAACAGCTGTGAGTATGTGATTCAGACCAACAAGTAAGCTTTCTGAACGAATAAATAAATAAATAAATAATAAATTAACCCAGGGATGCAAGAGTTAGTTTGGTTTATTGGTGCCACTGGTGAGACCAGAAAAGTATGATTAATCCTAAGCCTCTGCAAACATCAGATTGCTGTTGTTTGCAACATTTCCGTGCATTTTTTTGAGACAATAGAAGGGTAAGTACTGTTTTTTAGTGCAGAGATTATTGAAGCTTATTTTAATATAAGAAATACCACAAATTATTATTATTATTATTATCGTAGCCCTGTATTTGAGATTCTACAATACAGTGTGCACATTGTTCTTGTGGAAGGACTTAGATTTGTGCCCAAGAATATAAATTATGAAATATGCTCTGATTTTCAGGTGTTTCAGCTGAAAAATATGTCAGCGTGCTTGTTTTGCAGGTAAGATATCACAGATTTTAAAGTATATTTTTTCCTCTGGAACTCTACTCCTTCTAACAAATTAATAGTCTTTGGGACGTGAAATTTGTGAAATAATGAATATTTTCTGTCCCAACAAAATGTCTTTTAGAAAGAGTATCAAACTTTAGGCCTCTGCTGTGGTTTAACCCCAGACAGCAACTAAATATCACACAACTACTTGCTCACTCCACCTGTTCTCCATGGTGGGGAGAAGAATTCCCAAGAAAACCCCAGAAATTGTGGGTTGAGATAAGAACAGTTTATTAATTGAAATAAAACAGAATAAAATAAAATACTACTAAAAAAGAATTGTGATGAAAAGGAGAGAGAGGAATAAACCCCAAGACAGACAAGAGATGTGCAATACAGTTGCTCGTCACCTGCTGCCCATTGCCCAGCTTGACCTCCAACAGCCATCGGTGGCTTCTGGCCAAATCTCCCCCAGTTCATATACTGAGCATGCCATTCTGTGGTAGGGAATATCCCTTTGGCCAGTTCAGGTCAGCTGTCCTGGCCATGCTCCCTCACAGCTTCTTGTGTACTTCCTTGCTGGCAGAGCATGGGACGCTGAAAAGTCCTTGACTTGGGATAAATACTGCTCAGGAACAACCAAACATCTGTGTGTTATCAACATTATTCTCAGATCGAATCCAGAACATAGGGGTGTGCCAGCTACTAGGAAAACAAATTAACTCCATCCCAATTGAAACCAGGACAGCCCAAAATACCAGTCAAGAAGACAAATCCAAATGGATGTTCTCAAAAAAAAAAAAAAAGAAAGTGTTTAACTAGTTTTTCCACTTTATTTTAATCAATATTAGGTGCTGAAAATCAATTTCCACCTGGACCTTTTCTTCTCTGACTTTGAAGGGTGTTCAGTTCTGGCAGGAACGTTTCATCTTCTGCTTTTCAGCACAAATGTGTTAAGGTGCAGCTTTAACTCTGACCTCAGTTGTAATCATGACTCAGTGGGTGTATTTACGTGTAATTTAAGCAAAACATAGCAACCTGCATGTAGTTTTGTTTTGGGGCGGTTACCTTTAGCAGTAGTTGTGGTCTCTGGAGTGTGCATTACCCACCAGAGGGAGCTCAAGCCAAGAACCGTCTGGTTTTCATAGAATCATTTAAGTTGGAAAAGACTGGTAAGGTCACTGAGTCCAGCCATTAACCTAACGCTGCTCAGCCCACCACTTAACCATGTCCCTAAGTGCCACAGCTACACATCTTTTAAATACCTCCAGGGATGGTGGCTCAACCATTTCCCTGGGCAGCCTGTTCCAGTGCTTGACAACACTTTTGGTGAGGAAATTTTTCCTAAAATCCAATCTACATTTTTCTGGAGCAACTTCAGTTGTCCTTTCAAGTCCCAGAAGGTTACCTGGTCAAAGTCCACTCTTAGACCTCACAGGCCTTTGGATTTGGGCATCTGTCCTCCAGTTATCTTGGGGGCAGGTGGTGGCCAGGTAGGAAATTAGTGCACCTCCCTATGCTAAGTAATGACCTCTTTTGGGAACTGTCACTTCAGTGGCAAAGCAAGCATAGCAAAATCTTGTGATGTATATGTCATTGTTCTTTGGGGTTTATGGGCACTGTTTTGTGTACCATGAATAAGGATGCCAAGATTGCACAACATAGAAATAACTATTTGAAAGTAAGGTAGTTTTCCCCGAGAAAATTAGGCCATGTAGAAGCAAGTGTGAATAGGTTATCCATGTCTGTAAAAGGAAATCTCTCAAAATTCCTGACTACAAACAGGCTGGAGAGTATTTCTGCTGTATGTTAAACTGAAATTTTGTTTATAAAGAAACGATTTGGCTGAAAAAGGATTGAAGGTGTGGTTCAGGCATGTGTTCTGATTTTATTTAGCACAGAATATGCGTCAAGTGTCCAAAGTGTTTATTTTGACTGAAAATTTTGGAACTAAATATTTAAGTGCTTCCAAACTTACATAAATTCATTTTTTTTCCTTAAAAAAATCACAGTGCTTTGATATATTCTATTTTAACCCAGTTCATAGTGATATACTGACAAATGTTCTGACTTTTTTACTTAGCTAATTTTTTGTCCAGCTCAACAGCAGTGATTTCTTAATTGCCTATTAATACAAGTTAAAATTCGAGCAATTTTTTAATTATATGGAGCTATGTTTTCATTATTGCATATAAACCCCCAGACTATGGATTTTATTGTTCTTGTTCTTTTTTGTTAAATCTTAAGATCAATTTATATTTCGACTTTTTGAAAAAATCTTCCTGTGACTTATAGAATGGGAGGAGTGCTGGTCCTTCTGGACAAATGAGCTTCTTTCCACACGTTTTCTTCTGCACTTGGAATAAGTCATCCGTAGAGAATAAGTAGATGTTGAAACATGGTGATTAACAGCTGAAAGGTGGTAAAGAACAGCTTCTGATACTGTTTCTGAGTTGTAGCAGACTATATGAAGACAAACAGTCTTTAGGAATAGGTGGATCTGACTTTTTTACTACACAAGGCAGGAAAGCTCACACAGTTAATTATAGCTGAGCAATTATATACAAAACTGGTACTTTTTGCCTCTACACTGCTTGCTATTTGCTGAAGTAGTTTGTGATTTCCAGTGCTGTTGCATCCTTTGACTTGTGCAGAATGGTTAGTCTATTGGTCATAAGAATTATTCATAAGAATTATGACCAATAGGAGACAGAAAAACTTCCCTAGGGAGTAGTTAAATTTGCTTTCTATACCACCAATTATAGCTTAAAAGTCTACAAGACTTCCTGTGGGACTTTTTTCAATTTCAAAATCTTGTCTTGCAAAAATGGTAACAGTCACATCAAATAACCTTAGTTTCAGCTTAGGTTTCAGTTCCTTCATGGTATTTTGTCATGTCCTTGAAAGGAAGGTACAAGACAGTTTATAGCAAATTGCTGTCTAATAGACTTCACTTTACGGCTTCCTCATTTAGAAGTTGCCTTATATACTGGAGCATGTAGGTTTTAATACCTTTTTTTTTTTTAATGTCTGGATCCTGTGTAACTTACAAAGGGCTCATTATCCATTTTTTTTCAGCAATTCTGAGAGGAGCACTTATTTTTGTATTTATTTTACTGTCAATTTAGTTAATAATAGGATAACTTGTCAGAACTTTTAGTAGGCATTTTTCAACATTTCCATGGGAATGAATCTGTCAAATAAAAAGAGAAATGTAAAAAAAATGTAAAAACTCCAAAAATATTAGCAGGACACTCATAAATTTCAAACCCAAAACAAACCTTAGATTATGCAGCTTACTATTGTGTCTTTCAGCACTGGCTGTAAGGTAAATTACAGTGCTGTATGACACTTCGAAAGTGCACTTAAGGATTTTCTTAATTAAAGAAAATAGAATGGGAGAAAATTTTACAACATTTTTGAAAGAGGGGATATGTTATAATTTATTTCAGATGTAGCTAACTAGCTATAAAATGACACTTCACTTTGCTTTTTTAGTTTTGGGAGTTTTTTATTACTTTTTATACTCCCCTTAATTATTTCTGACAGCTTTTTTCTTCTCTATCTGCACTTCATTCCTGCTGTCATTTCAATCTTTGTTTCAGTTTTCTCTCTTGTTTGGATTTATTTTTCTCTCTTGCTTTGTGTGGTGGTTATACTTTCATATTCTCTGTTTTCGTATTTGACTTTCCTTCCCCTGAGAATTTTATTGCCTCATACTTTATTCTCAGGTCAGGAGGGGGAAAGGAATAGATGCCAGCTGCAGACTCAGGAAATATACTCAGCTGTGTGTCTGAACCTATACTCTTTTTTTTTTTTTTTAGTATTTCAGTGTTTTGGTCTGATGTACTTATGCCAGTTGCTGCATGAAATACTCCTTTCTTCAGCAGATACTACTATACAGAAGGATTGCTCCATACTTATATCAAGAGTCTTAGTGACAGATTATGTTCTAGTTGCTTATAGAGTAGTAGAAAGTCTTTTTCACTACTGAGAATTTAGGATTAAGAAATGCCTGAATAACAATCTTCCATCATTATCTTTTTGTGAAAGTTGTGTCTGTTAATAATTTCTTTATATTTATTCCATTGCTGTATAATTGATGTATTTTCATTATGTAATCTGAATCTAAATGTTATAAGGGATCTCAAGGATACATTTTGTAGCTTTGAATTCTCTTATCTCTTCAACAATCTCAAGTACTGCTTCCAAACATAGGTTGAAGGGTATTCTTTCCTAGTTTGCTACAGTAATCCAACATGCAGCTTTATGTTTGCTGAGATCGTTAAACTGAATTTTTTTAGAGCAAGGTTTGTATTAGTGCAGTGCAGGAGTGTTCTCTCAGTTGGTGTCCTATTTCCAGTATCAGCTGGGACTTCATTATTAATCTTTGCTGTGTAAATATTGTAGTCATGTAAAAAAATCATGAGTTTCCTAAGAGTGACTAGTCCACTTCTATAACATATAATGGTAGTAAAAAATGGTCATAATTACTTATGCAGTGTGCAGGATTTGAATTATTACATTTAGGAGGTGTCTGCCACTCACATTTATTTGATTTTCAAATGGCACTGGCAATACCTTATATGAAAGACAGAAATAGTTTGCAAAGGTAAATCCAGCTGCAATGAGTTAAAACAAAGTGTTAGAAAGAAAATGGATGAAAAAGAAAGGAAGGCATAGGCCATACATTAACAGGACTGTAAAAGAAATCATCCAAAGTGTATGTTGATGTCCTTATTCAACCCTGGTTTTTAATCACTTTTTTGTCACTGATAAGGTCTGAAGGGTAAAAATCTAGATTTGCAGATGGTGGTGGCATTGGGAGGAGAACAAATCATAATGACTGCTGCATCTAGATTCAGTGCAGGCAGGGATAGGGGCAACATATTTCAAAAAAAGCAAAATCAAACCATATTGAAAATCCCTACTGTACATGATAATCTTTTATAGCATTAAAATATGCAGTTAGCTACCATATTTAGTAATCTGATAGTTTTTATTCCTGAACTGTCACTTCTGCCCCCTCCCAGTTATGTCAGTTGGTATAAAAAGTCCAGATCAGGCTTTATCAGACCATCTGGATTTTATTCTGTATCCTGCTCATCTAGTTAATTCTGACAGTATAGACCTGACATTGTCATATGCCTTTTGCAATGGGTTGAGCATACACATCTGTAAACAATTCAGTCTTCCTTGACCGCGCACTGAAGTCTTCAGATTTTCTTTAGTACTGTGATAGATTAAGGCTACAGGTATGTTTTGATTGATTCATCCTTTCTACAGAAACAGGAAAGAAGCCATGGTGTTCAGTGCTAGCAAAGGAGGTGTGGTTGTTAAACTGGTATGCCAAGACTCTGTGGCCACTGTTCAGGGAGAAGCTGTAATTAATGACTATTTCATTGTAATCTTTGTGTAATGAATGTTTAGCAACTATATTCTTGCTTCTCCAGAAAAGGAAGTTTTGACCAATTTTAAAAAATATTTTGGTGGCCCATGAGGTCTTCAAGAGCATCTTTCCTAAATTCTTCTGGAGTTTTTGAAAATCACACTAGCAGCCTTCCAACAACTTTAGGTACCTAATTCTTCCTAAAAGTTTGAGTTTACCCCTAACTTCTTCATCCCTCTGTTTTCCATCTGGAGGCAGGAGATTTCGGCTCTCTCACACCTCCATTGAACCCTCCATATTCTGGTACTTGCATCCTATCCTGCCCAGCAGCTGCTCCAAGGTCAAATTCTGTATTACTCGATTACTTTTGGAAGGATCAGCAGGGCTGCCTTCACTTTACACTGGCGTTTGACCCTGAATATTCTTGAGAGAGCATATTTTCTTTTCAAATAGTCTTACAGATTTTAAAACAAATGATGTTATAAAGTGCCTGTAGTGGTGTAAAAGAAACCTCTCTCTTGCTACAAACAGCTCTGCAGTTCCTTGCAGGGCAGCAGCTACGATGCAAGTAGAACTTCTCAGTGTTAGCACCTTTGTCTACTCTCACCACTCTTCAGGGTTGCTGCAAGGACTTTACTTGCACCTGCTTCATTAATCATATGGGCTATCATCTCTTGGAGTTGAAATGTATTCCAGACATTAGTACTACTGAGATAATACTCTGGGATGTGAAGACCACAGGCATATGGCCAAGTTACTTTCAGTTCATTTTGGAGGTGAGTGGCTTAATTTCTGTTTCCATTTCTTAAATAAAGGAGAATTGTTTCTTTGGATTTTAATAATTTCTGAAAGGATCATGTAAATGGAAATCTCAAACTATTGATATTGTCATTCCATATTCTATTTCAATAATCTCTTCTACTTTATCATGTTACGTTATTTAATTTTGTACCATTTCACATGCAGATCTGTAACAAGGTTGCAATGAAAAACAGTATGCCATGTGGTTAAAAAATCTCATACCAAATGACCTGAGTGCTGTGAAATAAATCATGTTACAAAGGAAATGGGCTTAAGTGGTGAATAAGTGTATTCAAACTTGTGAGAAATGTGAACCAAATTTCATGTGAATTATGTGAACCTTAAGAGAATTAAAATTAAGTTACAAATGCTGTGATTGCTCCTTATCACTGAAATGTACCCTAATCTTAAAAATCTCCACATTCTGGAAACCAAGGTATGATTTTCAATGCTGAATTCAAGCTTCTGCTGCTATCTCAATAGTTTATCAGTAAACCAAATACTAATATCAAAGATCTATAATTGAATATACTTTTTAGAGCTTCTTGTAAATAATATGTGATTCAAATATATGTTTGATGGCATTAAAGTCAAACAATGGCTTATTCCAAAAAATGTCCGATGCAGTTTGGCTCAGGAAAAGATACCTGGAAACATTCCTTCTGAACACAAATGTTGTGGTAAGACAGTTAAAAAGAGAAAGTTTTGATATTTTCTACTATCTCTGTAAGGCAGATTACATCAGGCTTTATAAATAGTGATCAGCACTCTGTATCTCACCTACAGAGTGAAATGGTCACCAGTGCAAACAGCTGGGTACCTGGCCTTTGTGTCCTTACCAAAAAGGTGGACACCAAAATTCAGATAGACTGTTCAAGCAGTGTCACAAGATAGTCCCAGTAAAACAACCACAGACACACGTGTTAACTGCAAAATATTCTAGTCCTGTGTTACAAATGCTTTTTTTTTTTTCCAATGTAATGTTCAATATGTAGGTGTTTCACCTGAACTTCCTTTAGCCTTTTGTAGGGGAGAGAGCTACCTTCAAATGGAACTTGGCTGCAAAGATCAATAACCAGTTATTGACTGTTACTACAAACAAGGCAAAAATTACAACTGGAATTTGAGACATTGTGGATATACAGAATTGTTCTAGGCACGTTCAAAATGCACAGGTATTTGATGTTTAGACATTGCCTTTCTTTCAGTTTAGGGCACGTAGCCAACAAGACAACAAGAAAATGTTACCTTTTAAATTGTGACTGAAACCTTCAAAAGGTGATTAAGCTAAAAAGAACACACAAAATGTACTACTTTGTGTAATTTGAGCCTGGATTGCCTCTCCTGTTAACACATTGCAGGAGGCTGGATTCAGAACTAACATAAATGAGCACAATGCTGAGCATTGCTGGAATCATAAAGTTAGCCAAAGGACTCATCCTTGCAACACCTTGATGTGCAGGCTTTTCTAGACCATGTCTCAGACAAGTTATAGCAAAAAAAATGGATTTTTTTTTTACATTAATAATTATGAGAGCTTGGAACTCCAAAATTGAACTGATTCTCACTGGTTTCAGTGAGGCCAGGATTTCAGCCCTATGTTGCAACTGGATACATATATATCTGTGCTGGGAAACTGGAGATCACCGTCATGGAATTATTCAGAAGATCCATAAACCAAGCCACTTCCAACTTCAAAACACAACAGAGACATCCCTGTAGGCAGAATAATTATTAGTCATAAATTGTGAGTCTTTTGGGTTTTTTTGTCTTGGAGATGTTGTATGCAGGAATCTCAGTGCTGGAGTGGTTACAGTGTGCAACAGTAAAATCAGAATGCCATGCTGTTAGAATGGAAAAGGTAGAAAGCATTAAAAATTGAGCTGAAGAGGGATACAAAACTCTTCATATTTATAAACAAGAGATTTGTCTCCCTTCTGGATTCTCTAATGCTCAGTTTGGGGGGTTATGCATGCTTATGGATTTTTTTTTAATGTTTCTGTAAAACCTAATTAAACAAGACATTTACTTAGATAATTAATTACACAAAGCAGGCAAGGCATTTTTTAAATGTATTTTTACTAGACTCTTAACTCATGACCTTTTGAAAGAAGTATGTGAAGAAACAGGTCATTACGTGGTTCCTTGCCAAAAAGGAGTACAGGATTCTCAAGGGAAAGCTATTGCTTGGCCTGTCTGAGATTAGGTAAGAGTTTGTCTCTGGCACCGGCTGCATCATCCACAAAGTTTTATGTATAGAAAAAATCATATGTTCATGCTCCATAAAACTAACTGCTTAATACTTGTAGTTAGAATGATTGTTCAGTCAACCATTTTAGTTTGTTCTATTTTCTTGAGTCACAATAGTTATTAGCATGAAGGGCATTCTCTTAAAATCCGTTAGATACTCATGGAAGGTCTCTAAATAAAATCAAAATCTGAAAAAAAGGCAATTCTTTACAGTATATTGTGTATCTGAATGGAAACTTTAAGTCTGATTAAGGTCAGCTTTACTACTTAGTTTCAAAGCTACTGTGGGACCCAAACTGTGAGCTAAGGCCCCATTTTCCAGAAATGGAAGGAGACAAAAGAAGTTGCTTTCTGGGGATAAAACTCTAACAATAATAAAGACCTCACTGGAGCAGAAAGATGGAACTTGTTCTTCCCTGTGCCTGTTGGACTGAGTTGGTTTTCCCTAGCATTTGTGAGGTCTGTGAGAAATGTTTGGATAAGATCTTTTGGTGCTGTTCCCAGAACATGGTTCATGTGATATCAAAGAATCCTGATGTTTTGCCAGGGACCTTTTTGTCATTGGGAATTTGGAGGCTGGTTTGTAAAGGGTTGGGTGAGCTGCAATACTGATGCCTGGAACCCTGCAAAACAGACAACCTGGAGATGGGATAGAAAAATACCTTTATTCCAGCTTAGGTCCGG
>JAWWEW010000131.1:40287555-40305225 GCA_035583185.1 Anabacerthia variegaticeps | reverse complement strand
TTACTTCTAAAGCTATAAAGATCCATAAAATACACACCAAAAATACATAAAAATACATAAAATTCTTAGGCATCAATACAAAGAAAACTCCTGAGCAACCTGTTTTGGCAGGCCGTCTCCTATCAAAGGCCACCAGGGACCTGTACCAGCAGACTCCACCCAAAAGGAGAATGAGCAAAGGAGAGACAGGTGACAACTTCAACTTCTGTTCAAGAAGTGTTACTTCTGTAACACTGCAGACCTGAAGCTGAAACATCAATTGTCCAGGCCATGGATTTGCACTGATTTACTGGAATAACTAAACGAGATCACTGTAACCTTCCTTAAAGCCAGAGTGTCCTTGTCTTGAAGCAGGAGGATCAAAGAGATGAAGACCAGACTGATGTGCAATTATTATATCCCTTGAACTGCAAGAATTAGTGACCGTAGCTGCCTGGGAAGTGGGAAGAAGGGGTTGTGACTGTCCTTACTTAAATAATGATTCAGTAGCATTACTGTTTCTCCAGACATTAGTCTAAATTGATAGTTCCCAATCTTTTTTTCCATCTGTCACTGACAGTGCAGTCCTGAGTGAACGGAAGGTAAGCATACTGACAATTTTCCTCACTATTTCCATTTACCTCTTGAAGTCTGGAGTTGTAGACAGCATGTTTTTGACTTCCAGTAAATGCAAGGAATTTATTCTACCGTTGCTGTTCACAGTAATTACTTACAGTGCAGTCTCAGCACCTGCTTACAATATACAAAAGATGAGCAAGTAGCAGGTTTTCTGGAGGCCTTAAGTTTGTAGTGATCACCTATTAGGTAAATTGTGCATCCTTTGTGCTTAGTGAAAAGGTGGGAAACAATATCCTAATGTATCAAGTTTATACAGTTTCTCTCAGCTCACACAATATTGTTCTGCCCGCTGATGTATATGTTATGTAACAACTGTTAGAAATCTGAGAAGCTATTTTGTCCAAATTTGTATTCCTTTTTTATTATTATGTCACTTATTTCTATCTTGGTTTCACTCTATAGTTTGCAGTATGATCTGGTATGAGGAAGGTCTCAAATGGGCAAGTGTTCTGGGGTTTGTGACCATAATTAAGTCCACCTTTTGACTGCTTAACAATTAAATTTCTAATCAGGAAATCTATAATTTTTCTCACTAAACTTTTGAACTGTAATAAGAATTTTATAGTCTCATTGTGTTGTAACCAGAATTTCTTTTATTCACAACTTTGCAAAGTTCATTAATAATCTTCGCTATTTACTGTCACCTGCATCTGTAAAGTATCAGTGGAGGGCTGTGTTTGGCTTTACTGTGGACAGTTTCCTATCTGACATACTGTAATATTCTCAGGTCTGTGTTCATTTGACATGACTTTGATTATTTTCAGTCATCCCTTCACTGGGTCAACAAACACATCAGCTGGAGAAGTTATGACAAGTGCATATGTGTACATATAGAATAATTTATATATCCATATGAAAGGACTTATGCCTAGAAGTCTGTTTGGTTTTATGCTTCACTGACCACCACCAATGCCCCTACTACTTATATAAATAAATATGCAAAGATTGAGAGATGGGTACGTATTTTTAATTAGATATAAATAATATAAAAGGAAAAGTGCTGACATAAATCTGTAGAAAATTTCTCAAGCTTGTGACTGACTTGGCACATGATCTGCTGCTCCTTAGGTCACAGTGGGTTCATACCACACACACCATTTCTCTGGCTTCAGTTTGCAAGCCTCATGCTGACTCCGTCTTCTTGAAACCAGCACATCTATCCTCTTTCTATACACTACTGCCTTGCCCTACAGTGGACCCTATCTGGAGCTTCCCAGGCACACTGAAGAAGAGAAAGTCAACTGTATGGTACCATGGGCCTTAGAAACTGCAATGTGTGGCAGGAGGGCCTACCCTGAGAAGGCCTTGGATGCAATCAGAGAATGCAAACAGTGCGAGCTGCCTTCGATGAGTTACGGGTGGCACCACGGTAATGTTTTTGGTGTTGAATTATGCTGAAACCATCCTGGTTCACCAGACTCCAAACACACATCCTGCTTTGTCAAGTTAGATGTGACAGAGAAGCTGTTAGCTGACCTGTAAATTTATGACTACCAGTCAATCACTTTATACTATAAAAGTCCAGTCCCCTTTCATACAGTCAGGTTCTTCTGACGTAGCCCTCCTTGTGTGTATGTGTGGAGATTCCTCCCTTGGCTGGGGGCACCCTCCAAGGATACTCCCCAAGGCTGAGAGAAAGAAATCTCCCCACAAGTGTTGGTATGGGTGAGTTACATCAAATCTCTACTTAATTGTTTCTTTTCGCTAGCTTTAATATAATTGATTCAATAATTGCTTCAATATAGTGCACTATCCTATCTTATACTATACTACTAGTAGTTTTAGCATTTATATTGTGTAGTAAATAATTCTGATTAAGATTTTTGTGTGATCATTTGTAATAATAAATGGTTCATTTTATATAAATACTCTCATTTACCAATCAGTAGAACCTGTGGAACAAAAGTGGTTCAATCCCACACCTGCAATTCCTTAAATTCAAACTGTTGACACAATCTGAGGCTAAGATTGGATTCAGCTGCACCTCAACTCCTCTTTGAGAAGGGGTTTAGAAAGCAAGGGAGTCCTTTCTGCATCTCGTGACTCAGTGGCAGGGCTCCTTTAATAAATTTTGTTTAACCCTTCCACTCCCACCTGTGGCAGAATGGAACTTATTACTTTTTGTAAATTTAAATGCACTTTTCATGTTGAAAAGCATCTGCTAGATGTCTTACTTAGAAAAATAATGAAGAGCTTGGATGGTGATTATTTGCATGAAACTCCTCAGAAATGATCAGCACAGCAAGGATTACTTACTGAATATGTTCTCTGGTGCTAAAAATTCACATACCCATTTTACCAGTCCCACCAAAAATAAACACTTACCAAAGAAAATACTGAAATATTACTCCAGTGTTTCTTGAATAGGTAAAAACCAAAGCATAGTATCCAGGTTTGCTGCTTAAGATACCTGAACATCTATCAAAATTTCTATGAGTGTGAAGAATATAATTATTTTGTTATTAATTAATTAAATGCAGCAAGTAGAAAGCAGAGCTGAAAATCCTTTTAGGAGGTCCTTTATCTCAGTGGTACTGATATTTATTGTTATTGGGCCTGTCTTTCTACTGTAATAGGCTAGGCTCTTCATATATAGAAACATCCCTATTTTCACTCCAGCAAATAGGTAGTACTTCTGTACAAACTTGGAACCTTGCCCCTGGGTAGTTTTGTTCTGCAGCCATTGCCTGAATTGCCAGGTAATATTCAAAACTTCCTCCATCTTGATGCCCCTGGGAAATTGCACCATTCCTCACATCCTATGTCTTTCAGTGTTCTTCAGTTGTGGATCTGGATTTCACTAGGAAGAGAAAAGTCAGCCTTCTCCAGGGACTCTGTGCTGCTGGGGGAGCATAACCTTCAACACAGTTCAGCTCACTTTTGCCAGGGGAGTGCAATGAATATGCAACAAGTGACTCCCATCTGGCCACTGGCAACGCTCAAAATGTGGTGACTCTGCTCCACTCCTGTCCTGCTGCCTGAGAGGAAATACAGTGTTCTTCAAATGATTTTCAGAGAGAACTTCCTAGGGGAAAAGGTAAGAAGAAGGAGAAAAACTAAATTAACTTATTCTAGAGCTTTGCGTGGGCCTTCAAGGATATGTCAGTGTCTTTCCACAGCTCAAGAACTCCTGATCCAATCCATTTCCCTTGTCCAAAGGTGGGATCAGTTACAATTAAACTGGTGCCAACATGATTATCTAGCCTGTCTTGTAGCGTCTTTGTCACTGGAGATCTTTACTTTCTGAAGTAATGTATATCAGTGTTTCACTGTCACTGTGGTTGGACAGCTCATTTTTTTGTTTTGTTTTCTGCCTTAAACTCCCAGTGCTCCATCCAAAGGACATTAGTTACTGTCCTCCTCTTTTAGACAGATGTCTCTTTTTTTTGGAAGCAAACTTTCACATTACTGGGGATTAGTGACTTCAGTCCTCTTGTTTCTAGGCTCTGTTCTATCATTAGAAGTCATTGTCTTCTACACCTCTTCTCTATTTTATTGCTTATCTGAACTCCCTCCACCTTTAAGTGTGGTTTCCTAAACGGAATAGCATATAATTACTCAACAAGTCTTAAAACAGGATTCCTATATATTCATGTCACAAGATCTGGTTGGTTTTAATTTTTTTTCAAAAGTGCAAAATTATCAATACGTTGATCTTACTCTCTTCAGATCCTAGGGGGTTTTGTCATGGATTACTTGACTGTATTAAATAATCATTAAGACTAATATTAAATTAATATTAGATGTGTTTATCTGACAGACACTTAAAATTACTATTTTTCTAAATTTTAGGTTTAAAAATTACTGAAAAATGAGCCAGATTTGTAGTGCTTGACAATTACATATGATGGCAGAAGAATTGGGTTTGGAGTCATGATGGAAAATGAGTAAACTCCCAAGTATGTTCCTCTTTTGTTATTACATGAATGATACACTGCATAATTATCAAGTTCTTCTACCAAATTTCTTGCCCAGAAAGGAAAAATAAGAAAGCTGGCTAATGCTGATAAGCTAACTTCATGAAATGCAAATAATAAGTTAATAGATTTTGTGCTCCTGCTGATGTCAAGGACTTATAATGTTTGCAACAATTACTTTATCTTTTTAAACAAAATTATTTTCACATCATTTTCTTTCACTCATTTGAGTCTTTTCACTGTGGTAAAACTATGGTTGGTCATCTTGCCAGGTTTTTGCTGCTTTAAGGAATGACATGAGCATATTAGTTTCTATGTTCTGATCTTCTAAACTGGAAATGAGCAAAAACATTGGGCACTCATTAATGGAGTTGCATGATTTGTTTGAAATTAGGCTTTGTTGTGTATCATCTTTAGTAAACAGTGCTCTCTTTACATGAGACTCAGGTTTTAAGTATGACTATTTGTGAATAACCCCTCTTTTTCCCAGCTAAAGTAGATGATGATCATTCCACTTTGGAGTAAAAATCTAATTACAGGGACACAAACACCAAGGGAGACCACCCTGGGCTGAAGAAGGTACAAGCATCAAACAAAGGGAGCTAGTGAAAAATAAGAGAAGAAATTTAGTATTTTTAAGGCATGAACAGTAGTAATGAGACAACTCAGTGAAGTTGTGCGTGCCATTTATTTAGAGCTTTTGAAAGTCCAGTCAGCCATTCATGATCTCTCCAAGCCTAACAGCTCACATGGTGATCTCTAATGGGTTTTATTTAAGATTTAAACAGAGAACTGCTTGAAATGATACCCTGAAATAAAACTATGACAAAGCTGTTATACAGCCTGCTTTAATGGAGCTGTTTATATAAGCACCACCTTCAACTGAAACAACACTCCATTAAATATCTGCCTCCATGGTTCAAAAGCATAGCAGAAATAGCAATACCACAATTATTGTTTCAGTTACTTCCCATGGATTGATCCAGATCCCACATTTTAGAGCCTTGAATTAGATGACTTCAACTAGGATACCCTACTTAGGTGCTTTCAGTTGATGCAATCAAGCCTTTGGTAGGAACTTGGCCATTTTGCTGAAAACACAAGCAGTGTCTTAGAGGAATGAGCTTACTGCCCTCTTATTACTCAGTATTCACATGTCTGGCTTTAGTTCAGCAGCTTGTACCAGTGTCTCTCCCCATTTTTGTTAATCAAGGCAAAAACAGTCTCAACATCATATGTTCAAGTTTTTAATTTTTTTTTAATAGAGACAATCTTTGAAGAGAGACAAAACTGGCTATGTGCATTCCTATTTTGCCAAGGCTGTGATTTAAAATTGTGCCTTACCAGTTATTCAGGCTGTTGAACAGGAGATGAAGCACCTGATAAATAGCGCATCTGGATAAGCCCCTTGGGACAAATGGGCAGAGTGGAAAAGCACAAGCTGTTAAAAAAGCTCATCAGTTTATATCAGTGGGAAAGTAAAAGGTGTTTGAAAGCACAGTCAGCCTAAGTACCTCAGCTTCAGTGATAAAGAATTGAAGTGTGCCATTTTTATATTCATCACATAATTCCATTTAAAATCTGTGCCTAATTTAGTAAAAGGGAAATAGGACTATAGTCTGGGCACATTTTATGTTTCTTTATATGCAGATTTACTTTGGCCATAAAGCTCAAGGAGCGTTATGAAATGATCTGTTGGTCTGGCAAGCATATAACTTGACCTTAACAACTTTTTCCTACTGGGTTTTCTGAATAAATTTTTGCCTAGAAGCTATATATGGTTTTGTGTTTTGTGGGTTTTTTAAATCCTTCATCTAGCAATAGAAGAGATGCAGGAAAGATTTTGGTTACTGTCAGGACATTCCTCCTCTGAGGAATCTGCATGATTTGATTCAAGAGAAAAGTTTTAAATTACTTTTTAGTTAATTCTTACAAGTTTTAGCATCTTTTACAGTTGACGGTTACTGAAGCTGCAGTTCAGTTACTCTGGTGCACTCCACGAAGTCATGCCTTTGAAATCTGTGGATACTTTCTTCTCTTCTGTTGTACCTCATACCAGCAAGTACAGATGACAAGTCATTAAATACAAAACAGAGAGGTGTGAGCAAAAAAGGAATTTATTAAATACGAGACTTATGTCTGACCTCCTTCCCCCAAACCCATTTTGTGTGTGTGGGAACAGCCACAAGCGTGCGACAAAACATTAGGGATTACTCTAAAGAAAAATTTAAATACTTTAAATGTCACTTTTCAAGAAAGCATCATCTTTTATCCTTAAATAGGTTTCAAAAGTGCAAAGCATGTTTCCAGGAAGACAAGTCTTGTGGCTGTAAAGCTTCTTCAGCTCTACAGTACCCTTCCTACAGCAAGCAGGGCCAAATATTGCACAGACACAAGAATGGACACACTGTCAACTTACCTCCTCTGCAAGCGCTTTGGGAATGGGGATGCCTGTCTCCTGAAGTTGAGTTTGGAACAGCTCTGGTATGATAACCCTTAATTTTATTGCATGTTCTTTACATAAAATCACCCAGAACGATCTTTGCAATTTACTACAAGTATTTTAATAGTGTAAGAGAGGACAGACTCAAAATTATTCTTACCTTCTATTGCTAAATACAATGTAATCATAATGTAGGTTAATTTGCCATGCTGGTGTGTACTATCATTAAAGTGCAGATTACTGCACTGAAAATCATAGCCAAAGTATGTATTGTTATTTAGAAAATTCTCAGAGGTCTGGTTTTGTCTGACTTCAACTATTATTCAACATTTCCAAGTTGTATGAAATTAATATGAAAAGTTTCTTTACCTATCCTGTGTCCCAGCTCTACTGGTTAATTTAACAACTCACTGTGTTCAACTGACAATTGTTTGTTATCTCAATATTATGCCTTTGGGGAAAAAACATATTTAGGTTTTTTTCCTATAAACTTTACTATCTATCTGTATTTGAGTACATTTTTGTTATCTGTTCACAGGATAAAAGCTTGAGATCCATTTGAACACCAGCATACAATTCTTCCAGGTTATGAAGGAGTACATTATACTGTGACCATCAAGTTCCAGCTGCTCAAGGAAAGGGCAAAAGCAGTCCTACTTGCAGGTCTGTAAAACTGATTATTATACTGGTACTGCTCCTATTTCTCATCTTTCTCCAGTAATAGATGGCCTGTTAGTATTAAACATTTACAAGGCAAAATTTCTAAGTAGGCAATAATGTAGGAATGTAATGGGCTGCAACTCTACCACAATTTTTTGATATTACCTTGGTTTTATTTGAGAAATGATGGGTACACCTCGTCCTTTTAAATAGAATATTGAGGACTTTAACTTTGCTATCTGATGAGGTCAAAAGGAGCCTTGGAATAATTCTATCAGCAGCAGCTGACAGACTAGGGGACTGTCTGACCTCACTTTGTCCCTGCACTGCAGAGCAGGATCGATGATCCTGATTACCAATCCCTCCCTGCCTCAGCCAGCAGGCTATCTGGGCTATTTTAATGGCTCCAAGAAAGCATTCCTCAGACAATTAAAGGTATTCTTCAAGGCCTGAAAGGCACATAGTCCAGAGAGAACGGCGTCAAAAATAGTCAAAAAACAAGAAACAGAACTAAGTAAATAACATTACCAGATAATCTTCATGCAAATAGCAGAAAACTGTGGGATTGCGGCGGGGGGTGTTTGCTCTAGACTTAACTCTAAATCTTTACTCTAGACTTTTAATGTCCATGGATATTCATTTCCGAATGATAACCTATGCATTGTTAATCTCAAACAGCAAGAAAACAGTATTGCTATACAAGCCCAAAAGGGACTTATAGCTTCTGTAGGACAGCTGTGGATCCTGGGACAGCTGTGGGTAAATGGATTGCACAACCTCCATCCATCTCCCTCCCCTCTCAATTGAAAAAAAAAAATCACAAAATGACAACAAAACGAACAAATCCTCCCAAAAAAAACCCCAAACCAGCCAACCCAATACTGTTCCTCCACTGCTAGCAAACGCAACCACTGTGATCACCACACATTATACCTGTCTGGGCTGCTGTCTCCCAGCTGAACCTTGCAGCATTCCTGACTGGAAGACTACAGTTGCAAGTAAATTGCAGTCGTGTTCCCAGGAGTATGAAACAAGTTTACGCACCTAAAACTTGTCAGATTTTTAAATTCATACTGCAGTTATACAGCATCCAATTTGCCTCCCACAAAAATGTCTGCCTTACTGACACCATGCAGGGACAAAATGAAGTTTGGGGTGGCATCTGTAAGCCTTCCATTTCCTAGCCTGACTGGTGACCTAAATAAAACTTTCCAGTATTAGGTTTTTCCAAGATGTAATTTATACTACGGCTGTCAGGAGTTAAGATAGTAGTTGCCATGGAGCTTTAATCTTTTTTTAGGCTTTAGTCAAAGGACGCTGGAAATCAGTATGCTGGGTAGAACCCTGCTCAACAGAATTTTATTCAAATCGGGACAGGATTTTATCCTAATACCTCTACTGAACGTTATTCTCAAAGGTTCTAGAATTCATTTTATTTTCTTGTTTCTCAACAGGAGATGAACGTTTCCTTTTAGACTTCTGAAATCACACTACATTCAACCCAAAAAGTACCCACGTTGCTTCTTCCCCCCAGCTCTTTCAACTGTAAACTAACTTTTCCTGTCTTGATGTGCGCAGCTAATCACTGTAGTGAAATTCATTCACCAGTGTTCCCATTTTCCATGGAGGCAATCCATAAGTATGCGGAAGCAAAGCTTTAGGGACAATTTTATTTTTCTATACGCCCACTAGGCACTAATCTCTACACTGGAAAATAGGCCTTGGGAACAGAAATTAGCTTGAATCTGTGTATATGCCACTTGTAACTTCCTTGATGCATATTTAAGAAAAAAAATAGAAGCATGCAATGCATGAAGTGCCTCTCTGAGAAGTACAAATTTGGCCATGCTATAGTCAGTAATGTTCTAAAACACAGGTGCAGCAGAACAGAGATGCAGCTCAGTCTAATACTTGAAGTTAAAACATTGCTGGCTAACTTAAAACTCAACTTGCCTTATACCAGCTAAGCCAAAAGAATGCAGACACAGGTGGAAAAAAGTGCAGAACTTGTCAAAATAAGCTTTTAGAACTCTTACACTACCCCAACCAAAAATGACAAAGGATTCAGGTGTAGTATTAGCTTGATCTTAAAAGACTTGGATTCAAAGACAAATGACAGCTTCATTTAATGAAAAATTTCCTAGAATTTTCAGTAATACAACTGTTTACTGGCCAGCTGTAGTGAAAAGCCATAATCCTCAACCTATTCCAAGGACTGCAGAGTAATGAGAAGACTGGCACAAGAGAGAATTTCAAACTCTTTTCAACTCTTTCATGGCATGGTAACAGTAAAAAAAAAAGAGCACCTTTTTCCTTCTAGGATATCTAAGCCTGTGCAACTTGAACAGTTACACATTAATATCTGGTTTTACTACTGACAGCAAAATGTCTTACCTAACTAGCAATGGACAGAAAAACCATTCTTCTGGATTTGAGTTACAGCCCTGCTCATCAGCTTCAGAGGATAAGATGCAAAAACCTGTGGGAGTTTTTTCAGTCTGAGGTGTCAATATCAAAGACTCACAGAGCTACTGGAGATGAGACCTCTTAATAAAAGTAGCATGTATGCAGATAAGAGGGAGAAAGAAATCTAAGCCCTTAACTTGCTGGTGTGCCAATCATTAGAGTTTTGTACCAATAGAGCAGCCTAAAGAATAAAAACTCAAAACAGGACTTTTAAGAATCAGATCTGTTGCAGTCAGAAATGGCACAAGCCACAGAAGTGCCAAGCTGCTCATGTCAAGTATGAATTCAGACAAACTGTAGCAGTCTCCTTCAAGCTGAAGTGAGAGACTTTTAAAAGAAGAAACAGTGTGCAAAGTTACGAAATGGCATCTTCTTTACAAAGGCTTGCCTCAGCTCTGAAAGAATATCCAAAACAAAATCCTTAGATAAACTCACGGAAGACAGGGGCATTTCACTTACCACCATTCTGTACCAGTTTCAAGACTTGTCAGCACCACATTACCGTTTCTGGATGTGTGGATTAGTTAAAGCTTGGCAGGGAAATACAGTTAAAACTGGTTTAAATACAGAGGTCTTATAATTATGCTGCAGGTACCAAAATGGTCTTACAATATAGATGGCAAAACAAAATGACTTAGTTTTCAAAACAGTAAGCTTTTAGTACATGTATTTGTGTTTTGCTTTAAAGCTTGATTTGATTAACTGAGTATTTTGTTAAGATTAATCAAACTGGTCCATGAGACAATGATCAAAAAATACTCTTGCTCTGATACAGCTTCTTTTAAATAGTTTATGGGGACCTTTTGCTGTTGCTGAACTTGCATTGCTTCAAAACTGAAAGGCAAGAAGCAAGAACTTAGAGAAGTGCACCGTATTTTCATAAACTTTAAGAAAACAGGATGTAACCTAGGCTGAATTAGGATGCAGCAATTATTTACAAAAAAGGAAGCAGTTTTCTGTGTAGTGACATACACTTCTATCAATTCCAGAGTGCGTTGCCCAGCTGTTTTTTTTGGTTTTTTTTGTGAGAAGCTAAACTCACTTCATGAAAACCAATATACATCTTGAAAGTGAACTGGTTTAGCAGTGTTTTTGTTTTCACTTCACTAGCGAGGTTCATCCCTTTAAGAGAAGGAATTCAACATTAAGAAGCAACATAAGAGTTTTCTACTTACCTTTCTGATTTCATACTAGCATCTTATGTGCATTTTCAGCAATTACCATTAATTTTCTATGAAAATGGAAGCAAACCCAAAATATCTGGGTTTGGTTAAAAAAAAAAAAAAAGTGGTGAAATGCTAAGTGCCAGATAACATCAGATCTTCTCATGTATGTCTTCACAACAAATTAGCCAGAACATTTAAAAGAAGAAATTTTAGAAGCACCCATGTATATTTCAGGCATGCTGCTAATCTGCAATATAAACTGCATTATTTCAACATTTGAGCAATTTCTTGTATTAGGCAAGCAAGTGCCATTTCCACAGCAGTATCTTCTCTGGAAACTTTAAGAATTCATATTCCCTCCTAGAAGGTCCATTAGCATAAAAGAAAATATCCCTAAATTAGAGATATTTATCTGGACCACTTTCAAAATCTAAAATTTCCTTTCTGAAACACCCCAACATCACTTCCTACTTTAGCAATTATTTCAGATGAACAATTATATAAGGCTCCCTGCTTTCTCCTCCGCATTGGAGGAAAGTATGCTTGATTTATCCAGTGCAAATTCAAGCAATACTTTTCAAGATAAATTAGTAATGTTAACAGTTAAAAATTCACTTGTACTTCATTCTGCAACTTCAGTATTTACTTAAGTGATATATTTTATTTTTTTTTTTAATACTAGGGAGCATGGCCATTTTAAGTCAACTTTATGTGTTCATACACTCTTCAGCGCTAGGCTTCCAACCAATCTTCCCAAGAAGAAACTGGAAAATCACTAAGCTGTAACAAATTAAAAAAGGAGTAAAATGCACAGGATAATTTATGCTGCTTATCTCCAACAGCTGGCCTGGTCATTCTCCATTTGTTGCCCTGATCCAGCCCCCTCAAGAAGACTATCTTTGCAACCTCACATCATCCACTAGGCCTGGACAGCATGGCTGGGGTAAGGTTTACCCTCTCTCCTACCCTGCAGATGGTTAGAGCCCTTACAGTAGTTTCCTGCAGGAGCTGTTTACTTGCTGTGGTATGGGTCTAGTCCTCTTAATAAACCTACAATTTTAGAGCAAAAATTCAAAACAGTGCCTTTACAGTCCCCTGACATATAAGTACTCTTACTTGCAAGTGTTAAATCCTGTTAAGGAATCAGATTGTAACTGAGGAAACAAGCTCAGTATGTTACATAGCTGATAGTATTGAGTGTCCTGCATACTGACTCCTGCCATCTGGCCTGACGGCACCCAGGCTTTCTTTATGCAGTGCATGGCACATCCCGCCCTCCAGCCCTGGCCCTCACAGCCCTCTAGTGGGGATGCGGGAAGGAGTTTGGATGGCATTCAGCCACCCCGGCTTCCTTTTGCTCATCTGCCTTCTGGGCTGCTCTCAACTCAGCACAACTGCTTTCCAGTCAAGCTTAGCTAGAGATGATGTTACTTTTCCCTCTGTACTGTCAAGGGAAACCTTAGCAGCAAAGGGCAGAGATCTACAAGAACTTCGGAGCACTTGCAGCCCACCCATAGATAACCCCTACACCCAGCCCTGCAGAGCTGCTGCCTGCCTTGCCAAGTCCACCAGAACTCCAGCCTCAAGCAGAGCATTATTGAGCAGGAAGCCTAAATGCAAGCTTCGGTACCCCACTCACTTCTCCATCAGCATCTCCCATTGCAAAGGAGCAGGAACAGCTGGTTTCATCTTTTTCTCACCTCCTCTAAGGCATGGCAGCAAGGAGGTTCACCTTTAACTACCACCCAAGTAGTGTTTAGATACTACCAGCATACTTCAGGACAAGACGCTTACATAGCCTGTCACAAACCTGCTGGGATTTGTCTACTGGCATGCTTATACTTTCTTTTTTATTATCTAACAAAACTTTTATTGAAAGCTTTTACCTTCAGGCTTTTTAGACAGTTTTTTAGACAGTCCAAGAACTGTGGTTACTATGCCTAAACCCAGGTGTGGCCACATGTAGGCACAAATTCCACTTAAGGAGGAGCAAAGTTTACACCCCAGAGAACAGCAGTCAAATTTCAGCTCTCTAGAGATCAATTATGAAGATTCCATCACATTTCCAATTTCCGTTCTCTGAAAAGTTAATATCCCCTTCTCTCAAGGGATCCTTCTATCACTTCAAGGTTTATATAAGCAGTGGTAAAATATAAACAGTCAAGGAATAGAGATCATCCTAAACAATAAAAACCAAAAAACCCAAACAAAACCTACTAAGAATATCCAAAATTGAGTATACACCATAATTCTATCATACTGAAAAACTGACTCCCAAGTATGAAGTCACAAAGACAAGAGTTTAATATAGACCAAAATAAAAAAAAAAAAAAAGCTTAAGTTAGTGGTATTTTCTTCCTTGAAATAACATATTGGTCATATGAAAGTCATTGAAGAGGTCTGCTTTTAGGTCGGAAGACTTTTACAGTTACAGCTGAATTCAAAAGCCTAAGTCCAAATGTGTGATGTTAACACAAAAACTGAAAACGTAAAACCTGGGATAAAGGACAAACTCAGTTGTTAAGATGCTAGCAGTTACGTGAGGCCTTTCAATGCCTTTACCAACATAAGCAGTTCTTCAGTATCTTTCCCACCACCATTACTTCAAAATTCATAAGGTTCTTTAAAATACTAATGGGTTAAATTGAAACCAAGCTTCATATGCTTGTAATGTCTTCTGTGAAAGGTCTGAAGCCACCCTGTTTCAATTATTTGGTTATTCAGTGCAGAAAGTTAAAGATCACAGAAGGTATAACAGCTTTTAATACTCCATTAATAGTATAGATTAAAAATTATTGCATAGTCTTATGCATTTCCTAAAACAGCATTCTCGGGAAATGAAACATTTTAATATAAAAGGAGCAACTCTTTAAAACATAAACTGCTTTCACTACCTCGATCTTCTATCCTTTTTTGATTTGTCAGTACATTTGTCCATTGTTTTCTCATTGTCTCCTCTGCACTTGGGGCAATACCATTTCCCCTTCGGTTTGTACGTAAGTCCAACACACGAGAAGTGGAACCACTCAATAGGGCACTGTTCATTGTCACATCCTATCATTTCACCGTAAGACACTTGGTTGCATAAGCAGTAAGTTGGTTCATTGGGATCAATTGCAAATTCTACAGGTGAAACCTCTCTCTCCTGTTTGGCTTTGGAGCGTTTTTTCTTCTTGGAAGATTTTGATCTCTTTTCCTTAGGTGGCTGATCATCGCAGTCATCGATACCATTTGCTATGTGGCACAGATCACGGCTTTCACTGGTTCGCTGGCGACGAGGTCTGCGGGAAGATCTCTCTGGCTGGCAGGACTCCATTTTTGCCTTTTCTAGAGGCTTTTCGTTCTCAGACAGATCTTGAAAGCACTGAGAGTGTGTTTCCATTTGACGGGCTCTATTCTCTACCAGTTCTAGCATCTGAGTAACTATCTGAATTTTTTCATCTCCAAGTTCTTGACTGTTGATTAGTGCACGCTGAAGATGCTGCTGCAAGCGTTTTTTCTGAACAGGATCGTTTTCCGACTTGTATTTTTCATAGACATCATCTATTTCTTTTAATGCTTCTATAAAATAAAGATAATAATAGAAATAATTACACAAGATGGAACATGCTCAAGAAAACATACAAATGTATTTCTAACTGATGAGAAAAAGTACAAATCTTAATTATAGTATATCCTAGTGGGTTAGATAGGATATATTATTCAAGTAGCAGTGGTCACCAAATCAATGTTTAAGGTCACAATCTGTTACAAGAAAAAACTCTCAAGTTCTAAGGAAGAGCAAGCTTATTTTAGCCATTGGGAAAAGAAAGGGTAACCCAAGAAAGGGGGCACCGTTGTTGCTGATGCATGAATAATCCAGATCCTCCCTCCATGTGAAAAAGCAGGAATTTCTGTTGAGAGTCCTTATCAGAGTAGTTCCAAAACCCCAGCCTACATACCAAAGCAATAGCTTATTTTATTACAGGAAGAAACCTTAAATTCATAGAATCATTATGTATCATGATATATAACACTCCAGAATTAGGATGCCCAGGTCCTCTGCCTTCCTCTTCTTATTTATCTAAAGGTTTGGTATTACACTTTCAAGTAGACACAGTTATAAAAGGAGCATGACAACTAAAGTTACATAAAAATAAATTTACAATCAGGATGAAAATGAACTTACACCACTCAAAATGCTTTTCCTATTATCAGAACAAATTACAGCAAGTTGCATTTTAAATCAAGGCTGAACTTTTCAGAATACATGCCCTCTTTAGTGCATCACAGGATATTTTTAAGCAACTAGTAAATGAGTGGCTTACAGTTTGACTTCCAAGCTTTCCTTCTTGTAAGTCGTGCAAAGTAACTGCATGAGTTGCTGTGAATTTCTCACTAAATTTAGTTCTCAGAAGCAAGTTTAATGAATTCAAATATGAGATCAAGAAATGCCTTATACATCAGTCTTAGTCTGTACTCCGCTCTTCTATATTGCTGAATTTTAAAATATTTTCCAAGCCAAAAGTTACACTAGATCTACATTTACAGGACAGGAAATACATTAGAAAAACCTGTCAGAGAAAGTTGATGCACAGTGTTATACAGAATTTAAGGATTTTATTTGAACAGGTAAGTGAATTCATAAATGATACTAAACTATTTACTTCTAAAGCAAGAAGATATGCAGCACAATCTATCTCTTCCTAAAGACCTGCATTTCACAAACTGGCTTTCATTTTTAAATAATTTGTCTGCGTTATACAGTTGTGAAATGATTCAAGCTTGTGCTAAATAGAAGCCATAACTATTATCTCAATATCGTTCCCAGCAATTTTTTTTTTCCTGCTGACATCTTGAAACAGTAGCTTAAGCATGAACAGCTGCTTTTTACTATAAATTCTGAAACCTATATGACAGCTTGAGCCAAACATATTTTGTTCTGTTCCAGACTTTCACTAGGGGAGGATTCTGCTTGTTCAGTAACTGAACCTGTATTTTCATAATACCAGCATTCCAGCTACCATTAAAACCAGAAGCTTTGTTTCCCTGTATTTTCAGTTGCATCACTTGCCCATTGCTCTGAAAAAAATATTCATCTCTGCACCTGAAAAGCATGGAGTAAGGTACTTTATATGCTGCTGAACCAGAAAGGCATGACCAGAGTACAATATTCTGCAGCCACATTATCTCTCACATAGACTTCTTATTTTTGGAGGAAGGTGGTGGGAAGTGTAGATATAGTTACATAGATTTCCGGCATTTGGAATGCCCTATCCAGAAGAACCCACAAGCAATAACTGTTTGCTTTTTCACACTGTGACAGAGAACAACATTCACCCCACACCAGTTACTCCTGGACACAGCCTGTAAAGATTTAAATGGATCACCATCCACTAAAAAGAGGAAAGAAGTTTCTGATTGACAGAGATGGAAGTTTACCAAATGCCTTGTGAATCCCTAAGATTAGAGAAGGCATCCATACACTCTAATAAACAGCTCTGAAACCCCTTATTAAAAAAGAACAACACAAGCAAACCCCAAAAAACCCAACTCAACACAAACCAGGGCAAAGTGTTCATTACAGATAATCTGATTGAGTTTGGTGGAGCTAATGAAAGCTAAAAGGATTTGTTTCCTAAGCACAGGAGTGACTTTGTTACTGCTGCACAGACTATAACCTTTTAAATTAGCTGAAAAAATAGAGCATTGCTTTTACATCTTCAGACTTGAACCTAAACTATTTTTTAGGGTCTTGGAGATTTTTTTGCTGTTGTTTTTTTTTAAATCAGCTGAAGGCTTTGGTTAAAAGTAGCAACGAACTTCTGCTATGGCCCAGTATTGTATTAGCGGCTGGATGAATACATATAGGAGACATAACCTAAATAAAGGCCGGGTCTGTTCAAGGCACACAAGGGGTGCTGGGCAGTCACCACAGATCAGGAGGTCAAGAGCCTGCTAGGCATTCCAGCCTTGACTAGGAATTCAAAACGCCGCAGGCAAGTCTACGCCTTTTAAACTTTAAAACCCCAGCAAACTTACAAAAGCCTGTTCTCGTGTACCCTTCCGGGTAATCACAGAGACAGTCGCAGGATGCCCTCTCAGCAGGGCCCCCCGGGGTGCCGGCCGGGCCCCGGCGCAGGCGGGAGCTGCGGCTGCAGGGCCGGCACCCCCTCCTGCCTCCCGCGATGGAGGGGCCTCGGTGTGCCCCCCGGGGCACCGCCCCGCCCCGCGGCCCAGGGGACACCCCCGACCGCCCGGTGCGGGGTGCGGCGGGACAGGGCCGGGCTCCGCGGGGCCCGCCCGCCGGGCGGAGCTGCCCACAGGCCGATCCCCGCGCCGCCGCCTCCCGGGCACCCCCGCCTCCCGGGCACCCCCGCCTCCCGGGCACGGCCGCCGGAGCGGGGCGGGCCGGGAGCGG
>JAWWEW010000131.1:40192030-40278209 GCA_035583185.1 Anabacerthia variegaticeps | reverse complement strand
CTGTGTCTGTGTGGGGGTATGGACCGTACAGAGCCGGGATGGGATGGGATGGGGGGGACAGCGCGGGTATGGGGGGACAGCTCGGGTATGGGTATGGAGGGACAGCTCGGGTACGGGTATGGGGGGGACAGCTCGGGTATGGGTATGTGGGGACAGTGCGGGTACGGGTACAGGGGGACAGCTCGGGTATGGGTATGGGGGAACAGCTCGGGTATGAGTATGGGGGAACAGCTCGGGTATGGGTATGGGGGGACAGCTCGGGTACGGGTATGGGGGGGACAGCTCGGGTATGGGTACAAAGAGAGTAGCTCGGGCACGGGAACGGAGCGGGGCGGCCTCGCAGCCCACCAGCGACCAGCGCGGCCACCCCGCTGCTCCAGCAGACCCCAGGGGAAACGGGAGCCACTCCTGGTGGCTGCGATTTCCTGTACTTCTGCAGGCAAGCCAGGCTGCCTTGCTTTCGGCGGGTTGGTTTCCTTTGTCCCCCCGAGGCTACTCTGCACACCTACAGCGCTGGTGCAGCCGCTCTCGCTGGCCCCTGTCAGCAGGGCCTGACAGCTGAAGAGCGGCATCCCCATGGCGAGAGACCAGGACAGTACCTGGAGGGGGGACCAAAAGGTTTCAGAACTGACAGGACTGCACAAACACTTCTTGCCACTGCCAGTTCTTTGAAATTCTTTCTTTCTTCCTCTAGGCTTAATGAAATGTTAATACATTCTCATTCAAATACTTGAATAATGCTTATTCACTTGCATGTTAGAATGTGCATTTTGAGTTGCTTTCCGTGTAGAATGTGAAATAAAATAACACACTTCAACCTTCAGTTTCTATTAAGAGTAGCTACAGACTCGTTCTTTAATGATTCACAACCAAACATCAAAGAGGAATAACATTCAAAATTTTTAAAAAACTAAGCCTAAGTCAGGTCTTTTAAAAAAGGCATCTAGCACCTCAGCCTTTTAACACAGTTGCCCTAACAACCCCTTGAGGTCAGTGAATACCGTGAGCTTTGCTTTACAGAGGAGAAACACAGGTTTTCACACTGCAACACATGCTGCAATTCTGAACCAGAGATCTGGAGATGTCCAAACTACAGCAGCAAAAGCTGTACTCCAGAGGGCACGGGACACAACTCCTGCCCCACACAGTCGTTCTGTGTCTCTACTGCCAGGGTGGGCACTTGAAAACAGATCTCGTACTTTCCACCATGAATACCTCAGCTCCTAAGCACAGCACAAAGCCTGCCCTGCACTTCAAGTGCACACCAGTTTTTGCACTGACATAATTTAGCGCATTGTGTTCCAAACATCAGCTGGTGCTCCAGGAACGCTGAGGGGGAACTACTGAGAAACCTAACTAGGGCAAAGGGTGACCGAGGGCACAGAAGCACAGGGGTCAGGTGGAGGAAGTTCTCAACCAGCCATTGGGAAGCACAAGCACCTTGCAGGCTTCTGGTGAAATGGACTGGACAGCCACTGCTGTTCAAAATCATGTAGGGTACAGTGTAACAACACTGCCGTGGTTTAGTCCCAAAATCACAAAAGAACTGTGAGTCTTTAAGTGGATGTATGTACTACTGGGATCCCAGAAATTCCTGTTCACTCCTGTAGTACTTTATCAATGGATCTGTCAGTGATGCGTTAAGGTCGCCACTAAATGATGTGAACTACTGTAATCGGACAAGATTAATTCAAAGTAACACTGAAGACATTATGTTTTTACAATTACATGTCATTATCCAATATACCAAAACATGCAGTTTGTGCAGGTATTTCAGCAACACTGAAAATAAAAGGTAATCTACTTTCTTTGATTCAAATCATTCTGTACAGGGTATAAAAATGTAGCAAAGGAAGGGCTTGATTAGCATGAATGTGTTACAATACACTCACTGTCTCGAGCAGACAGCAGCATCTCATTTTGCTTATTTGGTGTTACAAAAGTAGAAATTCATACTCTATAGGTTCACTCTATCAGTTTTACAGTATTTCAGCTACACATTTAAAGAAACGAACTCATGGGATTACACCTTGAAGCCACTCAAAGTAAAGCTTTTTTTGTGTTGCAAAGATACTGAAATGGCTGGACTATTTAGTAGCCAAAACCAAAGTACTATAAAAGTTTATCCCAGAAGTTTTACTGTTTGAGTAGCTGTCAAAATATACTTAGTATAGAAATTCATGTTTATTTGAAAAAAAACCAAAACTGTAAATTATACTTCACAATATAAATTAAATCTGGTTAGATTTAACCAGCTGTGACTTGACTAATGACTAATTTACCAGTGTGACGTTCAGTGGGCTCTAACCTGCTAGTATAATGTTAAATGGGATCAGGGTGTCACTTATATTGCAAGTGTTACAAAAACATCCCTTAAAAATAGTCAACCAACTACTTTCTCTCCTAATATGAGCAACAGTGAACGTTATGAGGAACAAGCCTGTAACAGATGATTCAACTTTTTGATTGAAATTTTTAAACAACGCTCGATCATTCAAGTATTATGGTCCCTATGTACACACTTCTATGTGGCTAGAAAAGACACGGTAGACAATTGAGCACACAGCCATCAAATTGTAAGAATTACAAAAATGTCAGGTTTTAAACAGCAAATTGTACCTTAATAGTTTAATTAAAAATAGAAGAGTTAGGTAGACTATTCTGCAAATACAACAGCACACTAGTGTGCTGTATATTAAGGCAATACCTTTAAATGCACACTTGTCATCTCTAACAAGTTTTATACAACTGCTACCGAGTGAAAGGACTATCATTGTCTTGCAAAACTGAGAAAGAAATACAAAATATCTGGAAGCCTACGTTTTCAAAGTACAAAATTAAACTTCAGTCCTTGTGTTGAAATACTATACATAGTACAAACAGTGATTCTCCCCTACAAGATCTCACGAGGATTTCTTAAAGCTGGAGGCAAATTTGAAGGCTTCGACTCTTCATCCAGAAGTACCAAATCTTCAATTTCACTACCTTTGTATTTTCTTTTACATATCTTCACAATAACTTTTTTCTTGAGGAATAATTTCAAAGCTTCTCTTGAAGCCACTGCTTTGGCATTTTCCATACTTTTACCACAGCCAGTACCCAAGTAGACGGACTTGCACCTCAGTTCACAAACGATATTTTCTAGAGAGCTTTTATTTTGAGGCAAGTCTGCAAGTTCCTTCAGGGGAACAAAAGCAACATCTAATGTAGCTTTTACGGACTGAATAGATGAGTTTAGAAGTTCTGCATGATTTACATTAGGACTGAAACCTCCAACAGCAACCAATTTCCAGGCTACAGCTTTGTAGAGTCTGTTGAAAAAAGGCTGTCTTTCCTTTGCATCTTCGCTGGTTAATGGTTTGCACAAAGCCTTAGCAGGGCCTTCACTTGCCTGGGAGCCACTCTTGGAAGCCAGCAGGGAAGCACCTGCCTGAGCTCCACCCCGGGAGGAGGGACCTTGCTGAGCTCCGCTCCGAGCAGCCAGCAGTGAAGCAGCCACCTGAGCGCTGCTCTTGGAAGCCAGCAGTGAGGATCCTGGCTGTGCGCCGCTCCGAGCGGCCAGCAACGAGGCAGCCACCTCAGCACTGCTCTTAGACGACAGGAGTGAGGAGCCCACCTTAGCAGTGCCCTTGGAGGCCAGCAGCAGCGAGGTGCCCACCGGAGTGCCGCTCTTAGGGGCCAGAAGCAGTGAGCTGCCCACCTGAGCACTCTTGGACACTGACGCTGGGGCACTCGCTTGCGTTTTGGAAGATAGCAGCACAGCATTAGTCTGGGGGGTACTCTTCGTAGTTGGTGGCACCGCTGCGACCTGTGGGGTACTCTTGGTGGTCCCTGGCACGGCTGCTGCCACTCCTGCTGCCTGTGGGGTGCTCTTGGAAGCTGGTGGCACTCCTGCTGCCACCACTGCTGCCTGTGGGGTGCTCTTGGTGGTTGGTGGCACTGCTGCTGCCACCACTGCTGCCTGTGGGGTGCTCTTGGTGGTTGGTGGCACTGCTGCTGCCACCACTGCTGCCTGCGGGGTGCTCTTGGTGGTTGGTGGCACTGCTGCTGCCTGTGGGGTGCTCTTGGAGGTTGATGGCACTGCTACTGCCACCACTGCTGCCTGTGGGGTGCTCTTGGTGGTTGGTGGCGCTGCTGCCACCACTGCCTCTGGCTGCAGGGTGCTCTTGGCAGACAGTGGTGCTACACTTACTGTAGTTTTCTTTTCAGGTGATGGCACATTTTCACACTTGCTTTCCTTAGATGGGCTTGAGCAAGTTTTCTTTTCGGGCTCTTTTTCAGATGAAGATGGCTTTTCCTCAGCAGTATTTTCAGCATTAGCAGGCTTCCCTTCTGTTTCTATGTCTGATGCTACAACCATTTCTTGATCTGATCTGCAAGTTGACTGGGAACTTTCTGGATCTTTGCTAGTGCCTTTTTCCTGCTTTTTTGGCAATGTGCTCTCTGTTTCCTTCAGGGCTTCTGCCTTGATTGTTTTCACATCCTTTACAGCATCCTTAGAGTCTCTGCTTTTCTCAACAGCTTGCCTCTTGGGGGGCTGCTCTAGCCCTTCTGCAAAACAAGTAAAATATGTTATCCTCTTTGATTTCTGAACTATGAAATCTCCATGTAGAGTGAAATCATCTAAAACATTCTAGCAACAACCTCTGTCAATTTAAAAGGTATATACTAGGAATACACCTTGAACTGTAATTTCAAGTATTAATGTACTATTTCAGAATACTTTAGTATTTTTTTTACAAAAACCTGAAAATACTTAGGGGCAAGATTTCAGGTGTTGGTTTGGGATGCGTAGGCAAGTATGTACTTCTATTCTTGAAGCCCAAACCAAAAGTGACCAACATACATTAAACAGATAATCTGACCTAAAGAAAGTGTATTTTGTCTACTAATATCATTAACATTTCTTTTAAAAAATCAGTTTCTCACACAGCAACAATGCCTGACTGGGAGCAAAGTAACAGGAGTGCATTTAAGCTGGAGTACAGCAGTCTATATTGCAATGCACAAGTAATCGGCTTAAAATTCAAAACAACAGCTCTATGTTACCCAAGGACTATGTGCACATTACACCCATTTTAGAGACACTATATTAGGGAAAAAATAGCACAGAGAGAGGGAATGAAAAACGGGAGGTTTAAAAGTAAATTATTTCAACTACTTTCTAAGCCCGAGGCAAACCGAGAACATTCAGAAACAAGCATTTTCTAGACTCCTATGTATTGTCACAGCTATGATCTGCTAACCATTGCTACTTGATATGCCTCTTTTCTTCACCTTGGCAACCAGTTCATCTCTCGTGGTGCGGACCGGCGCGCCGGTCACCTGGATGCCTTCGGCCATTTCCAGCGCCCTCTCCATGACCTGCGCCGGGTACCTGCAGGGGCGACAAGGGCACACACCCGAGCCCGCCGTCAGCGCCGCCCTCCTGCCCTGCCCGGCCCGGCCCGGCCCGGCCTGCCCTCCCTCCCTCCCTCCGGCCCTCCCGGCCCTCCCTGCCTCCCCCCGGCCGCGGCGGGGGCGCCGCACTCACCGGCACCCCAGGAAGACGTGGTTGGCCCACACCATGGAGAGGGACACCAGGCGCTGCAGCTGGGCGCTGCCCGCCGCCGGCGGCTCGCCCACGTTGCGCAGCAGGAACTCGCGGCGGTACCGCCAGTGGTGCTCGGGCTCGCAGGCCCCGCGCAGCGCCTCGGCCCAGGCCGCCTCCTCCGCCGTGCGGCCCAGCGGCTCCTCCGACACCGACACCGACACCGCCCGCCCTGCCGCCGCCGCCGCCTTGCCCGCCATCGCCGCCGCGGAAACACCGCCGCGCCCCTTCCGCCACGGCCGCAGGATCACATCCCCTGCTCTGAGGTCACATCCGCGCCGGGGTCACACCCGCCCCTGCTCTGAGGTCACATCCGCCCGGAGCTCACATCCTCCTCCGCCCTGAGCTCACACCCGCTGCTCCGAGCTCACACCCTCACCCACACTGAGCTCCCATCCCATGCCCTGAGCTCCCGTCCCCTGCCCTGAGCTCCCGTCCCCTGCCCTGAACTCCCATCCCCTGCCCCGAGCTCCCATCCACCCTGAGCTCCCATCCCCTGCCCTGAGCTCACACCCTCCGCCCCGCCGGGCAGCGGGGCTGGGCACACTGCCCGCCCCATGTTCCTCCTGTGGAAGGTGCCCACAAAACCTCTGCTTTATGGCTGCAGTCTGCCGAGCTTGCTGAGGTCGCAGTTCATGTGGGTCAAGTGGTGCTTTTACCTCAGAGTCAATAAGGTTGGAAAAGACCTCTGGGATTATCGGGTCCAACCTATGCCCGAACACCTCATGTCCACCACGTCCAGCTTGAGACACCTGCAGGGACAGTGACACCACCACCCACCCGGGCAGCTCATTCCATGGTCTGATTGCCCTTCCTGTGAAGGAACTCTTCCGGATGCCCAGCCTGACCCTCCCCTGGTGCAGCTTGAAGCTGTTTCCTCTCGTCCTGTCACTAGTTGTGCTGGAGAAGAGGCCGCCCCCCACCTGGCCACAGCCTCCTTACAGGTGGCTGTAGAAAGCAGTAAGGTCTCCCCTCAGACTCTTCTCTGGGCTCCCGCAGCCTCTCCTCATAAGACTCGCTCTCTAGATCCATCACAAGCTCCAATTACTCTTCTCTGGAGATGCTCCAGCACCTCAATGCCCTTCCTGAACTGAGGGGCCCAAAACCAAATATGGGACTCAAGGTGTGGCCTCACCAGGAGTGAGTACAGGGTGCTGATTACTGCCGTCCTGCTGGCCACACTATTCCTGATAAATGCCATTGGATGCCATTGGCCTTCCTGGCACACTGCGCACACTGCTGGCTTACGGTCGACCAGCTGTCAAACAGCATCCCCAGGTCCTTCCCTGCTGGTGAAAGGAAAATGAACCCAAGGTCCTTTTCCCCTTTCCTCCTCAGTGTTGTCCACAAATTCAGATTTGTTACCTGGTGTGCAACAAGCCAAAAATTGCACATGCAAGAGACTTGATTATTTATTTCAGAATTGCTTAAGTCTGGCTGCTTGGTGGTATTTCAGTTGGATATGAGTCAGCAGTGCCCTGGCAGCCAGGAGGACCAACCGTGTCCTGGGGGGCATCAGGCAAAGCAACACCAGCCTGTCGAGGGAGGGGATTGTCTCACTCTGCTCTACACTGGGGCGGCCTCACCTTGAGTAGTGTGCATTTTGGGGCACCACAATGTAAGAAAGATATTAAACTATTAGAGAGCGTCCAGAGGAGGGTAATGAAGATGGTGAAGGGCCTGAGGGGAAGCCGTATGAGGAGCAGCTGAGGGCACTTGGTGTGTTCAGCCTGGAGAAGGGGAGACTGAGGGGAGACCTCATTGCAGTCACAACTTCCTTGTGAGGGGAAGAGGAGGGGCAGACACTGATCTCTGTGGTGGCCAGTGACAGGACACGAGGGAATGGCCTGAAGTTGTGTCAGGGAAGGTTTAGGATGGATCTTTAGCACTGGAACAGGCTCCCCAGGGAAGTGGTCTCAGCACCAAGCCTGACAGAGCTCAAGAAGCATTTGGACAATACTCTCAGGCACATGGTCCTATACAGGGCTGAGTTGGACTCGATGATCCTTCTGGGTCCCTTCCAACTCAGCATATTCTGTGATTCTGTGATAGTTCAGCTATAGGATACATGAACCTTGAATATTTTGCCTAGTTAACAATGTATACATAGATACACCTCCACATCTGGATTTACTATATCCCTTAAGCTTGTTAGTTCCCGGATGCCCTTGACTAAGGGATGCTAGCTGCTGCCTGTTCCACTGATTAGATCTCCCTGCTTGCTGATTAGCCTTGCATCAGACTATCCTGCCTTAAAATAATGTTGACATACTCAACATTTTGCAGCCTTGGCTTGTGACAGGAAGGTAGTGGCAAGGATATGGGTCGTTGTGGCATTTTGGAGGAAGCATTAAATGAGCATGGCTGGCAACAAGAGGTTCATCTAATTGCTCTTGCAGCTCTGTAGGCTGTCTTTAGTTTGCAGAAGATTACCCCAGAGTTTAATTCAAAACAGTTTGGAGACTTCATGAAGAAGTAATAGGCATACTGTGAATATATCAGAATCTTTGGTCTGCCAAGATGGTGCATGCTGAATCAGTACAACAGAGGAATGAATTTTGATTTCTAAAGGGCTGTCCCTGGAGAGCTGTATTGATTTTTCCCTCTGAATTAAAAGTCTGGATTTGCTTAAGTTTTCAATTTTTAACACCTACATGTAATCATGAAGTGAACTACAAGAAAGATTGCATTTAAGGAAGGAGTGTTTCTCTTTAAGTGACTCAAACACCTCATTTTGTGGAAATTGGTACATAGTGGCTTAATTCAGAGTACCTCTATGGAGAAAAAACTAAATGATTAAGGAAACTAAGTCAGAAAAATATAGTCCAATGCACTTTTGCTCTTTATCCATTGTTAAGAGTGGAAGTTCTTTTCCTTTCCTTTCCTGGTTAGCCCACACAGTGTTATCTTGTGCGTTGGCAAGAATAATTCAGTGACAAAGAGCAAGCAAACGGTAATGAGTGGGATGGGGCTGACAGGCTCACTATTGTTTTATATTTGCATGTAGAGGAAGAAAAGGGCAGAAAGTTTGTACCCTCTCTAGTGTGGGTGTCTTGGAGCAATGGGGTTTTTAAGAAACAATGTCAGAAGGTTTAGAAACAGCACTGCGATCACTACATCTATTTCCAAGCATTAGTTGTATCAGTCCTGACTGTGGTTATCTGATAATGTAGGCTCAAATATATGAAGAACACCATCTTTCACATTAGGGTTTCCACTTAGAGGTGAGGTGGACCTGCCTACTAGACCTCTGAGTTTGTGATACCACAGTTCTTGTCTTCATGGTCCATACAGACCGTAGAATGGAAGCGTGAGTGGAATCCCTGCAAATGTAGGTTTGAGTTTGCACTTCAGCCAAGATTGTCCATGCTGCCAGCCTATTTGTTCACACTCTTCAATGAACCAGTTTGCTTTCTAATGAAGTGGGTTGGGACTTGGTCCAGGCTTGAGATCTGACCCTCAGAGACAGCAGGAATTCAACAAGGCCTGAGTAGCTGCAGCAGGATTTTCTGTACTCTTGCAGAAGTAGCAGAGCAAACAGCACAGACAAGAATGCCTTGTCCTCCTCCACAAGCATCTGAGTTACCAACTGAAGTGACTAAGGACCAGTCCATGTTGAGCTCCTCATATACCAGGTAAGAATGGGAGCTAGGAAGGGTTAGACTCCAGAGGGTAATAGAGGCATTCTGTACATTCAGAGGGATCCCCAGAAGTCATATTCTGATGTTTTTGGGTAGATGACAGCCAAACATCAGAGGTAGGACTCCACACCATGGAGCTTTGTGTCTTTTCCTGGTCACTCGATGTGCTTAAGATTATATGGTTTAGCCTGTGAGTCCCAGGCTCCTACAAAAGCATTGTTCCAGGGAGTGTTGGAGGCCCAGTACAGCTACAGAGCTTAGTAAATTATCCAGTCCTAGAGTGGCTCAAGGACTGATTAAACCAACTTTTTCTTACCCAGTTTTAGAGGACAAATGAATGGAGAGCTGTTTCACCTCTTTGCCCACTGACCATACGTGTGAACAAAACATAGGTGACAGCTGGAGAAAAGTCAGAGGACAATCCTGAACACATCTGGAACAGCTCACAACAGTTTTTGGTTATAGTGAACAATTTTTATGGTCTGGTATCTTTTTGGCACTTGATGCTTTAACTATGGGTTAATTTTCTCTGATGTTCCTGCTGCATTGATGTATCAGTGTTGTTGGTACAAAGATGACTTAAACAAAAAATGAACCTTTTGTCTTCTCCTCTACCTGTTTTTTTTTGCCCAGTTACATCCTTTTTACTTTATTATTGTATGCTTGAATCATACTGGAAACAGGCTAAATCCTAGCCCCAGAGTGTGGGATGTCATGCACAGACAAACATAGGTGTATACCTGCAATGCTCTCTGAGCATTAGAGACATACTGTGTCTCAGGTTGATTAAGCCAGTGTGTGCATTAGAAAAGAGAGAAAAACACTGCTGTTAAATTTTTAAAAAAATGAAACAAGTAGTGTTTTCATTCTCACCAGGAAAGGCAATTTTGAAGTTAAACACCTTGCTGATGGTGCTAATGCTGTGTATTTAATTTTCAACACTGGAAGAAAAGAGATGGTTTTGTTCCCACTAGGGAAGGAACTTCTAAATGTCATATCAATAATAGTGTTGTTAAGAGTCATTTAGGGCTTGATAATAGCTGCTTTTGGCAAGATATAACTAAAATCTCAAGGTGAATCATACCAGTGTCTATAATCACAGTATTGCACCTCAACTTCCTGTATAATAAGTTTATTTCTGCCTTTATAAACCAGTGAATTATTATTTCTTCAAAGTCAAGTCCCACTGAAACACAGAGGGCAGTTGCTCCCATTGAGTTCAATTATATTCTGTGCAGTTAAGGTTAATATATAGTGACATTCTTTATTCAGCTTAATATGAAAGTATACCCTTAACATCATGACAATGCAAAGAGAGTGCAGAGTTACTGCCACAGAAAGGCCATAACAGTGGGATCTTACTGGCCTGGCACAATAAATCCCCTGAGCACCATCTGTAGGTTGGTCCCTGCCATAAGTAATAAGTTAACACTGAAGAGCTCTGGCTTAAGTTTGTTAGAAATGCATCTGGAAGAAGGATGGGGAAGAGATGTTTTGCTGTTTCCCAAGATAATATTACGGGTTCTGCTGGAGATCATTGAAGGTCTCTTAGCCAGGCACTGCCAGGGAGACATGTCTGCATGTGCCAAGGTAGCCAATCGTTACTGTTCAGGGAACTAGCCCTTGGAATAAAAGAAGTTACTTGCTGGAGGAGCATTAATTACTACATGGGCTTGTCAATGGAAGGGAGGTTAGAGTAAATCTTGTTTTTACTTCACTACAGAGAGGTATGCAACTTTTGTTATGCTACCATAAGCAGGTCTGGATTACAAAATCATCCACTCTTCTGAAAATGCTCAGCTGAGGCAAATGTATTGAGTAATTACAGAGTATAAAACTAAAGGTAAAAACGAAGAGGTAAATCAATAATAATTTTCTTTTACACATATGTGGTCCTATTACTAGCTTAAATACTATCTTGCATTTATAATATGTTATACTTTAAATACTTAACAATGCCTACAATAGAGTTGTTAGCTGTAGTCCTTTAAATTACTTCGTTAAACTTTAACCACAGCTAAAGGTAGCATATCACTTGCTAGATTTTGCTTGCTCAACTATGTTTTAGGTACCTGTTTCAGTCCTGTCAGAGAGTGAGCTGCAACGTGGTTCTTTAAATGGTTACTCGAAGCCCAGATTAAAGTACACAATACCAGATGTTGGGGTTCGAACAGATAATTCACTTTATTTTAACAGTAAGCCCAAGCAAAGGGGAAAAGCAGAGAGAGGGAGGTAAGAAAAAGCGAAAGACTGTGTAACAGGACAAGTTATCACCAGCAGCGAGAAGGTGCTTGCAGGCTGAAGACGCAGGGCAGGCAGGACGCTCCCTCAGTGGCAGCAAGGGAAGGGTCAGCCGAGCAGGGCAGGGACCGAAAGCAGGCGGGAGGGAGGGAGGGATGGAGGCAGCGGGGTCAGCAGAAGCGGCGGGGAGCGGGACCGGTCCCAGGACACGGGACTGGACTGAGCTGAACTGGACACAAGGCAGCTCTAGGCATGGCCTTAAATACCCTTGGATCCTGGGCAAAGTTTTCCACTGTGTGGTGTGCCGGTGCTTGCCCTGTCCGGGTGAGCTGGGTGATCCCGCCGAGGCAGGACAGGTTTCGCTTGCTTTTCGCTGTCGGTCGCCCTTGGTGGGTCTCTCCAGACGCCTACACGTGTAGTTCGTGCTCCCGGGGCCCTGCAGGTGGTTTTTGCAGAGGGCTGACCTCTACTCATCGCGGTGCCAAGAATTGTGTGCCCGCAAAGTTTCCCGCCACGCTTACGGGGGTCTCCGGGGGTCTCCCGGAGCTCTGCACCATGCTCACCTCGCGTTTGCAGACACCTCTTGTGAACAGTCTGGCTGCTGTGAAGTTAGGCAGCTGAAAGCAAACCGGCTAAGTGGCCTGTTAGCACCTAAACTGGCTGATTAGAAACCGACTAATTATCTCATTAGAGCCAAATCAGTTTGTTACAGTAACATACCACTGGCGTGTAATTTTCCGTGCTGAGGACGGAAGTGTAGGGTGACTACTGCTGCCAAACATGATCTAAGAAAAAAGGGCTTTGTGTAGGGTAAATTATTGTGGAGATCTTATATTTGAGGTTCTCAAAACGCCTTTATGCTTTAGAGCAAACTTGGAACTTGTCAGGAAAAAATGAATTGGGAGGGTGTGTATGGCATTCTGATTACACATAGTAAGAAATTAATTTTCCACCTTCCTGAATTAGCACTTGTCTTGCCATCCTTGCAACTGTTGCAGTCAAGTGTTCCCCAGCTGTGCGCCCAAAAGAGACCTCTGTTTGCCACTGTGGACTAGGATGCGTCTGTGGACCAAGGGTGAGGCTGTGGTAACCATCCCTTTTGCTCTCAAAAAGCTGCTGCTTTTCCCTTCTTCACAGGTGCTGGAGTGTGTCTTACTGGAATGGTGAGGGAACAAGGACGTGACTGAGGGGAAGGAAACGTGAAGCGTGGAGGCAGGGGATATGGCAAGACTGAAACTACTTGGGGTGGAGAACCTTAACATTAGAGCAAAGCAGTAGGGAGAGAATACTGGGACTAGGTGAGGAAGAAAATTGAATTCTCAAGGAGAAATGAAGGAGAACGAGTTCAAGGCAAGGGAACAAGTTAATATAGATGAGGAATTGGTGGGGGACTGTACGCCAGGAGCCTAGGACTAAGAGACATGAGAGAGGATAGCCAGTGAGGAAACCAGAAGAATGAGAGCACGTTGGTAGAGCAGACAAAATCAAACAGAATCAAGTCTTGACTCTGAGAAAAGGGACAAGCTGTGTTGGGAAGTGGAGCATTGACAGGGGAACCATTGGGATTTAAACAGAGACTTAGAGAAAGGAAAGTTAAAACTCACAGGCACAGAGACATTAGCATTTCAATGGTTTGGTTTTTTCTATTGCAGTATGCATCTGCTAGAGTATGTAAGACCAAGAAAATATTCTGACTTTTTAATATAGTAAAAGATATTTTCGTGTATTTTCTGTGTGCTGTAAAGGAACAAAGGAGGTAGAAATACATTTGTTTGCAGAAATCCATCTTGCAATCCACCTGTAAAGAGTTTTTAGGTAGGAAGCCTTAGGCCTTTAGCAGACAGCTCTGTCTTGGAGTTGGAAAATGGCCTTAGGAATCGTAATGCAAATATTGGCATGACTTCATTGTAATTCAAGAGGATTCAGGAAAGTACTAAAGGGCAAGGAGGTTTTATATGAAAAAAGAATCTATTGTGAGGCTGTGTTATACCTACATTTTATTTGTGGATATGCATATATATATGTATACAGCACATATGCATGTCTGCATACACACACATGTGTAATGCAATATAGATGTGTGTGACTATGTTTTAAAAATACTTGTATTATTGATAATGTAAGCACCTATAAATCTAGATATCCCTGCTTCTTCAGTCAAGCTATTTGTGCCTTGGAGGAGAAGAAAAATGACAACTAATATTTTACTGTCTTGAGTTGTAGATAGGTGCTTTACACAAATGGATGCTGTTAAATCTTTATACTGTGCCATACCAGTATGAATTTTGTATGTCCTAGATATTTTGTAGACACAAATAACTATTTTAGAAATTATATAAGGAGCTTTCCTGAAACTACAAGCAACAATGTCAGATCTAATTTGAATTATAGCTATTGGAAATCGTGGTTCTGTTTTTCATTATTGTTATACCAATATCCCTGACAACCTGCAATTTACCTGGTATGAACAGCACCTCCTGAAAATAGAGAGCTGTTTTGTGTGCTGTTGTATTTTTGTATATCCTCCCTGTGCATAAGAGTGCTATTTCACATTAATTCCACTGGATGGCACTGAAGGAGGCAAGATTGCATGGAAATATTTCCAGAAGTTGAATATAACTCCAAAAATCGAGAGTGGCTTACTTTTTCTTTCCATTACTGAAATAGCAAATGTGGACTCATTTTCCATCCTGATGCAATAATTTGTTATCAAAATCAGCTCTTAAACACTCCTAGCTGTAGTTCTAGGTTTTGACAGGAGCAAAATTACAGTGGAGGCAGAGTCGAGGCTTCTGAATCTGAATATCCCTTCTTCCCTTATAGAGGTAAAGGCCAAGAGGACCAACTTTGGCTCATTCTGGATTCTTATGTGAAGGTTTATGAAACATCTGAAAAATTTTTGACCCCTATCCTCCATGGTAATGCTGTTGATCCTGGTGACTTCTACTGTTATGAGCAAGTGCAAGTATGTTAGCTTTTAAGCTCATTTGAAAAAAACTACATAGGAAGGCATTCAGGATTAAAGGCTTCCACCTGTAGAGGAAATGTCGTATAGTGTTTCAGAGAACCTCCTGACTTGAAACTCCATCTGCAGTCCTCACACAAGGACCCCTGTTTTTTCCTGGGTAGGGATTTTGCAATCCTACCTGGAAGGCACACAATAACTCTCTGTCAATCAGACCTGTAGGAGTCATGGAAGTCATCTTTGACTCCACTCTTTTCTTGGCCTGTTTATCTTGATGTACATGAATTTTATTTCCTTTCTTCTCTAAAGCCTCTTCTTATCTTTGTCCACATCACAGATATGCTTTTTTCGGCTTTTGTTATCTCTCATCCTGCTTATGACAGCTTTTTTCCCTATGCCTGACCTGACATGTCAAAAAGGTCCCTTGAAACACTATTCTTGCACTTATCTCCCTGGCCTATTTCTGTGGTTCCTTTTTGTACTTACCTCCTTAGTGTATCTCCATAGATTTCCCTGTCTCTGCAAGCCCTCTAACCCTCTGAGAGTGCAGTCTGACAATTTTTTTGGCAGCTATGCTGGCCTAAGACAGTTTTTCTGCTAGCTATCCGCGCCTGTCTCTTTGATATGCCCGCTGGTTTGCCGGCACAGTTGTTTTGTTCAGCTATGTGGTAAACCAGATTAGGAACCCGATTTGGCTGAAAAATAGCATGGGGGAGGGAGGAGAGGAGCCTTTTTCAACCAGCTTATTTCTCCAGTTGAGTCTGTCAGACAGCTGGTCTGGGGCAGGGACAAGTGGTGAGAGATGCAGGGTTGCAGAGCAGCAATGGCATTACACTGCTTTATGTAGTGCTGTTGGTAGGTGTTAAGCTGTGACCTGAATTTGATGATAGAGCTAAGTCAAGCTAATAGGCAGCTGCTGCTGAAAGGGTAGTGCTGCGCCTCCTTCTGCACCCCTCATCGTGGGTTGGTTCCTGGCCTTTCCTTTGTGCCAACACAAGTGATTATGTCACCCCAGTGAGCCAGTTGTGGGAGCTAATGCAGTACACAAGCATTCACTTCTTGTTCTAAGGGCTTGCCTGGCTGTTCTAGGAGCCCGTGGAGCCCACCTGCTCAGCAGCAGCTGAGTGCTCTGTCAGCTCAGCTCTGTCCTCAATTGCACCACAGCACTTCACAACTTTGCCTTTTCCTGTCACTCCCTGTCCTTTTCTTTCCTAGTCTCCATATCTACTCCATCTGCTTTTCTCATAGATGTGTTAATGAGGTCCTTTTGGTCACCTTCAACATATGGAATACCCTTCCTGGAGCAATTGCTGCATCCTTCAAATCTCTCAAGGTTCCCTCTACCATGGCACATGGAGTAAACTGCCAGCTGATAATGCCCAGTTTAGTTGCTTTTAGGAATTTCGGATTTCATTACTACAATTAATGTGTCTATGTGTTAGCTTGAAATGCGCATACTCTATCAGTTTATTTGAGAAGCTAAAAGGGATTAAACTCACAGAATTTATTTTTTTTAAAAACAAAAATTCCCAAAGCTATGCCCTGAAGGAGATGTACTTCCCCAAGCTCATATATAAATACCAGAGATTTATTTTCTATTGCTTCACACCTTGGATCATCGTTCATGCTTGTGCAAATGGACATAGCATTGCTACTAAGGAACATCTTACAGAATTGTAAATTAGTGCCCCAGAGACATAAGAGCAGAGAGTCAGCACTTACATGAGCAGCTGAGCATAGAGACTTAGGGATTTCTTTTCACCTAGCTGTTTTCAATGTGTGGGTTCTTTTTAGACACATGTGAAAGCATGTCCTAAATGTATTTTATCCTAGTATCTCGGCGTGCTAAGTATTTTTTTTTTTTTTTGTCTATTCAGTTAAGTAGAAACCGTGTAGAAAAACAGCAGCGAGTGAAGCTGCACATTGCCTTGGAAGCAATAAAATAAAACTATCTGTGTTTGCTATTTTAAAAAAACCAAACCCAACATGAACATGGCAAAGGGCACCTGTACACCATGCAACAAAGCACAGGACTTAACATAGCACATATTCATCGAGTTACTTGTGGAATAGGAGGCAGCAGCTGTAGACTTGCGTAAGAGTGCTGTTGCACCCGAAGTACTTAACCCTGTGGTAGTTGGTGCTAATTGGGTTGGACATGGAGCTAATTAGGTTAGATACAACACTGCGGTCACGCAAACACACAGTGCCTGTGACTTTGCTCAGACCTGGCTGGAGGATTCTGCACATACTGCTGCATCAAGCCATATGTGCGCATCCAGAGAGAGAAATCATTTGCCTGTGGCCTCTTGTTCCTTCCCCCTGTAGGCTTTAGCTGCAGTAACAGATGTATTTGCCACATACAGGTGTCAGATGTGGCTTTGTGCCAGGGATTACCTCCCTCTCTGTTAAAACAGAAGATGCTCTTTTAAGCGTGTATTTCAGGCTCTGAGTTGTTGCTGTGGAATAATGGGCATCCAACATAGCTGCTTCTTAACACTGTTCTGTTTTAGTTCTTAATTAAGATTGTAAGTAAAGAGATGAGCAGGAAAGAAGGGGATGGTAATTATTTCAGTCCCCATAACTTTACAGAAATTGTGAATCTGCTGCAAGGTCATGGAGGCAGACAGCAGTGTGGCAAAGAGCAAAGCGCATTCTTCTCCAGTACATTTATCAGGAGACCTGCCTTCCCTCTTCAGTGAGACAAAGCAGTGTTTCAGGTTAGAGACAAGATTGTGGCTGCAACATAAATTCTGTGTGCATGTAACTGGATGGCAAGTATATCCCCAAAGCACTGACTGCAGAATTGATGTCTTTTTAAATAACTGATTTATATATCTATAAACATAGCATTTTTTTCAAAAATAGTTTGAATATTCTAGTTAATGTTTGTAAGAAGGCTGGTGCTTATTAGTTAGAATGAAGTAAAATGCAGAAACAAAAACGTTGTTCAAGAGGCAGTGTTCAGAATGACCTGTGGGGTAGAAGGTACTAGAGCATCTAGTACCTTTCATTCTCCTTTTTTAATATTTTTTAAAGGATCCCAGTAGTCATTCTGGCAACTTCTCTCCAGTATTTAATTTCCATTTGACAGACAGATAAGACAGAGATTTTATTAGAATGTAGTGAGTCATCAGTAATAACTAGAAGACTAGGGAAAATGTGGGCCCTCTCTTGAATGAAATAGGGAACTTGGTTACCCAGGATATGGAGAAGGCCGAGGTACTCAGCAGCTTTTTTGCCTCTGTTTTCACTGGCAAGTGCTCCAGCCACAGCAGCCAGGTTGCAGAAGGCAAAGGTGGGGACTGGGAGACTGAAGAACTGCCCACTGTAGGTGAAGGTCAGGTTCTGAGGACCCGAAGGTGCACAAATTCATGGGACCTGATGAAATACATCCACAGGTCTTGAGGGAAGGGGCATGGGAAGTGGCTAAGCCACTGTCTGTTATATTTGAGAAGTTGTGGCGCTTTGATGAAGTTTCCTCTGATTGGAAAAGCGGAAATGTAAACCCCATTTTTCAAAAGAGGAAAAAGGATGACATGGGGAACTACAGGCCAGTTAGTCTTTTGTATCTGGCAGGATCATGGAGCAGATCCTTCTGGAAACCATGCAATGTCACATGAAAAATAAGGAAGTGATTTGTGACAGCCAGCATGACTTCACTAAGAGCAAATCATGCCTGACAAATTTGTTGGCTTTCTACAATGGGCTTCCAGCTTTGGTGGATAAGGAAAGAGCACAACTGACATTATCTACCTGGACTTGTGCAAAGCATTAAACGCTGTCCTGAACAACACCTTTTTTTGTAAACTAGATAGACATGGATTTGATGGATGGACCACTCAGCAGTTAAGAAATGTCTGGATAGTCACATTCAGAAGAGTTACAGTCAATGCCCAATATTCAAACGAGGAGTGACAAGTGGTGTTCCTTCGGGATCAGTATTCATAATGATGCTGTTTAGCACATTTGTAGGTGACAAGGACAGTGGGACTGAGTGCACCTTCAGCAAGTTTGCTGACAACACCAAGCTGTGTGGTGCGGTGGACACGCTGGAGGGAAGGGGTGCCACCAGAGGGACCTGGACAGCTTGAGAGGTGGGTCTGTGCAAACCTCATGAAAAGTTCAGCAAGGCCAAGTGCAAGGTCCTGCAGTTGGGTTGGGGCAATCCCAAGCATTAACGCAGGCTGGGCAGAGACTGTATTGAGGGCAGGCCTGTGGGTGTTGGTGGATGAGAAGCTTGACATGCACTGGCAATGTGCACTTGCAGCTGAGAAGGCCAACTGTACCCCGGGCTGCATCAAAAGGAGAGTGGCCAGCAGGTCAAGGGAGATGATTCTGCCCCTTCTACTCTACCATGGTGAGAGCTCACCTGGAGTACTGCATCCAGCTCTGGGGTCCCCAGCTAAGGAGGGACATTGACCTGTTGGAGTGAGTCCAGAGGAGAGTCATGAAGATGATCGGGGGGCTGGAGGACCTCTCCTATGAAGACAGACTGAGGGAGTTGGGTTTTTTCAGCCAGAAAAAGAGAAGGCTCTGGGGAGACCTGATTGTGGCCTTTCACTACTTAGAGGGGGCCTGCAGGAGTGCTGCAGAGACACTTTTCACAAAGGCATGTAGTGATTGCACAAGGGGGAGCAGCTTTAAACTGAATGAGAGTAGGCGTAGATATTAGGAAAAAATTCTTTACTATGAAGATGATCAGGCACTGGCACAGGTTGCCCAGAGCAGTTGTGGATGCCCCATCCTTGGAAGTATTCAAGGCCAGGTGGGATGGGGCTTTGAGCAACCTGATCTAGTGGAAGGTGTCCCTGCCCGTGACATGGGGGTTGGAACTAGGTGATCTTCAAGGTTCCTTCCAACCCAAACAATGCTATGATTAATGATATTTGACCTGTGGCAAGGCACCAAGGAACTATACAGCATAATATACTTGGACATAATGGATTACGATATGACATCTGTGAAATTATGAAAATTATGAGAATTAATGGTTTCTTGGTGTGGTTGTTCCTGATGTTTTGTAAATTGTTTGATGTCACAGGGAGAAATCCAGTTCCCTGAAAATTCAAGCAATCATTGTAAACTTTATAATGTCATCAACATTTTTTTTTTAATCCAATTTATGGCAGTGATAGTGAGCACTTGATAGCAGGAACATAGATTTAAAAAATAATACTGCTTAACAAAGGCACACACAGAGTAAGTAATCAAGAAAACAAAGTTGGTTATTTTTAGGTGGTTTTTAGTTCTTTTTGCTGCTATCTTCAATTGGGTTTTTTTCCTATAGTATCTGCCAGGAAAATTTATGCATGCATGGCATAAAGTCATGACACTTAGCAAAATACTTCTAAAGAGAGTCACACAAAAGCCAATGTTATCCATGAAAACTACGTAAATATTTATAGGCAGTATATGTTTGATTTCTGTTCTTAAAAAAATTATTTATTCATTTTAAAAATCCATCTGCTGCTAGCAGATGATAAATATTTAAATCAAACTTGTGCCTGGTATACAAGGGCACTGTTTCTTCCAGAAGGGACATTACAAATTTGATACTGTAGGCCCAGCCTCAGTTCCCCAGCTCGAACAGCATAGGAGGCAATCTGTTGGGGTGCCTTCATAGACTTGTATGAAAAAGCTTCCTCTCTGGAAGGCTATAAACAAGTGATCATTTTGCCTAATCTCCTTCAGGAGTTTTTCTAGAGGCTGGACTAGAATATGTCTCCCAGGAAAATACCTCATTTTGCCTTACAGACTCCAAGCAGTGGTGACTCTACCACCTCCACAGGCAAGTTGTTCCAATGTCTAGTTACTCCCCGCTAAGAAATCACATCATTTCAGTCTAGAATTTGTTTCCAGTTTCCCGTCATTAGATCTTGTGATGTTTCTGTCTGCAAGACTGAAAAGCTTCCCCTACGATCAAGTACCTTTTCCATATGTGTTTATCTGTGTACAGTGATCCAGTCATCATTCTTCTCTGATGAATTTAATAGATTTCTTAAACCTTATACCTTAGATGTTATTTTTCAACCTCTGGATGATTTTTCCTGCCCTCTGTCTGATTTTCTTCTGGGGCTTATATCATGGGCACTGGTTTTTTCTGATGCTGGGTGTAGAGCAAGGTCACATCCCAACAGTAACTTCTTTTTTCATACAGCTGATAATCAGTTATTATATATTACAGCTAGCATTTCCTGAATACATTGCATGTATTGGTAGATTGGTAGATAAAGCCCCTAGAACTGTGAAGATATGATGCTTACATTCTAAATGTGTGTTTGCATTATCTAATTCATGTTGTGAATTGAAGGAACAGTGTCTGCCAGATCTTCTAATACAATGTCCTTTTTTGCCACTTAGCTGATCCATAAATCCTACTAATAAATATAAATTCTAACTCCCCATTTTCTAAATAAAGAGGAAAAGGCTACCTTGTAAAGAGTGAATTTTATTCTTCCTGTAGGAGAAGTCCTACATTAGGAAAAGAACTATTCTACTGCTTTACTCTGCATAGAAGAGGAATAAAAGGAGGAACAAGGGCGAAGAAGCACTGAGAGAGCACAGTGGCAGTCTTTTGAGAAACATCTGAGTGACTGCTTTCCTGGGCAGTAGGAGAGTGCAAATAGCACCCACTTAGGAGTTTTACCCAAGAAGAACTGAAATTTAACAGAGCTGGCTGGCTTAAGTGTGACCACCTGAAAAACAGGTAAGAGAAACATTGTCATTTAATAGCTTGTATGGGTTTGAAATACATTCATTAGTATGGCTTATTTGTACAAAAACTGCTCTGAGTACTGGTGTATGACTTCTAATTCCTGTGATAGAGAAGTATAAAATCACAGAAATGTTGTTTGGCAGGGATGTATGCAAGTCATCTAGTCCAACTCTGTGCTTGACAGTCTATTGCCAACACTCACTCAGGAAGGGACCTTTTGGAAAATCTGAAAATTTTGTCCCCATCTCATCCCACTCCTCATCTACTACACCTATCCACATTTTCTTGTTTTGCTATCATGGAGGCAAATCTTGTTTAGCTCTAACATGAACTCAATCAGAGAACACCTATGTCAGTAAAAAAAAAAAAAAAAGATGCTTTTTCTTCTCCAGATTTCTTGAGTTTAATTAGTCATTGATCCTGTCTAACACAGGCTGTATGACTATGGATGCTGGCACACGAATGGTACAGGAGCAAGTAGGAGCATTCAAAGGGAACCTCTTATGCAGCACAGCTTTGTGATATAACCACAAAACTAGCAGTTTGCCAGTGCAAAAAAAGTGAGGTCATTCAGCTTCTCCCCCTCCTCCTTGGCCATTCATTTCCACTTTTCTTGTGGCCATGGTGAGCAGAACTAGAGGAAAACAAACCTCACCAGAAAAAGTAAGTAATTATTGAATGGTTTATTGAATAGCAGTGCCAGTTGGGGCAGACTTGCATGTAACTGCTCCTTTCAGTGGCAGCTAGCCATTTGGTTGGCTTTGCTGCAATGAGAAATTTCATCTCTGGAGTACAGTTCCATAGCAGTTTATCCGTATCTGTCAGAGCTATCATGGTCTGTTCTGGTATTTTTGCAGCTGAGCAGTAGGTTGGTCCAGTGAGCTTTGTAGCCAAGAACTGAATTTGCCAAAAAAAAAAAAAGAAAAAAGGAAAAAAGAACTGCTCCTTCTCCACTGATTTCAGGGAGCTGGTGTGATTGAAAATGAATCGCTATTTTATACAGTGAGCTTTCAGCTAAACTTGTGACCTGACTTGGTGCAGTGTGCTGGTACATGTGGTGAGAAGGGGAAAGGAGAAAGGCTGGAATGTGAATCTGTGTCCTCAGACATGGACAATGTCCATGATTTCACTTGTTCTTTTCCTGAAGCACATTATTGATGTGACTTTTTCTGTTCACAGTAGGTCTTAAGATTATTGTAAGATGTTGAAAGAGACCTTTTTGGTATGAAGACATGCAGTGTCAGTATTCTGTGGATTATTCTGGAGTCACTGAGTATTAAGTGTCAACTTGTGTTTGCAGGGACTGACTCAGTGATCCAGATGGTCTCTTCCAGTCCTAGATTTTAACAGCATCCTCCCTAAGAGCACGCTATTGTTAAAACTGTTGAGAATTAATTTTTTTTATTGTGATGTTATTTTAGCCACTTTCTAATTTGTTGCATTTAGTACTATTCCATTCTTCACTGCTCTGTTATTTTAACAGCAGAGAGAGCACTTTTGCTCTTAGTTGTGCTAAAGATTTCCCCCAAATGCAGCCATTAGAGACCAGCTGCAGACAAAACAGCACAGGCATTTGATTTTTCAACAATGTTAGATTTTGAGCTCCTGTCTGCAGTAATTAATTAGCATCATTGCTGAGCCGACTCCCTGCGGGACTGCATGATCATTAGTGCCAAAGCCAGGAAGGGAGCATGAACTCCAAAACCCCTGAGAAGGCTACTGCAGCAACTGTTGTCATCTACAGAGCATTTCAAGAACATTTCAAGTGACACTGGTAGAAAAGACTCACTTTCTCATCTGCATGAGGGGCTTGCCCAGATTCAGTTAGTCTGCTGGCTGGAATCAGGCAAATCTAGTTCCTGGGCAAGATTTTTGTCAAAGGCTATCTAAAACCCAAAGGGTTGCTTTCAGCTAGTTCATCTTAATTTTGCTGATATGCAGAGAGAATTATAGAAGACTTGAAAGACATCAAGGGGCAAATCAATGATGATGGACAGTACTGGGGCTGCTGTGCCAAAAGCTAGCCCAGAACCAAATACCTGTCAGCTAAGAATCAAACTTAAGCCAGCAGAGACACAAAGGAATCCAAACATGCCAAAATGAAAGTGCTGGCATGAAATTACACAACTTCCTTCAGGTGGAGAAAAAGAGCAGACACTGGGAGTATTTACAAGTTGCTTTTATGAAACACTTTTTTGTAGGCTTGGGATGCAGTGTAATATGGTTTAATCTCTTCTCTCATTCCCCATGCTTGTTTCAGAAGAGAACAAGAAATTTAATTCAAATAAAGGATTAAGAAATTTCAATAACTGGACTGCTGCCATTATCCAAACAATGGGCCAGCTCTCTAAATGCTTGTTCTTGATTGAATTGAAGTCAATGACTACATCAGAGGGAGCACAATTGGAATGCAGAAAAGAGGAAATGAAAAGTCTAGAAGAGCTACACAAATATTTTTACCTATTATGTGCTTCTAGCAATGAATCCCATAAACAAAGCAGCTCTGAGAAAGGATCTCTCCTCACTGGAGAATAAGGTTAGGGACAACTTTTGAGAGATGGACAGAGGAAAGAGAAATGAGATTTAATATAGATAAAAGTAAGGTAATACACCTGGGAAGAAATAACAATCATCATATATACAAAATCAGGAGCTGCTGTTTAGAAAACAGTAATAGAGAGGAAGGCCTGGGGGTGATGGTTTATAATTAATTACTGCAGACAGGAACTCAAAATCTAACAGTGGGGCAAAAATCAAATACTTTCTTATTCTAGGCCAGCACCTGAGGTTTGTTTCTACAATGAGTGCATGGAGATCATTTATATAAACAAGAGGGAGCTGGCAACAACACAAGCAAAATGGTAAACTTATGGCTACCATGTTAATAATTTTATTTATAAGTTAAAGCCTTGACTGCTGATACTATGAGCACAAGCTCGTGGTTTTCTATTTGCTCCGTACAGTAAAATGATAAAATATCTCCAAGATGCAAACTCCTGATTAGTTTGTAGAAGAATACATTTTCTTTTCTTGTCCTCATATTTAAATGCAGAACAGTGGATTAAAAGTGATCAGATTTAACCTAGCCAAGACTGAGGAAACAAAAACCCCATTTCATAAAGAAAAACATTACAGCTGAAAATGGTATAGAGAGAATTAAGACAACAACAATAACTCAGTAAGAGGGAATCTCTTGGTAAGAAATGAAGGCCAAATGTAGAGCTATGCTTTTATTTAGGTAAGAACTGTTGCTCAATAAATGCGTTTAGCAGATAGTGAACAAAGATATTACAACTATCCGTGTTCCAGCAAAGACCAGATGAAACATTACTATGCTGAGAAGACAGTGTCATGTGAAAGCCTGCCAGACGACCCAGACGGAGTGCCATAAAGAACTGTCTGATTTCAAGACCTGATGGCTGTGAATTTAGAAGTTCATAGACTTGTAGATCAGAATGAAACAGAAATTGATTCTAGTTCTTGAAAAGGAGAAAAACCCTAACAAGGTACCGTATGCAATATTAAAGATTTACAGGACTATTTGATCTTACTAGTGCTGTGAGCTAGTATCACAGGGTAATCCTGTCTTTGATTCCTTACAGGCCATACTGGAATGGTGGCACATTTCCCCACTATAAGGCAGCCTTGAGGTGGTACCATTTCTTCCCAGGCTGGATGCAGCTTGTGCTCAAACCACCAGGCTGTATGCAAGCACAGAAAGGGGCATTGGTTATCCCAAGGGCAACCTTTCCTCCTCCTGGGAAAAGGCTGATGGATCATTTCATAAAGCCTTATACATTTTGATAAGTGCAAAATGGAGTAACTATTTTTTAAAAGCAAAAAATATGACAATATAAAAGCTCTCAAAATTGAAATTTCATCTTCCATCTGAGAAGGCAGATAAAGCTACATAATTAGTCAGGGAAGGGTCACTCCCTTTCTCCCCACAGCCTCCAGAGGATAAACTCCAGATAGGCTTTTCAGATGCTACAGAGCGTTCGACTGCAGAGGCTTTTAGTCTGTTAAAGAGGTTTGGAGCACACAATAATTAGCATCTCACAGCTGAATTTTGCTAGCTGCCACAGTATTTGTTGCTATCACTGCATGAAAGTCTTCCTGTAAGTCTCCTGAGTCTTCCTAAATATGTGCTGTAGTCTGATTTGTCCACATGGAACTTTTTAATAGAAAATTTGGTCAATGCACAACACTTAAAGGCTTACAGCAAATCCTTTTTCCGTGGCAAAAGACTACCTGGACAGAGTGAGAAAATAAAGGGCTTTTTCTTGGACAAAGCAGGAACTGCTTTACTCTTTATACTATACCCAGGCCCTTACAATCCGGGGGAATTCAGTATGCTGGGAGAATCGATGGGTAGCCTGCTAATCCAATTCCACATCATCTTTGTATCCCCAAATCAGAGCTCAAGAGTTCTGGTAGAAGACAGGCCTTTTCTTAAGACTCGTCCTTCATCTCTGCTTGCTCACGGTTTTTAAGTCCCAATGAGAAAACTGTAGAGACACTGGGAGAAAGACAGTAAATATGGTGCAATTGCTTTAAACTTAATTGAGGTTCCCCTCTGTTTTAAGAAAGTAAACAGCAAGAACTGTCCATTTTACCTGAAGTTCAGTATGTGGTTAAGGACTGACACTGTTTTTGAAGTAGTCTTCATTACTGCTGCTTTCCAGACTGCAGTCTCAGATTTGTATAAATTTCTTACAAATATTTCTAGCCTTAATTGTAGAATACTTGGTAGGATGCCCTTATGCTGGCTCTTTTCTCATCCAAACCAGCTGTTCAGGTTGTTAATCTGTGGGCTCTGGTTTGTTTTCAACAATTGATGTCTGTCTTGTTACTACTTTTTATCATTTTCAGGTATGCTTTGCTTGCTTTCTCAGCTCCCATGGCCTCCTGCCTCCCTGCCTGCCCAGAACAACTTGCTGCTGGAAGTCATGTGCATAACATGTATGCACTTAACAACACTTTCACTGTCTTTCAATTCAATTGCAAAGGTCATTTTCTTGGCTCATTGTCCCAGTCCTGTCGCTCCTCCTTTTTTGCACAGTGCCATTGGGTCCCTTTTTTTTCCACTGTGTGAAATACAAATGACTTCTCTTTACTTTTCTAGCCATGTCTAATCAACATCACCAAGAAGTATCCCTCACTGCCATTTTATAAACAATACCAGTATTTTAAAGCACTCTTGTACGTTCACTTTCATGCTTTCACCCATGCTGCTGATTGTGCATAGCACAAAATCTGTATAAATACTCCTAAACCCTTCTTCCTCTGCTTTTCCAAGCTTTGCATCTCTGCCTCAAGATTTATCAGAGTCTGAGCATAGCTACGTAACTGTTTCACAGGATACACTTTTTCATTTGAAGTGGTATCACCTCTTCTTCCTGCTCATCTTCTCTCTATAAGCCTAGTAATAAATAAGAGGCACTGCAGGGTCAAACCAGCTTGTTATTTTCATGTCTGTGCAATGCAAGCTACAGTGAGGGTGAGCTTAGGTGTAATTTTAGAAGCAGTATTAATGAAAAAAACACAGTAAACCAAATTCTTTGTCCTGTAAGTCTGTAACATACTTCCAGGAAGTAGCTTCAACAAAGGCTATTTAATCTGCCATACTGAAGTTGCTTAAATCTGTGGATTCCAGGAATAAATTTCCCACAGGGACTAAGAGAGAAAGAAGGGGACTGGAACTGTGCCCTTTCTGACAGATGACTGTTACTGGCATAGTAGTGTTACCAGACTGCACCATGAGGGGCTGTAGTCACTCTGATTTACTCAGTGAGAACCATGCTCTGCATGGTGTGATGGGAGCGTGGTGGTGTTTTTTACAGGTCCCTTACCAGCATCACAGTCAAATTCACCTACAGTGCTAACTGGACAAACATCTGGCCACATCTCTTTTAGAAAGGAGCTACATATGATTCTGCACAACTCTTTTTTATGGAGAGCTAATATAAAATGGCATTCTCCCTGTCTCTGTTCCTTTGGGAAATTCTGTTACTTTATCATCTCAGATGTCGCTAGAGTGAAGGGAATTTTCTATTCTAAGTTATACCTTCCAAAAACCAATTGAAAGGGTTGAGGCTGGATCAGAATTTAGGCTAATAGCCACAGTATGCAATTTAAAATTCTTAGAGACTTAAGACATCACTGAGAGGTGGACAGAAGGCTAGAGAACTGCTGGAGAACATACTTTCAATATTTAGCAGCTAGAAGATCACATTTTCATTCATGACCACAGAGTGTCTGTTTTATTCAGGAAAAATGGGTCTTGTCAAATAGCTTCGATATTGTTCTCTGGGAAGAGTACAAGTACATTTGATAAAGAGGACTCTATTGACATAATACACTAGAGTTTATGTAGGGCATTTGTTTTATTCTGTATGGCAGCCTACGTAAAAGAGATGTATGGGAAGCACACAAATTAAACCTGTTTTTCTGTATGGTTGTTTGCTATGTCACAGCTCCCTGCAATATTCCTGTCTCCTTTCTGTGTTTTCCATTATGTTATTACCATATAATGCCTCTAGTTTAAAAATGTGCAGTCTTTGCATAACCTCTAACATCTTGAAGTACTGAGAATACAAATAACGGGCACAGGAACCAAAGCAGTTTGCCAAGGATCCATCCTTTTCTAGTTACACCTCTTCTCTGTTTTACAAAATAAGTATTATCCAATTCCTAATTGAATGAATCAGTGATGCAGCCATAGAATAAAGGTCATGAAATGCTGATTTAAAATGATCCCAGTGCAGGGCATGACTCAGTCCATTGCACAGTGGATAAATATACCTTTAAAAATATCCAGCTACTATTTGCATGTTGTTGGACTAAACGCAAGAGAATCTATGGAGTGAATAGTAAAAGGGTGAAAACTACTCCCAAAGCGCCCAGTAACACTGGAGTCTCCCAAGTGTGGACACACGTGCCAGTTGATAGGAGAGAACTTTGGTCCTTTTGTGGTCACGATGAATCCCTCATGCCATTCACTGATACTGTTATGCAAAGTTTAATCTCAGTGATTTCAGTACAACTCTCAGCACAATCCCCAGTAATTTCTCCATGAAGGCAATGAAAGAAAAACCCAGGCTTTTTTTTTTTTTTTTTCTTTTCCCCTTTGTTGTTGTTTTTGTTTTTTGTTTGTTTGGGTGGGTGTTTTTGGATTTTTTTTTAGCACTTAGGAATGAAAAGCACTCATAACAAAATGTCTCTTGAGTTGTCTAGCAGTTTGGCTAATTAAGGTGACAGGCCATGAAGTTTCAGAATACTTATGCTTTTAAAAGGTGGGGTATACACCCAGTAAACACTGCATGATAGCTGACTATAGAATTCAGAAAGACTTGATTCCCTAACTGCAAACCCTGTTAATTGTCTGGATGTTAAGTATTGGTTCTAGCAGGTACATGGTAAAAAGGCCTTTGACTTAAGTTGTTCAAATAACTTACACACTGTATGAGTAAACCATACACAGACAAAATCTCTGACTGCAGGTGAGGAAGGCTCCCTCCTTCTTTATTTGAAAAAGTCTCTGAGGCTACACATTATTGTCTTTTTATTCATGAATGTGTAGAGAGCTGGGGCTCTAAATATTTGTTTGATGAGTGTAGGAAACAAGGCACTAGAGAAATTACTTTTTATAAAATCTGTTCAATTGACAGCAGTCAAAATCTTTCATTTTCTTCAAAAGTATATTTTGATTGAGACAATACTGTAAGAAGACAGGCATTGTGTATTTAACTTTACTGAACTAAAAATGGTGTAATTTGCTGTGAGTGAGACAAAATTAAATATACTTTTTAGTGGCTTGTACTCATCTGATATCTCCTAAAGTGAAAAAGTGCAACCTGTCTCGTGCTTAAAGGATTATGAATATATAACAAGTGACTAGTGTTATCAACAGAGTTTTTAAGTTAAGACTTTACTGTTAGAGACTTGTCTGACTTGGATAACAAACTCTTTTAATATTTCAGCCCATAAATCCCAAAGAGAAAGATATCATTCCCTTGGGTCACTGACAAGCAAAAAGAGAATCTTTGTTTGCAGAGCTTCCCAGAGTTAACCCAGTACTAGTTAATGATTTCACCATGGTAATTACTTTCTAAGGTCTGTCAGTCAGGCAGTTTTAATGTAAATAGAATGGGCTGCATCAATTATGTGCAATGCTACCTTTTTACCTGGTTTCATGCTCTTGGTCTATCCGCCTGTCCATAACAAGTTTTGAATCTATGGACCAATTTTTCATAGAATAATAAAATCATAGAATCATAGAATGGTTTGGTTTGGAAGGGACTTTAAAGGTCACCTAGTTCCAACCCCACTGCTGTGGGCAGGGGCACCTTCCACTAGACCAGGTTGTTCAATGCCTCAGCCAATCTGGCCTTGAACACTTTCAGGGATGGGGCATCCACAACTGCTCTGGGTAATCTGTGCCAGTGCCTGACCACCCTCACAGTAAAGAATTTCTTCCTAATATCTAATCTAAACCTGTATTCATGCAGCGTAAGGCCATTCCCCCTTGCGCTATCACTACGTGCCCTCATGAAAAGTCTCTGGCTTTCTTGTAGGTCCCTTTCAGGTACTGGAAGGCTGCCATTAGGTCTCCCCAGGGCCTTCTTTTCTCCAGGCTGACCAATCCTAATTCTCATAGCCTTTTCTCATAGGAGAGGTGCTCCATCCCTCTAACCATCTTGGTGGCCCTCCTCTGGACTTGTTCCAATAGGTTTATGTCTTTCATATGCTCAGAAGGACAGATCTCAGAACTCCAAGTGGGGTCTCCCCAGAGCAGAGAAGAGAGGCAGAATCACCTTTCTTGACCTGCTGGCCACACTTCTTTTGATGCAATCCAGGACATGGGGCTGCAAGTGCACACTGACAACTCTTGCCCAGTCCCTCATCCACCAGCATCCCCAAGTCCTTCTCAGCAGAGCTGTTCTTGATCCATTCATCCCCTGGCCTGTATTGATAATGGATGCTGTCCTAACCCAGGTGCAGCACCTTGCACTTGGTCTTGTTAAACCTCATGATATTCCCATGGGCCCATTTCTCAAGCTAGTCCAAGTTCATCTGGATGGCTTCCTGTCCTTCAGGTGGGTCAACAGTAGCACTCAGCTTGGTGTCATCTGCAAATTTGCTGAGTGTACACTTGATCCCTTTGTCTATGTCATTAATGAAGATATTAAATAACACTGGTCCCACTACGGACCCCTGAGGGATAACACTTGTCACTGATGTCCACTGGGACTCTGAGTCATTGGCCACTACTCTCTGGATGCAACCAGCTGTCTAGCCATTTCCTAATCCATCTAACAGTCCACCTGTCAAAACCCTCTCTCTCCAATTTAGAAAGAATGATGTTTTGAGGGACCATGTCAAAGGCTTTACAGAATTTCAGATAAATGATGTCTGTAGACCTTCCCTTGTCCACTGATGTAGTCACTCCCTCATAGAAGGCCATTACGGTGGTCAGGCAGGACTTGCCCTTGATGAAGCCATGCTGGCTGTCCTGAATCACCTCCCTGTCCTCCCTGTGCCTTTAGCACAACCTCTAGGAGGCTCTTTCCGGGCACAGAAGGGAGGCTGACAGGTCAGTAGGCCCAGGATTCTCCTTTCTGCCCTTTTTAAAGATGGGCACTATGTTTTGCTTTTTTCAGTCATTTGGAACTTCACCTGCCTGCCATGACTTTTCAAATATGATGGAGAGTGGCTTGGCAACTCTGTTGGCCAATTCCCTCAAGACTCTGGGATGTATCTCATTGGGTCCCACAGACTTATGTACATTCATGTTCCTCAGATGGTCATGAACCTGGTCTTTACTTAGAGTGGGAGGGAATTTGCACCCCCCCAGTCCCCATCCTGCTGTCCATCCACTCAGGAGGTGTAGTAAGAGTGGTTCCTGTTGAAGACTGAGACAAGAAAGTTATTGAGTACCTTAGCCTTTTCCTCACCCACTGTTACCAGTTTGAAAAGGAAATTGTTTTTAAATGTCAAAACCAGTTGGAATCATGCAAGTTTTGTGAGCATGGAGAGGTAGATAGAAAGAAACTCGCGTGGAGGTTCCTGTGCTGCAAAGGTTTGGGACAGGGCTCAGGTATTACCATTTCCCTAAGGTACACTAAATGCTATATATCTCATTCAGAAATTGCACAACATGTGCTATGTCTTGCAAGCTCACAGGTAGGGGACAAGCTGGACTAAAATGTACATGCAAATGATAGCTGTTTATTTTTAAAGATGCATTTATCCACTCTGATCTTGATTTAGTCCTGCCCTGCACAAAATTAGCAGTTCATGAGCTTTATACGATGGTTGCATCACAGATTCATTTGTGCTTTATTCAAACAATGGCATCTAATAATACCTCTTTTATACAATAAGGAAAAGGCAGGCCTAATCTTACATTTTGAGGTGTAATTAGAAAGAGACAGATCCTTGATAAAATTCTTTGGTTCCCATACCTATTGTTTTGCTATTCTGAATACCACAAGACATTAAAAATGAAGCAAAGATTGGACTGCTTTTAAACATGAATTCATTAAGTATGCTTGCCAGGGTTTGTAAAGGACTCTGGCACTCAGTTGGAGTGCTGACATTGGTTTCAATTAGTGTGTGATGAGTCCCTTTGTCGTTGAAAGCATCATGTTTAAAGGTATAAATAGGCAAAGCAACTGGCTAATAAAATGTAAAGTGAAAAAAAATCAGTTTTAATATGTTTGTAGGAGCTAGGTCATGACTTTTTTCAGCACAACAGTTGGAGTCACAGCTTGGAGAAACTTGAGAACATCTGTTATTTCTCTTGAAAAATACAAGTACATTGAGTAACTCACACCTTTGAAATTCCTTTGTGGGGGTGGAAGGCAACTCCTCTCCAACACAAAGCTGATTTACTAAGGACTTGGGGAGCTTTTGACTGGTTCATCCTTTAGGTCTCTCATAATTCAGACAAAAATGTTCTTTGGAAGGAAGCTTTGAAAAGGTTTTGAAAAGTTTTGGAAAGGTTTATTTCCTGTGAGGTTAGTTGATTCCAGAAGGAAAGGCTAAAATGTCTTACAAATTTGCAATACATAGCAGATAATTTTGCATATAAGCTTATTTAGTTTGTAAAACACATGAAATTGCTGTCTTAAAAAAACCCAAACAAACAGAACCAGAAGAAACTTACAACTGCTCTGTGATCCAATACTAAATTTCTCTTGTACACCTTAAGTTCAACTATCCTACTATATTTTTTGTAATAGGTTTTTGGAAATCTATTTTCTATTGTACTAAGTCCTAGGGGCAAGATAAAAAATCAGCAAGAGCTGAAAATATTTCTTATAATCAATGCACACATCATATATACATACATGTTCCACCCCATGGCATATACATCACAACACATAATAGAAGGATGTTCTTTTTTTTTTTTCTTTTGAAACCTAAAAATATGTGTCCTTTGTGTCATCGCACACCAAGGACTTAATGTTTACAAATACACTCGCATATTTCATCAACTCCTTAACTAGCATCAGCTAAGAGGCTTGTTTTGTGGGCTCATGAAAAGGGTCTGAGTGACAGTCTGTTGAGAATGAAGATTCTTGGACAGGCTGATGTGCCCAAAATACCAAGAAGAGCACATTGCTTTTCATAGCAGACATACTAGGCTTCCTAGCATACAGTGTCTAGTGAGTAAAGAAGGGGGCAGAGAGAAGGTGATAGAAATGTGGAAAGAGATGTAAGAGCATGGAGTGTAGAAGAAATATCTTTGGGTGTGAAAGAAGGTGAGAGTAGGAAATAGAAAATCATAATAAGGCTGTGGACTGGAAGCAAATAATCATTACAAGTGGGAAGGGAGATGTCTGTGAAAGAAACTGTTCTGTGCCTTATTCCCATTTTCATCTCTAGCTAGGTGTCTGTTTAGGTGATGTCTCCCATGACATACTGGTTTTCCTGCAAGTAGTGTATAACGTAAGAGTTTTGGCAGATGGGAAGCTGCAATCCTTCTTGGGAAAGTTAATCCATTGAACAGAATGTGGTAGTTGAACAGTAACTCCCCAGAAAACCTACAACAATTCACACAGGAAAAGTTTTATTATAGATTAACCCCAGATGAGGGGGGTTTGATTGGTTAGGCAAACTTAACATCAGTTCAGTTTAACTCAGAACAATGTATTTTGTTCTACTTTTCCTAATAGAATAGAAACAGTTCAGGAAAATTGTGATTGTGACACTTCATTTGCCAGGGGAAAAAAAGCAAAGCATTTTGTAGAACCTTTCTGATTTCCTCTAAATCAAACAATATTGTGTATAATTTAGATTAGGTTTAGGACAAATGAGAAAATGACAGATAACTTAGGCTTTTCTTTATTTTTCATGTTTGGTGTTTGTTTCTTTCTTTCTTTCTTTTCTAGCTCATGTTTCTTTAGTGTAGCTTAGTGAATTTTTCAAGCGATTTGAATTTCTTCTGCATGTGCAACATCTGTCTCATGCAACAACCCATGTTTCTCTCTCACATCTTCTTGCTTTTTCCTTACTCTCTTTCTGTACCTTCCTGTGATGTCTTGTCAGTGTCCCTCATTTCTATATATCTTTTTTTTTCTCTGAATTCATCTCTCTCTTCACTAAATTGACCAAAGTACTATCTCATGTGTTTTTCCTAGTGTTATTTTAAACTGCAATTCTGGCTTGCCATTAACTTCTCATTCTCTCCCTCAGAATCACATACTGAGTTTTTCTCACATTATTAGAAAGCAGATTCTTCAGTTTTCTTCCCTCTTCACTCAGCAGAGCCATAATTTTTCCTAGATCAAGACTTCTTTGGGTTTTTTTCCTCAGTGATTTTTCTTCCAAATTCAACTTTTACTCTAGGAGGTAGAACAAGATAGTAAGTTTTGCCCTTTGGCTGGCATTCCTCTCTAAATGAGGAAGGTTATTTCTGTTCTTGATGGTGTTTAGTCATTAACAGAGACAGTTTGCTTTGCAAATACTTATCATAGTTTAGTTAAATAGTAACAAAAAGTAAACTGTTTGATTGCAAATCCAGAATTCCTTGTACTGTAGTGGTTCAAGTGGTTTAGGTCATACATAAAAGGGAATTTCAGGTTAACGAGTGAAATATTTAGAAATATTGTGAACATGTGTATATGCTGCAAGAACAATTACAAAAAATACTCCTATTAGTAGTGAGTACATTAACAACTAGAAAATAAAAGTTACAAGTTACCTTATTAATACTTTAAAATATATTAAAACTAACTGAAGGAATATACACATTATACTCTAGACAGTACAAAGCTTATTTTTCCCCAGAGAAAAAGAAATCATGGCCAGAGTACAATAGTAGAGATAATTAGAGATTTGTTTCTTTTCTACTTCCCAAGGTAAGGCTTAATCCTACAGTAATCTCTTTACTGAGAGCCAAGTGTTAGTCAAGGAGCCTGCTGCACAGATTTGAAACTAGCATTTAGCCTGTATTTTCAGTATCTGGGAAGCAGCTGTCCTATGAACTTATAGTCTGCATTGCTTTTTCTTTTATCCTGCACCATAATGCATTGGCATGGATTCACGATACATTTGCTTATATCATGATACAGAGTGAGGCTTTCCATTCATGACCAGTAAACCTCCAGAGCTCCTCTGTCCTTTAGCACAGAAGGAGGTTTGTATTGGGCACACAATGAATGGCACAGTCTGTGAATGACATAAACCGATTATCTCAGAACAATTCTGCCTTTGAGCATTTCAGCATCATGTTTCCCCATTGTCAAGTGTGCTTTAAGGATAAATGCCCAACAAATTTGGGGTTCATTTGAGTGGGGCAGATATTAAGCAAATTGGTCTTCTGTATCTTTTATTTCCAAACTGTGGTTTGCAGCCTTGTTGTAAACTGGTTGGTTCTTTTAATTCCTAGGTTAAGTGGGAAAGACAAATGTAGCAAAGAGAGAAAAATACATGCTAAGATTAAATTTTGGTGGTTTTTTTTTTAAAGGCCTAAAGGTTATATCTACAAATGTATTTAAGTGGCATTTATGTATATGATGTTAAAATTTGTGCTCAACTGAAATTTTGCACTGAATAATATGTATCCCACAGGTGCCGCCTTCTCTGATAATGAACTTGCCACACAGCATGTGCCATGGCCAAGGGTGTCTCAGACTTGCGGGTGATGGAGAGCTCTGGGATCTCTCATCTATATGGGTCCCACTTTGGTTCATAGATGAGGTAACTCCTTCATAACTGGCAGTTAATCCAGTCACCATTCTGGATTTAACGAGCACAGGCTCCATGCAAAGCATGGCTAGCTCAGAAATTAGTAGTGGTACTTTTTAGGAGAGGACATATGGAGCAAGGGGTACTCTATAGGCCTGGGAGAACAGTCATAATACTTAATAAATCAACGTGTGGATGCCTGAATCATACTTAACTGTGTCATTTGGATACCAGTCGAGAAAGAGAAGTGGATGGTCTAAAGATGAATGTCTCTGTAAGGGATAGATATTCAGTGGGTGTGGGTATCCAGGTGACCCTGTGTGAGAGAGGCCTGTTCCTACATGGTGATCTGAAGGTTCACATAGAGAAAGGGTAGAGAAAATGTTTTGCTTCTTGCTGGTTGACTTGCTGTGGTTGCTTTTGTTTGTGTATAAAATGAAGTTGATATAGAAAAGTTTTTTTTATTATGTTAAGATGGTAAAAAGGCAAGAGTGGCCTGTACCCTCTCCTTGTTTGTCCAACAGCTTAATGGTTAGAGCATTAATGCAGACAGTAAAGTCCATTTACACAAAGTCCATTTAATTTACTGCTTGCAGGAATTCGAAAGGCAATGTCCTAATCAGGCTATAAAATGTTCTCATACTCTGCTTACTAAATTCCCTTTAGTGAAGTTTTGCATGAAATGATTAAATACGCTTTGAATCAGGAAGAGTGAGTGTGTCACTTGATGGTGAGCAGACTTCTAAAGAAAAGGGAAGGTGGGAGAGCCTGGTTTTATGAATAGTTTATATAGGATAGTTGCCAAAAGAAGGACTGAAATCCAGGTGTCCTCCCTTGTGCAAATGTAACCACCAGTCTGCAGAGGTTGCTCTCTTAACATGCAAAAATTAAAAATTGGGCCACTTGGTTGCATACTTTCACACTGGGTTGAGCAGCAGCTCCTCACTGCTGTTCCTGAACTTGGTGATCTGTGGTGGTGAGAGTATTTTGTAGTACTTAAGGCAAAAATCTCCACATTTTGTTGGGAGGAAGCGGTTTTGTTTGTTTATAGGATGTGCTAATATGGCAACTTAGCAGTTTCCACAAGAACATAACTGTTCACCAAAAACTGCAGTGTAAATGGCATTCCTAGTCAAGAGTGAGTACATGTCACCTGTGTAAGTGTACCCAAGCAACTGGGACACTCATTTGAAATCTAACAGACAGAGGTCAAAATCAGTTTGAATAGAGTCTCTGCTCTCAGCTGAACAACCAAAACTGTTTACTCTTCTGGAATGAGCAGGTCTCTCTCATTTTATTCTTTTAGGTTTTTAAAGCATATGGGTCCAACTCAAAGCCAAACAATTTTTCTGAAACTGCTGCAAATCTTGGTAATAGCAGAAAGCAGGGTATTTCCTGCTTTCTTCTGAGTAAAAGGCATCCCAAAAGCTCCTGAAGGTCTTCTGTATACATCAGGAGTTGAAGTCTGCCCTCTTTCCATCATAGGGATGGAAAGTTGTTGTGGGATTGGCTCATTGCAGAGGTATAACTGTGAATTGGCAAGAAGGAGGCTTAATAGAACCTGAGTACCTAGTTAGCCCTCAGCTGTGCCTGGGGTTGTGAAGAGCCTGTGGCTGCAGCTGGGGAGGTGGGCAGAAAAGTCCTGTGAGAGGAGAAAAATTCACTGTAGTGACATTGCTCGACTGCAAGAAAATAAAAAGATCCATGAGAACTGAAAGAGGTAACAGGGGGCTGAAGGAACCTAACTGGGAGCAGGAATTTTAAGAGAGGTAAGGTTGGGGTCAGATGGGAGCCCTGCAGAGAACTGTGCCATGAGAGGGGAAGACCTAAGTGGTCTGCAGTGGTGTTTGGCAAGAGATGTGAGAAGTGTTGCAGCAAGGCCTTGGTGAGCACCTGGAAGGAGGCTCACTTTTTTTTTGTGGTGCTTATGCTTTAATCTTAACTGGGACTCCAGTTTGCACAGTCCAGCAAGATTTGTATGGCAGCACTGGTGTGGAAGGTTGTTGTTTGCAGATAGAGATTAGCTGGAACAAAGGGAAAAGCTGAGTGGTTCCTTGGAAAGAGGCTGATACCTTTGATGACTTGCCCCACAGACTAACTTTTTTTCCTTCCTGAAAAAATATGGAGCAAGCTCTATGCATGGCTATGGCAGGGCAATGGGTGCTGCATAGCTGTGGTACTTGTGTTTCTGAGACAGTGCTTTTTCCTATTGTTTTCTGGCATTCATAAACAGTGTCTTCTCTGTCCCTGTCCCAGTATTTTGGATGAGCACTTATGGATTTCTTTCTAATGCTTGAGAAGGAGGCTTTGCTTTCCAGAAGAGATACAGGCAGCATGGCTGACAGACTAGGAATTTTTGACTGTAGGACTAGGTTGCTCCATAGGCCTACCTGAACTTGGAATTTGTGACTTAAAAGGGCTGTTGGTATACGCCCCATACACCCCATCAGTCAGTGAAAGCAAGGGAGCGTGGGGTTTTTTTTGACTTTATAGTTCTAAGTAGCTTCAATTCTCAAAAAGAGACAAAAATGATGCAAGGTTTTCTCTTCTAAGCTAATTTGTAGTATCTATGATAGCATCGTGACGAAGACTGTGAGTTATCTGAAGCCTTTTTGTAGCCATAAGAGTTTATTGCTGATGACACAGAGTATGTCTTCATAATGTTGGTGTGGTGTAAAAGTTAGATCTTGTCACAAAACTCTTGCACAGGACAGATCTAAATTCAGGAAATCTAGGTAATCTCAGGGGCTCCTGTTTTGAGCTTTCACATCAGGCAGAGCTTTGCTAGATTGTTCTGGTTCAATTTAGAAGTAATTTAGAGAGGAAGCATTAAATTTGCTTGGAGAAGCTCCATCCTGCTCTTGACTAGAACAACACTCTTGTCTCTTTTGCAAAAACAAAATGGTGTCCCTGTAGCTAGGATACATATTTTATTTTGCCATATAAAAGTTCTCACCTGTTTTTCCCCTATGAACTTATAAATAGGAATTTTCTCTCTTTCTTCACCCTCAACTCTTTTTTTAAGTGGCATATATTAGAAATTGTTTGATTTCTCTCGCAAACCAGGGCTGAACAAAGAATCGTTGCTGTTTGTCTTCTAACCATTCAGAGCTCTTGTCTTCTGCTGTGGCAGTGTATGATATTAAAATGTTAGCTTCTTCTAATTGGCAGAACTGAGGTATTCTAATAAGAAATCCAACTAAAAGTGGTTCGTTACATCTATTCCTGTTAAACATTAACTTTAATTTTAAATTACATGCTGGAAACAATTGTATTAGAAACACTTCTATGATTAAGAAGTTATTAAGAGTCACTAAAATCCTCCTTATGCATACTTACGTCTTATACTTTTATCTGTGTGTCTTTAAGCTCTAATGGCACTAGAAATAATATCTCACAATGCAGCTCTCCATAATTCCCACTGGTATGCTGAAAGATAGTATTAAGAACATCATTTGGAGCAGAGTCTCTCTATGTTCCCATAACCTCTCAGTTAATTTGCATGTAGCTGTCTAAACTACAGCAAAGTTAATATTTACAGCAAGTTAATACATTGCTAATAGAAATGTGAAGTACCCTTATTCCTCCCGGTTATTAATACTACTGGCTGGGCACAGATGTGTTTTCAGAGGATTTGTTTGCTTGCTAGATATGTGCTAATGACAAGTGCACCCAGAATTTTGCTGGACTCACTCAATGAGCATTCTGTCCCAAAAGCTTGATTATACATTAAGCTGTGAGACCCTTTTGTGTTTCCAGATCTCCCTGTAGAGTGGTGTTGGGAGCAATAGCAAGCAGGCTTTACTGTAGAGAAACATAATGTATGGATCATAGAGCAGGAGTGGTGGCTCAGCCCGTGGGGTATGTGCAGCTCCATTTGGGAGGCATGCATGTTCTGTGGGTCTGGCAGAGGGGCATGAGGGTGCAACCCATGCACAGTGAAAAAGTGATTTGTGTTTGCTAGAGCAATTGAATTAGGCTTTCAGTACATGCAGGCATGCATGTGTATTTGATGATCAAAAACTAGAAGCATACATTTGGATGAAATTGCAGGACACCACAATCTGTATTTCAGGCATGAATCCATTCTGCCTGTACTACGAGGCTGCTGCTTTTATTTGCTGATAAGGAAAGGAACAATGCTGTAATCTTTCCAGATGTGATGAAATAAATATTTTGTTAGAATAGAACATATTTGCATGTATTTGCTACAGTCTTAAAGAAACATGTTAGATTCCATCAGATGGCGGGGTGGTAAATTTAATTGATTCAACTTGTTTCTCACTGCTGGCAGCCTTCTGTGCCTTACAGATCTGTTTTTACTGAGACCATTTCTAATGCTCAAAAGTTGGAAGTGGTTTTAAGTTGTTTGTTTAAAAGCTGTCAGAGAGCTGAGGAGAATGAATGTTTTCTTTAAGTAGCCTCAGGCTTCCCATCTGATCTTGGGCTGTGCTACTGGTAAGAATGGGGACCCAACTTAAGAGCAGAGAAAGCAAGTGTTGTTACTTAGCACAGCATCTAACTTTACTGTGCACTGGTTGGAGCCTCAGTGAAGTTTTGCAATAATATTAAATGTGGCTTTTTCATCAGGCCCTCAGGGAAACTGTTACAGAAGGTTTTAATCTTTTCTCTTTGACTTAAAGTCCTTCAGGACCAGGCACTAACACTTTGTATGCTGTCATAGCATGTCTCGAAGCACTGCTCCTTTTGTGCCTAGGATTACTGAATAGCTGTATAATGAAAGGGAAAGCAAATGGTGAATGACTCGCAATTGCTTTTGGTTGTGCTAACTGCACTAAGGTATTTGTTTAAATGAAAGCTTTTAGTGTAAATAGCTATGCATACAGAAACCAATTGAAGTTTTGAGAGTTCTACCTAAAATTTCTGTTTGCTTCCACAACAGCTGTAAGGATGAAATAAACAGAATAGTTTGACAGGAGCCATATGCCCTTTCTCATGTTAGAGCTATAACCATCAACTTGTACATTATTGCACCAGCAATAAAATGTTTGTAAGCTACCTAATAAGGGCACTTAGCAGTTAGTCTCTCAGATGCTGAAGAACTCAAGCTGCATTTAATTGAAAATCTTTCTGTCGGCTTGGGTCAAAAGAGAAATCGTAATGTAAGAGAGGTAAGCATAATGTTAATCAATACTCTATTGTAACTTTCTCTGAGGTATGTAACCAATTGGTTTGGTTTATGAATACACATTAACTATGTCTGGAAATAACCCCCTAAATATCTCTTATTTAAGTGGAGAGGAAACTTATTTGTGGGGAAACTGCCTGGAACGGTTGTTCATCACTTTACTGCTACTTGACCATGGTTTTGCAGAAACACACTTTTACACCCTGCTTGTTTAAATACATAGCAGCAGAAAACATTGTGTATGTGAGTGAATTTTTATGTGATTTCTTTAAAAGAAGAAATCATACTTGAAGTAAATCTGGCAAGTCAGGGCTAGGTTGTGGTACAGTAAATGATTCTAGCCTTCTTGAAAATGAATACCTAGAGACAATAGCGGCATAAGCATAAACTCCTTATTCTGCAGTTATAATGAGGTTAAAAATGCTACCACAGCCCTCTACAACACACACCCTCTTAGTGTTGAGCTTCCAACGTAATTTAGATGACTGTCAGATCTGACTTTTAAGAAACTAAGTAGTGGCAAGCATAGCAAATTCTAATTTCCAATTCCATATATGTAAGCCCATGCCTCAGCTTGATGATTTGTTACACAGTCTGAGAAGTTTGACATTTGAATACTTACAGGATATCAGTAAAGGGGCACAGTTCTACTATAACTTTCCAAAACTGAGAAAGAGAAATAGAATAGAGACCTAAGGGGAGGTGGTTTAGTTCTGCTTCACTTGCATTTAGTTCTTGAGGCTTATGTTTCCTATTTCTTTTGGCTTTCCAGTTATGCTTGACATTGTAGCATAAGGAAGGTTTATACAATTCTCAGAGCTTGTTCCTAAGTAATCTTTTAGAGACATGGATTTTTTTAATTGATTTTTTTTTTTCCCCACAATCCTGTTATGATAATAAAATGAAGGCAGCTATTCTTTACCTGAAGACATATCAGCCTAGTGGCATTTGCCATCAGATTAGGAATATAAAGCAGCAGGAGATTGATTAAAGCAAAATCTTGTTTCCTTGCAAATGTTACCACTGTCATGTCCTTCTGGTTTGTGTTGTTATTGACATTGGGTGCTTCAGTGGTAGAAAGAAAGATGGCTGTTATTATTAATAATCAATACCTACAGAGGACATCTGGGACAAACTCTGATGTATTCTGAAGGGATAATCAGGACTATCTGGAATAGAATAGATATTGGCAATATTACTTCCTGGGAAGGAAGGAAGAAAAGAAGCAAAGAGTGCTTAGCCTTCTATATCTAATTTTGATGTTGCTGCTGTAATAAGAGATGTTGAAGTCAAGTTTTTTTTTTTTTTTTTTTTTTTTTTACTTGGATGTCTTGTTTAGAGAAAGTGGTGTTAGATGACAGGGTTACAACTGAAGTTGGTAAAAGGTGTCATTCGGTTCAGAATTGCTTATTTTTGCACAAAAATAAAAATGGCAAATGCAATTTTAAAAACTCTTTTGAATTCAAAGATATGGGATAGGTAGCACTGACTGTGAGTATAGGGTTTGAGATTTATAGCTCACTTGTTATTTACTCTCTAGGATGCTAATGGGATCGCAGAGCTATGTATTATTGGAATTTATGGGCAAATGGCAATGCAGCAACATGCTGAGTTCTTGGAAATGTTCATATTTTCTGTATTTTGATGGAAGACTCTGTGGAAATACATTTCCTAATTTGGCTTGGCTTCCTTGATGCTAGCAGATTCCTTTTAAGTTTATGGAAAATAATTTTGTAGTTCTTGCTAGGATATGCAGAATGGCAAGATGTGAGAATATAAGAAATTAGTATTTTTAATCTTCTGTGAGACTAAATATAGGCAGCTTAAGGGGGAAATGAGGTGTCTGTGAAGGTGTGTCACCAGAGATTCTAGAAATCCAATCCTGTTGTGACACATGTTCTTTTTGAGACTTAGGAGTGCTAAGGCAATGCAAATTCTATGAAGTAAAGGTAAATCCCCTTTTTGGGATGAATCCTGTTCTTGGAATTTTTGCACAACAGAGTTTTGATTCATTAATAAGCATTGGAGTACCTATCTGATCTGACAGTGCTGCATCAGGGATGAGAGGGAAGGATATAAGGAACAAAGCACATACATATTGCTTTTCCATTTTATATTTGCCTCACCTGAAATCCTGAAAAAAAATCAGGCATCTGTAGGTGATCAAAAAGCTATACCATTATATGTCTGTTAACAAAAGTATTGGAGTTGCTGTGAACTTTTCATCTGTCCATTCTTGCAGGATGAAGGAGTTATGGTAGGATCACTATTTAGATCCAAGAGTCTATGCTTATACCCCAGATAACTTAATTTGGTGCAGTCAAGTAGTGAATTATATGCTACCTAAATTAGACACTTGCTATCCTTGTGTAGATTTGGTTTTTTATTCGTTACTGGATTGTACTCATGGCATGTTCTTACTCTTTCCTGCTTTATAAGGGATCTCTTTATTGAATTATTGAGCAAAACTTTTAAATAAAACATCAAAGAATTCTCTTCTACTATCAATTCTCCTACAGTCATAAGATGTATCAATGCTTAGGACCACTTTGCTCATCAGAATACTGACACTGCTGGACTTATTCTTAAATGTGCTGTGCCCTAAAATGTTCATCTAATCTAGCCTTTTTTCTTTTGAAAGTGAAGTTATTTGCCTTATAAAATGCAGAATTAGATTGCTTCTTGTACAAGTATCTTCCACAGTAACTGTTTTGTTCTTTCTGGCCACCTTAGAGGTGCAATAGGTGAAGAAAAACAAGGTACTTGCAGAATATACAGTGAAGTTACTTCTTAAAAGTGCATCCATTACAAAGGTTGAATCCAGACTATGAAACTGTGAACTGTGATTTTTTTCTCAGCAATTCAGTTTGTACAAAAATCAAAACTTGAGCTCAGGTCTTCTCATGGCCACTTGTGTAAACTCTGTGCTAATGCTTCTGTTTGTTTTTTAAATTTGTCTGCTTATTTCAGTGCATTAAAACTGACTTTATGGTTCTGACTTCTGTTATACAGTAACTTTATGCTACTTTTGATCTTCTTGTCACGTCCATAGAACCAGTAAGTCTGGGTTTTTTTGCCTGGAAGGGACTAGTGTTTAGTTTGCACATAAGAAAACAAAGAGAAGGCATAAAGCACTGTTCAGTTATTCCAGAACCCCAAGAAATAGTTTGTGGTGTAAGTATTATGCTTCAAGGATAGATGAGATGAGGCTAGTGGGAACAGCATTCAATTTCTGAAAATAAGGCATATGATTCACAGAAAATGAAATTTGGAACAGCTTGTTGTTTTTTTTTCAATAAGTGAAATACCAAAAGAAATATGCATATTGATATTTGAATGTGTAATTTCTGTGGGCGCTATTTAAATATATGTTTTTGTCATCTGGCTATTTTTCTAAAGTCTAGAATAGTCTTGCTAGGATATCTGCACTACCTTTTTATTATGTCGTCTTGTCTAATACTTTACTCCCTCAAAAGGAAATCAGCTGTACAAGCAGAAAAAGTTATTAGGTGCTGATTTTAAAAAAGGGAGAAGGGACCAACTTTCACCACCAGCTAACATTTCTACTGGCAAGTTTTTTGTAGGCTTGGCCTGAGATGGAGAAGCTTTTTGTAACTAAATATGATTTCAGTAAGTGCTTCAACAAAATTCAGTAGGTCTATTGAATGCAAAGACACCACCTCTAGATTTAGGAAGGCCCTGACCTGCATTTAGGTGAAAGTGGGAAAATATGTTGAGGATATGATATAGCATTATCTCCTTGCCCTGTTCTTGTGCTTTTCCCTAAACTCTCCTAGCAGTCCCTGACAGAAATAGGATACTGGCTAAGTAGCGCCTCGGTGTATGGCTGTAATTTGTGCTCTTACTGCATCTTGGATTTGGCCTCACCTGTGTGTGTCTGAGCAACAGAAGAGCTTGCTTTCTGTTTGGGCTTGTCAGTATGTTTTCAGTTGAAACTCTTTGAACTCTTGTAAGTAACTGATTTTCCAACACCCTGTTTGCTGCTCCCCCCCCCCCCCTTTAAAACAAAAGTAAAGCTGGGGAGTCAGACAGTTCAAGATGTATTTTGATACAAACTGCCTTTTGAATCCTGTGACAACCTACCTCCCTGACTACTTCTCATACCAGATTCTAACAAAAGGGTTTCTTTGCTTTATGATCTAAATTACTTTATTTTTTGCCTTCAGGGCCCTAGATATGTCTTTATAAATTAGGTTTTTATCTGCATCAGATGCTCCTGGCATTGCAGAGTCTCAGGTTTTCTATATTAATTATCTAATATTTCACATATGTAGCATTTCAAAGATTTTTATGCTTTAGTTTGCCGCATTTCTGTGAGGCACGCTCTCAAAGACAGCTTCTTGTCCCAGTTTGCCCAGCTGACTGCAAATCTATCTTTCCATTACTGATGAAATGTTAGTAGTCTGCTCTTGGGCAGCTCTTAGCTTTCTATCAGCTACTGCTTCTTCCCTGAGCTACTGGAAACTCCCAAGTTATGCATCTGTAGCTCCTGTTTCATTTGCAGAAGCCATTCATTTCTGGCTTTAATTCCTATTCCAGCTGGCAGCGGGGATTGTGGCAGTCCCAGGCTGTGCTGCAGTACTTGACACTGTAGATCCTTCTACTGAAACTTCAGTATCTTCAATCACAGTCAAAGATATTTTCATCTGTTATTGGTTGTTTAGATCCCTTACTAAGCTCCCTCAGTGTGCTGTTCTTTGATACAAAGCTAAATCATACAAAAGACAAAGGAGACAGGGTTTTTGTTATCTTTTTGCCATGGGATCTCCCCAACTTTTCCCTGGCTCACTTCTCCTGGTCTTACACAAATAATATAGCTCTGTAGTTAACAGTGGGTCAGAAGACTTACGTTGTGAGTTCAACACTGTGACACAATATGATTATTGTATGCTGACAAAAGCTGCTCGCTCCTCTGACTGGTTTCATCACAGCTGGTCTCCTCAGCCCCGTGAGGACTGCTGGCTTTGCAGCTTGGGCTACTCCATATCAACTGGAGGTAGAACTGTGTTTTTCTGCACGAGTCTGAGGAGCCAGTTTATTCACTACATTTTGTGGAACATGGTCTGACCACAAGAAAGGTAAATGTTCTGCATGGTAGCTGTGAGATGATTTGAGCACACTAATATTTTCTGTACTCTAGAAAATAATCCAAGAGATGTGACTGCTCTCTAATTAAGCAGGAGAAAGTGCCACAGCCACATTTACTGATTCCCTTTTTCTTCTCATATGCATTGTGCCTTATGCAGGCTCAGTATTTAGGAGCTAAGCTCCAGATCCTTAATAAGATATTCCAAAGCCATATCCTTTCCCTTCCCTTTCCTCAAGCCACTTCACTTCCAGCCTTTCACAATCTGGACATAGTTTGATTCTGATTCAGAGATCTGTAAAAGGCTGCCTCTCTCTTGCATTTGTGGGGATGAAGTAAGAGTTCAGCAGGGAGCTCAGCGATCAAACATTTCTAAAAGCAAACCCTTGCAGAGGTGAGAGACAAAGGCACTTCTGTCAGGGCTACATGGAGGGATACCAGCAGGGAGTAGAGGAAGGGGAATGCTTGTCAGCCCCCATCTTCTTCCATACATATGCTAGGAGCTGGGAAGGGTCCTTGTCTTCTCAACATCATCAGAAGTCAGAGTGGGTGTGTGCATGCACATACCACAAAAAATGCAACTACCCTACCAGAATTAAAAATTATATCAAATTATAAACTGAATGTGGTTTAATCATGATAACAACAAGAAAAAGCTATGTCCTTTTAGGGACTGCAACCAAAGTTGTTTGTAAGAGAGCAGACAATGCCCACCTCTGTGACACATGGTGTTATTCTTGGGGTTGTTCTGTGCAGGGCCAGGAGCTGAACTCGATGATCCTTGTAGGTCCTTTCCAACTCGGGGCATCCTAGGATATTCTAGGATGTTCACCTGTAGGTGCTATTGCTTAAGAAAGGACAAAAGGGGAGAATATGAACATGACCTTAGGAAATATGATCCATATTCTACTGCTTCATTAGAACAGGTTGCTTAGGAATGCTGTGTTTATTCTATCAGCAGAGATTTTTTTAAAAGAAAACCTAAGTAATTGTCTATTCATTGTGATTTGCTTTATTTGGTCTTGTAAGAGAAAGATTGATAGAAAATACTTTCAATGATTCTTTGAATTTACATGGAAACCAGATGTGATTTTATTCCACCTTTGTGGGGAAACTCCCCAGGTTGAAAATATTTCTTCACCCTGCTGTCAGTGGTGCTCCTGTGGGTTGTGGTCTATGTAACTGGACATGTAGGTCAAATAGAGTTCACTTGCACTCTCTGAGGGATATAATGCCCCCTTTTTCCCTCTACCACAATAGCAGAAAATTCTGTGATCACTGTCCTGCAGAGAAGTGATAATTAGGTAAAGATAACCATGATAATATGCTGTAGAATATAAAGTATTTTCACATGAGTACAGGTGTATTGCTCCCAACCACTGATCCTGTACTTTATGAAAATCATCACGCACTTGGTGCGAGGAGCACCTTCCTCATTTTATGCCATCTGTGCATCTGGCAGAATGTTACAGGAAACTCATTTGTACATCCATTTGGGAGTGTATCCTTCCTATTAAAAAGAAAAAATAGCCCTTTTTAGACCATATCTTACAGTAGAAGATACTAGATTTCAAACAGACTACTGCTGAGATAATTCACTTTTTTCCATTGTATTTCTTGGGCTAGTTCTTGTTCTGCCAAAAACGCAGACATCAAAATACCAATATACAAACAAGATGGTGTTCACAATATTTTCAACTTCAGGAAAGATTTTAGCAAAACCTTTTTGTCTTAAAGTGCGTGGTGAACATGAACATAACTATGACAATCATACTGGTAGTGGTATGAAAAAGAGAGAGGTTTATTTTCCATCAGTTGTCTTATGGAATGATAGTGTGCATACTGTATTGATCCCTAACAGTGGGAATGTAGAATCACAAGAGAGATCACCACTCTTTCATCTGCTTAGGGGTAACTGTGTACATAATAAGCTAGGATCTTTTAGCATAAACAAGAGCTCTGCATAAGGGTATTAAAGAGATATACCAAAAAGAGTACTTTTGAGGTAGTGAATTAGTGTGCTGGTTTTGGCTGCAATAATTTTGTTCACAGTAGCTGGTATGGGGCTGTGTGTTGAATTTGTGCTGAAAACAGTGTAGATAACACAGGGCTGCTGTCACTTGCTGAGCAACGCTTACAAAAAGTCAAGGCCTTTTCTGCTCCTCATCCCACCCCTCCAGCGAGGAGGCTGGCGGTGCACAGGGAGTTGGGAGGGGACGCAGCTGGGATAGCTGACCTCAGCTGACCAAAGGGATATGCTGTACCATATGGTGTCATGCTCCACATACAGAGCTAGGGGAAGAAGAAAGGGGCAGATGTTCAGTTTTCGTGCTTGTCTTTTCAAGTCACTGTTACGTGTGATGGAGCCTGGCTTTGCTGGGAATGGCTGAACACCTGCCTGCCCACGGGAAGGGCTGAATTAATTCCTTGTTTTGCTGTCATGTATGGCTTTTGCGTTCCTTATGAAACTGTCTTTATCTCAATCCACGACTTTTCTTACTTTTTACCCTTCTGATTCTCTCCCCAATCCTGGGAGTGGGGAGTGAGCAAGTGGCAGCATAGGACTTGGTTACTGGCCGGAGTTAAACTGTGACAGAATAATGAACATCACATGAGAACTAGGGAATAGTAGATAAACTGATCTAGCAGTGAGTTTATAATTACAAGGGATAAAATGAGCAAGGCAAAATTGAACTGTGGAAGATATAATTGTAAGGTGCTTTGGGTGCAGCAAGTATGTGCTTCAGGGGAACATTCATAGTGAAAGGGGTCCATCAAAGGCTACTAAACACAATGATGTAGATTTAAAGTTCAGGCTCAGAGATTTTTACTTGGTAGGGTGAAGACAATAGCAATCTATCCTTACCATGTTGTTATATTCTTTTCTTGCTGGGTTAGATAAAGTTTTAGCTTGTCCTGGCATAGCTCTGCCATTCTTGTATTAGCAAATGTGGCTTTGAAAATGTATGCCAAGTAACATATCTGTCTTTATACATTCCCTTTGTCTACATGGAGTTTTGTACAAAATAATACAAAGACTTGAGTATATTGCAGAATAGTCACTTTCCCAGTATCTCTTCCTGGGTACTATGTATATTAAAAGTAGATTCTTGTGACAGACGGAAGAATGGAAAGAACATGTCTACTCAAGTGAACACAGATAATCTTACCCATTGTAATCATCTTCACAATTGTTTTCTTGCACTCAGAATCTAAGCTTCTTCATTATCTTTTCATTTGCTACCATAAATTTGTTCAACTTCTTTCCTCCCTTCCCCCAAATCTCAATATGGCAGATGAGCAAAATGTCACAGGTGCCCCACACTTCCTTCACCTGTCAAAAATTCTTGTGATTCATTTCACATTCTGGCTAGATTGCTGTTAAAAGGTATGTGCAGTCTTCTAATTTATGGTTAACAAGTCTGTATTATCTTTGTAATCCCAATTGTCATGCAATAACAATTCCTCATGTAGGTTCCGCTGGGTACTACAAATAATTTCTCATACGTTTACTGATATTAAGAAACATATCTTAAGGAATGAGAGAAAGCTTATTATAATTGTTTGCAGGTGTTAAATGAAAAGCATTACAGAAATATATATGCGTAACACTCTATTAAACCAGAATCTCATCAAACAGGGATGCATAGTGATAAAGAAGGCTATACATTTCACAAATAAGAAATTAATTGCTTAGACTTCCATCATTCAAGGAAATCACATTCCAATCACTCAAATGACGTGAGTTTTCATACTTACAGTAATCTCCTGTATTGACAATATATCAAAAATAGTTCCCTGAAGAGAATAAGGCTAATTTTCTAACCCAGTCAACCCTCACTTTGAAGTCTGGATTGGGATGGTGATGGAAAAGTTTCTGCAAAGGTTGAAGTACTGAGCCTTAAAGCATTCTTTATTCTTCCAGTATAATGATGGCAAATCTACCCTCTCTCATTTCAACCTTTGAATAAGTCCCTAAAGCAGAAATCAACAGTTTCACCTTGCTATGCTTGACTCTTTCAGTGCCTTTCCCTTCCAGATCTTGTGCAACTGCCATTAATTTTATATGACATCCTATTTCAAGCTTTGAATAATCTTAAAGAAGTGAAACTGTTAGCAAGATCTTTCAGTCACAGAAGTACATTTCTTTTGCATATATAACAGGCTCTTTTTAAAGTTGCTTAATGAATTATATCCAGTGTTTGAAGAGGGAAGGTATGCAGGTTTGGGCAGTCCCTGTGATACTGAAAAGCAGGGAATATTCTCTTTTGAGGAGGGAGGTCCTATTCAGAAGGCCAGCCATGGCTGTGCCTTTTTCCCTCATGAGAGGCTTCTGCAGCTCCTTCCTGGCCGTTCTGAAGGTGCTGAGCCCTCACCTCCTACTGCTGCACTCAGCCCAGCTTTGCCTTGCTGTGCCAGCCCTGGCACACAGCACTGTGGCACTGTCTGCAGTGGCTGCACTGCTGGGGTGTCCTCACTGCCTCTGCCAGGAGGGTGGCTCAGAAGAGCTGATATGGCCTTTTGTGTGAAACCTGGGGCTCTACCAATACAAATGATATATTTTTAGTCAAAGTTCACTTAAATGTAGGTCAGTATGGATGGCAGTATGGGTTGTGCTCTTTGCTTGCTGTTTCAGTGTTTTCACTGAAGAGCACATTGGCTATGCAAACACCAAAGAAGCTCCAGCACCACAGAGAAATGGTTCTTAGTTGGGTAAGAAAATGCTAACTCTTGTAACTTCCAGTCCAAGCAATAAGGTGGAAAGCAAATGACTGAATGAATTAACTCACTTGTCATAAGATGCTGAAGACACTACCTTGCCAGTTTCTGACAGCAGCTATGGCTGTAACTAAGATTGTCATAGAAAACCTGTACACTAGCTCTTATTTCCATCTTTTTCATATGTATCTATAAAATGGGAACCTAAAATTGAGAGATCTGTGAATGATTCATGATAGTACTTGATAGTTAAACGAGCAACAAAAAATATTTAGGGAACTTCACGGCTATCTTCAGATTAGAGAAAATTATGGTAGTGTCTGGGGAATCCTATTGGAGATCATTGTACTTCACAGACGAGCACACTTTTGGACCACTGAAGGAGAATAAACAAACCCACAAAATGAACATGATTATGCTTTATGAAGGAACTGAAAATATAGGAAAGAGCCAGTCTCATAATACCGCTTTTGTGGTATTAAATTACCTAATCAGATCCCAAGGTACTGCACCTACTATTTTTTCCTCTTATGCTGACCATGAAGCATTGGGATAATTGTGTGGGCTGCAGAGTTGTGTAAAGACAACAATTCCCTACTGCTCTTGGCAGCAGGGAAAAGTATTAATGTATCTATCTCTCACCATGGAGGCTCCCAGAAGAGTTACTGTAGCTTTTGAGGGACTATGTATTACTTGCAATGAGATTCAGAATCCTTGTATTGAGCCTGAAATGGTTTCATGGGAAGTAAAAATTTAATGCACCTAACTGCATAAAATGATATACATGCTGACCACTCCCAGTCTGCTTTAGTGTAGTCAAAATCTAGCTTGGAGCTAGTTCAAATGAATGATGTTCCAATGCTTAAAAAATATTCCTGAGCCTGTAGGAACACGATCATGACCTGTGCTATATTCTTCCCAGGCATTGTCTGTAACATGAGGTATGAAAGCTCAGTGTCTCACAGAACTGGCTGCTGAAACAGCCAAATGGCAACAGGAGCGAGCGCAAGATGTACCGCTCTGCGTGCCTGTGACAAGTGCCTGGCTTCAGTGGGGCTGATGCTCCGGAGTCTCTGCTGGCACCTGCACGAGGCAGGCATTAAAAACATGGCCAGAAGACTCTCTTCTCTGCACCTCAGTTCCTATTGGCTCAGATTATTTTAGCTGCATAAGCCTCTGTAGGGCGGTACCCCTGTATGTTACATGCATCAGGCTTTGAAGACTATAGGGAAAAAGTAAGAGGGAAAAGAAATACTCTAAACCCAGTCAAAACCCCCTCTAAATTCATCCTCACCTTCCTTACCTGAAAACACAGTGGTCAGTGACAGCTGCACCTGCTCTTCCTTTTCTTCTTGATGAGCTTGTGTTGGACAAACGCAGTCCTTGCTGCAGAGGCTGACAAGGCGAGCAGGGAGAGGACAAGGGGCAGAGTTGTCCTGGGGCAGCTCACTTGGGTGTGGGCCCCTGGCACTGGCTGCAGAGGTCCCTGGAGGCCGCTTCCCTATCCCACTGCCCCGCAGGTGCCACCTCCACTGAAAGCCCTTGGGGTGATCTGCTGTTTCAGGCTGGGCAGATGTTTCTTCTCATGGCAATTTAACAGTGAACCCTGGGCTTATGTTTTCAGATACCCTGAGCAGTAGGGTAGAAACTGGTGGGAGCCCTACTCTAGCCCTTAGGCTTTGTAGTAACTCTGACATGTCACTGTCTATGTAGGCACAAATCTACCAAAATGAAATTATTTTGAGAATGAGATATTTTTAGATGGCAGGGAAAAGAAGAAATAGCAGCGGGTAGGAAAAGTATGAAAGAAGGACACGGGAGATCAGACTAAGGCTGTGACCGACCTGAGAATGAACATATCTCAGTTCAGCAAAGTTCCAAGCAAAGGCATTTCAGAGCTTGTTGCTATCCCAGTGACAAGGCAAGTGTTACCTTTTTTTTTTTTTTTCCTTCCCACTGCTGCCTTGGAAGAACAAGGATTATATATAGTCTTATTCAGGATTGTGTAAGGAAGCTTTGCTTGTCCTAAATTAATGCATCATTAATAGTAAGTTGCAAAACTTAATTGGCAGATCTTACTAATACAATAGTACCAACGTTCTGATGGCTAAAATTTAAAGGCTGGCATACTGTTCCAGCTGTATTCAACATTTGCAAAATTAATGGACTTTACATGCCTGATCACATGTTCTTACACTGTATTGACTATTGGAATTAAGAGCAGAGAAAAAAATATTAAATGTTCTCAGTCCAGAGAAGTGCAACAGGCTTCAGTCAGTAACTGATTTTTAAAGGTAGATAAGCATGTAGCCCCTGAAGGAGGAGAATCACTACTGAAGTGTGGCTTTTTATCTCACAGATTATTCAAATGGTATTTTAGAGATTCTCACTGAAAGTCATAATGATTTCCAGAACTAGCATTCTTGCTCTGAAGAGAGAAGGAGGAGAGAAACAACACTGCCAAATCTGAAAACACAATCTGATGTTTAAATGAAGGAGTGAATGTGGGATTGGTCTGTCTTCTTTTGCCTAATGAATGGCCATACAGACTTGCTTGTGTCAATTTGTTCCCAGTGTAGTCCATCATATCTTTGGTGATTCTTGCTCTCCTGCATGGGAATCTTTTGGCCAAGGAAAAGCCATTGGACTGGTATACAAGATAAAGGAAAATAAATCATCTTTGCTTGTGTTGGTTCTTCACAGCTTGTGACAGGAAAAAAACAAGTTAGAAATTATGACTCTGTACAGAAATGGGGAAGAAGCAATCCCACAGTGACATTTCTTAGTGATACCCTTAAGGATTTTGGAAACCTTCAAAAGCAGTATTGTTTTCCAATCACATAACTGATTTTGTGCAACTGGGAATTAAAATATACAGATATGTACATTATTACTTTTAGGAAATGAAATCAAGAAAGACTGGAAAACATCTCTGGTTCATACATATATGCTGCTCAGCTCCCTGCATAAAGGTTGTGCTGTTACCTGTGGGGAGGGGAACAGCAAACAGATGTTCCCTTCGGTGACCCTGTAGACAAGCAGTGTACCTGACACGAGTGCAGGAAAAAAGCTGGGTTTTCTAATGGGGTAATGGCATAATGGTATCTTGCTTTGATCAGAAAGGTGTACTAGGCATTCCTGGCCCTGGGAGCACTGAGTGCCAAATGTTGTTGATATAGATACCGAGTGTATACGCTGTGTGCCATCTGGGACATGGGTTTAGGAAAGAGGACACTGAGCTGGTGTAAGTTGCTACCATGGTGTTGCTGAAGTCCTGGGGCAGGTAAAGTTTATGCTGGCTGATGATCTGCCCAGATTCATTATGGTGGAGGGATGTCTAGGATTTCATTTTCTATGGTACTTTCACCATACCCGTCTCCTTTTCCCCTTAAAAGTCTGTCAAAACAAAGCCCATTTAAAAAGAAGTGAATGTAGAAAATGTGAAACATAAGGATCTTTTACAAAGTGTCTTTTACAGTGCTGGGGACATAAAACAGGGCAGTGGAAGATAAGCCATTATGTATGTTGAGGAAGTCTAAGAATAAAGATTATAGGCAAACAGTCTACCTTTCTTTACAAGGCCTTGATTTACATCCCTGAAATCTCAAATTTAGCTATTACAATGAAGTCCTGTTGCACACAGAGCTGCCTTTTTATCACCACTTAAAATCTAATTAATCCGTATCGAAGCACAAAGATTTCTGTTGTGTTTTAGGGTGAGGGGTCATAGAGCCTTCTTTGTTCATCCTCAGGCTTGTAATCATCAGGCACTGGGATATAATTTTACCAAGCAAATTGGAAGGTAACAGATCAAATCCTTATCGGAAAGCCTAACTCATGGTTTAGTGAAGCCCTTCGTCCTTTATGTGAAACTTTATATTCATGAAGAACAAAAAAGTGTTTCAGAGCTTGCAAAGGGTTAATAGCAAGGGCTTATATTTGGGGCAGCAGAGAACTAAAACCATCATAGCTTCCACCACCACCCAAGGTAGCAGTTGGTACAGAACTGCTGGGGAGACCTTCCTCCTCAAGCTTTCAGGACTCTGCTCTTATAATGGCCTCGGTCTACCAACCAATGATGCAATTAAGTGGCATACTGTTCTCTCTGTTGGGATGGGTCCTGTCCTGTCTCACCACCTATCTACCCCAGTGGAAAAATCTTAACTTGGAACTGAATGAACTGGAGATCTGGACCATGGGACTCTGGCAAGCTTGTGTTGTCCAGGAAGAAGGGGGAATGCAATGCAAGGACTTCGATTCTTTCCTAGCTTTGCCTTCAGAGCTCAGGATTTCTAGGATTTTGATGTTTTTTTCCAATGGATCAGGGCTTTTGGGCCTCTTGCTCTCAGGATTTGGGTTGGACTGTTTGAAAATTGGTGAAAGACAGCAGGAACAAAAGAAACGGTTGTTGCTGTTTGGAGGAATGCTCGTCTGGATATCGGGGATTACAGCTATTGTCCCAGTTTCCTGGGTTGCCCATTCCACAGTCCAGGAATTTTGGGATGAGAATATACCAGATATTGTTCCCAGGTGGGATTTTGGGGAAGCACTGTTTGTTGGCTGGCTTGCTGGATTTTGTCTTATATTAGGAGGATCCCTACTTAACTGCACAATCTGTTCCACTGAAGTCCATCCGTCTTCGGTCCATTACTCAGTAGCAGAACAGCAGGATCAGTGTCAACGCTTGGAAACTGAAACTAGGCCTTAAAATGGAAGGTTTTAAGCAGTACAGAAATACTGTCCTATCTTTTCCAAAGCCTAGGGCAAGCCAGAAGCTTGTTCCAGTAGTAATTCAAAGGACTCTGTTACCTAGCTGATTTCCTAAATTTATGTCTGTTTTCTCCATAAACTAGTATTGGAAGGTGATGTGTTTTCTCAGCTGGGGAACTGCTTAAAATTGTTTCACAGCAAAATGCTCAAGTTTTCGTAGATGCTGTGTAAGAGGTGCTTTTGCTTTCTCAACTGCACTGTAAAATCCTGAAAATGAGTATGCATGTTCTCTTACAGCTTGGTTTTTAAACAAAATGTGTTTTGTTTTTTATGTAACCAATGAAATGAGCCTCAAAGCTTGACTCGCTATTGCAATTTTCTCCTTGCCTAATGCAGTGATGTACAAACTAGAGGAGATTTCCTATCCTAAACAGTCTATAAATACCTGCATTGCACCAAATGGTTTTTCTGGGTAGTTGGAAATAGGTTTCTGAAATTGTAGCAAGCTTTGCAGATATCTTTTTGTACGTGGGGTGTGATGGTGTGGGTGCCTCATACCCATCCAGTCGTGTTTTCCCAGTCTGCCACATTAAACTGCCCACACAATTTATTCGAAGCATTTCTGGCACCTGCATACTTTATGCATCAAAAGCAGGCTGAGAAATGCTACTTTAAAAAATAGTTACACTATGTTTTTCAGATACAGTCTTGAGGCATTATGCATCCTCTCCAAGGCTCTTTAAGCTCCATTCACTCATGTTCGGAACATGTTGCTGTGTAATCTTTGACTTTAAACATACAGCATTTACCTTGCCACAGAGCAGACAGTCTCATTTTTCTCCAAGTGGAAGTGGATCACTGTGGTATTAAAATTGAATCTGAAAACAAACTATGAGATGTCAAAACTAGCAGAACTGCTGTAATGCTTTAGCAGACTGATGGAAAGCCAAGTATATGCTTTTCTTAAAAAATAAACCAAACCCAAAAGTAATGAAAGGTGAGCCCAGCTGTCACCACACCTTTCTGCTACTGGTTCATCCCACTACCTCCCAGTCCCCCAAACACTGCCCCTGGAACCAGGCAACTCAAAGCAGGAGGGAGGGGGAGAAGTATTCCATGCTTCATAAAGCATTGTTTTAATTTTTGCTTATGCATAGTATGACAAAGACTTTGCCTGTAAAAGCCAGCAGTTTGGCGCTTCTGTGACTGCAAAAAATGGGACTGGCACACAGACACAGGCTGCAATTAGGTGAATTTCTGTTGTCTCTGCTAGGATGGATTTTTAACCAGTACCTGTAACTATTTACCAGGCTGGAAAAATCTCAGCTTAGACTTAACTGTACTGGAGCTTGGACCATGGGACTCTGGCAAACCTGTATAGGCCAAGATGTAGGAGGGACATAGTGTAAAGGTTTTGATTCTTTCCTAGCTTTGCCTCTAGAATTCAAGATTTCCAGGATTTTAGTATCTACATCAAGTGGACCAGGACTTCTGAGTGTTGTGAGCTCCAGCCTTGGTTTGGACTGGCTAAAGATGGATGATACAGAGCAGAAGCTGAAGAAAGAGCTGTTACTACTTGGAGGAATACTCCTGTGGATGTCTGCAGTCACTGTTTCTTAGGCTGCCTACACTATATAATCCAGGAATTTTGGGGATTGTGCCCAGCTGGGAAATTGGGGATGCGCTGTTCAGTGGCTGGTTTGGTGGATCTCTACACCTCTCCACAACCTGCTTATCATCTGACTGTCAATTACCAGAGCAGTGTGCAATGGCAGATATACAAGATGCACATTGACATTTGGAAATGGAAGACTTTAAACAGGGCCAATACCAGGTTTTCTGATTTCTTACTCTTGCATTACAATAAGAAAAATCTGCTAAACAGACAGGTGACTGTTTACAAGATCCGGGGAGGGATTCTTTCTTACTAAGTAGTGCCCACCACTCTATTTCTCCCAAATGTAATCAACTGCAGATTTTGTTTTTCTAGTATGGCTTGGGGGTTTTTAGAGTGAGTATAAAATTTTCAATCTCTATGCCTGCACGGAGACTTGACCATATCTTAAGCAGTAGAAATCCTACTGGGCCTGCTTTTATGTTTAACAAAAATAATAGTAGTTTAAGTCTGAAACAGTTTGCAGTGCCAATTCAACATGCATTACAAAAACCTCATGCAGTACAACCTTGAATGAAATTCACTGGGCCTGTATCATTTACAGTAAATTAAATGTTCTCAGACATAATGTCATGTAATACAAGATCTCCATCACATCTCTGTGAGAGTGAATCAGACCACCTGTATCCGTGCCCAATCTGTCTCTCTCTAAGGAAAGCCAGTATTTCTGAATAATCATGAGATGTTGTCCAGTGGAGTTGACTGTGTTCATTGCTGCTGCCGTTCTGACTTCATGAACGTAAAGAACTAGTTTCAAGTACATGAATCAGTTTCTATATGACTTAACCCTAAGAGCTGTCAGTGATTGATGTGAACTTTCTATAAAATGCCATGATTTTACATTGACAAAGCTGCAGCAGCCATCTGTTTCTGCAAAGAGCGTATAAAGAGACAGAACAGCAATAAAAGAATTAAATAAAACACTGGTCTGGAAAAGAGCTTTGTTAAAAAAATTTATTTTCCAATCACTGAAACACATGAAAAGTGCAGAGACAAGTTAATCTATGTGATGTACTTGCATACTCTTACAGACAAAATTAGAACAGAAGCACATTCAGAATATAACCTGATTAAATATTTAGTTCAGTCCTGAGCACTTTATATTTAATACAGTATAAACATAGCAATAGTAAAAAGAAAAATAATCTTAAAATTATTTGATTTGTGTTCTATTACAATTTCTGCTAAACTTTGCTCATTTGGCTAAATATTCTTGTACCAGTAATATTTAATTTTGATATATATGCAACCGCAGTGACATTGGTACCTGGCAATAGAACCAATTACATTCTTTATGCCCTGCTGTGCAGAGTAAATTCCACTTCAAGAGTAATATTTATAACTTTAAACTGATGGGAGCTTATCTGTATGTAGTATTTTAGCTTATTCAATTGAGTGTTTCAAGTGTGAATAAGCTGAATTAGTAAAAAACCCCAAAACTCCAAACCCAGAATTGTTAAAAGCTGCCTATAAATATGTACAACTTTACCAATCTGGAAAAGTAAGAGCGTGAATATGTAAAAGTCTCTCATTGACTTTTGCAAGCTGAGGCCAGCAATACTTAAGTTTTGACCTCACCTCATGCTTACAAATCAGACAATAATACTTTTTTTTTGGAAATTACTCAACATGTAAGGAAAACCAGATAATCTGGCAAGAATTTAGACAGTTCTAAGTATTTTTCACAATAGCATCCTTAATGTCAAATATTTTTATGGCCAGAACTGAACTATATTAAACAGAACATAAATAAGACTGTAAATAAATAAAAGAAAAATCATAAAGTACACCTCTAAATATCTTTCTACAAACAAATTATATAATCAAATTGAGAAGCTGAAACTGTCAACCTTCATTTCACCTCTACATTAAATAATTCTAGATTTGTTGTTGTTTTTTTTTTTTTCTTTTTAAATTGACCTCTCAAACATGAATGTTATCTCAAACCCAAGACACAAAAAACAAATGGGGCATTCATAAAGGATGTTCAATCAGTCATCTTGCCCAAAATAGCACGTTTGACTATACTTTTCAGTGAACTGATGTACTTGTGCATAAGAAAACCCTTGGGTGTTACATAGACCTCTCATCACAGAATTGTCACTTTGAATTTAAGACAGCTGCTACCATATTGTGGTTATATTTGTTTCCATTTTTTCACCAAGTAATTATAGCATTTCTGAAAGATGAAGTCCATGCAGTGTGGCTTGTTGCTTGGGGAAGAAAACTAGGCAGTGAATGAAATAACATCTGAATGCAAGTAGAAAATGAAGTAACTCAGTTCTCTGCAATGTCCACCTACTTACACAGTACCCAAAAAGATAAGAACTCAACTGCTTTACCAAGACAGGACTGCTTAAACACCTACCTACATCTCATGTTCTGGACTTCTAGCAGAAGGCACCCAAGTTGCCTTCTGATGAAGCAGCCTGCTAGGAAGTAGCATGTAAGACAAACTTGAAACAAGCCATTCACATCTATTCATTAAACCTGTGCACCCTCAACTGAATACAGGGTCAATTGTGTATTTTAAAAAATGTTACTTATTGTACCGAAAGATGTGCAGACTTATAGTCTGGAGCTCTTCCTTTTCAGAAAGGGTTTCCCTTACCAACAGGGCTTCTGATAACTTAGTTATAGCAGGTGACAGATTTTTTCCTGGTACAAATACTTTAATGAAACATTTTTGTATTTGTAAACCTAACACGCACCTTTATGTATTCCTAGCTGGCAATCTGACAGCCTCCTAGGACAAAAGAGTAACAGACAGAAATTCTCATTTTTAACTGTACACTGGATATAACTACGGCAATTTCAATGGTGGTATTATGAATTTGATTCATCCCATTCAGAAAGCAGCTGCCCCTTTTGGTAGTCTCATAATAAGTTTTTAGGGTTACTTGTCTGCCTTGCCTTTCTCACTCTCCTGCAGATGCAAGAAACCTTTTAGTGCAGGTAAAGTACTGTACATTCACAAAACTAAACTCTGAATTCTGTCTCTTCCTACAAAGTACTAAAAAACAAAAACAGAAGAAATTTGTTTTCAGAAACAAAATTCCAGTGTGGGTGATGAATGCAATTAGCAGCTGTTGTGAGGCAGCCTGGATGTTTTGGAAAGGAGCTTACACTTGTGGCTAACTTTAAACTATAAAAGTCACACTTGTACAAAAATATTGAATGGCAAAACAGCCATCTTCACAGTCTGCTCACATGAAAATAGTGAAAACATAAACAATTGTCTGTTGAACATAATTTTTCTCAACACAGTGCAGTTCAACAGGAAGCTTGCTTAGTACTGCCGTAGTTCCTTTGTTCCATCTTTACAAAATAAAAACACACACGCGATACATACAAACTGTACAAAATCAGCATCAGTATACCAAAATTCATCTACTTTGGTTTTCTGGTTGTTGGGCTTTTTGCCATTTTTTAAGATTACAACAATTCAATTCGCTATATTTTACAAATAAACGTATCAATAGCGAATGTAAAATAGAAGACCTTTGAAAGCACATCACTGAAACTACAAAGTTCATCTGAAAAGAGATGAACAAATGGAAAAACACTTCAATGAAAAAGCATAATTACACATCATCAGCTGGAAGGGCTGGTATACTGATCTTTGCTCTCGTAAAGTACGCTATCTTCTCCCTGAAATTAGAAAACAAGGAATTATTTAACCATTTATGGTGTGATTCCAATGTCATCTGCTGTAGAGCTGCTCATGTTACAGCACAGTTCTTTAAAATAGAGGTTTGGAAAATACACAGTCAATTTATTTACAACAAACGTGTCACATTCATCTGACGTAATTCCCTTTTTAGGCAGATTTATGTAAAAAGCAGTTCCAATTTTGAAAGAAAAAAATATCAACATTTCATTAATAACTGCAGTGGTAAGACTGAAATATTGATCCAGTTACTGAATTTCCTAAGACGACACTTTCATTGGAGGGACAAAAAGGCAAAATAAATGATTTTATCCTGACATGGGAAGAGGACAGGGGGGTGGGAATAGTTGTGTCTGGGCAAGACTCAGAGAAGCAGAACTGTCAACCCATTCTCCAGTTGCTTCCCCTGTGCTGTTTCCACTTCTGTCCCCTATGATCTGAGAAATTACTGAAGCATAACAAGTTTGCACAGGCTTGCCTAGCAGCAGGCTAGAAAGCACATGTATTAGGGACTTAAAAATTAAACCTCAGAAGAGTCATTCTTCTTGAGAACTTCAAAAATGCTTCTCTGTGATTGGTCTGAGGACACAGTACTGTAACAAGTCCAACTAGCAGGGCACATACAATTCAGCCTCAGGAGGTATTTGTCCAGATAACTAAACCATGTTTTCCACTGGTGAAACTCGAGTTCCCATGAAAAACAGTAGCTCAGAGTAAAATCAACTACCTAAACTGGATTCCTCCTCCTAGTTGTGCGACAACTAGAAGATAAAGGACAACAGAGCCTTTTGATACCCCTCTTGTGGGGGAATGATGTCTTGAGCACTATTACATGTTCCTGTACATTTAGGCAGCAATCTGTAATGACTGTTAAATGACCAGCACTGACCAAAACTTTCTCAATACTTGCAGGTACTGTGCAGACTGCTCTGAGTTTCACACTAAAGATAAATAACTCAGTTGTTCTTTTTTGCTGAAGAACCCCTTTCTTTTCTCTCTTGCTTTGATTCTGCATCACTTACAGCTGTGGTTTGCAATACATACCACCTCACAGGCCCTTATTTGCTTACGAATTTCTCCAGCTGCACATAAAAGATGGTTAAAAAAGGAAATGTATCTCACATTTATTAGCAGCTGACTTTCATTTCCTATAAAGGAATCCAAAATTCAAACTTCAAAAACGCGTGTGACTGGCAAAACAGATCAAATTAACTTGCAGTTTTGTTTCTATGTTCAAGAATAAGCACTGTAGTTTTCAATCAGAAGATTTATATTTTATTTTATATATAAGTGTGGCCTTCAGGCTTCAAGCCCTGTCACTTGCTTTAGTAATTTAGACCAATTAGAATTAAGGTTTGAGACAGAGAGTGTTCATTCTGGCTTATGCTAAGCAAAAACACTTCATCATTTGCTTCAAGTAATTGATTGCTGTTCCCACAACCAAACAGAAAAGGGAAACAAAAAGGAGGGATTCAACACCTTTCTTTAATAGTAAGTCTTGAGCAAGGCACAAGTAGTGCTTAATCAGTTTCCTGATGAGATTTATCCTGTTCTACTTCTCCTTGAGGGGTGATTTGCTCCAAGCACCTGCCATCACTGGAAGAGATCCCATGACTTAAAGCCCACTGTCAACCTACTGTGGGTGAGGTGAGGCACGGCAACAGTCACCCACATGCCTGCCTACAGCAGATGTCACACAGAGGTCTGCCATGCCCCTCGGCTTCCTCACCGCCACATCTCAGCTGACACTGCCACCTCTGACACATCAGCAACCTACTGAGGCCTGATCCTTTGGAACTCTGACTTAGAGCCATATTAGACATGTGTGATGCTTCTGGCAATTCAAAAGCGTGTGGACTTTTGACTAATATTACAGGACATGTCTGATTATATGTAGAAAGAATTCATGTTACTCCACTACATTAGAAAGAACATGAAAAGCAGAACAGGCCATACCTGAATGACTGCACCTGCAGTGGCACTTTCTGGCTCTGCTCCCGTAGCCGGCAAACATCCTTAGAAACTTTCCTCATCAATTTCTCAGCACTTAAGCCTTGTTTCTGCTCTTCTTTTGACTGCTCAGCCTGTAACAAGAAAAATAACTGCATTTTGCTGATAATGAACAACTACTCATGTCAAAGAAATGAGAGATTCTTCTGTGTTCAGCAAAACAGTTGGCAGTGTTAGACTTACTGTTGGACTCAACGATATTAAAGGTCTTTTCCAACCTAAATGAATCTAGGCTAATCTCTACATAAAGGGTCAGTGAGACAAAAGACTGACATCACAAGCCTAAGGCATAGACAGAAAATAAGTTAGCAGGGGTTTCCCTAAAAAATTAAATAGAGCAAATCCCATGCCATCACAGGTGGCTACTAGGTTTTATAAATTTTGATGAGATATTTTTTAAGGCTGTAATTAGACAATACCTAAATTTGTATGAGCATGTGTTGTCTATCCAAGTATCTTTTTAGAACTGGGAGCCACTGATTCTCTTTCCATGTAAACCACTTTTATTTCCTAATGACAGCTCTCAGGAAAGTTATCTATACATACTTTAAAACCTACTACTAACTAACCTAGTTACTGATACCTACTCTACAGGAGAACAGGAAAGGTGTGCTCTCAAAATATGCTCTCAAGTTTTGTTACCTTGTTAGCAGGGAACATGAACTTTAATGCTTTTATTCATGACATGGCACCTATTTTGCACGTGACACTCACTCCTTACACTTATACTGTAGAGGTGTAAAAGCCAAGGCAAGTGAACAGAACACCAGTGGTAACAACAGATCAAAGGTCTTTTGTGAACATTGTTGAGCAGCCACATACCCTGAGTAAGTTACTCTATTTCTGTACCTCAGTATTCCTGGCCCTATGTCTTTACCAAGCACTGCTGCATCAACAGGACAATCACAGCTGCACCATCCACCATTTTGGCAACAAGACTGCTATTGATAGTTGTGCTTTGGTTTTTAAAAAGCTTTATTGAGGGTTTCTGAACACTCACTAATTTGAACAGCAGCTCTTTTTAGGTCACCTGGACTCCTTAGGCAAATGGCCACTGTTCATACACAAGTGAGTCCCCTAACACACACATTATCACCCCCATGACATGTGGGTGCATGGCACGGGCAGTGCCACCCTGGATGTCCACTTCCTTTCTAGGCTGCAGGCACTGTCAGACAAGTATTATTTATTGTAGTTTGAATTTTGTCAGCCATCAAAATTTAATACAAGTAGATCACATTCTTAAACAACTATAAAGTTCTAGTGAGGTTAATTTTTGATTCTTAACTTCAGACACTCAAAAACACTGGTCTGTTACCTCAAATTAAAACACACATGAAAGCCAGAAACAGTGATCTTCAAAGGTGGTTTGTAACTTAGGAGTTCACATGTCCAGTTCTGAATTCAACCCAGTAGCCTCCTAAACAACAAAACCAACTAATTCAAAAGAGCTAGTTCATACTATCAGTTTCATACTGGGTGGTTATAACAAAGCTGTTCACAGCAGGATAGTGGTACCCTCTGTCTGTTAAAATGCACTCTGGTGTTTTATATGAAAGTGTTTTACATGAAAGAGCACCACCCTTTCAAAAACTTGCTCAAAATCCAGTCAGCTTGTACTGCTGTTAACTTCTTCAGTCCCCAACTCCAAAACAGCTATGATTTTAAAACTAAATTAACCCATAAATATTGTTTTCTTTATTAGTTAGTGAGCATAAATCTGCAATCTACAACTGGTAATGTCTTAATTTTACGTATGTCACTGGCCATATGTTTTACCAGCTCCCCTAGTTAATAACATACAATATTCAAAATTGTCTAATTTTATCCTTTCCCTAACTATACATGAGATTCTTGCAACTACTGCGTTTCAGGTTAACAGCACAGATAACTTCTTTTTCATCCTCTCTATTATCATGTATTCCTTTTCCATTTTTTAATCCATTTATTTTTTTCAGGATTCTCTCAGAAAAACAGAAAAACTTGAATTTCAGTCTAATGTCTCTAGGTGTATGAATATGAGAAGGTATGTACGTGACTGTTTGTATTTACATCATGTTTCTTGAGTGATCTATACAAAATACAGGAAAGTACACTAATAAAATGGCCATACATTCAGTAAGTCCCAAAAATCTGGCACTTATCTATCAAAAATACGTGCCAGATTGGGATCTCTCTATCTGGGATTAGTTTAAGCTTAAATTACTTTAAAAGAACAAAGAAGCAACACTATCAAAATTAAAGCTGAAACACTATTTCCAGTCTTGTTCTTCCGTATTTTTTTGTACAGAAGAAACTGAATCTAAAGAAAAATTTTAACTGTGCTGAACGCCAAAACACTGGAACAAGGACATACTTGTGGTATTGATGACATAATTACAGATTACCTCTACACAGAGAATGTACTGAAAAGAAATAAAGAAGACACAGACATTTACAGGAGTATTTTTTTTATATAAACGAAGTAGTACTTCAGAGGACCGTAGGTGTCTGAAAACTTACTTGTACGAGGAGTTAAGACTCAAACTTCGAAATACTGCATGATTTCTCACAAAAATCCAATCTGAACAAGAGAAAATGCTTCTGGTGCACCGAATTACCTGCCGTTTTCTGATCTGCAGGTATTAGTGGGCTTTACATACTTGTACTTAGGAAGGTGTGGTAGGAAGGTATGGAGTTTCTGTATTTGGCTTCAAGCAGAGTAACTGAGTGCTAGGAAGCAGCCACTGATTTTCAACATCCCCCACACATCTGCAGTTTCATTTTTCACTTGAGACTCTCTCGATTTCTCTGGTGTTTCCAGCTGCTGCATTAGTCTGTGCCATTATAATGCCTGCAGGATCTAAAAAATAATCTATGACAATGTTCTTGAGGCTGCTGTGCTTTGCTAACCCAAGAGAAAACACTGACAGCAGAGTACAGCATTCTCAGGGTTGTTTTGCTCCACAGGGGAAGGCTGCAATGATTTTAAGGGTAGAAATATTTCTAGAAACTTTGTAAGCACTCTTCAAAGAGGTGGAGTGACTGTGAACATTGTTCTGACTTTTACCTTGGAAAGGAGGACTTAAATGCTATGCTACTGCCTGCATATATTTTAGGAATGTGTATTATTACCCTTATTCCTCACCGTAATGTGTGTAAATGGTGTTGATCACTGACACCAGTGATATAAAATGTGACAAACCTATCTGCTGCCTTGAAAGAGCCAGCTGAAATAAACCACAAATCCAAAGGATTCATAAATACTAGATATTAGAGAGGCATACTCTGTTCTAGTGGGAATAGCTTTAGAGTGGGAGTAGTTTTAAATTAAACAATCAGAAATTATAATTTCTATCCTGCATCCAGCATTAGATATTAACTATGAACTTCTAAATAGATTTAGCTATATTTTTTTTCTATAAGTTACTATTTTTATGGGTTAAAACTTAGATCAAAGTCATACAATGAATTCACATGGTAAAAAACAAGTTACACTATGTGATGTTTTAACACGGCACTGTCTTACTCCATTTTGCCCAAGGGTTTTTCAGACATTTGCAATGCTCAGCCTAAACTCCACTAGTGTTTTATGGTCATTTTAGAACTTCACTAACTATAGCCAACAGGAGATGAGAGCCAAAAGAGAGACAGAAAGAACAGGACATAAACGTAGAGTTGGGAAAACATACTGGGAAGAAGTTTTGTTTCCTAAGCTGTTAGACAGTTGAGGACTTCTTGAAGTATATGGTGTCATTATAGTTAATGACCTCTGGTGGATTTTTCTTCCATGAATTCATCAAATTGATGAAATCATAAATTTTTGAACCTATCCAAACTTGCAGCACTCAATGTTCTGTGGAAAATGTTTTTACAGTTCTGAATGTTATGCTATGTTTGCCTGCATTTAACCTGCCACCTCTTCAATTCTCTGCTTCTTGTAGAATAAAAGACAATGATTAATTGCTTTCCTCCACCTCACTCCTGATTGTAGAGACTTAGTTGTAGCTATTTAGCCACTCCTAACAGGAAAGCTGTTTTCTCCTCTGACCATCCTTGTTGACCCTTTGTAATTTTATTTTCCACTTTGAGAAGGGGAACAAGAAATGAACAATGTTTAAGTGACATGCCTAATAGTATTTAGATCATAAAACAATGATTTGTTTTGTTCCAAGTTCTTTTCCTTAGTAATGTCTGTCTTTTTTGCTTTTTAACATCTGCTGATCACTGTGATGTTTTTGCTGGTATTTTTGTTCCTTAGATCTGGAGTATGTCATTCCTAACATCTAATTCCGAGCTCATCATTGTATATGTACACCGTAGGATCCCCTTTCTCTCTTCTTCACAAGGCTGTTTACTGACATTTAGCTTTCAAAAAACTCCAAACAGCAAACCCAACAACTATAGCTTGCATATTAGGAGGGCCCACACACCTTATTAAAAGTTTTCATTTTTACTACTCTGAATAGCTTGGTGTCATGAAAACACTAATTTCTATCAACTGTAAATAGCTGAAGAGCACAGACCCCTCCCAGCTGTCACTCGCAACTTTCCCTCAGTGCAAGCTGATGTACATGGACTCACATGGATGGGAAGGGGGCTCCACAGGGCATCTACTCCAACCTCCAGCTCCGAGGAGGTGATGCTAGAGCTGGGTACTCAGGGTCTTGTCCAGTTAGGAGCTGAATACCTACAACTGTGAAGGTTGGGTGGGGTTTTTTCTGCTTTGATGGGTTTTTTCCTCCTCTAACAACCTCTCTAGGCCTCTAATCCAGTCTACGACCTCCCTAATGATTTAAAAAAACAAACAACCTCTGAAAACCATAACAAAACCCCCACAACATCTAAATTTTTAATGGATCTTGTTGGAATTTTCCATGTTCCAACTTCTTACTATTGTGTCTCACTCTTCTATCCTGTTTCTTAAAAGTTGTATCCAAAAGATGCTTGTAACAGGTAGAGGGAGGCAAGAACTATTACTTAGAGTGGTAGGGGCATGTGGAAAAGGAAGTACTTCCACTTTGCAGACTGTAAATCAACTGATGCTGAGGGACAGAGAGCATACACAATTATGTGAAAGTACGGCTGGAACCTAAGAATTTTAAATTAACTTTTACATAAATGTTATTCTACTACAACAACCACAATTATTACTCCAAATAATAGAGCTGCTACTCTGAATTACTAAAGTATTTAGAGGGCACTAGAAAAATACTACCTCAGGTTCTAGGTTTAAATATTGCAGTAATGACCAATAAAAAAACAGTCTACATTATGTAATTTAGAGGTGCCATTAGTCAAATGTGAGCTTCTGTAAAAATCTTTTAGCACAACTGGCCAAATTCCTCAGCAATTTATAGCAAAGTTAGGGGCATATGCCTATTTACTCATACATATCCAAATCTGCTCATACCTGTTTTTCAGCTTGTTTCAAGAGTTTCTGGAAACGTTCATCCTCTAGCACACACAGGGGAAGGTCTGCCTCTCCTCTGCCCTTCATTTCCTCAAGTTTCTGTTTAAGGTCCCGCAAGGCCTGGAGCTCATCATTCAGACGACTCTGTCTCGTGCGTGATGCCTGGAGGTCCAGCTCCAAGTCAAGGGAGGTGCGCACGGGGCACTCTGGCGTAGCTCTTCGCATGATTGGCTGGCAAACAGGCTGAATCATTTGGGAAACAGAACAATAAAAATTAACAGATAGAGAGGCTAGTGCAGGCATAATACAGAAAGAAAAGCTCAAGGGTTTTTTTTGTTTGGTTGGCTTTTTCTGTTGTTTTGTTTTTCTTTAGTAGTCTTCTTTTTTTAAGTCCAAAAATTCACATATCCTGGCATTTTTCTTCAGTCACTAGTTATTGAATGCGGAAGTTTCTCCAACCAGATGCACTGTTTACAGGTTAAAACCCAAAAACCAATTCTGATCCCCAGGATGACACACTGCCAGGAAACCCAACACTACACAGATTTCCCCCTAGTTTATAAACATTTGCTTTTTCAAGGCCTAACCAAACACACAATGTTATGAACTCTGTAAACATGCACTTCTCCAGCACATTTCACATTACTTACTGTGCTTTCACAGTGACTTTTTGCATGAGTAAGTCAGGCAGGAGAAGCCATCCTGGACTATTCAGTATTTTTTTATGCAAAATGTAATCCTGCTACCTGGTAACATGCCTTCCACAGTACTATTTTTCTAGTTACAGTTTACTCAATTTATGTAAGAATTACTTTCATGCAAGAGAAACAGAATCTTACTCTCTTGTCCTTCAATCTTTTTGCTACTTGAACACTCTTGGAGAAGAGTAAATCCCCTTTAAAAGAACATTTAAATCCTTGAAATTTCCAGCAAAATTTGCTTAAGATGTATGATGCTGGTGTTGACTTTTGTGCAGTGTGAGCCACCCTGTGCCACTTTGTAATACTCAGGTTCTTTCACCCCAATCTCTCAAGTTCAACAGCAAATGCCATGATGTTGAGCAGCAGTGTCTGTCTGCTGGCTTCAGCCACAAGTAAAACAACACAGGCTTTGTTGGAGTGGGAACATGTAGGACTGAGACCACTGTATTGAGATTCCAGTGTGGAAACCACAGGACTAAATGTGGTACTTGTACTGCTTTTGCTGAAAAACTTGCAATAATGAGTATCCTTTACGTCATTTGGTATTCCTTCTCTTCCCACATTTTGTTCTAAACCGTGTCCAGATAACATGGCACATACCCGTTTAACTCTCAGGCTCCGCCGTTCTGTGGCGTTTCTCACAAAGAGAGACTTCTTGGCTAGTGTTGAGCTGTCGCTGTCACTTCGATTCAACTGTCAAAAGGTACAAAACAAACAGATGTAAAGCACCTTCATATACAAATACATCTGTATTGACATAACCGGTCAAGAGAACCTGGGTGTTGATATACATGTAGGTCATATTCTTAGCATAAAGTCAAAAAATCTGCAACTAGAATAAGCATCTACTCCAAAATTCTAATCCTACACGAAGACAACCATTGATCTTACTGAATGAATAGTAAGTAGACTCTTTAGGAATGCAAGGAAGGTAACTATGGCTATTAACTGTCTGGCTGCAGATACAAACTATGGCTTTCACTTACCTGGGGCAGGCTTTCAACAAATTTACCACAGGGAAGGTAAATTACTGTAGACATGCACCTGTCCAACAAGCAGTATTTTTGTATTATTATTTGTAACAAGTGTAGGTGTCCCTACAGCTTCCTTCAGAAGCAGTTCCTGCTTCTCAAAATCATGTGCCACAGCTTGGCAGTAGCTTTTTCTTAACTTTAGCATTAGTTCCATTCCATCGGTGCAGAGTGATTGTTAAATGCGTCAGCGTCTAACATGTGGTAACCTCGAGGGAAAACAGAAGCATCTCTCTGCAGGGTATGTATTTCACCTCTTCAGAAAAGGACAGACAAAAAGAATCATTGTGCTAACATTTCAGTCACTGAAGCCAGAGTCCTAAAGCATGCTCACACAGGACTGGCTGGGGGCTGGGGGTGATAAATACATCATCTTGCAATACAAGTACACCTCTCAAGAGACAAATCCACCATAAGCCACTACTGGGAGCTCACCCTGGGATACAGAGAGGCAGCTATCATCACTGATGCTCTTTAAGCACTTTTCAAGGGAGATTGTTCAAAGGCACCAACAGACTTTGGTTCTGTTCTTGAGGCGTCAAAGACCTCTGCGTTTTCTGTAACACCATATAAGAGTAGGTGCTCTCTTAAAGCCAGGCCATCTCTTCTGAATAGAAAGCAGCTGGCAGCTCACCAGAGCATATCCAACAGGCGCTTCCCTCTCGTACAGCACCACAGAGCAAGCAAGGCTGGATATGCTTGTGATTCCAACTGGGATCTGGGACTGGGAGACCCATGCTGTTCAGCCCTCTCTACGAACCTGGATGCAGCTACAGTACCTGCTCTGGAGCCCCAACAGGGGACAACATGTATTTCTGAAACTGCAAAACATTAATTTCTGCAATGTTTTTTTCCCAGGGTACTTTGCTGCCAGGCAATACCATACACAATGAGAAAAAAAATGGTTTATTCAAGATAAGTGTATTTTTTTTATTTTTTGATTCTGGCTTCTGGAAGCAGGTATTTAGCAATGTTCAAAGATACAAAAGCCCAACACTTTTGCAGAGGCAAAAACTGCAGAGTTTACACTAACTACAAAGCAACTTGTTTTTCTTTCTTTTGAAGGCTTACATAGGCAGTTAGCTAAGGCTACATTTTTTTGCTAATACTACTAATTTCCATTTAGGAGTTAAGTTCCAGTACAGGAATTAAGATGAAGCCTATGTTCTGAATTCAGCCAATAATCTATTCAAATTATGTAAAGATTGTTAGAAAAAAATCTGCTGTGTTTCATTCTGGAGGGCATATGGAATAGTATGTAGGTATTGACTACAGATTAATTTTTTTTCCAGCCAATGATAATCACTGAGAAGTGATCAACTTTATTGTCCCCAATTGATCAAAACAACTGCCTCTAAATGAAGTGGAGAATTAAAGTGTATGTATTATTATTAAAAAAAAGAGTCATATTTGTATGAGTAACCTGTAGAAACTAAAGATCAAAATAAACTTCCTTTTCTTGGGGATCTGTAATTAAAATCTATAGAGCTAGTAACCCATGCTTAAATCTTTAAACACATGAGGTTTACAGTTAGTTTAGCAGCAACAAGGCTAACAGTTTAAATCTCTTTTTTCCACACTACCATAGATCTAGAGAGACTGGAAACTTAGCTGGCAAAGCCATGTTTAAAACCCAGCCCTGAGGTGGCACTGGCACATCTTTCAAAAATGCAATTACAGCAGGATTTGGGCTGCATAGGTTTAAAACCAGTTGAGATACAAAGCAAGATTTAAAATTGATGACAGAGCTCTTTCCACACTGTTAGCCTTAAATGGTTGCATTATTAAAATATGGTAATGCAATGGCCATTTGACAGTGAATTCTATTCCATGTTTTAACAAATTATTTTGTTGTGAGTGCATTGTAGTTGATGACATGCAGACAGCCAGCACAGGCATCTGTGTTACTTCTCTCCAATACAATGGATTTTTGCCCTAGCAGAGCTGTTTAGCAAGAGTGTGCAACTCTGCTGAAAGTCAATTCTACTATGCATCAGGTCAGTTAGGGAAAGAACGACTCTAGAGAAAGCACAGGCTCTGCCTCTTGCAGGGAAAATTGGTACATGACTCACTGTCATTAGTGCTTCATTCCCAAGAAGTTAAATGACTGTTTGGTTAATAGCTGTTCATTCCAAGTGTTTTTCCTCTTACCCTGCAGATGTATTGGTTCCGCTCGCCTGGAGAGAAGGTCTGTGAGCGCACTATCATGCTGTTCCTGACAAAGGGACGCTGTCTTGAGCTCCAGCTGGCTCTGTCCTTGGGTCGGACTGGCGTGTTCTCGTCAACTGATTCATCAGTGTTAGTCTCTTTATCAACCTATGAAAAGAAGTTTAGTTTAGAAGACCTACTACATCCAGATACATGTCACCACCAGTTTTTGTGACTTTGGATTTTAAAAGTGTTCTTGTTACCTTGTAGTGGATGGAAAAAGGCCAGCAGCAAAAAGCAACTTGCATTTATGGACAACCTACGCTAAGTAAAGAAACACAAAATTCCCAAAAGGCTTAACAGTGTGTGGAGATGCTTTGAAGGTACTCTTTGTAGCCAGTAAAGCCAAAGCTTTGGCAGAAAGGCCTTTGCTGCCTGACAGATGGTCTGATGCAACCATGGTGCAACAAATGTTTTTTGCAGCCATTGTTATTGTGTATTTATATTTAGTTTTGTATTTGCAGAGGAGCAAGGTTCCGGCATGCTAGAGATAGTGCCTGTGCTGCCAAAGGAGGCAGCTGGGAAAGTTATATTGCCCAGGTTCTTCCAGACATACTGCTATACATCCCCAAACCTCAGCAGCAGGACTGCTTTATGGCAATCTGCAGAGCTTCACCAGGCTTGTGAACCCAGGGAAAAGACACTGCTGGCTGCTGTCCCTCAGCATGGCCTGCTGTCTACTCCAGTTGCCCCACATGTGCCACAAGGAGCCTCAGGTGCCCCCATCCCCATAGGCAGCATGGCCTGTGCTCTCTTACATGCTGCAAATACGCTGACTGCCAGACTAGACCAAGCTCTGCAGCAGCTGGAACATCCAGTGTTACTGATGTGCACCAGGGCTTTTTCTTCAGCTTGGGTAATTTAACAAGGTTCATGGTTTTCAAAGTGCAGGTGATAAATATAGTGACCTAAATAGCACAACTGCAACCCCGAGAGGATCTGGCACACAAAGATCCACACTGTGGCAGGCTCTGCAATGCAGTCTGCTTTGTCTTTCACTCATTGTGCAGGTCCATCCTGTTCAGGCTTAGCAAAGTACTTGTGTGCGTGCCTAACTTTCACATGTTGTCCTTGATGTCTCCCCTTGCCAAGCTAGGGCTTTGATCTATATTTGCTTGCTACCCAGTAGACTGTCAGTCCTTTTAATACCATGGCCTTAGCTCATTTGGCATCTTGCCGCATTAATTGGAAGTTAATTACAGCTTCCAGCAAGTCCACTGGGGTGTTGAACTTCTGTATCGTCACAAAGCTGAAGGAATGAGATGTTACTCTTTGCCTTTTTACCTCTGCTATGTGGGTTTAACACATGCAACAGTGTTTTTATTCAGAAAGGTTCTAAAAATTTTATTTCTGAGTGTGTGCTACCGTATCAGGGATACGTTTACTAAAAATTTCCCAGAAGTGCTTCCAGGGAAGTAGAATATAATTTAAAGACAAAAATTACCAAGAATATGGAATTAGAATTTGTTTTGCACAGTGTATAGGTAATTCAATAGTACACAGCTTAACACACATTTTTGAATTTTCTGTTCATTAATCTCTCATCCTCTTCTCTGCTAAGCCCGTTTTTGTATTTCCTAAAATAGAGGGAAGAAATATAGAAATCCTGGCACTGGTTCAAAGGTCTTGACCCCTGTTCTGCGTTTCCCCCTGTTTATCAGATAAATCAGAAAAAAAAAGAAAAAGGAAATTATGAGATAGATGTGCAGAAATATTTTAAATGTGCACAAGCTGAAACTATTGAACTGCACTTGTATTTTGAATATTTGCCCTATGCAACAAAAAAGTGAAGACAGAATTTTGGTTACTTGTTTTGAAGTTCTGCCTAGCATGTCTGTTAAATGTCCTCTTCATAGTTCAGAAGTGACCACACTGATTTCATCACAAGTACATGCTGACAAGTGCCACAGCAAAGGCCACATGAAATTGTAAATGCTCAGATGCAGCAGATTTCTATATTAACTGCTCAGAAATAGATCTTCAGACAGAGTAAGATATTGGAGGAACGTCAATTTTAAGATATTCACCAGTGTTAGTATTACAGCAGCTTGCTGGCTTTCATGGGCCTCATCAGTGTGCCCTCTGTCCTTGTCTTCGTTTGTTTCTGGCGCATCCATGAGTAACCCCATGTCATCAGTACAGCTGCCTTCTACTGACAGCTTAAGGCCATCTTCCTCTTCATCCACAATTTCATCAGAGGCTTTGGCGAGCATCTCTAGCCTGTATGAACAGAAGCAACCCAGGCTTATTCTAAAACTGAGAAAGTTCACCAGAGAAAGGGATCAGAAGGCTTAGACTTGTAGCCATGTTTTCCTGACAGTGAAAATACCCAAATGCTTCCACTAACTTCATGTGAAGGTATATTTCATTGCAGCCTCCAGTAAAACTCAGCAAGTGCTACTACAGTTCACCCGTGAGATCAGTGCACTACATTCAATGGCTGTAATGTTGATACCATAGCTGGAATTTCATTATAATAAGTTCATAAAATGAACGAGTGAGTCTCCCCTTCCCCCATAATAAAGCACGTATTTAGTTCTACACCACAGCTAAGAAATTACTCAATAACAGAACTCAAATGTTTTAGCAAGAAATCTGTTTCTTGGGAAAGCTCACTGTTTCTTCAAAAACAAGACCATCAATGGAAGCACACCCACACTGCCTTTGTCAGACAGCAGCTCTCTTTTCAAATCCTGTTAGTTGCTTATTGCAACTACAATATTTGATATGAGACATTTTGCTACACCTTCAGTGGCTTAGACTGGCCAAGTGGTTTTCTAAAAAGATGTATACAGAAGGAAGGAGCACTGTCAGTAGGAATTAACAGAGCAGCCAAGACACTGTAAACCTAAAAGAACGTGAATGGATTGACCACACAAGAGAACGAGAGTTTACTCCAATTCCAGTGCTGGTGAGGCAATGGAACAGGTCATCCAGAGAAGCTGTGGATGCCCCATCCTTGGAAATGTTCAAGGCCAGGTTGGATGTGGCATAGAGCAACATGGTTTAGTAGAAGGTGTCACTGGCCATGGCAGGGGGGTTAGACTGGATGACCTTTAAAGGTCCCATCCAACCCAAACCATTCTATGAGTCTACAATCTCCAAAAATACAACCCTTTTGTTTGTCAAAGAATAGGAAGGATGCACCAAATCATTCAGGCCTGAATGAGAGAGGGAATGAGGGAAGAAAAGTGGCTTTACCAGTCTTCCTCAGAGCCTCTTTGCTCCTGTTCCTCCTCCTCATCTTCAGCCAGCTCTTGTTCTACTGCTTCCAGCTCAGCAGATGTCCTCTCCAGCAGAGCTGACACAGCATCCTGATCACAAGGAAAAAAAAGAGGAAACCAGAATTGAATGATACATAACAGTAAAAAAGTGACAACCCTTGCAAAAGCTGCATTACCCTGCTGCTTCCTGATGTCAGCATAAACAATGACCCAAATCACAAGTAAAAATTTGAATTGTCAGTGTATAGCACATTAAATGATTGTTTTTAAACAGAGTAAATATCAACCAAAAATAGATTGTTTTTTAAATGACAATGCAATCAAATATGCTTCTGTCACCCTTTAATGTATTTTCTCTTCTTCCCTTTCATGCTTATAATGTTCTGAAGTGAAAAAAGGTGCTCTTCGAAGTTATATTTTAATGCAATTCTCTTAAGAAGGTATTAAAGCAGAGAAGCTTATTTAACCAGAATCAGTACGTGTTTTGCATAAACAGCATTTTCAGTGCAATGGCTTTAAGTATGCAGACTCAAATAGTTAATAAATAGCAATTTTTAATGTGGGCACATGAAAATAAATGGTAAACTTTCAGAAGTTCTTCAGTAACATTCTTTGTAAAAAGAAATACAGCTGAAGTGTTCCAAACTGGAGTAAAATTTTCACTAAAAAGCATCTGTCCTATCCCCACTCACTAACAAGTCTGACACTCCATATAGGAATTACTCACACATGAAGTCACTCTAGACAAAAGTGCCCGCAAAACAGGGCCTTGGACCTTCAGGGGAGGACAATTCACACATTCAAATAACCGCAATGCAATGGCACAATTGGAGTCTCTTGCTTTTTTCTTACTACTGCAGTAATAGGCAACCCATTGCTCACCAAGTCCAGTGAGTCCAGTGACTGCTTGCTTAACAGAAACATGCATTCATCACTTTGTTCCTTGGGCTTTTTGCTAGGAATTTGCTTGCAAGGCAACAGGTTGTACCACAGAGTACAGGTCTCATCAGATAATGATAAATCTGCCAGGCTGATCTGAGTCCCAGCCTGCACAAAATAAGAAAGGGGAAGAAAACTGTTTAATTTTGTTCTGTTTTCTACAAAACAGCTGAAAATAAATTCTACAGTATTTACCATGTAAAATAGGTAGCAACCAGTATGCAGAATTTCTCCCCATGTGCACCCCCCCTCCCCCACCATGACTGGAATGCACACACATGCCTTCTGCTGCATTCAATATCAGAAACCTGTGCCAATGAAGCCTGTAGCACCAACTTGTGGGGCAGCAAAGGTCACACAATTTTCAGTTGCTGCACCACAAAAATCATCCACTTGGCAAATAATGAATGACCTTGTTTGCTCTAACCAGTGAAGGAGGAAATGAAAAGACAGTAAAAGATTAAGAAACCCTTTCATTTGGACAAGCACTGACACCCACCGAGTTGGTACTCTGGGAAAACTTCTGAAGTACTCATGTTTGGGTTGTGCCTTGGAGATTAAAATCCTCTGTTCTCTGGCAAAGCAAATTATCTCCACAGCTACTAGACTGCATACATAGCTCTTGCCAAGACTCTGATCATATTGGCCAGGACTTTCTGCTGGGGATGGTACTCCCAACTCTTTAATTCGATCTTGTGATTAACCCTTGTCTTCTGTGGGGTTTTTGTTGTTGTTGGGTTTTTTCTTCACCTTTGTATCCTGCATTCTGCTGCATTTTTGTTCGGCTGCTGTTCCTTTTCCTGAGGGGAAACCTCTTACATACTGAAAAAGGCCAACATATTCCCCAGGAATTAACTTAGACATTTCCAAAAGTGAGAGGCTGTTCCCAGCTGCCGGAGCTGATCGACCCCAGCAGATTCCAGCACCTCTTCAGTGTGTTGTAATTAAAAAAATCTCACTGTGCTACAAAAATCATTCTCATGGTGAGAAACTAAACTGAGTTATACCAGACCATGCACATGCAATTTGAAAGTAAATGAAGCATCACTGATTACATGATGACCACGATTAACAACAAAATTTAAAATTTGACAGTTCCCAATAGGCTGACCTATGAATGTCATGCTTTTTTACTATTTCTACAGATCATGAAAACCAAAAAAGTGTTCATCATATAATTCAAAACAATATGCAAAACCGTAATTTAGTTTATTCTTTGTGATAAGTTATGGTAACAAGGTTTTGCTGCCTTTTTTGGTTTTTTCCTGTGGCTCTTTTTCAGCTTTTACTAGTGTTAAGGTAATGTTACATTGAAGTTTATGGAGGCTTTATGTATTAAATGGCAGATAGAATATCAATCTGTAATTAAAGGATTAAGGTAATGCAGTATTAGTTTTATCATAACACCTGCTAGAACTTCCATCCAAGATTAGATTCTGTATCAGGAATTTCAGAGAAAGGCAGTATTTTAAGTACTATAGCAAGAACTAAGTTATGCTTCAGAGTTTGTCTCCAAGTACTGTGGAATTTTAGCAGCCTTGACCATCAAAGTAGGACAAATGCATGCCAAAAAAAAGCCAGAAATAAAACTGCATACCAAGCTTTCTTCCCGATGACTTCTACTGACAGCACAAACATCTGCTCTCAGCGTCTTCTGTAGTAGTGTTACTTGGGAAATGGCTATTCTGAATACCTCGTTGAATAAAACAGTTTCCGTGGCAGGATGAACTTTGGTGCGGAACAGACAGCTGATATCAGTTGAGGATGGAAGTACTGCTACTCTAATATACCTGCCAGAAACAAAACAGAATCTCTAACTGAATTTAAACTGGCACTTGCTGGTCATGCATGATAGAAGTTGACCCCATTAACTAAAGGACTGCATAGCAAGAAAATGGAACATCAACAAATCAGAGGTGGAATGGAAAAGAGATGCCGAAGATGAGTGAGAAGCTTCTCTTGCCCCTTGCAGAAACACTTCCCAAAAAGGAATTTCTGTGCCTGATAAGGTAGTAGCAAGAGAGGTAGCTATTTCTGTCTCTAACCACGTTTATCCTCTAGTAGAGGATAAACTGAAGATCATGTCACAGATGGGAGGAAACACAACCTTAATATTAATTAAAAAAATGAGAAAAATTGCAGTGGATGTAAAAACTAAACTCTTAGAACAATGTGAGCAGCACTGAAAAGCAGTCACATCTTTTAATCCTTCTCTAAAGGCACAAACAAAACAAAGCCTCCAGAGAAACCAGAAAATCAAGGAAATTGAGGAAGAAAATAGCTAGGGCCATAGCTGCTTAAAATCAATTCATAATATATTAAGTGAAACTTAGAAGACTGCATCTTGCAAGCCTAAATTTAAGCACAGAGAGTAACTTGAAATTATTACATGTCTGCTTTCTTTTCATGTAACAAATATAAATGGATATAACATGTGGATAAATGTTATACAACGTGGATAAAATGTTATACTAATGTGGATAAAAGCTGTACTACGTAACTTGCAGGTCTCACTTTAGCAGCAGTTTAACAGAGGAAAGACATTTCTAGTGCAATTCGTACGTGTTATTTACCTATTGCACAGTTTCTCATACACATGAATGAGCACAGTAATTGTTTTATATTTTTTCTGTGTCTATGTATTAGTCTGTTTCTGGTACTGGCTTTAAATATAATTGGCATTCACTGTAGAAGAGAATGCAATGAAGCCAGGTAAAGCAAGAAGAAAAATGGGCCAAGGAAAATACTTCTGGCAAAAAGCTTTTCTCCTTCATGCATAGTGTTGTTAATATTATTAAAAACTTAGTTTTACATTAATTAAATTTAAAAATATTAAGTCTGTGAGAAATTTGATTTTTTTATTTGATTTTGGACATAGTCTTTATTCCCCAGTTATGCCAAACTTCTTGGGATAGAGCAAGATCTAAATTGTTTGGTTCAATGTATAGCCTGGATAGCAGGTGTCCAGCATTATGATATGCCAATACCGGTGTTAAGTTGTAGCATAACGTAATTCCAGTAATGCTGCTGCAGGATTCATATAAATGTAGGTGAGCAATTTGCATGGTCTACTGAAAACAGCCATTTTAGTAGACTAAGCAACTAAAAACATTTAAAGAGGTAGGAATGGAAGATAAAGTGTTTGTCAAAACTATGTTTAAAAGGTGGTTTGTTGGAGCTTTCTTTGATTGATTGTTTGCCAGTTCATTGGCATCAGGCCAGAATGAGGGGTAAGCGAAGAAGTAAACTGCTCACATTCTGCTTTACAGGAGTGATTACTTTCTTTTTAATTATAAAAGCTAGAGAGTCAACAAATGCCTCAGATTTTGCTGTGACAAAGCCACTACTTCTCAACTGATGAAAAAGTGATCCTGACACAGTAACTCTTCGACTACACTCTACCTACACTAAAAGGGAACAGCTTTTACAGTTTGGAAACGTATCAGTAACCTCATGTCAAATCTATTCCTCCATGTTTAAAGGTTCGATAAAATACTAATCTATTCAATTTGATGTTCTAGGAAATGCAGCTATAACAAACACAGCATCATTTTTCACACCCAATTTTTATTATCGTATGTATCTGTACAGATTATACATATATGCACACAATGGTAAGTGACAGAAAAAAAATGCCATTGGCAAAGTCCTGCCTTTACCCTGTCCTTTCTTCCTCCTTGTTTTGTGGAGCTCTAATTTCATTAAATCTCTTTTAGCAGCAGCAGGTCTGGACTTCTTGACTACTAATTACAACTTTACACTTTAATTCCTAAGAAGATGCTAGCTATGACCTAACTTTATCTTACTGAACATCTTTTTGACATTCTAAATTATCTACTTTTCCTCTCAGCTGTGTCAATTTATTCTTCTATAGTTTTTCTATATTCTTGTTCTAAATGTTAATGCCCTGGAAGATCAGCAGAGGAAATATGCAGGTCAGAGAAAGAAGGATGGTAGCAGACAACCATTTGTTATTAACAAAAGCAAAGAGAAAAATCCAGCAAGCATACAGGCCAGTATCCTTAATATAACCTTTCTGTATTCAGTGGCTTCCTATTTACGTGCCAGTCAAATTGAAGGCAACGGAGAACAAAGCAAAAAGAACCAGCAAGAAAACCAAGGACTGATTATGTTGTACTCGAATCTTATTAAGCTTTTCAACAGTTTATAATAGTCTTACAGTCTGTCAAAAAAATCACTCAAGTGGAAGTGTCCCCAAGTAAAGCTGTACTTATCTGTACAGATGAGAATTTTGGATTAGAATCTCAGTGGTAACATAGGCATTTCTGTTCATTTTCTACATAACATTTCCACTCCAATTTATTTTTGGAATTTTTGTGTTGGTCCAATTTGACACAAGAATCAATTCTTTACTGCCCTCCAGGCCCCAGTTGTTAGGGATGATGTATCTCACTGTAATTGTGCATGTCCACCTGCAATTTATTAAATTACCCCTTACCTTTCACATAAAAGACACCTACTACTTTAAATATCATTTTACCTCAAAATGCCACTTAGATGTAAAAAGACAACATTCTGAGCTGAAAGGATGGCAAAGTATCATAAGAATGTTTCTAGTAACTACAGAAAAGCTGTTTGCACTCACAAAGCTACCGAATGTTTAGAAGCACTAGATAAAAACACCATTTAAAAATGCTTTTTATTCTACTTCAGTGGAATGTGCAAATTTCCTGGCAACTTATTTTTCTTGCAATATTTCTAGAAAATGTAAAAGCTAAATACTACTACAGTTTGAAAAGTTTCATATATATTTCAGTGCTGTTAAGCAGAAAATCAACTGGATCTTTTGGAGAATTTTTACAATTTATTACTGTACTCTTATATTACAACACTACTGCACAGTAATTGTTTGACTTACATCTTAGAGCCAAGGGGGACAGAAAACGCAGGAAAATTTCTGAGTCGTACTATGATTATCACAAAACTTGAATTGTCGTGGTCATATCTGTTAAAGAAAGGACAACATGAGGGAAGTTTACTATTCACATTTATGTATGAATAGAACTGTTCCCTTTGCTGGTCACTTACCTGAGTCCTATTTGTATCTGAGCAGCATCTAGAATTGTTGCATCATCTTCACTATATACAATGTCCTCAGTTTCATTTGTTCTAGGCAAATAGTCAAATTGAGGAAAATTATAGTTAGTTTTCAGCAATAATTAAGGCATGCACACACAGAACATAGATACATTCTCCTAAACAGGCTGATTCAATGACAGCATGCACTCCAAATGAGAATTTCAGAGCCTACACAACAGCAATGCCTGTTTTGGGGACAGTCACTGCTGAAACCATTCAACAACCACAGTAATGATTCAGAAAGGCCTTTGGCTAATTACTGAAGCAGGCCAGACTAACTGTCAAGAGAAAAACTCATGATTTTGTCCTATACATACTTAGTACTTCTTTATCCTAGGAATACAAAATTGGACATTAAAATTTGTAATAAAACTCAGGCCACATGTAAACTAGATATGAAACACGGCTTTGGAGAACAATGAGCTTTGGAGCTCTCTAAAACACAATGGTTTCTGTGCAAATAACAAGCATCTTTCCTCTGAGCCTGTCTTCACAAGCATTCAAAGAACCAAAGGGACACAAATCTTGAAGCTGAAGAACAAAGCTAGTATTGAAAGTAATTACAGAGAATCCATGTGGCAAAATAATTCCAGTCATTTTCTGGGAGGTTTGAGTGAGGATGTAGTATTAATGTGTTTCATTGATTTCTAAAACTAGACTGCTGGGATCAATAAACAAGATCAAGATAGAAACTATCAAGATAGGAAATGTGAAGAATGACAGAGACATCTCACAAGACATGACAGTATTATTTTAAGACTCTGCATTTAAGGTTTTCTTTTTACTACACATTTCCTTGCTGATGGCTCATTTGATAGACTGAATGTATTTCCTTCCCTGTCTTAAATTACTCAGCACAAAGGACCGGTCTAAACAGCAGAAATCACTGCATTGTAACTTCAGGAGCACACTGACAAATTGTAAGTCAGTACTCATAAAGACACTTCTACCAAACGTAAGCGGCTCACACAGAGACACTCAGTACCTCTTCACTGCTTCCTACTCAGTAATTATTAAGAGTATCCACATCTGGAGCAATCATGGAAGAGCCAGTACGTAAATCTTAGCTTGCACAAATGGCAATAGTTTCCTTTTGTACAGAGGTTTAGGGAATGCAATTGTCTTCTTTCTCCTTCTTCTGAGTAGTGACAGGAATTTGTTCTGTTTTCTACCTGTCCCACCACTCACATTCATTGAAGAGGACAGCTAATGACTTGCTCCACAAAAAATCCACAGCTTTTAGTCCAGTATCTGCTTATTTCTTATTCTGTACTTGTAACTGGAGCAGATAGTAAGTTTTGATCAGAGCAGCTCAGAATTGAAACAAATTGTAATGACAATAGTGGCTATTGAACCAAAATACACAGTCCCAGCCACTTAGTGAAGGGAAGGCTGAGGTTTTAATAGACAGGAGTTTATTTTGCCCTAGAAAGTTGCATTAGGTCTAACTGAAGACATAGAGCAAATTAATATTAGGATTCGGAGTGAAATATGGATCCATGACCTAAGGTGAGATTGAATGGGCTTTCTAATACTTCAGGAGAAAGCCCTTTTGTATTTGAGCACTTTTATACATTTTTTTATTACATTTTAATTTGTGAAAGACTTGACAAGTAATTTTATCATATGCCAATAAAAAAAATTTATGTTATCATAATGGACCTTTATCTGTCCTAAAAGAAGAGCATTTAACCTGGCAAGAGAAGACATGCATCTATGTCTTTGCAACCATCCTGCAAAACATCTCTCTCTGAATATTCAAAAGGATAAAAAATTCTTAATGTCAACAATTTGCCAAAACTGCTGTGAAAAATAAAGATTTTTGCTTCTCTCACAGTTAGCAAGTCTCCTGTTATGCAGTCTGAAGTTCATTGTTCTCACTGTCAGAAAATAGAAAATACTACATAAACTAGTATGAACAATCCTCTAGAAGTTGTCTTGTCAACAGCAAATACATTTCTTATATTCTGTTCGCCACAGTGAACATTAAACCTCAACCTGAATTATTTTAATACCAACATTAAAACTGAGGATTTCTTATGTTTTCCATAGCCTCTTTTTTTTAAAAAAAAAGACATTCAAACAAAATGCCATGAAATCTTAAGATTGTATCTAAACAAAACAAGAAGCATAAACAGTAACTCTAAGTAGTGTCAACACAGTCTCATGGCAGAATTTGCATAGTTTAAATCCAGCTTTTCTCCTGAGAACACTTCTAGCAAAGAAAAAAAACCCGAAGTTATAAGGAAGCATATTACTGCTACTCGACCAAGTTATACAGCACAAAAAATAACCCAAATTAAACTTCATCATTTGGCAATCCATCTGATAGTACAAAATATTTCTAAAAAGGCAAGACCAGTTAATGACTTCTGCTGGTATTATGTAATTGCTCACAGATCTGTTTAACTTTTTAGTGGAAAGTCTTGCATAATTTCTCAAACCTACTGTTTCACAGAAGCTTCATATACGCCACTATCTCCAGCTACAGACTCATCAGACACAGCAGCAGATACACAAGCAGTTTTCTCCTCAAGCAGGTGACTGACTGTTCTCCTTGGTAAGTCAACACCTGCAGAAAGGAAATAGAATAAAAATTATTCAAAGATATTAATAGTCAGGAAGAGAGAAGAGCACAGCTTAGAAAGTTGTCAAGCTGAAAGCAGTGACCCTTACCTGACTATCAGTGAGTAGTTTTGTTTCACATCATTAAACATTCTGAGACTGTACTGCTGTTACCACATACTCTGCCTACAGATACAACCAGGCTGATGAACTTGAAAATGTACTATTATTCATTCCCAGAGATACAGACTCCTATCATCACCCTTTTGTGTTGAGCTAGTTATTATCCTTCATTATTCTCATTATTAACCCTCATTATCCTGATCTTTAAACCTGTATTTGCCATGTTCATATTCAGCACTGTAGTAACACCTCAGCTACATGCCAAGTGCTTGCCTACTGTTTATTAAATATTCAGAAGTCAGACAGACACCCTCTCCCCAGTGATATAACTGCTAGAAATGAAAAATCCCCTCTGCTTTACTATCATCAAAAACTTTTTATGCTACAGTCTCTTTACTATCAACGACTACTTAGCTTTAATCTTCAACGCGCATTCATATGCTAGTGTCATGCAGTGAAGGCACATTCTGCAGCACAGTAAGTTGAGGGCCTATGCAGGTCCTTTCATCTGCCAAGGGGTGAGGATATTGGTATGCATTATCATCCCCCTCTGAATCATGACTTTACATCCTGTTAAGATGTTTAAAATTTAAGGCTCTAGATTAGATGATTGATTGCTGCATTTGTGCTTTTATTTATGGCAGTAGGAATGCTTTTTCCTTGATGATGAAGTGCTTTTTCCTTTCCGCCGCACCATGTGAGGGGTGAAGGTGATGACATGATTTATTGATTACCCTTAGGAGTTACTACAGCAGCCTGAATTGACTTTGACAATGACAGAGACTGACTGTGGAAGAACTACATGATATTCCAACTAGGTTTCTGACAGCAGGGACATGTGCAAAGGAGCAACTGTCTGTAGGGTTGATCTGTACAGAAAAGTTAGGGACAAACAGAGAAGCAGGTGAACACTGCATCTAGAGAGCCAATGCAGATTACATATACAAGCTATAGTGTCTTCAACTCTGTTTGTCTTCGTGCAAGTTAAGAGTCAGCACTATTCAGATTTGTTGCCTTGTAAAACTTAAGTGTGTGGGCTGAAATTTTCCATGCAGGTTTAATGTCTCCTGCTGAGTTTGTTGCAAACATTCCCATTCACAGCAGCTTCAAGAATGAAATTAGAATAGAAACACTGAACCAACCCCAGGTCTATGTCTCACTGTTAATGTACTGAAGCCTCACCATGAGGCCCATTTTACTGTAGAAACTAGAGGTATTGAAGCATAATTAATTACTATCTGGCTTTTCAAAATTTGAATGCTTGTTTTGGCAGCCTTAACACAGATTTTAAGATAATTTGTATTATGTATACGACCCTACATAAGGAAGTGTCAGTATGAAGAATCACAGGATGAATTTACAATTTAGAACAGTAACTACTTATGTAGACTTAAAAGACACTCTGACAATATCCAGAATAGTAGGCCCTCAAGATGTTAAAAAATGTTAGACAATCACACAGTGCCTTTGGAAATAATTATCTAAAATAAAAAAAATAATTCTGATTCCACATAGCCTTATGTGTTCCCAAATTTCAAGCCATCTTGAATTCAGTTCTCAGACCAGATGAACTGCAGCCAGATTGCAATAGACAGACTAAAAGATGTTGTTAATTTGGAAAGGATTCACTGCTGAAATACAGGCAGGAAAAATAATTATTGTTTCAATCTTTTTATAATACTGCTCCAAAGCAAAATAAATACTGTGTTGCATTATCCTGAGAAGACAAATGACAAAATGACCCCCTTTCCCCAAATTCCCCTTTCATATTTTTTCACTTTGCATTTAACAGATTCAGACCTTCAGGACATCAGTCAATTTCTTGTTTTCTTTCTGCACAGTGGAACAGAGAGGGGACTCACAGCCAGCAGTAAGCACACTATGACTTTCTCTTCTGGTGCCACATTGCTCTGGGCAACAGTGAAATTACTACAGTACTGCAGTAAGGTAATCAAATTAGCTAACACGTTACAATTTCCTGAGAGAATTAAAAAAATATAATCAAATTTCTCAATAAAATATATAATTGTATCAATATGTCCAGGCACTTCTATTAAAAACTAAGGAAACTTCAAGCAAAAGGGTTCAAACTTGGCAACAAATCTGGACAATGCATTCTCCGAGCTAGGCTGTATTTATTCTGAGATCCAAACTCCTTAGCTGGTTTCCTACCAACTCACGTCCAGAAATGCAGAGCTGGGAATGCGAGCTACTGAGCAAGTTTCATCTAGAGCTGCCAGTGCTCACAACTGCTGGAACTCTGTCTCCCTCAGTTCTTCCTTAGGAAAACAGAGTCACTGTGTAACATAAACGGTGTGCTGGGGGGCATCAGACACAGCATTGCCAGCCAGTCGAGGGAGGGGATTGTCCTGCTCTGCTCTGCACTGGGGCAGCCTCACCCTGGATATTGTGTGCAGTTTTGGGTTCCACAATATAGTAAAGATATTAAGCTATTAGACAGTTTACAAAGGAAGGCAATGAAGATGGTGAAGGGCCTTGAGGGGA